>CM036168.1:54489517-54525050 GCA_020631735.1 Saccharum officinarum | reverse complement strand
GCGTTGAACGTTTTTGTTACCATTAGAGATCAACGTATGATATTCAAAGAGGGGACTAACTATGGGTGTATAACCCCATATACCCATAGGGCTGTACATGGGCCACACCATCAGAGGTGGCCCATCCCACAAGATCGAGTCATATGGCGCACGGCTCAGCTTAGCGTGTGCCGCTATGATGTATTAGATATTGTACCACATCGGATATTTTCCATGTAACCCTATCCCTCCAGAGTATATAAGGAGAGGTAGGGGTCCCCTAGACATAGGACCAGATCTCATACACAATAAATACAATCCACACAGACATAGGACGTAGGGTGTTACGCTGCTTCTGCAGCTCAAACCTGGATAAACCCTTATGTTTGCTTTGCGTCACCACCTAGTTTGTTGTCTCGTGCACCTCCATCGATTAATCTACTACCATGGGCATACCCCTCGGTAGACTGCTGATCACATCTCGTCGATAGGTACCTGGGGATCGAGCCTCACTTTGATCTCTAACATTACTTCTTCTCTGTCGGTCTACATACAAGGAGGGAGCACGGTCGACCGGAGGTGACGATGCCAATGGGGTGCGTCAGGATCCACCTCAGGAGCAACTGAGCCAAGGAGTACATATCCATGATGCTGTCAACGTCCAACAAGGGGTAGCACTCACATTGGTTCTATTTGAAGAATGATGCCGCCCCTTCCTTGCCTGAGCACACCCTACCAGAGTATACCATGTGTGTGGTTGAAGCAGTCCTAGATTCGTGGGGGTGGTCATCCTAAAGAAGGACGTGAAGAGGATCATTGACCACCTCACCACCATCAAGATCTTGAGGGATGGCAGTGTAAAAGGGAGTGGCGTTATCAGGGTGTACCATGCAAGGAGAGTGGTGCCCTGATGGCTCACCTGCCCCTGATGCACTGGATGGTCCTCGTCGCTCGGCTTGAGGGGACGGTGCTCTCCAAGGTGCCCCTTGCCGACTAGGAGATCACGCAGTGCCTCAAGGAGGCAATGGATGCCCTGGAGGACTCATCAGGAGCCACCATCGAGTTTGTGTGCCCGGTGCTGAGGCACCTCCCGATGCGGCCAGAGCCTGGCTTTGTTGGTTTTGTAAGTTATCCTCTCCTCGCCCCCTCTTTTTCCTAGTTGATTCATTTGATCATGCTTATCTAATTTTGAGTGGGGTGGTGCCAGCTGAGGGACCTCACACTCATGGAACACCTAGCATCACAACTAAGGAGTGAGGCCATGAGGGCGGTGAATCATGCTTTCAATGAGGCACAGATGAAGGTGAAGGAGAACAAGATGAAGGGGCAATTTGACAGTCAAGTGAGGCAGGATCGAGGTGAGGACATCTTGGACACTGATGAGGAGGAGGAAGAAGAGGGAGAGGTCAAAGACGATGACGGTGGCATCACATGGGATGCCCTTATAGTGGAGGATGAGCCGATGGGCGGTGACTCCCCCTAGCGACAAGTGGGTGAGGCTGTGGATCCGACCCAAGGGTCGGTGGGGCCCCTTCCCCATTGATGAGTATAGGCCCGATCTTCCAAGAGGTACGATTTGTGGAGATCTCGACGTTGGTGATCCGGCTTCAAATCAGACATGATTCGAACCCTGTAACCATTACACCACTGCTCCATTGGTTATCAACCAAGCACAACTTGATTGACCTCGCTAAGAAGGCTTTTTCCTGCAAGCGAATCAAAGAGCACAAGCAAGAAAGGTAAAACACGCAATCTGAAATTGCAAATATGAATGATGCAAATATCAATAGAGGGTTTGAGAACTTGGTTCCAAAGGACTAATCAACACAGTGGAGAAGATCAAGAACAGGGGCCCTAGATCACTGTAAAAGGATTTGTCACCACAGTTACAATGAACGATTCAATTTCTCGATGGAAAACTAAACTCTAAAACAAAACCCAATTGTCTAACAGCGGTGGCGACTATGTTTATAGTCTAAGACTCGACCTAGGGTTGGGAACGGCTAGGGGTTGGGCACCCACAACTTGGGCTTAAGGCCCGACACGATACATGGCCAAGATGGCCTAAATAGGTGACGCAACACCTTGCCATGGTCACACAGAATGATCCACAGACCTTTTGGAGCTGGGACTAGATCCAAAATGATGGCGTCGTCGTCCCCTTTCCAACGCATCCAAGAATGCCCTGTTTCTATGTCGTATGAGAGAGTTATGACTGAAACAGTGACGACGTGTCTGCTAAATCCGAGGGTGACGTGGTAGCTGAGTTGGGGACAAATTGCAACTTGGGGAAGACCATAACGTCGGTGTGTTCAGCGTGGTGATGTCCTCATCATCCTCCCCTTCTTGAATTGGAGTCATCCTTGACTCCATCTTGGCGATGTCCTCATCATCCCCTCCTAGAATTGGAGTCGTCCTCGACTTCATCCCATCATCAGCGAACTCCTGTAAAAGGTTAGTGATAGCAGGCAATGCACCAGACATAATAGGTTGACAAAACATAGTATAACATGGTGCATCAGGATTATCACATAACTTAGCAGTAGCAGAAGTGGTAGCAAGAAAAGTACCTCCTTTTAACTTAATCCCATTATTTTTAGCAATGTCAGTTGGAGGTTTATTTTTAATCTCATTAGCATGTTTAATAATATCCGTAGGAGACAAAGGTAGCAATGTAATTTTCTTATCCTTATGTATGATAGTGTATGTATTAGTTCTACCATGGTGTAAAGCATCATTATCAAATTCCCATGGGCGACCTAACAAAATGGAACAAGCTTGCATAGGGACAACATCAAAATCAACAGTATCATGATAAGAGCCTGTGAAAAAGCTAATGCGTGCTGATTTAGTTACCTTAATCTTACCACTATTATTGAACCATTGAAGTTTATGTGGATACGAATGTTGTCATGTGGTCAAGCCAAGCTTCTCAACCAAATCTGAACTCACCAATTTATTGCAACTCCCGCTATCAATGATAGTGAGAACACGACAACCCTGCACAATGAAATACATGTGGAACAAATTGTTGCGTTGGATCATCATCTCTTCTTCATGTCCCACACGTGTACTCAACACATGCTGCACAAGAAGGCTAGGGTAGTCTATGGCAGCAGCCACAGAGTCAATGATGATGGCCTCCTTGTCTTGATCTCCCTCGGTGGAATCTGCATCAATGTTAGCAGCAAGGGCTAAATCATCTTCAACATCACTAGCACTTACATATCCATCCTCGGTAGCAATGAAAGCACGACGACTGGGGCAATCCTTCATGACATGTCCCATGCCTTTGCATCAGTGGCAAATGATTTTAGAAATGGACGAGGATGAGCTAGTAGAAGCACCCGGAGTGGCACCTTTCTTCTGCGCATTAGACAATTTACTTACCCCAAAAGAAAGTGGAGGTGTAGATGGTTGTGATGCAACAGGAATCTTGGGCGTATCCGGCTCTGAACGCTGCTAAAAATTCCTCCCATTGTTAGACCTGAAAGGCTGTTGTTGTTTGCGGCCCTATACTTCATGTTCTGCCTTAATAGCAAGATGATACAATTGAGAAAAAAATATGCCATTCTTTGTAATCAAATATGTTCTATATATCATGGTTTAAACCACCAAAAAATCTAGCACTAGCATCAGTATCATCTTCATTTATATTGCAACGGGCTAAACCAATAAGCAATTCTTGATAGTATGCTTCTACTCCTTTATCACCATTGATGAATACAGGCCTGATCTTCCGAGAGGTAACCGGTAAGTTCGATTTGTGGAGATCTCGATGTTGGTGATCCGGCTTTAAAATAGACATGATCCGAACCCTACAACCGTTACACCACTGCTCCGTTGGTTATCAACCAAGCACAACTTGATTGACCTCGCCAAGAAGGCTTTTCCTGCAAGCAAATCGAAGAGCACAAGCAAGAAGGTAAAACACGCAATCTGAAATTGCAAATATGAATGATGCGAATATTAATAGAGGTTTCGAGAACTCAGTTCCAAAGGACTAATCGACAAAGTGGAGAAGATCAAGAACAGGGGCCCTAGATCACTGTAAAAGGATTTGTCACCACAGTTACAATGAATGATTCAGTTTCTCGATGGAAAACTAAACTCTAAACAAAACGACGGCGTCATCGTCCCCTTTCCAACGCATCCAAGAACGCCCTGTTTCGATGTTGTATGAGAGAGTTTTGATCGAAACAGTGATGATGTGTCTGCTGAATCCGAGGGTGACGTGGCAGCTGAGTTGGGGACGAATTGCAACTTGAGGAAGACCATAACATCAGTGTGTCCAGCGTGGTGATGTCCTCATCACCCATCATGTGGGGGAGGGGACATCTTAGGGACCGATGGAGACAGTCCTTCCATCGACCCACCATGAGAGCCAACGGAGATGGGGCGCACTGTCGGCACGGCCAACCCTTCAGAGCAGAGGAAGAGCTTCAAATGCACGTGCTCCGAGGAGACAGAGCAGGGGTCGGGAACTTCATCCCCAAGCATCCCCACTGCCTAGTGGCATTGAGGTGAGCAGCAAACTACTCTATTCCTCCGCTTTGGTCGGATCCCACCATGGGCTCATGTTTTTACTCCTTGCAGTGTTGGCAGGTCTAGGATCCCCCTAGCACTGGCGCCAAAGAAGAGCGTCGCCCTCTAGGCAATGCGTTGATCATCAGCTAGCACTATGATGCTGACAGGGCAGGTGCCACCAATAGCAGCGATGGTGTTCATAGGGGGACAGCAGGAGGTGAGTGTGCGGGAGGCGTCCATGACGGTCATGGGGCAACCGGCCACAATCATGGCACTAACATCAATGGTGATGCAGACAGACTCGTTGGCTGCGTGGGCGATGCAAACAAAGCGTGCATCTGTGACTCTTGCGACAGAGGTGGCTTAGCTGGTTGTGATCGCATCGACACTAGCGGAGGTGGAGATGCCCACAACAGACATGTCATAGCCTGGTGCAATCATGATGCTGTAGGAGGAGGTGACACGGCCCAAGCCACTGATGGCGCAAGCGACAACGTTCGAGGCACGGCAGATGGGAGGGGACATGGCTAAGGCGTCCCTAGTAGTCACGGTGATGGAGCAGGGGTCTGCATCCATGCAGCCGACCTCCTATGCCGCCGGAGAGGTAATCCCGGTGGAGGCATCGTGGCGAGGTGGCTCGACAGTGCCAATGTCCGGGGAGTCGTCCCGGGACTTGACCCGAGCGAGCGACAGTTCAGAGGCATAGGGTGGACCCCAGATCGAGTGGGTGGACCCACAAAATCTAGGGGGCTACAGTCTTCATCCTTGATGATGCCACGGAGGGGTCGGAGTGGCGTGGCCTGCACTCATCGTTGGGAGGCGTGGCACAGCTGCTCACCAATGCACTAAGTACATTGAATGGCGCTGCCCTGACCGGCCAGGTATGCAGCGCTTGCACTCTTAGTCTCTATTTTGTGTTTTAGCACCTCTAACTTGCGCCTTTCCTACAGTCTCTCATGGAGCATAGCCAGGAAAAATCCTAGTTCCTTCTTTAGCAAAAGGAGGCCTAGGACTTCCTAAACGTGGAGGTGGCCAACCTTTGGACCCACAAGGCGGAGGCCCGTCGACACACTAATGAAGCCAAGCGGATGGCCTTGGAGCAGCTGGAGAGGTCACAAAAGGATGATGAGGAGGCCATGGCGATCAGGAAGGAGTGGGACGAGCTCCTTCAGAGGGATGTCATGGCCTGCTAGCAAATTCTCGAGCTCCTAGATGAGGTCCAAAAGGAGAGGGACCGAAAGCTAGCAGTCGAGGAAAGGCTTGTGGCCTCGAAGACAAAGGCATGCTAGGATGCCACAATGGTCGAGCGGCTGTGCAAGGAGTGAGACGAGTCATGCCAGACCGAAGAGAGACTTCGCTCAGAGCGTGGCATGGCTCGCGCAGATCACAACGCGACCTATCGGGAGCATGACTGAAAGCTCTATGTTTGGTGTTGGTAATTAGTGACAATGCCCAAGTGCTAATCATGTGCTTAAGATTGTATGTAGCAAAGGATGATTAGCACATAGCATGGTGAAGTATGATGATCAAGTGTGGATGATGAAGTGCTTACCATGGTGATGAAGAAGGAACAAGGTGAAACCCTACGATGATCAAGGCAAAGGTATATGCTAGGGGTTGTACTTTGGTAACCAAAACACCAAGTGGGTGATGAGGACATCCTCCACTATTACCCACTGGCAAAGACACAACAAGAAAAAGGGCCAAGTGGCCTAGTTGTAGTCGGGCGGCGACCATGTGAGCCTCTGAATAATCCCACCTTGCTTAGCTTGGGAGGAGGAAACCACCTTAAAAGAGAGAGTCACCCTTCCCCTATCGGACCAGTCTTTTAGGGACATTCGGCCTTTTCTCGAGTGGGTGTGCATAAGAACTGTTGGGGTCCGGGCAACCTTAATTTATTGGGCCTCGGCCAACCCCACCTTGGCCGGATGTATCATTTGGTATCAAAGCTGGGCCCTTGTTTAAGGGGGTGGGAATGATGAGGACATCCTCCACTATTACCCGCTGGCAAAGACGCAACAAGAAAAAGGGCCAAGTGGCCTAGTTGTAGTCGGGCGGCAACCGTGTGAGCCTCTGAATAATCCCACCTTGCTTAGCTTGGGAGGAGGAAGCCACCTTAAAAGAGAGAGCCACCCTTCCCCTATCAGACTAGTCTTTTAGGGACATTCGGCCTTTTCTCGAGTGGGTGTGCATAAGAACTGTTGGGGTCCGAGCAACCTTAATTTATTGGACCGCGGCCAACCCCACCTGGGCCGGATGTATCAGTGGGTGTGGTTACATTATAGGTTAGATAGCCGTACTATAAAGAGGGGAATTGTCGTATCAATTCTAGTCCTACATGTGCCTGTAGGTGATATTTCATTGAGCATATGCATTTGGATAGAGCTAATAACGTCTCGAGAAATGATTGTGAAAATGCTAACGCACTTGCACATGACAATGATCACTTGGTGGTGTTAGCACATTTGCGATGGCGATGGTGTTTGAGCGGTATAGAGGGTTTGGGGTCCTCTCTCCCTCCCGCCGAGCTTGCGAGGAGTTGAAACACCTATTTTCCTTTATGCCAATGTCGAGATTTGGAGGCAATGTCACGTGGTGTTTCTCGAGCTAAAACATGTGCTAAAATGGTACACATACTTAGAATAGCTCATATGTGAAAGGGTGAAACAAGTGGAGTAAGAAAAGATATAAATTTGCTTGAGTTAGAGGCGACAGACGCCAGCTCCGGGAGCGACAGACGCTGTGGGCGTGTCTATCAGGCAACCCTAGCCATGGCTCTTAGTGAGCGTGCGATGGATGCGCCGGTGCTGCTGTGATAGATGCAGTGCGTCAGCGTTCGTCGTGGTGACGTTGGCACGCGAAGAAGAAGCTCAGCAGCGACAGATGCGGCGCGCGTCTGGTGGTTTAGCGTCGGACGCATCTGTCAATCGTTTTCATGAATTGGAGCTTACTAGACTGCATCCGTCATGACGACAGACGCTAGGACTCGGCAGCGATGGACGCGTCTGTCGGTAGGAATTGACCATTGGAATTCAAATGTGCAGGACACGTGGCGACCATCCGAGCGATAGACGCTGGGGTGCTGCGTCCGTTGCTTAGTGTCAGTGCGTTTGTTGCTTGCGATTTTCAGCCTAGTGATGGCATAACGGCTCTATTTGAAGGGGTACATCTATATATATATATATATGTGTGTGTGTTGGCCAAGTCTTGGCTTTAACTCTTGGACTTTTGATATTCTTGTGAGCACATTAAGCTGAGCCAAAGCATCCCCTCTCATCCCAACTCATCTTCTTTGCATTCGATTGCGATCTTTGAGTGAGATTGAGTGATTCAAGTGTATCGATCATTGATTTGCATCTAGAGGCACTAGGGGATTGATTTGCTGTGGTTTTTCTTGTTACTCTTGGTGGTTGCCACCACCTAGATGGCTTGGAGCAGCTTGGAGGCGTGGCAAGTGTTGGTGATTGTTCTTGGCCACCTCCTGTGATCTTGTGAGGGGTTTGCACCTTCCCGGCAGAGAGCCACAAGGTAGCCATAGTATATTGCTCGTGTCATTACAACTCCTAGCCATTTGGTAGGTTCTTGTAGCGCCTTTTGAGAGGCTCGGTGTGTGACCGATTAGCCATCGAACCACGTGGGTGAGGGGGACACAACGGGGACTAGCGTGCTGGCAAGCACATGAACCTCGAGATAAATCATTGTGTCTTCACTTCATTGATTGTGATTGATTTGTCTTAGTGGATTGGTTATCTTGAATATCATCACATGGAATTATTGATTGGTTGGCTCAATTCATTGCCCTTAGTGAAATATTTCTTACCCTACTCTTGTATTACATTTCAAGTACTTAGTTGTTTTCTCTAGTGCTTAGTAGCTAGAGTAGAGTAGCCTTTTAGTTTACCTCTTGCGATTTAACTTGTGCGGTTGTGTGACATTCATTAGAATTGTGTATTGGATAGGTGGCTTGCAAACCCCCTTTAGGCTAAGCAAAACTTGCATCACGCTATTTGTTATATTGATAAACTTGTTTAGCATACTTTGTATGAATTTTTAATAGGCTATTCACCCCCATCTAGCCATCAAGACCTTTCAGCGACATCGCCCAGCAGCAGGTGGGCTCCCTCGAGGCCAAGCTCGAAAGGGAGAAGGCCCAAAAGCTGGATGTGGAGAATACCTTTGTAGGGCTTGTGGCAGACCTCGACCAAGAAAAGGCGAAGGTGTTAACCCTAGATCAAGAGCTCGCCGAGGCGAGGAGGAATCTCGAGGCAGAGGCCAACGAGCACGGCATGCTGCGTGCTACCATCAGGGTCATCTACAAGGACCTCAGAGTGGAACAAGCGGAGGGGACCAGCTCGCTAGCGGCTCACGTCATCGACATCATGGCCCAGGCAAGCGCGCTTGAGAGGGATGCTTTCCACGCTAGCATCAACCAATCCTTCATGATCGCTCGCTCCTATTATGGGGAGACCATCAGCCTATAGGCGATGAGCCTTGGATACGCACCCAGCTATGATGAGAAGGAGCTAGAGAAGCTAGAGAAGGAGATGGTTCCTTGTTCTTAGGACCTGGCAGGGAGGATAAAAGACATAGTTCTCCCCTAGAGGGGTTAGTTAGGTTGTGATGATGCAATCGGGCCATAGTGCCCAAAAACTTGTAACAAAACAAGCAATTTACTTTTGTCATAGTTTGTTCGATCAAACTTTATCGTTTAAATGGTTGCCTTAGTCGAATTAAGGATGTTGGCATTTTTATGGAAAGCTGCTATGTTCTGACCCCTTTTTGTTATTAAGACCGCAAAGCTCAAGGTGGACAAGACAAAACTTTGACTACACAGGTGTGGGGGTATGACCCTCGGTACCCACAGGACAAGACATGGGCCACACCATCAGAGATGGCCCAGCCCACAAGATCAAGGTGTGCGGTGCACTACGCCGTTGGCATGCACCGCAAGGCTACAAGATGTATTAGATATTGTATAGTACCAAATATTATACTTTCCTTGTAACCCTACCCCTCCAGAGTATATAAGGAGGGGTAGGGATCCCCTAGTTGACATCCCAAGACAGATCCTTAGATCTGATCATAAGCAATACAATCCACATAGACACAAAACGTAGGGTATTATGTCACATCGATGGTTCGAACCTGCCTATATCGTGTTCTGTGTCACCTCTAGTTCATCTCTCGCGCACCTCTATCGACTCATCTACTACCGTGAGTATACCCCTCGATAGACTACCGGCCGTATTTCATCGACAGTGGTGCACCAAGTAGGGGATGTGCATGCTGAATCCATGGCAAGCTAGATGGCGTACATCAAGATTGGCGGCACATTCTCGGCAAGATCGTCCTCCAGTTTTTGCAAGATCGTCCTTCAGTTTTTGCATGAGAATTTTCTTCACTCAATCGGGCGTCGGAGCTTGGCAGATCATGGCGTCGTTCTCCAATCACCTGTGAGCCTTGACACATCCTACTACACTACTTCGACATGATCCCCGCGCATCTAATCGCATCTCATTGTCGCTCATGGAATCGATTCATCCTCGATCCATAGCGATGGCCCTGCAAAATCCTATCACCGTATCTTAGGCGGCGGCGCTGTTACCCGTGACATCGAAGCACTTCGGGGGCACCGCGATACTGGATCGGATACGCAAAATCATTGTCGTGGATCATGATGACCAGCAATCCCACGGATCAATCTACGAAGAGAAGAGAGCCATGTAGTCTCATGATGACCTTGCAGACATGCAAGCAGACAAGTCAACAAGCTAATCCTGCATGCACCTGAACGTACATGTATGCATGTTGACGGTAGATATGTGTCAATTTTAACCGTCAACGAAACATGAAAAAGGACCTAAATATAATTACCACTTAGATATAGGGGCTTTACTAACAAAATTCCACAAGTTTTGGTGAATGTCTATTTCTATAGGGTGTCAGCTGAAAAGAACCAAGGAAGGCCCACATGTTAGGTTTACATAGAGACAAAAGGGCTATACACAACTTTTCTATAATCTAGAAGGTATGAGAAGATTCTAGAAACAAACGGGAGAAAAAATGGGCTCGGAAGCCGGGCGGCCGCCCAAGGGGTGGGGGTGCCCGCCCCACCTGTAGAGCCAATCAGGCTCCGTCTCGTGGATCATGCCTCCACCACCTTTGAGGATGAATATTAATCATAGATCAAAGTTGGTTTGATCCAAGGGCTGTGGTGCTTCCTAGAGGGCTATATAAGCAAGGCCCCTGGCCACTGGAGTAGGCATCCCCCTAAACCCTAATTCATTATCTCCCAGCTGGGATTAGGTGAAAGGATGACCTCTCTAGGGGATTAGGTCTAGCTTCTTCAATGTAGTAGATTAGTATCTTGGGAGAGAGGGTCGAGTTGGGATCTTGCTCAAGGTTTCGGATCTAGTCATGGAGGCTTGGTAAAGCCTTGTATCTTCACTTCAACATTATGTAAGACTTATACTTATTCTCTTATTTATGTGGCTATGCTTACTTTGAATATATCTTGCTAGTTGAGTTTACCATTCCTTTTGTGTGCTAGTTCATAGAGCGCTTAGCCTTCTAGTTTGTCGACTAGGCTAGGTAGCCGAGCCTCATGTAAGCATGGTGCTTACATGATGCTCTGCCTATGAGTACACCTTGTTCCCTAGCTGTATGGTAGTTACAGGTGGTGACAGCCCTGTCCATATCTATCGAGCAGGTTCTTAAATTATAGGACCATAGTCACGTCAGTAGAGGTATCCTTTGTGGTGCTCTCTCCTGTCTAGTGGCGTCCTGAAGTGCACAAGAGTGTGGTAAGTCTTAGCATAGTTGGGTATAACTTTACCATGTGATAAGAATATCATAGGAATCTACCTCACCCGTTGACCTCCCAAGTTAACTAGTTGCATATCTTTAGTGACTTATCACATGTGTGTCATATTACATAAATCCTATCATTTCATATATCATTTACCCCTGCTATAGTCTAGTTTGTTTACTAGGTTAGTAGATACATGATGGTGAATTATCAGATTCTTTAACCCTTGCTTCCCTGTGGTAAAATATAAATAACGATACCTTGTTTACTCCCAGTAAAATGCCACAATAGTATGTTCTGTGTGCTTGTGGAATCCTTCATATTTTAGTTGCACTTAATTTATACCAACAATGCATCACGCATGTGTGTGTGGAATCAGACTCCGGTGTCATCAGTTCAACCAAGCTATGTCATGGTTTTCATTTAATTAAATTTTCATGGAAAATATGTATCTTCAGATATGTGCATACATCTACTGTTGGCTAGAATTCGGCCGTGATCCTCATCACCATATCCATCGATGATGCTAGCCATATGCATGTCTACATCAGCACGAACAAGGATTCACAGTCTACACCGCCATCCAAGCCAACTTTCACGTATATCAGACAAGCATGGAAGATCTCGGACTGCGCCTCGCCTCGGCCGGACACGCCCGAGGGCTTCACCTCCCCACGTAGATTAACTTTGTCAGGCTCCGACTATGCTCATTCGCCTATGACTGCACGTGCTCATCCGAGCTATCAAGGAAATCACATCCATCTACTTAGACATTACGGCTCATCTACTTCACTCGGCCCCAAATCAAGCTAAGTCACACTTTAATATTTTTTTCCAAATATTCTTCAACCTTTATATATCTCCATGATGTTTCTTTGAGCTGTTTTCTCCATGTTTATTCTCCAAATGATTTTCATTCATGTATACCATCTTAAAGATGACATACAACTATGCCTAAAGTAAATCCCCGAACAGTCATGTTGACGCTCGGATGTTTCCAGAGACGGCCTATCTCCGGCTTCTCCCTGCACGTGCATGAGCGTCCGCCCTCTATGTTATGGGTGGCCAGCAGCGGTTCCTTGGCGACGCCTTTTGCTACACGCACACAGGCTCTACACTTCGCATTACGGTTAATGGGCTAGCTAGGGCTAGAGACTCAGCTACAAACTAACTGGTCGGATGGTTTATATTGCATATAAACACAAACTTCGCATCAACACTAAGTGTTCACCACGAGCTGCTAAGCAACTTTACACGAACATAATGTTCATCTACAACTGATTGCCAAGCTACATACGCTATTTCATCACCACCGATTTCTTCTCTGGATTTCATATATTTTATTTTTACATCATGTACTACCCGTTCTCCATATTTTTATTATAGGGGCCTAGTTCGGTTGCCGAGCTCATCTTTTATGCTCGGGGACTAGATCAGTCGGAAAGGACAAGAGGATAGTCATCTAGGTGGTCGGACCACCTGGCAAATGGACTTCACCGTCAACTCTAGTCGGATAATTAGGCTCTCACTTTTCCTCGACATTTACTTGGCTGCCAACCAGTTGGTTGGACTACCCGACACTTGATTCTTCACCAACCAGCTGGTCAGATTCTTCGTCGCTTCATCATTAGCAATGTTGGGGACTCCTTGGCATTCGACATCTTCATGGATCTTGCTACATCTCATCAGTGCACTATCAAGTTGCTCCATGTTGTTCGAATCAGGGTGTTGATCTTGGGCAGCACATCGGGGGTCTTGATACGCACGTGACAGATAACGCTAGCAAGCTTTTAACATTCTTTCTCTGACCCTTCTACAAGATATCTTCAAAATCTTGAGCCCCTTACATCCTTCTAACAAACCTTGACTTCACGCAAGTCCGAGCTCGGCTCTAAGTTGAACAGTTTGGACACTCGCTCCAACAGCTCAGAGGCTCATTCAAACAACTTAGATGCTTGACCAACTGCTCAAATATCTTCTTCATCAACTCGGCTGCTAGTCAAACTGGTCGAAAGCCTGCTCCTGGTGATTAGCAGCTCGTTGGTCAGCTCGGACAAGCTCAAGATGGTGTTCTTAGAGGATACAAGGTGCTCGGGGACTAGCTGTGGGGTTATGACCCCTAGTACCCACATAACAAGACATGGCCCGCACTGCAAGGCTATAAGATGTATTAGATATTGTATAGTACCGAATAAGATATTTTCCTTGTAACCCTATCTCTCCAGAGTATATAAGGAGGGGCAGGATCCCCTACCCCTCCGGATCTGATCATAAGAAATACTATCCACATAGACACAGAACGTAGGGTATTACGTCTCGCTGATAGCCCAAACCTGCCGATATCGTGTTCTATGTCACCTCTAGTTCGTCTCTCGTGCACCTCAACCGACTCATCTATTACTGCGGGCATACCCCTCGATAGACTGCTAGCCGTATTTCATCGACAACGGGTGAGCGAGATTACCGTAGCCGCAGGAGCATAAGCTTTCTACAGTCCAACCCGTTTTTCTCAAAGTTGTCTTCTGAGACACTTTGCCTTTTGTTCTTATCATGTTACGAAAAAAGGTCAGTGTGTTCTGACCCCATTTAATGCCAAGACCGTAAAGCTCATGGCGCGGGCAAAAAATCCCGATCATATGGGTGAGCAAAGTCACTGTAGTCGCAGGGGCATAGGTTTCCTGCAGTCCAACCCATTTTACTTGGTATTTTGCTCCTATGACTCTTTGCTTTTAGATCTTATCTAACAAAAGGGGTTGGATGCAAAAGAAAGTTCCTGAGTATAAGTATTCCCCTATCAACCCCCGAGTGAGGTCTAACCCCTGGCCGTTGTAGGGGTCAGACGTCACTAAAAGCCAATGGAATGATAATAAAATGGACAAGAACACCTTTTATTTCAAAAACATGATTTTTGCATATGCATGCCAACAACTTAGAAAAATCTAAGGGTAGAAGCGACATAGTTGCTCTATATTCTAGGCGTTGGCAAAGACTTGGCCGTTGGTGGTCTTGAGCTTGTAAGTGTGTTGACGGTCACTAATGCTCATTTTTAACCATCAACTATTGCATGAAATAGCATGAAATGAACCATAAAGCATAGTTGTAGGGCTTAATTCTACGAGTTCCACGAGTTGTGTTGTTCTCACTTGTTTTACAGGATATTTAATATTTCACCACATAAAAGTATCTCAAGTGATGAAACAGAGCACACCATTGCGAAGAGCTCATCGAGATGATCAAAACGGACAAATCAATTGCTATATTTGGAGTTTCAGAGAGAAAGTCCCCGATGGATATGACTCGGAAGACTCTGGAAGACCCTAGAACCATCATCATCACAAGACTAGGGACTAAACTGATAAGATTCCATAGCTCTATGAATTATTATTTTCTAGAGAGTTATCCAGAAGTTGCAAAAGGGAAGAGTCCAATCAAGATACGCCATCTTGCGTGAACGGATCGAAAAGTGGCACTAGAAGGACATAGAAGACTCCAGAAGACACCAGAGCAAAGGAGAAGCCCGAAGGCTAACAAGTGGGGTCGGCCGGCCCCACATGCTAGGCCGGCCGGTCTGGTCCCACCTGGATGTGACCTCTCCTTTCTCCGACGACCTTCAACCGACCTCTACGACGCATCTCAACCATTGTTTCAAGTCTGTTTGATCGGAGGGCTACGATTCATCCCACCAGGCTATATAAGCAGAGGCAGACCCCCTGAGGCATCTCCATCTTCATTAACAACATCTAGAACAAAAGCTAGGGTTTCACCCCTCCATCCAAGTAGAAGTAGAGATCCCTCTAGATGATCGTCTAGTTCTAGTTCTTCTAGTTCTAGTTCTAGTTCATCTAGTTGTAAACTAGAGATTAGGGAGAGAGGAGAGGAGAGAGCTAAGGAGGAGCCAGATCTATCAGATCTTCCTCGACATTGTACTTCTGCAGCATCTGGTTCGTCTTGAGCAATCTCCAAGTTCTTCATTATTTATTTTTAAGTATTTTGTTTCAGTTCTTGCTTTATTATATTTATTGGATCTTCGCTCGTATTGAGTGCTCTAGTTATTCTAGATAATTAGAGTAGTAAGCGCTAGTGTAGACGTGGCATCTAGACTAGGGTTTACTTGAGTTTGTGCCCAATCCCACGGTTAGTTGTGGTAGCCAACAGAGGTGACAGCTCTATCTGGTCTTTGTAATCCACCACGTTCGGGTTGGTGTTTCGTAGAGCTTTTTGGTAGCCTTCCCCCGATTATTTTCTTCCCAATCATTTTTGAGAGTCAGAAAGGTATTGTTGCTCCGAAGTAGATAAAATAGAGTAAGCCTTCGACAAGATAGAACCACTTAGAAAACCATAAAATCGCTCTCTACCCTATAATTACCCTTTCCTTGGATGTTCCTAATTCTTCTAGTACACTTCACGTTCCCCGTGGAAATCGATACTCTGGAATACTCCTGGGTGAAAGCTACATCGGTATCCATGCGCTTGCAGATCTTTTCCTGTTTGTGTTTAAAATACCCAACAAGCTTTCTGGCGCCATTGCTGGGGAACGGTAGCTATTCTAGAATCAAACCAAGTTTGTTCGAGATTCATTTTTCTTTTTACCACCTTTTTCTTTTTACCACTTTACCACATGTATTCTAATCCTATCTATAAATATTATGCTCCAAAGGGTGACAAGTTGGAGCCCCCACCATCTTCACACCCCATTCTTACAGATGCCTATAAGCTTTGCCCTGCTTTCCAAGCCATGGTTCAAGACAAACCCTTCTCTAGGCTAAAAGACAAAAATCCATACACCCACCTTAGGGAATTTGAGCACTTGTGTTCTTGCCTCGCTATTGCTAGCATGACATAGGAGACCATCAAATGGAAATTGTTTCCTTTCTCACTTTTGGGAAAAGCGAAACAGTGGTATGCTCATTCCGTACGAGACGTAAATGGAGATTGGGATGAACTTTGGAAAAATTTTGGTCTTGTTTTCTTCCCAACATCCCAAGTTAATGCCCTTCGAATAGAAATTCTTACATTCCAACAGAAGGAGAAGGAGACTCTAGGAGCAGCCTAGGCTAGATTCACAAGCCTTAAAAACACCGGCCTAGACCTCTCTTTGCCTGACCATGTATTTTTAAATAACTTCCATCATGGTCTTAGCAAAGAAGCTGCTTTTCATCTTGACCTTTCTTCCGGAGGTTCGTTCACACACATGTCCTTTAGTGAGGGGGAAGCCATTCTACAAAAAATCTTTGAAAACACCCCTTACACGAGCATCTATGATGAGTTTCCCAAAGAAGAAAAAGAAAATGAGTCTAGCCCCGAGCCAAAAGAGGAGGAATACGCAACTGAATCTAAAATTTCTTCAAATCCTTTCAATAATTTGGTTGCCACTCCTAGACAAGAAAAGGAAGTTTTGATAGTCAAATCACAATCACTCCAATCCCAAGATTTAGCTATCAATACTAAACCATCAATACCCCAAAATCCTCTAAGGGAAGAAGAAATTCCACCTTTGGAAAGCTCTGACCTTAGGGATGGTTTAGACTTCTAGTTTCATAAGAGATCTTCAAGCGAATATAATTCAGATCCTCTCCAGAAGGAATCTCTTATAAAACATCCTTATTCCCAATGGGAAGAATTCGAGGATGGCATGTCGAATGATGCCATAGAAGGACAGCTTTGCCATATGGAAAATCCTATCTGTTGTCCTATTATGTTCATAGACAACATAAATTATGGACCTATCTCTAAACCCATCCTTATCTTTGAAGATCCCCCTTATGCTCGTCCTTTCCAGTCTCATGATGATCCTAGAAATCCACTAAGTCAACCAAACCATAGGAGTCATGAAGACCACGAGGATGACCAAGAGAAGCTCCGACAGTGGCTAGAATGTATAGAATGGATGGACAAGGAAGAAGCCTTAATGGAATCTAACCTTGACTTAGCTTCAAATGGTGAGATTTCAACTCCCTTTGAAGACGAGACTCATCCATCCAGGGAGGAAGCCCTAGACGAGACCAATCCAAGAGTCACCAATTCAAATGAAATTCTTAATATCCAGATTAGGGATGAAGATGACATCAATGAGCGTGGAAATTACTCCATAACCATCTCATTAAAACCATGCCTATATGAGACATCTCTTAATTAAATTGGTCTCTCCAACCTCACCACATTTGAGATCTCCAACCCCCTTATTCTTTCAAGTTACAAAAACTTCAAAAGGGTGGTTGTAGACGCATATGTTTATCATAAATATTGCAGATCTCATTGTGATTGAATCTTGAGATAGGAACACTTAAGTTGGTGTTGGAGGGGAAACCACTTCACCAAAAACATCTTGAAGGTTTCCCAAGGACAAGCTTAGTGTCCTAAAACAAGCACGTCCTAACATGAGTGTTCACCTCTCTGCTACGCTGCCCTTGTGAAATGAGCATAGGGATATAATTGTGAAAATATTCCTTCGGGTATTCTTGCCACTAACCTTTTCAGGTCTGAAGCAAAAAGAACTAAGGAATGATGAACATAAGGTATGTCCAACCAATCATCATGTAACATTGAATTAGATCCATCCAAACTTGATTTTTGCAAAATTCAAGCTTGGGGGATAACTTTCTAAGAACATCCCCTGCCATGTTGCTATCTTGGTTGTCCCTACCTTTAAGGCATGCTCAATTTACTATACTGCAATCTTGTTCTTTTCTATCACCACTTGAGTAAATATCTATAACGCTTTCATGCCACCTTTGTCCATCATAAGTGTTGGTTTAGAAGTACTACACATACTTCTATTGGCTTTTAACATAAGCATGGTGCTTAGGTTAAATAGCCTTCCTTAATCTAATTAGTCATGGAGTCTGGTTTGGTTATTAAAGTAAAAACTACTTGTGTGTACATTGTATATTTTGTTGGATTAACCCCTACAAGAGAAACTTTCAAAACTCAAACTGGGAAGTCCTAAGATAAACTCACACAGAGAGAAAAGAGGTACATGAACTTCAACAACCTTGCACAAGGGAAACACAGCTCATGCATCATGGAGAGATCCATGGAACAAGAAGACAAGTGCCACAACACAAGATCTACACTCACTCCATGGAAGAGGGTGAATAAATCTCCATCAAGCCCCTTCAAGACAAAGACCATCATGGAGAAATTCTCAAGACAATGAAGGGAGCACAAGGACTATCAAGAATGTCAAAATTAGAAGAACAAAAAGATGGTGAGATTGAAGAGAAAGGAGTGAGGAGTGCAACAGAAGAGACAAGCCAAATACAAGAGAGAAATCCTGCCCTTAATGATGAGTCAAAGAATGGAGAAGGAAGGCCAATTCCTCTAAAGATGATCCAATCAAGCTCTTCCTCCTCTCAAGCTCCCATGACTCAGGCACACTGTGAGATAAGCAAGAGAAGACAAGCCATTCATGAGCACAACTAGCTAGGCAAGAGAAGCTTCCACAAGATGTTGGGTACCATCACTCTTCAATGACAAAGGTAACATCTTTAGGTACGAAAAGCTTTTCTCGATCCTAGTATGCATATAAGTGAAGCACTAAACATGTTTAAGTTACCATCCCACTTGACCCATCTTGATTAACTTCACATGTTCAGTTCTTTAATCATTTCTTAGCTTCACTCTCTTGATCTCATAATATCACCCAATGAGCTAAAATGTTGTGCATCCAACCTTTGGAAGATGATAAATCACAATCTTGAAAAGATCAACATATTATGCATAGATATGATTATCCTTCCATAGGTTAAAACAATCTAGTCTATCAAATGTTTTGAGATATTACACTCATGCTTATTTTCTAATCTTATCACCCAAAACATTAGCTTTATCTTGTTCACTGTGCCTAAGGTTAGAGAAGAATGAATAGAATTTTGGTTCTATTGGTGTTTTTCCACCAACAGAGCCCATGCACTTGATCTCTGCCTTGTCTTTATGAGCAGGACACACTTTGAACAAGACATCAGGAGTTTGTCGACTCCCAAATTCTACAAAGTGAAGGTCCTAGTTCTACAAGAACACGCACACTAAGCAAAATGCTACCAGCTTTCACAATCAATGCTTCACTTCAAACTACTGCATGAACGAAGAACATGGGTGACACCATATCAAGAGGTGCAGTTATCAAGGTCTCCACCTTGGGATCAAATGATGCACCTGAGTGAACATGGATTTGAAGAACTAAAAAGAGTTGACAAGCAAGTGGATGTTCTATCCACTATTAAGACACTGTCTCATCAGTCATCAACATCAATCAATGCTTTGTAGAGGAAGTACATTTCCACTGCCAGTCTGCTACATCACAAGATCGAACGACTATGTCAACATTCAGCTTGGGGGAGGGCACCCCCATGTATCCAGGTAAGTATCCTTATCCTCTTATGTTTTCTTTTTACATAAATTAATCCAAAAATAATAAGCAAAGTGAGCACATGAAGGTTCACACTTATCCTATCGAGTTTTTGTTCTATATTATGTTATTTTGTAATAGTGTGTGCTAGTTAGAGTGTGTATAAAAGTTTGCTTTTCTGTTTAAATAAAAAGAACTGGTTTAATCTCTATGCATGGAAATGATGAATAGTTGCTCTGCCGTAATTCCTTTCAAGTGCCTAGTTTTCAACCTTGACTTCTCCCGAGTTTTGGAAATGATTGTTTTGACCTAGAATTTACTCTGAACTTGAAAATTGTGTGTTGCGAATGCCTGATCTAAGTCTAGGTGATTGACGGATATGATATGAGAAGGTTTGAGCTACTGTTTATCTTGTTCCTAGTGACACTAGAGTTCTGGAGATTTATCTTTTGAAAACTTAAAATTACCGCATGATGAGTTCCTGTATGATGAGAGCTTTAATTCCTACTATAGCCATATATACATGCTTGCTAGAATAGGAAAACCAGCTCATAAGCTGCTCGCTTTGTATTGAGTTTGGTCAACCCGTGTGAGACCCTTGTCGAGAGGATGGTCATGCTCCCAAGATTAAGATCACTTACACCCACATATATTCTGCTGCTCCTACCCTAGGAGTACGCAAAAATGTGCCTTTCCACCCTAAAATCTATCTCCTACCCTAGGAGAAGATCCAAAAAGATTGTTAGGTTTCCAAATAAATGCTCTAAGATTGTGATTTATCTCTTCTCCATATTCATTGTATCCTAAGTAAGAGGTAGGAGATCTTTTGTAAAAAAAGGGGAAAAAGAAGAAAAAAGAGAGAAAAAGAGTAGTCTATGATCTTTATGCCTAGAAGTTCATCATTGTCATCAAAGAAAGGAGAAAGAAGATATCCTAAGACCTCCACAGTAAAGTTCTTCGTGATTCTTCAGTTGGAGGCAGTCTGTCCAGGAGCAAAGTAGAATTAGGTTAGCCACCAAATATATCCACACATATGCACATCTTGATCTAAGGGTATGGTCTCCCCTCTAAGGATCCTATTTTGACTGAGCAATACATGCAAGGTAAGTATGCTTCATCCTTGAACCACCCTCAGCTCTATATAAGCTTATTAGTTATGGGGTGAGAGAGAGGAGGCATGATGCTACTCTACCTTATTCCAAAAATATCACATATTCTAAGTGAAAGAGAGAAGGCAAAACATCATCATTGCCTTGGAAAGGTTCTAGAAATACCACATATGAGAGACCAAAAAGGGTCATACAAAGGAATCTTTGAGTTTTATTTTGAAAATCTAAAAAAACTCCAGAATGAAGGTTGGTCGAAGAACTCGAGACGCAGTGCTTTGATTTGATTGTTCTGTCTTTCAATTGCTCAAGACCCAAGTGAAGGCTAAAAGCTCCATGGTTAAAGGTAATACTGGTAAGTTTAAAAGTTAGAATGGTTTGCTCTAATCTGAAGGAGAATTCTTGTTTGAACACATGTGTACTTTTGAGGCGTAAAAGCATAGTAGCAACTCCTGATCCATTATTGAGATTAGCTTTGCTCAGGGACTATCAAAGGTTAAGCTTGGGGGAATTTGTTGACAGTCACTAATGCTCATTTTTAACCATCAACTATTGCATGAAATAGCATGAAATGAACCATAAAGCATAGTTGTAGGGCTTGATTCTAACGAGTTCCACGAGTTGTGTTGTTCTCACTTGTTTTACAGGATATTTAATATTTCACCACATAAAGATATCTCAAGTGATGAAACAGAGCACACCATTGCGAAGAGCTCATCGAGATGATTAAAACAGACATATCATTTGCTATATTTGGAGTTCTAGAGAGAAAGTCCCCGATGGATACGACTCGGGAGACTCTGGAAGACTCTAGAACCATCATCATCACAAGATCAGGGACTAAGCCAACAAGATTCCATAGCTCTATGAATTATTATTTTCCAGAGAGTTATCCAAAAGTTGGAAAAGGGAAGAGTCCAATCACGATACGGCATCTTGCGCGAACAGATCGAAAAGTGGCACTAGAAGGACGTAGAAGACTGCAGAAGACACCAGAGCAAAGAAGAAGCCTAGAGGCTAACAAGTAGGGCCGGTCGGCCCCACATGCTAGGCCAGCTAGTCTGGTCCCACCTGGATGTGACCTCTCCTTTCTCTGACAGCCTCCAATCGACCTCTACGACGCATCTCAACCATTGTTTCAAGTTGGTTTGATCCGAGGGCTGCAGCTCATCCCACCAGGCTATATAAGTAGAGGCAGACCTTCTCCTGAGGCATCTCCATCTTCATTAGCTACATCTAGAACAAAAGCTAGGGTTTCACCCCTCCATCCAAGTAGAAGTAAAGATCCCTCTAGATGATCGTCTAGTTCTAGTTCTTCTAGTTCATCTTCTAGTTCTAGTTCATCTAGTTGTAAACTAGAGATCAGGGAGAGAGAGGAGAGGAGAGAGCTGAGGAGGAGCCCGATCTGTCGGATCTTCCTCGACATTCTACTTCTGCAGCATCTGGTTCATCTTGAGCAATCTATAGGTTCATCATTATTTATTTCTAAGTATTTTGTTTCAGTTCTTGCTTTATTATATTTACTAGATCTCCACTCTTATTGAGTGCTCTAGTTATTCTAAATAATTAGAGTAGTAAGCGCTAGTGTAGACATGGCGTCTAGACTAGGGTTTACCTGAGTTTGCACCCAATCCCATGGTTAGTTGTGGTAGCCCACAGAGGTGACAGCTCTGTCTGGTCTTTGTAATCCACCACATTCGGGTTGGTGTTTCGTAAAGCTTTTTGGCAGCCTTCCCCCGATTACTTTCTTCCCAATCTTTTTTGAGAGTCAGAAAGGTACTTTCTTCCCAATCTTTAAATCCTTGTATGAGCAACCAATCTTTCATTCCATGGTGTAGGCATTCTAGGACATATTCCTAGAAACGTTCCCATGCCTCTGCAATGGTCTCTTCTTTTTGCTGTGGAAAGTTGTAGATTTTTCTTCTTAAGGCATTGGTTTTGCCTATAGGGAAGAACTTTGACATAAAGGCTTTTGAACACTTATCCCATGTATTGATGTCTTCTTTATGATAATAGAACCACTAGTTCGCTTTTTCCTCCAAGGGAAATGGGAATAACCGAAGAAGTATGATGTCTTGGGCAACGTCTTTGATGATGATGGTGCTTCCAATCTCCAGGAAATCCTGTAGATGGGCAGTACCATCTTCTTGTGCCTTTTCGCTGAATGTAGTAGCTTGGACTAGGTTGATGAGGCTTGGTTGGAGTTCAAACTCTAGGTTATCCGTTTGGAGTGTGGGCCCAACATGAATGTTCCCAGGGCTCAGAGCAGAAAACTCTTGCAAAGTCTTTTCAGCCATTGTCTTCACCACTTGTGTTGATCTCTAGGTTGAGTTGATTTCTGATTAGATGTTGATTGATCACAACTAAACATGAATTACCCTGCATAAGATATAAACAAAAATAGAGCAAGGGTAAGCCTAAAAAGACAAAAGTACTTGGTTAAGATTTTTATCTATGAGTATATATTTGATGTATTCTTCTGATATCCATATAAATAATTCTCGTGAAAAGCTCCCCGGCAACGGTGCCAGAAATGCTTGTTGGCATCTCTTATGCCGCACCTGCTAGGTTGTCATCCCTAACATGTCATAAGAAATGCGGTTGTACTTATAATCATGGCACTTATAAAATAAAAAAAGTTATCCGCAAGCGCACAGGTAAAATACTCCCGTTGTAGCATTTCACCTAGGAAAGTTTTAGGTATCGTTATTTATAATTCTACCACTGGGAGCTTCTAAACAGGGTTTAAAAGAGAAAGTTGATATGGCTATAAGAATTACAAATACATACTATAGATATAAATCAATTAACCACTTCTATCTAAATAGGGGTAAGCCAAATGATATTGATAATAATGATAATGAGATAAGATAAGGAATCCATAATTAGAGAGAACTCGTAGGATCAAGTGGATACAGACTAAAGCAACATGGTTAGAGATTTAATTCCTAGGGTTATGTCCTATCTACTAAGTCCTAGGGTTTTCTAATCTACTCCTTATCATCTATAGCATAATCAATCTTCCATCTAAACATAAGGAACATTACTTCAGGGAATTCAAGAATACAGCAATCCTTCCCCAAGTAACCGGGTTCTACTTGTCCAAGATTCAGGGAATGGACTACAGAGAGCTCAACGAAGCTATAAAAGTCACCTTCGTGATCTACCACATGGCCTAGAAAATAGGGTGCATTCGCAGGTAAATATAATCTAGACACCACGTCTACATTACTTCTACCACCTAATCCAATCCAGAGTTGAACTAGTCACTCTACGAACTTATGCCTAAACTTATTATCAATCAAGACTATATCAAAGATAGAACTATAATAAACTAAGAACAAAATAGACAAGAACATAATGATATTGAAGTAGAACAAAGTTATAATTATGAGATACAATGATAGAATTACCAAATCTCCTGACGTCGATCCGGAATCCTGAGCCGCGGTCAACTCTACTTGTATCTAGCTAGATTCTAACCCTAAACTTGAAATAGAGCTCTAATCTTCTAATTGGAAACCCTAGCCTTTTTCTCTGGCCTTCTAAATGAGAGATCAACTGATGATGATTGTGATTTATTCCTCAGGGGGGTCTGTGTAACAGAACCGACCAAATTATAAGAGCACAAGTACGAAAACAAGCACCGAAGCGCTCAAATTTTCAAACTTGAGCCCATATAATCCCAGTAGTCAATCGAAATCACGAAGGATTTCAAACCAAACTGCTTACAACCAGGATCACATCATTCAAAATACACATCGTACGTTACATTTCACAAGTAGTTCTAAAATAAGTTTACACCACGGAGTAGCAAATATTACAAACCAAGTTTGAAAGTAGCGGAAGCATAACACACACACTAGTTAATTTAATACTGCCAGTCTGGATGATCGACAACCCGCAAAAGCATGAGGAAAGTACATAAAAGACGATCACGCCCTTGTGATCTAGTCATCATCACCCGCAGGGTGGAGACACATCTTGCAGAATCCCTGATAAAGCATGTCATCTGCAACAGGAGGGAATAAACCCTGAGTACTGGAATGTACTCAGCTAGACTTACCCGTCGAAAACCAGAAATAAGATGACACCAAGGATTATGCAAGGCTTACACAAGAGGCTAGCTGACATAACATTTTGCATAAAGGCATAAGTAATTGAAACTCTTATAACCTGTACTAGCAGTTATTTTTAGCATTTACCTGTCATCTATCTTAGCACCTGTACTAAACATGCACTTGATTATAATCAAACAACATTATTATTGTATCCATAGCAGGTATATCATTATGGCAACATTGTATCATTCCCTTAACCACCAGTTCATTTAATGAGTTCTACGTTGCCGCTGCTCAAGTCAAGTGCTCACTAACCGGGAGCGACGGCGATTCGAATCGAATTCCTATCCAGCTGGAGGGGTATTTCTAACACTCACCGCGCAGGCCCCTGCCAGGGTCGCACAAGCCACCGTTTCATATGATTCAGGAATCGCGGGTCCGAATGATGTCGCGACCCCAAGGGCGACACTCTGCCAGGTGATAGGGACTCTAACCCCCCCTTGGTCTCACGCCAATGTCCCCAAGCACATCCTTTCTCTCCTCCAAGAAGCAACCTACCATTCGATTCCCGACCTGAACCACATTACTTGGCTTCGCGGTCGGAACGGCTTATCCGGCCAACTAAGTGTTAGACTGCGTTCAACATGACTCAAGGACGTACAGCGAATCAGTCCTTAAACGACTCAGACGGGCATAGCTCCACACCCAAGACGTGAAGTGTCTTGCGGCTGTACTATCGAATTCCCGCCCGGTCTCAATTTCATTTTTAAGCATGGTTCCATCCACGATAGCCATAAAGCCACTCGTGACTCCTTCCTACATCTCACGGATGACCGGAAATCACCCGACTTCTACCGTACTAAGCAGGGCTAAGCATTGACACGTGCCTAAACCTAATATAGGATTAAGTACGATATCTGGACAAGGACAGGTATAATGCAACAAGTGTTTCCATATAACTCCTACAACTTAATGCATTAAACAATTAAAAGTACTCAAGATTAATTTATAAAACAGTAGGTTCAGCATGCACCGGGGCTTGCCTTTCAGAAAAGTTGAAGGCCGGTGGTCCGGGCACTCAGGAAGGTCGTCTGCGGGCACTCCTTCGCCTGCTGGATCCTCGGGCTCCTGCTGCTCCTGGTCCTCCTCCGGAATCACAGGCTCGAATTCGAGGAGTGTCACCCCCTCCGGTGCACCTATTGCATGAATGCACAATAAATATAATGGATGCATAAATGGGTGCAACATGCTCGGAATGAAATGCATTTCAGAATAAAATACTCTATTCAAGTTATTTTATTAGTACGTGCAAATCTCTTCTCCAGTAGAGAAGTACTCACCTAATCTACTTAACCTAAGATAAAGCTGCTCATCCTCAGTTAAGGCCCTAACACCTAACAATTACAAAAGTAGCATGTCTTAGGATATTACACCATATCAATCAGCAAAACACCACAGTAAGCATTCTGGACAGCAGCTACTTGTTTTTATCACAACTGAAGATTTACAATTCCAAAAGATATGATCTAAGACAATCTGGAAAGCCTAAGAAGTGCACTACAATTCATTTTCAGACCTCAACTCCAAACTCCTAAGTTTTCCATGTTAAACTTCACAAGTTCTAGAATCTGTCCTCTCAAAACAGAGAGTAGCAGATTTTGAACTGCCACTTTAAACAACAGTAACTCTCAAACTACTAAGTCAAATGCTCCCAAATTTTGACACAAGCTCATTTACAAGTTTTACTACAACTTTGGTATTTACAAGTTTTTCAGCAACCACCTTTACCCAAGGTCAAACCTAGAATTACTATCAGCTGTCCAGAAAACCTAAAATTGTAAAGGTTAAATATTTATTGATGTGACAAACATTCTCTAAGACCAAACTAATACTACTACAAGTTCACAAATGTCACAAAAACACCAGAAAGTAAGGTGTGCCCACCTAGAATATTTATTTAAACTCATTTCTTAATTTACTTAAGTAATTACGTGGAATTTCAAATGTATATGTAAACTGCTCCTAAAATTCTACAAAAATTGAAGGGGACTCTCTGACCCAAAAAGAGACCACAGTAAAAATTTGAACAAGTTTTATTCAAAGAAACTCTCTGAACAAAATTCACAATCCCAAAAGGCTGATTTTTGTATAAATAACAAAGCATAGTAAAAAGTGTCAAACAACAGATTTCTTAATTTTCTTGGACACTCTAGGGTACCAAGACATTCTCCAAAAATTTATATGAACATTGCACATGTAGAAAAATTACAAAAATTCATTCAATCATTTCCTAAAATAACAAGATAGCATTATAACTTAAAAAATACTTAAGCACTTCTACCTAAATTTTTACCAGAGCTAGGGCAAGCATAAATTAGCCTAACCACCAAATTTCATAATTTTTGGAATACTACAGCTCAAGTTATACATTTAACAAATTTGCATACATTTCAAAACACATTTGAAAGATCTATTAAATTCTTCAGAAAACTAAACATCACATACCAGATTTATATTTTTCTAAAATACTACACATCATGTAGATCCTAACAAAATTTATCTCATAATTTTTGGGCAAGTAAAACCCTAGATCTTCATTTTCCCAAATCTTACTTAAAACTGTGACAAAATAAAGAAATGAAATAAATCCCATTTGAAACTGGGCCGGCCCGGCGTGCTAGCGCGGCCCAGCCAGCGCGCGGCCTGCCTCGGCGCCCGCCCGCGCGCGCGGCGCTGACAGTGCGGGCCCGCAGGCCAGAGAGAGAGAGCGAAAGGGGGAAGACGGCCGCGACTCCGGCGAGCTCAAGCTCGCCGACGACGGCGCCTCCGGCGACGAAAGGAGCACCAACGGCTTCCCCGTGACTTCCCGCATCGACCAAACCTAGATTTGCTAAACCTATCCCACCCTAGCTACGACGGCCACGGCGACCGCGCCTCGGAGGCAGCACCCGGTGGTGGTCCGGCGAGCTCCGAGGGTCAGGGACCTAAGTGAGGTGTGCTAAGGCTTCCTGAGGACAGGACGAACCTCTCCATGCCATGGAAAAGGACGGAGGTGGAGCGAGTGCCGCTGGCCGCGTGAGCACCGCACCGGCGGCCATGGCGCGGCGACGCACGACGGTGTTCTGACGTGTACCGGCCATCCCATCCGGTAACGTCATCACCTAGGCTTCTCTACCCGACCCGGAACCCAAAACATGTACTAGTGAGAATGGAGGATGACCGTAGGGAGTTGGCCACGGTGAGCCGCCGCGCGGACAGTGCGCCAGCGAGGACTCACGGTGGCGGAAACCGAAATTCGCCCTCACCTCTACACAATCCGGTCAAGCAATGGTTGGAGGAGGTGGAGGGGATTCTGGTGGAGCGGTGGACGGGATTTGGAGGACGGTGGTGCGACGGTGAGCTTGCACAAGCACGGGGCGGGCTGCGGCGGCAATGGCACCTCCGTTTTCCGCCTCGGTGAACCCGGCCAGAGCGAGAGTGAAGGAGAGAAGAGTGAGCGCGAGTGTGGGGGTGGAGGTGTCGGCCCCGACTTCACGACCGCGCGGGTGCTTGC
This sequence comes from Saccharum officinarum, assembly GCA_020631735.1. NCBI lineage: Eukaryota > Viridiplantae > Streptophyta > Magnoliopsida > Poales > Poaceae > Saccharum > Saccharum officinarum. The sequence goes on along the minus strand of CM036168.1, from coordinate 54,496,669 downwards.
GACGTGGAGGCGATGGCAGGGCGCGAGCGCCACGCGGCCACCGGGCTCTGCCCGAGCGCCACGGCGTGGTCAGCTGTCCAACTGAATGGCGATGTCGACTGACCGATGAGGCCGAACGGTGACTGCCAGTGCAAGTTTGACGCTGATTATCTTCCAACACAGCGCGATTTGGTCCAAGATGACAACATCAAATTCGTAGAGCTATGTGAGGACAACAAGTTTGTCAATTGGAGTTTGGGCTGGTTCAGCCTGGATTTGAAACTACAGAGCTCCAAAGTGGTGCACTTAGAAACTGAAACCTAGTTTCAGTCACTAAGCCGACTGAAACCCTATTTTCACGACACAAAATCTCCTAAACTATTGAGAACCAGGTGATGGTGATATTGACAATGTTGTAGAGCTATGTGTGGACAACAACTTCGTCAATTGGCTCCAGGACTGGTTTGGCCTAGTTTGTGAGTTACAAGTTGCTAAAGTGAGGTACAGTGAAACTGAAAAGTCCAATTTCCAAACTTAGAATTTTTCTAAGTGTTGATCACCACTCAAGCTGACTTGTGGGCCATTTTTGAGCATGCTCTGGTCATTTTCATGAGATGGCCATATTAGAACTTTTGTTCCTCATGAAATTCTCTACAACTTTACTTAAGGGTGCTCTTCCATGCAAGGTCTCTAAATTAGACTTTTTAATTGGTCAAACTAGAGCCTTCTAGGGTCAAATGGTGGTCAAACTTCTCTTGGAGGGCAAATTTGTAATTTTGGTCAACATGAACCTTGTTGCAAATGTTACCCTAAGTATAACTAAGGTGTTGTAGGTCATGATTGGCTACCTTACCTTTTTGTTACACCAACTATCAAATACTTCATGAAATAAATCAAACAACCCTAGAATAATCACATGTGTTGCATCACATAAAATAACAAACATGAATGATGCATGCTTATGCTTATGCCATGCAAATGCAATGCAATTATGGAGCTAAACACTTGAGGTGTTACAGCCCTCCCCCCTTATAAAAATCTCGTCCCGAGATTTGGAAAGCGTACCATTTTTCATAGAATTCTTTATAACCATCCCGCAAATAATCCTCCCGTTCCCACGTAGCATCACTCTCACTTCCCTGATTACTCCACATCACTTTGTACCACTTAACCACTTTACTTCTAGTTACTCGTTCCTAAGTATCGATCACTCGGACTGGCTTTTCTTCATAGGTTAGGTCGGATTCCAGCCTGATATCACCTAAAGGAACTTGTTCCTCAGGAACTCGAAGACACTTTTTAAGCTGAGATACATGGAAAACGTTGAATATGGCTCTCATCTCAGGAGGCAACTGGATTTTGTACGCAACAGCTCCACTCTTGCCTATGATCTGGAAAGGACCCACGTATCTTGGTGCAAGTTTCCGCTTAACACCAAAACGTTGGACACTCTTCATTGGAGAAACTTTCAAATAAACGAAGTCTCCAACTTCAAATTCGAGTGGTTTTCTACGACGATCCGCATAGCTTTTCTGTCTCGCTTGTGCTGCAGCCATGTGTTTCTGGATGGTACGGACTTGTTCCTCGGCTTCCTGGACAAAATCAATGCCATAATACCTTCTTTCCCCAGCTTCTACCCAGTTTAGCGGGGTTCGACACTTTCGACCATACAAAGCTTCGAATGGGGCCATTTTAATACTCTCTTGATAACTGTTATTGTACGAGAATTCGGCTAAAGGTAACCATTTTTCCCAAGAACCCTTAGATGAAATGACGCATGCTCGCAATAGATCTTCCAAGATTTGGTTAACTCGTTCTGTCTGACCCGATGTCTAGGGGTGATAAGCAGAGCTTCTCACTAACTTGGTTCCCAGAAGGTGATGCAAATGCTCCCAAAAGCGAGCAGTGAACTGGGGACCACGGTCAGAAATGATAGTACGAGGTATCCCATGAAGCCGGACTATCTGATTGAAGTACAACTCAGCATAGTCAGTGGGACGATAGTCCACTCTCACTGGGATGAAGTGAGCTGATTTAGTCAAACGATCAACAATTACCCAAATAGAGTTATGATTTTTGACAGTAGGAGGAAGTCCGACAATGAAATCCATACTTATCTCTTCCCATTTCCAGCCTGGAATGGAAAGTGGCTGAAGTAGCCCAGCTTTCATGTGCACAGCTTTAACTCTGCAACAGGTGTCACATCTAGCAACATATGCTGCTATCTCTTTCCGCATCTTGGTCCACCAATAAAGGGGTTTCAAATCATAATACATCTTATTACTACCCGGATGGATGGACAACTTGGACGAATGTGCTTCGGACAGGATCTGATCTCTAAGCTCTCGGTCCTTAGGTACCACTAACCTATCCTTAAACCACAGCACACCTTCGTCATCTAACCTGAAATGCTTAGTCTCTCCTTCATTCATCTTTCGTTTTATGTGAAAGATACCCGGATCAGTCTTTTGGAGCTCAATGATTCTATTTCTGAGAGTACCACTGACAGTGATGTTGTACAGGACTGCCAGATGTAACAGGCGAGATTGGTAAAAATCAGTTTCAATTAAGGAATGGCAATGAGACTTACGGCTTAAAGCGTCCGCAACCACATTTGCCTTGCCTGGGTGATAGTGTACTTGAAGATTATAATCTTTAATCAACTCGAGCCATCTTCTCTGACGCATATTTAGCTCGGGTTGAGTGAAGATGTATTTGAGGCTTTTATGATCGGTGTAGATATTGCAGACATTTCCCAGCAGATAATGCCGCCATACTTTCAAAGCATGGACAACTGCAGCCAGTTCTAAGTCATGCGTTGGATAATTCACCTCATGCTTCCGAAGTTGCCGCGAGGTATATGCAATTACTCGGCCTTCCTGCATCAAAACGCCTCCCAAACCTATGCCTGAGGCATCACAATAAACATCAAATGGTTTCTCGATATTCGGTTGTGCCAAAACCGGAGCCGAGGTTAGGAGGGTTCGCAGTTGGTGAAAAGCCGCATCACACTCAGGAGTCCAGACAAACCTGGTGTCTTTTTGCAGCAACCGAGTCATGGGTTTGGCTATTTTGGAGAAATCCGGGATGAAGCGACGATAATAGCCAGCCAACCCAAGGAAACTCCGAACCTCGTGAACCGAGATAGGAGCCTTCCAGTTCAGTACTTCCTGTACCTTGGCGGGGTCCACCATAATTCCTCCATTGGACAACACATGCCCAAGGAAAGGTACTTCTCGAAGCCAGAATTCGCACTTACTGAACTTTGCATATAGTTGATGTTCACGCAGTCTTGTGAGGACTATACGCAAATGTTCAGCGTGATCCTCCTCATTCAGAATATACCAGGATGTCATCAATAAATACCACCACAAACTTGTCCAATTCAGGCATAAACACCGAATTCATCAAGTACATGAAGTGTGCGGGGGCATTTGTCAAGCCGAAAGACATAACAAGATACTCATAAAGACCGTATCTGGTAGAAAAGGCTGTCTTTGGAACATCTTTCGGGCGAATTTTAATTTGATGGTAGCCCGATCTTAGATCGATCTTGGAGAAAACTTTAGCTTTAGACAACTGATCGAACAAGATGTCGATTCACGGTAGAGGGTACTTATTTTTGACAGTGACTGCATTGAGAGGTCTATAATCTACGCACATCCGCAACGACTGATCCTTCTTCTTTACAAAGATAGCAGGACATCCCCACGGCGATGAACTAGGACGAATCAACCCCTTCTTCAAAAGTTCATTCAATTGCACCTTAAGTTCAGCTAACTCATTTGGAGGCATCCTATAGGGTCTCCTAGAGATGGGTGCGGTGCCAGGCAACAACTCGATTTTAAACTCCACTTCCCGATCCGGAGGGAGTCCCGGCAATTCATCGGGAAAAACGTCCAGAAATTCATTTACTACGGAAATTTCAGCCAACGCCTTTGCTTGCACAGCATGAATTTCCCCTGACAATTCAACCTTTCTGGGAAGTTGTACTAGAAAACCTTTTTGATCTGTAGGATCTCTGAGCATAACTACCCGAGCGGATGTGTCAATGAGTACCCCATTCTGACTCATCCAATTCATGCCCAAGATAACATCTATGTCTAAACCAGGTAAAACCAATAGGGCAAGCGAATAACTTCGCCCTTCTATCTCAAACTTAAGGTTCCCCACTACTTTGTTTGTGGAAATATTCCCACTTGCAGCACTAATACAATAACCCACACCTTCAACAGTATGCAACTTGTGTGTAAATTTGGATGCAAACTTAGGACTGATAAAGGAATGCGAAACACCTGAATCAAAAAGTACCACTGCGGGGTGTTGGTCAACTAGAAACTTACCAACGGCGATCACCTCACCAGATGGAATTTCCTCAATGCTGTTATAATGGGCGTGTCCCTGACGACTACCTTGGTTGACATTTTTCTTAGGGTACGGACAGTTCTGGGCCCAATGACCTGGCTTGTTGCAATTCCAGCAAGGCATATTGCTAGGAGGAACACTAGAGCTGCTCTGTCCAGAAGTCCCCTTTGGCAGAGCGACAGTATAAGCCTTACGGAACCCCGTTTTTGCAGCAGGCTTCTTCTGCGGCGGACGGAACTTTGTATTCTGAGCAGGTGGGCGAGGGGAAGACCTCGGTGCCGCTGAGGCCCTTGACTGAGAAGCACTTGCCTCAAGGGCCCTTTTACGGCTCTTAGAGGCAGAATAAATAGTATTGTTGTTCTCCTGGGTCAAAGCATCGCTGATGAAATCATTGAAAGTAGTACATTTGCTAGTGCCCATAGTTTTCATCAGTTTTGGGCCGAGGCCCCTTTTGAAGCTAGCAATCTTTTTGGCATCGGTATCCACAAACTCTGTGGCATACCTTGCCAAGTTGTTGAAGGACTGCAAGTATTCAGTCAGGCTTTTGTTTCCTTGCGACAGCCTCATAAACTCTGTGTGCTTGATTGCCATAAGACCGGGAGGGATATAATTTCCCCGGAATGCCGCCTTAAACTGATCCCAAGCAATTGGGACATTGGCAGGCAGTGTGGAACAATAGTGGCTCCACCAAATGCCCGCCGGACCATGCAACTGATGGGAAGCATACTCAGTTTTTAGCTCATCAGTCAGGCATAGCAGACGAAACTTTTGTTCAATGGTATTCAATCACTCGTCAGCCTGCAGTGGTTCTTCCGCTTCCTTGAAGAGCGGGGGCTTTGTATCCAAAAAGTCCTTGAAATCGCTGTACTGATTTGGCTCTGGGCCCTGGCGGCCAGGACGAGCTTCCCGGTTAGCCAGCTGGCGCATAGCATCTGCCAACATGCGCTGCCCTTCGACCACTGTCTGCATCAGCTCAGCCGGAGTAGGTGGTGGCGGAGGGGGCGGTTGTTCCTCCTCCTCATTTCCACGACCCCGACGTAGATTGTACGACATCTGCAAAATGCATAGCCAATGAGCACTGACGATGTGGGAAATTTGTAGATGAATTATTGCGAAATGTCAATGTGACTGTATGAATAGATTTCTCATAATAATTAAGGCACAATAATTCATCACAACCGCACAATCCATTCTAGCGCATCATTTGACGAGATCATACTTGGTAATCCAACAAGATGCTCTTTGATAAAGGCTCACTCACAGGGAGCACAACGGTTACCGGACCGTTTACGTTGCTATCTACGTGATTTTTGATCTTTTGCACGGTACTTGGATTCGATCTCAAGATTTTTAGTTGACTGGGAAAGGCTACTTCAAGCTGACCACAAAGAGACTTCTCAATGAAGAGTTCCATGGTGGATCATGACTAGCCACCTCGATACCTGCGCGTGCCAAGCAGCACAGCCTTATGTCGCGCGCCATAGGAGGCCCTCGGTTTCGTCGCGGCACCGAAGGGTGCTAATCGTGACACCATCATCGAATGCAACATAATAAGACATCAAGTTGTGATCGAAATTAACAGGTTCAAACTACATTCAGGAAATATACGGTTCAACCTTACATCCCAAAGTCAAGTTATTACAAGGCCTCACTCCTTCACAGGGAGGGCACAAAAGACGATCCTAACATTATAGGCACGTGATGACTACTCTAAGCATCATCCTCCGAGTCAGTGTCAAGGATCTCCCCGCCGTCCTCATCACTGACAGGCTCTAACTCCTCGTCTTCTTCTTCTTCTGGCTCTTCCTCGGGTGCTTCTGCAGGTGGGGCATCCTGTGGTCCATCAACCTCCACTTCATCATCATCCTCAGCCATGAAGATTCCCGAACCCATGTCCTCATCGGCGTTGTTGTTTCGAGGCAGCAGGGGATTAAGCTCGTTGTTCAGGCGGTGCACTTCTTCATGAAGATTATCATTGTATTCTTCAGCGTTCTCCAACTGTTGCTCGAGCTCAAACTGACGAGCTCTCAGAACATTCTCCTCGTGCCAGGCTTCATCCCTCTGTTCCATCACATGGACCAACATGCGTTGATAGTTGCGGTTTGCTACTGTCAACCTCTGGACTACAAGGGTTTCCTGGTCACGATCACGAATCACTTGCTCCAGTTGCTGACGCGCTGCATTCCTGGCAGCCGTCACTTCAGCCAACTCTGCCCTCAGCCTTTCCACCTCAGTAGGCTCAGGGCGGGGCTCACATGGAGCGAGCTGGTGACGCGGTGCCCTGCCCCCAGTGGACTTACGAGCGGTCCTCTTGGTACGTGCCATCTGTAGCAACAAGATAAGATACGACTTAAAGTGAGGATCATTTAGGAGATACGAAATTTACTTTAGTCGGGAGTACAGAAATTTTTTAAGGAGGGAGTAAATGATATGTATGCTATAATTAAATATGATGCATGCACGTTCGTACGCCCTCTCACCTTAGTAGAAACCTAAAGTTCTAACGCTAGGCGGTGGCATACATACGTTCTCTCATATAAGCGAAACTATCGGCTACTCGTTACGCTGTTAGTGTACCTGCCAGAAAATTTCATTGCAGCCCAACAATTCCCCAATATATGCACACAAAAAGCAGTAAATTAAATACTTTCCATATACACATCCCCAGATGTATATACTTCAGTATCAAAGCTACCCGATAATAAGGTTCCCACATTAAGTGCTTACATAATTACATGGTTTAAACACGTAAGTAATGCAAGTCACCAAAACTACTCTCCCCTAGATCGCCGGTTGGACGATCATGCT
>CM036168.1:54462872-54489417 GCA_020631735.1 Saccharum officinarum | reverse complement strand
TTTGGCTACCTTACCTTTTTGTTACACCAACTATCAATACTTCATGAAATAAATCAACAACCCTAGAATAATCACATGTGTTGCATCACATAAAATAACAAACATGAATGATGCATGCTTATGCTTATGCCATGCAAATGCAATGCAATTATGGAGCTAAACACTTGAGGTGTTACAGCCCTCCCCCCTTATAAAAATCTCGTCCCGAGATTTGGAAAGCGTACCATTTTTCATAGAATTCTTTATAACCATCCCGCAAATAATCCTCCCGTTCCCACGTAGCATCACTCTCACTTCCCTGATTACTCCACATCACTTTGTACCACTTAACCACTTTACTTCTAGTTACTCGTTCCTGAGTATCGATCACTCGGACTGGCTTTTCTTCATAGGTTAGGTCGGATTCCAGCCTGATATCACCTAAAGGAACTTGTTCCTCAGGAACTCGAAGACACTTTTTAAGCTGAGATACATGGAAAACGTTGAATATGGCTCTCATCTCAGGAGGCAACTGGATTTTGTACGCAACAGCTCCACTCTTGCCTATGATCTGGAAAGGACCCACGTATCTTGGTGCAAGTTTCCGCTTAACACCAAAACGTTGGACACTCTTCATTGGAGAAACTTTCAAATAAACGAAGTCTCCAACTTCAAATTCGAGTGGTTTTTCTACGACGATCCGCATAGCTTTTCTGTCTCGCTTGTGCTGCAGCCATGTGTTTCTGGATGGTACGGACTTGTTCCTCGGCTTCCTGGACAAAATCAATGCCATAAAACCTTCTTTCCCCAGCTTCTACCCAGTTTAGCGGGGTTCGACACTTTCGACCATACAAAGCTTCGAATGGGGCCATTTTAATACTCTCTTGATAACTGTTATTGTACGAGAATTCGGCTAAAGGTAACCATTTTTCCCAAGAACCCTTAGATGAAATGACGCATGCTCGCAATAGATCTTCCAAGATTTGGTTAACTCGTTCTGTCTGACCCGATGTCTAGGGGTGATAAGCAGAGCTTCTCACTAACTTGGTTCCCAGAAGGTGATGCAAATGCTCCCAAAAGCGAGCAGTGAACTGGGGACCACGGTCAGAAATGATAGTACGAGGTATCCCATGAAGCCGGACTATCTGATTGAAGTACAACTCAGCATAGTCAGTGGGACGATAGTCCACTCTCACTGGGATGAAGTGAGCTGATTTGTCAAACGATCAACAATTACAAATAGAGTTATGATTTTTGACAGTAGGAGGAAGTCCGACAATGAAATCCATACTTATCTCTTCCCATTTCCAGCCTGGAATGGAAAGTGGCTGAAGTAGCCCAGCTTTCATGTGCACAGCTTTAACTCTGCAACAGGTGTCACATCTAGCAACATATGCTGCTATCTCTTTCCGCATCTTGGTCCACCAATAAAGGGGTTTCAAATCATAATACATCTTATTACTACCCGGATGGATGGACAACTGGACGAATGTGCTTCGGACAGGATCTGATCTCTAAGCTCTCGGTCCTTAGGTACCACTAACCTATCCTTAAACCACAGCACACCTTCGTCATCTAACCTGAAATGCTTAGTCTCTCCTTCATTCATCTTTCGTTTTATGTGAAAGATACCCGGATCAGTCTTTTGGAGCTCAATGATTCTATTTCTGAGAGTACCACACTGACAGTGATGTTGTACAGGACTGCCAGATGTAACAGGCGAGATGGTAAAAATCAGTTTCAATTAAGGAATGGCAATGAGACTTACGGCTTAAAGCGTCCGCAACCACATTTGCCTTGCCGGGTGATAGTGTACTTGAAGATTATAATCTTTAATCAACTCGAGCCATCTTCTCTGACGCATATTTAGCTCGGGTTGAGTGAAGATGTATTTGAGGCTTTTATGATCGGTGTAGATATTGCAGACATTTCCCAGCAGATAATGCCGCCATACTTTCAAAGCATGAACAACTGCAGCCAGTTCTAAGTCATGCGTTGGATAATTCACCTCATGCTTCCGAAGTTGCCGCGAGGTATATGCAATTACTCGGCCTTCCTGCATCAAAACGCCTCCCAAACCTATGCCTGAGGCATCACAATAAACATCAAATGGTTTCTCGATATTCGGTTGTGCCAAAAACGGAGCCGAGGTTAGGAGGGTTCGCAGTTGGTGAAAAGCCGCATCACACTCAGGAGTCCAGACAAACCTGGTGTCTTTTTGCAGCAACCGAGTCATGGTTTGGCTATTTTGGAGAAATCCGGGATGAAGCGACGATAATAGCCAGCCAAACCAAGGAAACTCCGAACCTCGTGAACCGAGATAGGAGCCTTCCAGTTCAGTACTTCCTGTACCTTGGCGGGGTCCACCATAATTCCTCCATCGGACAACACATGCCCAAGGAAAGGTACTTCTCGAAGCCAGAATTCGCACTTACTGAACTTTGCATATAGTTGATGTTCACGCAGTCTTGTGAGGACTATACGCAAATGTTCAGCGTGATCCTCCTCATTCAGAATATACCAGGATGTCATCAATAAATACCACCACAAACTTGTCCAATTCAGGCATAAACACACTTCATCAAGTACATGAAGTGTGCGGGGGCATTTGTCAAGCCGAAAGACATAACAAGATACTCATAAAGACCGTATCTGGTAGAAAAAGGCTGTCTTTGAACATCTTTCGGGCGAATTTTAATTTGATGGTAGCCCGATCTTAGATCGATCTTGAGAAAACTTTAGCTTTAGACAACTGATCGAACAAGATGTCGATTCGCGGTAGAGGGTACTTATTTTTGACAGTGACTGCATTGAGAGGTCTATAATCTACGCACATCCGCAACGACTGATCCTTCTTCTTTACAAAGATAGCAGGACATCCCCACGGCGATGAACTAGGACGAATCAACCCTTCTTCAAAAGTTCATTCAATTGCACCTTAAGTTCAGCTAACTCATTTGGAGGCATCCTATAGGGTCTCCTAGAGATGGGTGCGGTGCCAGGCAACAACTCGATTTTAAACTCCACTTCCCGATCCGGAGGGAGTCCCGGCAATTCATCGGGAAAAACGTCCAGAAATTCATTTACTACGGAAATTTCAGCCAACGCCTTTGCTTGCACAGCATGAATTTCCCCTGACAATTCAACCTTTCTGGGAAGTTGTACTAGAAAACCTTTTTGATCTGTAGGATCTCTGAGCATAACTACCCGAGCGGATGTGTCAATGAGTACCCCATTCTGACTCATCCAATTCATGCCCAAGATAACATCTATGTCTAAACCAGGTAAAAACCAATAGGGCAAGCGAATAACTTCGCCCTTCTATCTCAAACTTAAGGTTCCCCACTACTTTGTTTGTGGAAATATTCCCACTTGCAGCACTAATACAATAACCCACACCTTCAACAGTATGCAACTTGTGTGTAAATTTGGATGCAAACTTAGGACTGATAAAGGAATGCGAAGCACCTGAATCAAAAAGTACCACTGCGGGGTGTTGGTCAACTAGAAACTTACCAACGGCGACCACCTCACCAGATGGAATTTCCTCAATGCTGTTATAATGGGCGTGTCCCTGACGACTACCTTGGTTGACATTTTTCTTAGGGTACGGACAGTTCTGGCCCAATGACCTGGCTTGTTGCAATTCCAGCAAGGCATATTGCTAGGAGGAACACTAGAGCTGCTCTGTCCAGAAGTCCCTTTGGCAGAGCGACAGTATAAGCCTTACGGAACCCCGTTTTTGCAGCAGGCTTCTTCTGCGGCGGACGGAACTTTGTATTCTGAGCAGGTGGGCGAGGGGAAGACCTCGGTGCCGCTGAGGCCCTTGACTGAGAAGCACTTGCCTCAAGGGCCCTTTTACGGCTCTTAGAGGCAGAATAAATAGTATTGTTGTTCTCCTGGGTCAAAGCATCGCTGATGAAATCATTGAAAGTAGTACATTTGCTAGTGCCCATAGTTTTCATCAGTTTTGGCCGAGGCCCCTTTTGAAGCTAGCAATCTTTTTGGCATCGGTATCCACAAACTCTGTGGCATACCTTGCCAGGTTGTTGAAGGACTGCAAGTATTCAGTCAGGCTTTTGTTTCCTTGCGACAGCCTCATAAACTCTGTGTGCTTGATTGCCATAAGACCGGGAGGGATATAATTTCCCCGGAATGCCGCCTTAAACTGATCCCAAGCAATTGGGACATTGGCAGGCAGTGTGGAACGATAGTGGCTCCACCAAATGCCCGCCGGACCATGCAACTGATGGGAAGCATACTCAGTTTTTAGCTCATCAGTCAGGCGTAGCAGACGAAACTTTTGTTCAATGGTATTCAACCACTCGTCAGCCTGCAGTGGTTCTTCCGCTTCCTTGAAGAGCGGGGGCTTTGTATCCAGAAAGTCCTTGAAATCGCTGTACTGATTTGGCTCTGGGCCCTGGCGGCCAGGACGAGCTTCCCGGTTAGCCAGCTGGCGCATAGCATCTGCCAACATGCGCTGCCCTTCGACCACTGTCTGCATCAGCTCAGCCGGAGTAGGTGGTGGCGGAGGGGGCGGCTGTTCCTCCTCCTCATTTCCACGACCCCGACGTAGATTGTACGACATCTGCAAAATGCATAGCCAATGAGCACTGACGATGTGGGAAATTTGTAGATGAATTATTGCGAAATGTCAATCTGACTGTATGAATAGATTTCTCATAATAATTAAGGCACAATAATTCATCACAACCGCACAATCCATTCTAGCGCATCATTTGACGAGATCATACTTGGTAATCCAACAAGATGCTCTTTGATAAAGGCTCACTCACAGGGAGCACAACGGTTACCGGACCGTTTACGTTGCTATCTACGTGATTTTTGACCTTTTGCACGGTACTTGGATTCGATCTCAAGATTTTTAGTTGACTGTGAAAGGCTACTTCAAACTGACCACAAAGAGACTTCTCAATGAAGAGTTCCATGGTGGATCATGACTAGCCACCTCGATACCTGCGCGTGCCAAGCAGCACAGCCTTATGTCGCGCGCCATAGGAGGCCCTCGGTTTCGTCGCGGCACCGAAGGGTGCTAATCGTGACACCATCATCGAACGCAACATAATAAGACATCAAGTTGTGATCGAAATTAACAGGTTCAAACTACATTCAGGAAACATACGGTTCAACCTTACATCCCAAAGTCAAGTTATTACAAGGCCTCACTCCTTCACAGGGAGGGCACAAAAGACGATCCTAACATTATAGGCACGTGATGACTACTCTAAGCATCATCCTCCGAGTCAGTGTCAAGGATCTCCCCGCCGTCCTCATCACTGACAGGCTCTAACTCCTCGTCTTCTTCTTCTTCTGGCTCTTCCTCTGGTGCTTCTGCAGGTGGGGCATCCTGTGGTCCATCAACCTCCACTTCATCATCATCCTCAGCCATGAAGATTCCCGAACCCATGTCCTCATCGGCGTTGTTGTTTCGAGGCAGCAGGGGATTAAGCTCGTTGTTTAGGCGGTGCACTTCTTCATGAAGATTATCATTGTATTCTTCAGCGTTCTCCAACTGTTGCTCGAGCTCAAACTGACGAGCTCTCAGAACATTCTCCTCGTGCCAGGCTTCATCCCTCTGTTCCATCACACGGACCAACATGCGTTGACAGTTGCGGTTTGCTACTGTCAACCTCTGGACTGCAAGGGTTTCCTGGTCACGATCACGAATCACTTGCTCCAGTTGCTGACGCGCTGCATTCCTGGCAGCCGTCACTTCAGCCAACTCTGCCCTCAGCCTTTCCACCTCAGTAGGCTCAGGGCGGGCTCACGTGGAGCGAGCTGGTGACGCGGTGCCCTGCCCCAGTGGACTTACGAGCGGTCCTCTTGGTACGTGCCATCTGTAGCAACAAGATAAGATACGACTTAAAGTGAGGATCATTTAGGGGATACGAAATTTACTTTAGTCGGGAGTACAGAAATTTTTAAGGAGGGAGTAAATGATATGTATGATATAATTAAACATGATGCATGCACGTTTCGTACGCCCTCTCACCTTAGTAGAAACCTAAAGTTCTAACGCTAGGCGGTGGCATACATACGTTCTCTCATATAAGCGAAACTATCGGTCTACTCGTTACGCTGTTAGTGTACCTGCAGAAAATTTCATTGCAGCCCAACAATTCCCAATATATGCACACAAGAAAGCAGTAAATTAAATACTTTCCATATACACATCCCCAGATGTATATACTTCAGTATCAAAGCTACCCGATAATAAGGTTCCCACAATTAAGTGCTTACATAATTACATGGTTTAAACACGTAAGTATGCAAGTCACCAAAACTACTCTCCCCTAGATCGCCGGTTGGACGATCATGCTCTCACAACTCACACTTACCAGAGCGTCGAGGTAATTGATCCATACATTACCACCCAAGTGGATGGCATCCATACAATATCACGCCGTATGGACGACGAAACAGAAAACAAACAAGGCCCCAAGTTAGTCTTTATAATAAGCCACCTAAGAGTCCTTAATTGGGCTAAGGGATGTGATCACTGGCATACCTATAAAATAATATTTAGAGTTTAACCCTTTTCACAAACAAATACTTTTGTTTTTAATTACTCGTAAGATGTGTGTAATGTTGAATTATGCTCCGGTACCAGCTGTAACAGAACCGACCAAATTATAAGAGCACAAGTACGAAAACAAGCACCGAAGCGCTCAAATTTTCAAACTTGAGCCCATATAATCCCAGTAGTCAATCGAAATCACGAAGGATTTCAAACCAAACTGCTTACAACCAGGATCGCATCATTCAACATACACATCGTATGTTACATTTCACAAGTAGTTCTAAAATAAGTTTACACCACGGAGTAGCAAATATTACAAACCAAGTTTGAAAGTAGCGGAAGCATAACACACACACTAGTTAATTTAATACTGCCAGTCTGGATGATCAACAACCCGCAAAAGCATGAGGAAAGTACATAAAAGACGATCACGCCCTTGTGATCTAGTCATCATCACCCGCAGGGTGGAGACACGTCTTGCAGAATCCCTGATAAAGCATGTCATCTGCAACAGGAGGGAATAAACCCTGAGTACTGGAATGTACTCAGCTAGACTTACCCGTCGAAAACCAGAAATAAGATGACACCAAGGATTATGCAAAGGCTTACACAAGAGGCTAGCTGACATAACATTTTGCATAAAGGCATAAGTAATTGAAACTCTTATAACCTGTACTAGCAGTTATTTTTAGCATTTACCTGTCATCTATCTTAGCACCTGTACTAAACATGCACTTGATTATAATCAAACAACATTATTATTGTATCCATAGCAGGTATATCATTATGGCAACATTGTATCATTCCCTTAACCACCAGTTCATTTAATGAGTTCTACGTTGCCGCTGCTCAAGTCAAGTGCTCACTAACCGGGAGCGACGGCGATTCGAATCGAATTCCTATCTAGCTGGAGGGGTATTTCTAACACTCACCGCGCAGGCCCCTGCCAGGGTCGCACAAGCCACCGTTTCATATGATTCAGGAATCGTGGGACCGAATGATGTCGCGACCCCAAGGGCGACACTTTGCCAGGTGATAGGGACTCTAACCCCCCCTTGGTCTCACGCCAATGTCCCCAAGCACATCCTTTCTCTCCTCCAAGAAGCAACCTACCATTCGATTCCCAGCCTGAACCACATTACTCGGCTTCGCGGTCGGAACGACTTATCCGACCAACTAAGTGTTAGACTGCGTTCAACATGACTCAAGGACATACAGCGAATCGGTCCTTAAACGACTCAGACGGGCATAGCTCCACACCCAAGACGTGAAGTGTCTTGCGGCTGTACTATCGAATTCCCGCCCGGTCTCAATTTCATTTTTAAGCATGGTTCCATCCACGATAGCCATAAAGCCACTCGTGACTCCTTCCTACATCTCGCAGATGACCGGAAATCACCCGACTTCTACCGTACTAAGCAGGGCTAAGCATTGACACGTGCCTAAACCTAATATAGGATTAAGTACGATATCTGGACAAGGACAGGTATAATGCAACAAGTGTTTCCATATAACTCCTACAACTTAATGCATTAAACAATTAAAAGTACTCAAGATTAATTTATAAAACAGTAGGTTCAGCATGCATCGGGGCTTGCCTTTCAGAAAAGTTGAAGGCCGGTGGTCCGGGCACTCAGGAAGGTCGTCTGCGGGCACTCCTTCGCCTGCTGGATCCTCGGGCTCCTGCTGCTCCTGGTCCTCCTCCGGAATCACAGGCTCGAATTCGAGGAGTGTCACCCCCTCCGGTGCACCTATTGCATGAATGCACAATAAATATAATGGATGCATAAATGGGTGCAACATGCTCGGAATGAAATGCATTTCAGAATAAAATACTCTATTCAAGTTATTTTATTAGTACGTGCAAATCTCTTCTCTAGTAGAGAAGTACTCACCTAATCTACTTAACCTAAGATAAAGCTGCTCATCCTCAGTTAAGGCCCTAACACCTAACAATTACAAAAGTAGCATGTCTTAGGATATTACACCATATCAATCAGCAAAACACCACAGTAAGCATTCTGGACAGCAGCTACTTGTTTTTATCACAACTGAAGATTTACAATTCCAAAAGATATGATCTAAGACAATCTGGAAAGCCTAAGAAGTGCACTACAATTCATTTTCAGACCTCAACTCAAACTCCTAAGTTTTCCATGTTAAACTTCACAAGTTCCAGAATCTGTCCTCTCAAAACAGAGAGTAGCAGATTTTAAACTGCCACTTTAAACAACAGTAACTCTCAAACTACTAAGTCAAATGCTCCCAAATTTTGACACAAGCTCATTTACAAGTTTTACTACAACTTTGGTATTTACAAGTTTTTCAGCAACCACCTTTACCCAAGGTCAAACCTAGAATTACTATCAGCTGTCCAGAAAACCTAAAATTGTAAAGGTTAAATATTTATTGATGTGAAAAACATTCTCTAAGACCAAACTAATACTACTACAAGTTCACAAATGTCACAAAAACACCAGAAAGTAAGGTGTGCCCACCTAGAATATTTATTTAAACTCATTTCTTAATTTACTTAAGTAATTACGTGGAATTTCAAACGTATATGTAAACGGCTCCTAAAATTTTACAAAAATTACAGGAGACTCTCTGACCCAAAAAGAGACCACAGTAAAAATTTGAACAAGTTTTATTCACAGAAACTCTCTGAACAAAATTCACAAGCCCAAAAGGCTGATTTTTGTATAAATAACAAAGCATAGTAAAAAGTGTCAAACAACAGATTTCTTAATTTTATTGGACACTCTAGGGTACCAAGACATTCTCCAAAAATTTATATGAACATTGCACATGTAGAACAATTACAAAAATTCATTCAAGCATTTCCTAAAATAACAAGATAGCATTATAACTTAAAAAATACTTAAGCACTTCTGCCCAAATTTTTACCAGAGCTAGGGCAAGCATAAATTAGCCTAACTACCAAATTTCATAATTTTTGGAATACTACAGCTCAAGTTATACATTTAACAAATTTGCATACATTTCAAAACACATTTGAAAGATCTATTAAATTCTTCAGAAAACTAAACATCACATACCAGATTTATATTTTTCTAAAATACTACACATCATGTAGATCCTAACAAAATTTATCTCATAATTTTTGGGCAAGTAAAACCCTAGATCTTCATTTTTCCAAATCTTACTTAAAACTGTGACAAAATAAAGAAATGAAATAAATCCCATTTGAAACTGGGCCGGCCCGGCGTGCTAGCGCGGCCCAGCCAGCGCGCGGCCTGCCTCGGAGCCCGCCCGCGCGCACGGCGCTGACAGTGCGGGCCCGCAGGCCAGAGAGAGAGCGAAAGGGGGAAGACGGCCGCGACTCCGGCGAGCTCAAGCTCGCCGACGACGGCGCCTCCGGCGACGAAAGGAGCACCAACGGCTTCCCCGTGACTTCCCGCATCGACCAAACCTAGATTTGCTGAACCTATCCCACCCTAGCTACGACGGCCATGGCGACCGCGGCTCGGAGGCAGCACCCGGTGGTGGTCCGGCGAGCTCTGGGGGTCAGGGACCTAAGTGAGGTGTGCTAAGGCTTCCTGAGGACAGGGCGGACCTCTCCATGCCACGGAAAAGGACGGAGGTGGAGCGAGTGCCGCTGGCCGCGTGAGCACCGCACCGGCGGCCATGGCGCGGCGACGCACGACGGTGTTCCGACGTGTACCGGCCATCCCATCCGGTAACGTCATCACCTAGGCTTCTCTACCCGACCCGGAACCCAAAACATGTACTAGTGAGAATGGAGGATGACCGTAGGGAGCTGGCCACGGTGAGCCGCCGCGCGGACAGTGCGCCGGCGAGGACTCACGGTGGCGGAAACCGAAATTCGCCCTCACCTCTACACAATCCGGTCAAGCAACGGTTGGAGGAGGTGGAGGGGATGCTGGTGGAGCGGTGGACGGGATTTGGAGGACGGTGGTGTGACGGTGAGCTTGCACAAGCACGGGGCGGGCTGCGGCAGCAATGGCGCCTCCGTTTTCCGCCTCGGTGAACCCGGCCAGAGCGAGAGTGAAGGAGAGAAGAGTGAGCGCGAGTGTGGGGGTGGAGGTGTCGGCCCCGACTTCACGACCGCGCGGGTGCTGGCGACGTGGAGGCGATGGCAGGGCGCGAGTGCCACGCGGCCACCGGGCTCTGCCCGAGCGCCACGGCGTGGTCAGCTGTCCGACTGAATGGCGATGTCGACTGACCGATGAGGCCGAACGGTGACTGTCAGTGCAAGTTTGACGCTGATTATCTTCCAACACAGCGCGATTTGGTCCAAGATGACAACATCAAATTCGTAGAGCTATGTGAGGACAACAAGTTTGTCAATTGGAGTTTGGGCTGGTTCAGCCTGGATTTGAAACTACAGAGCTCCAAAGTGGTGCACTTAGAAACTAAAACCTAGTTTCAGTCACTAAGCCGACTGAAACCCTATTTTCACGACACAAAATCTCCTAAACTATTGAGAACCAGGTGATGGTGATATTGACAATGTTGTAGAGCTATGTGTGGACAACAACTTCGTCAATTGGCTCCAGGACTGGTTTGGCCTAGTTTGTGAGTTACAAGTTGCTAAAGTGAGGTACAGTGAAACTGAAAAGTCCAATTTCCAGACTTAGAATTTTTCTAAGTGTTGATCACCACTCAAGCTGACTTGTGGGCCATTTTTGAGCATGCTCTGGTCATTTTCATGAGATGGCCATATTAGAACTTTTGTTCCTCATGAAATTCTCTACAACTTTACTTAAGGGTGCTCTTCCATGCAAGGTCTCTAAATTAGACTTTTTAATTGGTCAAACTAGAGCCTTCTAGGGTCAAATGGTGGTCAAACTTCTCTTGGAGGGCAAATTTGTAATTTTGGTCAACATGAACCTTGTTGCAAATGTTACCCTAAGTCTAACTAAGGTGTTGTAGGTCATGATTGGCTACCTTACCTTTTTGTTACACCAACTATCAAATACTTCATGAAATAAATCAAACAACCCTAGAATAATCACATGTGTTGCATCACATAAAATAACAAACATGAATGATGCATGCTTATGCTTATGCCATGCAAATGCAATGCAATTATGGAGCTAAACACTTGAGGTGTTACAGTCTGCCCCTGCTTATATAGCCTGGAGGGATGAACCATAGCCTTCAGATCAAACCAACTTGAAACAATGGTCGAGATGCGTTGTAGAGGTTGGTTAGAGGCCGTCACACGAAGCAGAGCTCACTTCCTTGTGGGCTCAGGCTGGCCGGCCTAACATGTAGGGTCGGCCAGCCCCACCTGTCAGCCGTCGAGCTTCTGTTTTGTTTCTGTGTCCTCTAGTGTCCTCTAGAACCTTCCCGTCAATTCTTGCAGAATTCTGACTTGATTTGGTTTGGTTCCTTGGCTCCTACTCCTCCTCAGCTTATTCTATTTTAATCCCTAAAAATTCATAAATCACCAAATCTATGGAAATTGTCATGTTAGTCCATAAAACTCTTGCTTGGTGATGGTTCTAGAGTATTCTAGAGAATTCCTAGGCATATTCATCGGGGACTTTCTTGTCGGGACTCCAAATATAGCAAATGATATGTCCGTTTTGATCGTCTTGACAAGATCTTCACAATGGTGTGTTCTGTTTTGTCATTTGAGATACTTTTATGTGATGAAATATCAATAATTCTGCAAAAGATATGAGAGCAACACAACTCATGGAACTTGTCAGAATAAACCCTACAACTATGCACTCATAACCCTTTTACCATTATGTTGTGCATTAATTGAAGGTATAATATTGACATTAAGGACCGTCAACAAATAGTCAACACACATTCTTCATTTCCCACTTTTTTTACAAGAACAGGATTGGCTAACCACTTGGGATGATACACTTCCTTGATGAATCCAGCCGCTAAAAGCTTCGCAATCTCCTCGCCGATGGCCCTGCACTTCTCCTCGATGAAACAACACAAGCGGTGTTGCACCGGCTTGGAGCCTGGCTTGATCCTTAAGGCATGCTCGATGACTTCCCTCTGAATGCCTGGCATATCCAAGGGTTTCTAGGCTAAGACATCATTGTTCACGCGGAGGAAGTCGATGAGCGCGCTTTCCTATTTAGGGGAGTGGTCGGCACTGATGCGTAGCACCTTGCTGTCAGAGTCACTAGGGTCAACGGTGTAACACCCCAGGTGTGTTTCACTTACTAAGCAGTGGGTTTGAGCTCAAACATGGTAGATTAAGTGGAGATGACGATGGCAAGGTCAACCTATGGAGATGAGCCTAACCTAAAGTTGGATGTTGCACCATTGCTTTACATATAGGCCCCTTTTCAAGATATATGCTTGCATGGTGTTATTGCAATATCTTCATGTGTCTCACCTTGGTACCTATCTATATTGATCCCTAGAAAAGTTTCATGGAGTTTGGAATCAAAAAGTCACATGAAATGATAAGTTGCATGCTTGTTTGGATTATAACTGAAACATACTTCTAAAACTAGGAAACATGTTTTACATTCCATGTGAACTAGTGTTTATGCAACATACAAATGCAACATGTGCAACACATCTTTGACACATGTGGAACAACCTAGTGAAACATGTGTAGCATGTATCTTGAAACAAACACATGAAACAATTGAAACATGGTGATGAAACAACTGTAGCATTTCACTTGAGTTCTATGTTTTAATGCATGAGAGGCCTACACTTTTGTGCAACCTATGCATGGTGTGTATGTTTGGCCTCTACAACACCTTAACTACACTTTGGACACTTAATGGAACAATGTTCATGTTGATCATTTTGCCTAAATGTGCTTCTAAGTGATGGTTGACCATGTATGGACCCTAGAACCCTTTTGTTTGACCATTTCAAAAGTGTGACATAGAAGCTCAACATGACTATGCACTCTTTCACAAAGTTGTAGAGAACTTTATAAGGAACAAACTTTATTTAAGAGTCAAGTCATGAAAATGTGTGGAACATACTCAAAAAGGGCCCACAAGCCAAATTTAAGGTTGTTTCCGAACACTCAGCATATTCTAAGTCCCTAATCGGCAGCATCAAATCAACATGTTCGTGGCATTTTATCTTCCAAGTTCATATGGTAGCTCAATTAGATTCCTTAATATGAGTTGAAGTACTTTTCATGAGGGAAACAATGAATCAAGTGTCATCCCATTTGGAGTATATTTGGATATCCAAAATTTGTTGCTAAAACAACATGTTTGCAATTTTGTCGCGTAAACAACTCGACATTGGCGTTCCGCGTTCTCCAAATTTTGTTAAGTAACTTAAGTAGATCCAAATGTAAAGGTTGGAGCTTACATGATGGGGAAGAACATACAATAAGATGGCAATAGTTGCATTTTGTTTGGACGAACAATTTGGATAGTTGCTCATTGTTATCAAATCACTGACATTGGCAACTTTGGAGCCAATTATCTCCTAAACCAGAACCCTAATGACTAAAGTGTCTTAATAAAAATCGAAGAGCATCATGTGGTCTTCGAACTTCATTTTGGGCCCAAGATCCAGTTTGTAACGAATCAACGTAATTATACGAGATTAAGTAAGAAAATCTTCCACCGAGGCGGTTAATTTATCAAACTTAAACCCGTATAACCCGAGATTCCGGGAAATCACGAGGGATTTCAAACCAACCAACATACAACCAAGATCGTACTGATTTAGCAGCCATAGTTCACATGATACATAGAGTTCACAATAAAAGTGGAGTACATCGGAGTTCGGAATAAAAGATATTACAACACAGTTCAAAATAACATAGCGGAAGCAAATAGTTTTACACCCACACTTAGTTCAAATATAGTGCCAGTAGATAGTCATGGTCCACACAAGCAGTAGATAAGACGAACAGAGTGACCTTTGCCCAAGGTCCTAGTTGTCGCCCATCGCTGGATATAGACAGTTGGAGCAGTACCCATAGTACATCTGACCATCTGCAATAACAATGGAAACAACGCCCTGAGTACGAGAATGTACTCAATGAGACTTACCCGTCATAAACCAGAAATAAAAGACACCAAGGATCATGCAAGGCTTTATAGATTAGACTGGCTTGACTCATTTGCAAAAAGCATAAGTTGTTATGAAAAACTATGCCAGTACTTTTTGCATCGCTTTTAGTATAACCTATTCAAGCTAGGTAAACACCTATTGCTAGAACAATCACTTGATCCATCATTAACAATCTAGATTACCATGTCAGGTTTAGCATTTCCAACATCATTCACTTAACCATCAGTGTTCCATTAATGTTACTACGATGCCATAGCTCGAGTCAAGTGCTCACTAACCGGGAGCGACGGCGATTCGAATCGAATTCCTATCCAGCTAGAGATTTATTCCTCACACAAACCATGTTTCCCCCGTTGGCCCAGCGAGCAGAGGGGAGTGGAGCGGGACGCGGGGCGTGGCTGCGTGGCTGCGACGTCGCGGCGGCCATGATGCCCGCCGGCGGCTAACGGGCGGCTCCGGCCGTGCGAAAGCCAACGAACGGGCGCACGGAGATCCTGGAGTGACGGCGAACACCGAAGGGCGGCGCACGAGTGACGAGGCGGGGGAAGAACGCCGGAACGGCGGAGTGAGCGCGCGGTGGCCGGAATGGCGTCGCGGCGGGGCGCGCGAAGTGGTGCCTTACCGCGGGGCAGAGGTGGAGCGTGGGGGTGCGTTCGGAGGAGAGGAGGACTGGGCGGAGCTGGTCGTGTGAGCAATTGCTCGGAGGCGGTCGGCCGACGGCGGAACGTGGCAAGGAAGTGCGCAGCCGCGGCGGCGAGCGCGCGGGGAATGTGGACGCGCGCAGCGAGCTCGCAATGGCGGAAGCGAGAGCATGTGAGGGAGAGGGAGGAGGCAGGGGAGCGGGTGCGTGGCCAAGGCGCCGGGTGAGTGGGGCCCACGGACGGCCACGCGGCGGGCGGCACCGGCGCATGGCGGACACGGGGCGGCGGTGTTCTGCCGTGGCGCGACGGCGTCGCGCGCGCGCGAGCGGCAGGCGCGGACGCGGGCGCGGGCCGGGCTGCCAGAGCCGCTGGGCCAAAAAGGAGGCCGCGGCCCAGTTAAAGAGGAACACCCATTTTCTTTTATAAATAATATTTTCAGGTTTATTTCTTTGTTTCAAAACTGAATTTGAAGATGAAAAAGAGGTTTTCAGAATTTTGGCCCAAAATAAAAGTTGTTCAAAATTTTATTCTCTACAACTTTCATGTAGGGCATTTTTCAAAATTCTCAATAGATTTTGAATTTGGGATTTAAAGCTAAATTTTTAAGTAAAAATTCATTTTTCTAGAATATTTTTAAAAGCAAAAATTTAAAGGAATTTGAATTCAAGAGTTGCTCCAAAAATCATGTTTATTTATTCTAGATTATCTAAAATTGTAGCTACACAAAATTTTTCCACTCTTTAGCACTTAAATACAGAATTTGGGTTTTGACTAATTGTTTTTTTTTCAACTTTAAATTTAAAAGGGTCTATATTGCATGCAATGATAACCATGTATGAGATGATTATGACTAATGCTTTGGATGCTACTGCATGCTTAACACCTAAGGGTGTTACAGCTCGGCTCAGATCCAGCCCAAAATCACATTCCACCTTACCCAAACCGCTGTCTGCCACGTATTCGGTGAAATAACCCAACGGAGCCGCGTGTCCTCGACGTGGCGTTCATGTGTAGTCGGCGTCCCACCATGGATGACACCCGCCCCTGCCTCTCCACTCGTGTTGGGGAGATGCTGAGCTGCCCCTGACACTCCCTCACTCGCCATTCTCACTGCCTTGCTCGCCTTCCTCGCCTGCGCCAGTGTGCGGACGCCGTGCACCACCATTGTTGGCAGTCACGCTGCTCGCCATGGCTGAGCCGTCGTGCCCTTCCTCGGCCGTAGTGGAGCCTGGCCGCGGGTGCTACGTGGCCGGCTGGTGCCCTGCGATCCACCTTCATCAGCCACTGCACCCCGCAGCGCCGCAGCCGTAGACCGCCGCCGTTGCAGCTCCGCTGGCGCTCTGCTCCATGGCTACCGTCGTTCCCCACCGATGAGCCACCCTAGTCTTAACCGGCCACACCTTTGTGTTCCTTGAGGCACCCCGTGCGTGTAGCACTTCTTCCTTGGCCTCCATCACCGCTGTGCACTGCTACCGCCGGCACCCGCTTAGCCATCGCCGCCGGCACGCACGGCCAAGCCGCGTCAATCCACCTCGGTGCAAACCACGGCCACCCACAGTAGCGCCTAGGTTTAGGCGTGCTTCCTCGCCACTCCACCGCCCCTGCTGCTCCCCTCTGCCGGGGTAGCCACCGGAGTCGCCGCCAGTAGACCACCTACGTCCGTGGCCGGCCATCTGCAGGCCGCCACTGGCCGGGCCATGGGCCGATTGGGTTGCACAGTAGCATGGGCCAGCCCCAGACTGGCCATGCCGCTGCCACCAACCGCCGGCGCCGCCCCTGCCGGCCGGCCAAGCCGGTCCCGGCACCTCCTCTGTTTTCCCCAACGACGGAGGAAGGAGACCGACTCCTGTCTCTCTGTTTTTCTCTGGGTGTATGGCGAGTGGGGCCATTTGAGCAGCGGGCCCCTGAAGGCAGCGTCTCAATAGGTTGGGCGGGTAAACATCCGGGTGTACCTAGCAAGTTAGGCTAGAGTTGTTTTATTCTGAATTTGAATTTCAGATTTCATGTTAATCTTTGAAAATCCATATCTCCTATTAGGAAAGTCCAAAAATGGCAAATGCAGACTGTTTGGAAACCTTAAGAAAATCTCTATGCAGTAGAATAATAAAATGTTACCTGTTTGTAGATGTTTTCTGATGTCTTTATTTAAGCTTTAAAAATGCTCTAGAAATGCTTATAACTTGATCAAAGTCATATTTAGAGTTTGGGAAGTCCAAAAATAGTGGTTCTTGTTTTGTTAGTCTTGTGATGACATTTACTAACTAATAAAAATATTAAACCTATTAGTTGTTCACTGTTTTCTTAGGGTTGTGATTTAATCTTGCTCATTAGGCATTTCTTGCATATGTTGTTTGGGAAATTCATAATTGATGCTGTGATGCTCCAAATGATGTGAAATTTTTATGGTAGTCTTGTTATGCTATGTAAGTACTGTGGTATAAATTTCATGGTCATTTCTTACTGTATGATCAAGTTATTGATTTAACTTGTTTACGTCTTGATAAATAGCTTATAAATAATATATAAATGATAAAATGGAAAATGTTGTTCCATTACCTTAGTATGATGTTGCTCTATCATTTTGATTCATACTATGGCCATGTGTTCATAGAAAATATTGAGTTTTAGGTTTAACTTACTCTCACATAATTTATTGCAATAGCTATTTGTCTTTTTCATAGAGGTTCATATACTTGTCCAAATGGCCTGAAATTTGGACAGTAGACTTTTGGGAGTATTTGTAGGACACTACAATGTTTATAGGATTTATTGTGTACTTTTAATAGGTGTTCATAATTTCACCTAATTATCTAAATAAATTAAGAAAATGTATTAAAAGAATTTATTTAGTAATGGACACTATGTTTTCTGGTGTTCATTAGTAATGTGTGACATGTTGGTAAAGTTGGTTTTGCACAATTATATGTTTGCAATATATGTTAACAATTATTTCTTGCAATTATTAGTTTCTGGACAGTTCTGGGGGAAATGTAAATTACCTCATGTTAAGGATGTTTTCTGAGCATCTTATTTATAGCAAAGTTGTATATAATTCATGTATCTAGTTTGTGTTAAAATTTGGTGGCATTTGGCCAATTAGTTTTTGAGTTATAGATGTTTAAAGTCAGGTCCCAGATTTGGTTGCTCTCTGTTTGGGGCAGACCAGATTCTGTAGTTTCATCTTTTTGACCTATTAAACTTGAGAATTAGGCTTAGGTGATTATAAATGAATTATAGAACATTTCATAAGCTTTCTAGATTATCATCTTTCATATCATTTGGAATTGTGTAGCTTCTGGAATGATGTTATTTTTGTACTGTTCATATTGATTGCAAATCTGAACTTTTCTGTTAAGTATAGTTTGAGTTACATAAGTGTGTTGGTGTCGCTACTTGATACTTGGATTGGTACCCTATGATCTTATGAGACTTGTGTCTTGATTGTCATGCTTGCCATCTTCTATGTATGGTTTAGTGAGGATCAAGTTGATTAGCTCTAGGTGCTTAGGTGAACTTTGGTATGCTTGCTTGATTTATTTGTTTATTGCATTTCTATGTATTCATACATATGCACGGTTGCACCTTATTTAGGTACGCTAGCTGAAGCATGTGAAGGGCTTGATGTGGAGCCAAACCTGAAGATGGTGTTGGTGAACTCATCCCGAAGATAGAAGGATCGGACAAGTGCTAGATTGGGGGATGCTCGCCAAGCAAGTTTCATTTGACCAACTCTGACTTGAGTCAGATCCCAGGCAAGCCCCGGAGCATTATAAGCCTCCTAATTTCTAAAATGCAATTGAGTATTATGTATTATATATATTATTGCATTAAGTTATAGGTGTTGGATGAAAACACTTGCTACATTGATATCTCATCCTTGTCTAGAAAGCATACCTTGAATCCTATGTAGACCAGGATCGAATAGGTGCTTAGCCCTGCTTTAAGCGGTAGAAGTCAGGTGATTTTGTGTCACCTACGAGATATAGGGATATTCATATATGGCACGGTTATCTATATTTGCTAACATGGAAAGGAACCATATGTTAATAAAATAAAATGAGACCGAGCGGGATGACGATAGTGAAGCAACAAGGCATGGAGGTCTTGGGTGTGGATCTATCCCCGTCTGAGTCATTTAAGGACCGTTCGTTGTACGTCCTTGAGTCATGTTGAACGCAGTCTAACACTTAGTTGGCCGGATAAGTCATTCCGACCGCGAAGCCGAGTAATGCAGTTCAGGCGGGGAATCGAATGGTAGGTCACATCTTGGAGGAAGTAAGGATGTGCTCGGGGACATTGGTGTGAGACCAAGGGGGGGTTAGAGTCCCTATCACCTGGCAGAGTGTTGCCCTTGGAGATGCGGCATCAGTCGAACCCGCGACTCCTGAATTGTACAAAAGGTGGCTTGTGCGACCCTGGCAGGGGCCTGCGCGGTGAGTGTTAGAAATACCCCTCTAGCTAGATAGGAACTCGATTCGAATTGCCGTCATTCCCAGTTAGTGAGCACTTGACTTGAGCAGCAGCAACGTAGATTCAATTAAATTGAACGGATGGTTAATTAGATGACGATGGAAATGTTGCCTCAATTTATACCTGCTATGGTTAATATTGTTTGCTCCTAATAAAGTGAGTGCTCTAGTACAGGTTCTAATATAGATGACAGGTTAATGATAATTAACTTGATGCTTAAGCATTAACGATTACTTATCTATATTAAGCTTTTATGCAAAATGTTGTCAAGCTATCCCACTTTATATCAGCCTTGCATGATCCTTGGTGTCACTTTATTTCTGATTTTTAACGAGTAAGTCTAGCTGAGTACATTGTCGTACTCAGGGTTTTATCCCCACTTGTTGCAGGTTGTGATGTATCATGGCGATTGCAAGAGTTGGTTGACTCCTACCTTAGTGGCAGAATGTGATCATGGGCATGATCCTTCTTATTTATCTTGTCTCTAATGCTTTTGTTGGAAGTCAACCTTGGTACTGGCATGTAGTTGAAATAAGATTAATGTTAGATTCAAATTACTTTGCTTCCGCTACTTTTAAATGTAAGTTGTAATAACTATGTTGAACTCCAATGTATATTGGATTACTTGTGAAATGGATATAACATGTGACTTGTTTGTTGAATCACTACGATCTTGGCTTGTATGTTGGTTCGTTTGAAATCCCTCATGATTTCATTTTACTACCGGAGTTATATGGCCTCAAGTGCGAGAATTTGATCACTTCGGTGATTGTTTTTGTACTTGTGCTCTTATAATTTGGATGGTTCCATGACAGACGGGGACCTCCTTGGTGCCCTCTGCCGACTCAAAGGCTCCGGCCTGCCGCTTGGAGTCAGGCATGTCTTCGGCCACTGGCTTCCTGATGACCGCAAGCTCTTCCAAGGCAATGGTCGCAGCGGCGAGCTCGTGACATTCTAGGTCACACTCGTAAGTGTGCTAGAAGGAGGTGCCGACGGTGATAACCCCATGCGGGCCTGACATCTTTAGCTTTTGGTATGTGTAGTTGGGGACAACCATGAACTTTGCGTAACATGGTCATCCTAGGATGGTGTCGTAGGTTTCATGGAAACTGACGACCTCGAAGGTGAGGGTCTTAGTCTTGAAGTTGGACTTATCCCCAATGTTACGGGCAGATTGATCTGTCTGAGGGGTTTGGCCTATTTTCTAGGCACGATACCATGGAAAGGCGCCCCGGTTGGTCAGATTGGCAACCAGTTGATGCCCATGGCATCGAGCGTTTGACATACATGATGTTGAGGCCACTACCTCTATCCATTAGCACCTTGCTGAGATGCTTCTTGTCGATGATTGGATCAACGACGAGCGGGTATCGACCCAAATGCAGAATGCTATCCGGGTGGTCAGAGCGGTCGAAGGTGATGGCGGACCATGACCACCAAAGGAAGGCGGGAGTGGCCGGCTCAACCACATACACCTCACGGTGCGAGCTTCTGCTAGCACTTGGAATCATACGTCACTGGCCCACCGAAGATCATGAGGCAACCGGTCTCCTTTGGGAAGGTGTCCTCCTCTTCGGTGTCATCCCCTGGGAGGTCAGGCTTCTTTTTCCTGTCCCCCTTCTTGGGGCCACTGGATAAGAACTTCTTCATAAGTCTGCAGTCCTTGTAAGTTTGCTTGACGGGGTAGGCGTGGTTAGGGCAGGGTCCCTCAAGCATCTTCTCAAAATGATCTAGGGCACCCTCAGTGGACGCCCTCTTACCCTTGCGCTCGGCAGTGGCCACGAGCAAGTCCTCGGACCATAGCTTGCTCCTCTTCTTCTTGTTTAAGCGGTTGGAGGTGCCTTCACTGGTGTCCTCGTCCTGCTTAGCCTTGCCACGGGCGTGGTCAAAAATTGCACCGATCGCCTCCTCACCCGAGGCATGGCTGGTGGTGATATCGAGGAGCTCCTTGGTGGTCCTTGGGTGCTTGCGCCCTAGCTTGTGGACCAGGGACTCACAGGTGGTCGCTGACAAGAAGGCCCCGATCATGTTGATGTCGGCGACGTTGGGCAGCTAATTGCACTACCGGGAGAAGTGGTGGATGTACTCGCAAAGAATTTCATCTGGCTTCTGCCGACAGTTCTTGAGGTCCTAGGGGTTCCCATGGCGCACGTAGGTGCCCTGAAAGTTACCAACAAAGATCTCCTTTAGGTCTGCCCAATATCTAATCTCATTAGGTAGAAGGTGCTCCAGCCATGTACATGCCGTGTCGGCAAGGTAGAGGGGGAGGTTGCGGATGATGAACGCATCACTATCTGTGCCACCGACCAGATAAGCAAGCTAGTAGTCCTTGAGCCATAGGCCGAGGTTCATCTCCCAGTGTACTTCTGGATATTCATTAGCGGGCAATACCATGCCAGGATGGGCGCACTGAGGATGTGTCAGCTGAAGACCCGAGGCCCCGGCGGCTGGCCTCTCCTCTCTGCTCCTCTACCCACACCTGCGGGCATTCAGAGTATCGCGTGTGTCATGGTTGTTACCAAGGCGGTCGTGTATCGAGGCCGTGGTGTCCTTCCTGCCATTGTTTGTCAACTGGTGGATGGATGTGGCCTTGCCACGACCCTCGGTAGGCTTTTCCCTACCATGTGGGGGTTGGTGGGCGGATGCATCGCCATCGTGGTGTGTCGATGATGCACAATGGCTGGCATTGCACCATCAAGATGCTAAGCTCTCCGCCTGTTGTACCACCATGTGCTCGAGCAGCGGGTGGATCTCATGCTGTGCTAGGCATCCCTTGGGTGTTGTGGGCTCTAGGAGCCGTCGGAGCAAAGCTGCCACCACGGCTATGTTTTGGCTCGCCCAGGTGAAGCGCGGGAGTCCGTTGTCATCCTCGATGATTCTCCAATGCGTGTCACGGGCATGCACGCACATCTTGTCGTGGTGCTGCATGATCTTGAGCTCGAGTGCCATGTGCTCCTCTTCTAGATGGAGTTACACAGACTCAAGCTCTTGCTGCCACTCCCTCAGCTGGTCCATACACTAGCGGGGTGGGACCTCTATGTCCATCGTAGCCCCGTGCCTATCCGCAGGGTGCAGGGGAGTCCCATTCCCCCATGAGGGGTGCTATTGTTGGCACTCGTGACATGCCCTTCGGGGGTCACCTCGCGGTGAGGGTCATCAATGATGTTCGCCATGAAACATTCGCGCGAGGGGTGATAGCTCTGTTGGGTATTTTAAACACGAACATGAAAAGATCCGCAAGCGCATGGATACCGATGTAGCTTTCACCCGGGAGTATTCTAGAGTATCGATTTCCACAGGGAACACAAAGTGTACTAGAAGAATTAGGAACATCCGATGAAAGGGTAATTATAGGGTAGAGAGGGTTTTAGGGTTTGCTAAGTGGTTCTATCTTGTCGAAGGCTTACTCTATTTTACTTACTTCAGAGCAGCAAGTCCTTTCCAACGCTCGAAAAAGACTAGGGAAACAGTAGTTGGGAGAAGGCTGCCAAAAGCTCTATCAAAACACCAACCCTAACGTGGTGGATTACAAAGGCCTAACAGAGCTATCACCTCTGGGGCTACCACAACTATCCGGAGGATTGGGCGCAAACTCAGGTAAACCCTAGTCTAGACACCACGTCTAAACTAACGCTTACTACTCTAATTATCTAGAATAACTAGAGCACTCAATACGAGTAGAGATCCAGCAAATATAATAAAGCAAGAACTGAAACAAATAATGAAGAACCTAGAGATTGCTCAAGATGAACCAGATACTGCAGAAGTACAATGTCGAGGAAGATCTGATAGATCTGGCTCCTCCTCAGCTCTCTTGTCTCCTCTCTCCCTGATCTCTAGTTTACAACTAGATGAACTAGAACTAGAACTAGAACTAGAAGATGAACCAGAAGAACTAGAACTAGACGATCATCTAGAGGGATCTCTACTTCTACTTGGATGGAGGGGTGAAACCCTAGCTTTTGTTCTAGATGTAGCTAATAAAGACGGAAATGGCCTGAGGGAGGGGGTTTGCCCCTACTTATATAGCCCAGTAGGGTGAACCGCAGCCCTCGGATCAAACCGACTTGAAACAATGGTTGAGATGCGTCTTAAAGGTCAGTTAGAGGCCGTCGTAGAAAGGAGAGGTCACTTCCAGGTGGGACCAGGCTGGTTGGCCTAACATATGGGGCTGGCTGGCCCCACTTGTCAACCTCCGGGCTTCTCCTTTGCTCTGGTGTCTTCTGGAGTCTTCTACGTCCTTCTAGTGCCACTTTTCGATCCGTTTGCGCAAGATGTCGTATCGTGATTGGACTCTTCCCTTTTCCAACTTCTGGATAACTCTATGGAAAATAATAATTCATAGAGCTATGGAATCTTGTTGGTTGTCCCTGGTCTTGTGATGACGATGGTTTTAGGGTCTTACAGAGTCTTTCGAGTCATATCCATCGAGGACTTTCTCTTTGGTGCTCCAAATATAGCAAATGATATGTCTGTTTCGATCGTCTCGATGAGCTCTTCGCAATGGTGTGCTCTGTTTCATCACTTAAGATACTTTTATGTGGTGAAATATTAAATATCCTACAAAACAAGTAAAAATAACACAACTCGTGGAACTCATTAGAATCATGCCCTACAACTATGCTTTGCGGTTCGTTTAATGCTATTTCATGCAATAGTTGATGGTTAATAATGAGCATTAGTGACCATCAATAAGTTCCCCCAAGCTTAACCTTTGCTAGTCCTTGAGCAAAGCCAATTTCATCAATGGATCAGGAGTTGCTACAATGCTTTTACGCCTCAAAAGTACACATGTGCTCAAAACAATAATTCTCCTCTGAATTAGACCAAACCATTCTGACTTTCAAACTTACCCATTACCTTCAACTATAGAGCTTTTGGCCTTTACTTAGGTCTTAAGTAGTTGAAAGATAGAACAATCAAGTCAAGCACTACATCTCGAGATCTTCGATCAACCTTCATTCTAGAGTTTTTGTAGGTTTTCAAAATAAAACACAGAGATTCCTTTTTTTATGACCCTTTCTAGTCTCTCATATGTGGTACTTGTGGATCCTTTCCAAGGTAATGATGGTGTTTTGCCTTCTCTCTTTCACTATGAATATATGGTATTTTTGAAATATGACAGAGTAGCATCATGCCTCCTGTTGATGGTAGATAAGTATCATTTTTAACTGTCAACATAGCATGAGAAATGACCTAAACATAAATACTATCTAGATATAGGGGTTACACTGACAGAATTCCATGAGTTTTGGTAAATATCTATTTCTGTAGGGGGTTATCAGGAAAGAACCAAAGGAGGTCCACATGTCAGATTTACATAGAGAGAAACCGACCATACTATGAAAAAGTATACTCTAGAAGACTCGAGAAGGCACCCCCTCGAAGGGGAGGGCCATTTGGGCTGACAGGTGGGGCGCCCGCCCCCACCCCATGGGCGGCCGCCTAGGCCACAGAGCCAATCAGGCTCTATCTCGCGAATCCTGCTTCCACTGCCTATGAGGATCAATAAAAAGACGTTGATGAAGGTCGGTTTGATCCAAGGGCTTGATCTAAGTCTAGGTAGTTGACGGATATGATATGGGAAGGTTTTGAGCTGTTGTCTATCATGTTCCTAGAGATACTAGAGTTCTGGAGAATTTATCTTTTGGAAATTAACTTATTACATGATGAGTTCCTGTATGACAAGAGTTTGAATTCCTACCACAGCCATATACATGTTTATAGATTAGGAAGCCTTACATTCATATTTACTATTTGTGAGCATTGAGTATGGTCAGGCTGTGTCGATCCTTAGGAACTGGTCATGCGGTTAAAATCGAGATCCACCTATACACTCTACCTATATATGTTGCTTCTACCCTAGAAGTGCGCATCCATCTTCATCCATATACATCCACCCATATATTCTGCTTCTACCTGAGAAGTACGAATCCACATATATTCCATTCAGATCCATCCAGAAAATAGTTCTACTCTTATACTGGGAGTGAACTGTCCAAAAATATCCCTATTATCCATTTTATCCCTTGCTAGCCAATAAAGCTCCAAACATCCAGTTATGCTACCTCATGTTATTATGTTCCAAAAGAGGCTTGGGTATTCTATGAAAAAAAGAGAAAGAAAGAAAGAAAGAAAAACAAAATAAAGAGGACAAATGTCCCACTCAAAATAAAGAGAGATTTAGCAGCCCAAGTTTTCCTCAAAGTTTTCAAGTTTCTAAGAGAGGTATATGAAATTTCTCAAAGGAGCTAAGTACTCACCATTGTCATTCCTTTACCCCTTATAACCACTTCTACTCTATTCTCTATTTATCCATTTACCACCACCTATCATACAACCTATACACATGCATATCTTGATTTAACTTTATGACTTGTTCCTTTGGATCCATAGTTTTGATTATGCAATATATGTTTCGCTGTCTCCCCACCTATGAGCTCCACATAAGCCTATTAGAAGTAGGGTGAGAGAGAGAAGGCATAATGTTACTATGCTACCAAAAATACCATATATTTTGAGAGGAGAGAAAAGGCATACACCATAATTACCTTGGAGAGGATCCAGAAATACCACAAAGGAGAGACTTGGAAGGGTCATACATAGGAATCTCTGAGTTTTATTTTGAAAATATAGCAAAACTCCAGAATAATAGTTGATCAAAGAGCTTGAAACATGGTGCTTGACTTGACCGTTCTGTCTTTCAACTACTCAAGACCTAAGTGACGGCTACAAGCCCCATGGTGAAAGGTAATATGAGTGAGTTTTTCATCAGAATAGTTCACTCTAACTGGAGGAGAGTTCTTTTTGAACGCATATATACCTGTAAGGCGTGAAATATTGTAGCAACTCCTAATCCATCACTGAGTCTATCTTTGCTCAGGATGAGCAAAAG
>CM036168.1:54421696-54462772 GCA_020631735.1 Saccharum officinarum | reverse complement strand
GGAGTTGGCTGAAGTGACTGCCGCCAGGGAATGCAGCACGGCAACAACTGAACAAGTGATTCATGATCGTGATCAAGAAACGCTTGCAGTCCAGAGGTTGACAGTGGCAAACCGCAACTGTCAACGCATGTTAGTCCGTGTGATGGGACAGAGGATGAAGCCTGGCATGAGGAGAACGTTCTGAGAGCTCGTCAGTTTGAGCTCGAGCAACAGTTGGAGAACGCTGAAGAATACAATGATAATCTTCATGAAGAAGTGCACCGCCTGAACAACGAGCTTAATCCCTGCTGCCTCAAAACAACAACGCCGATGAGGACATGGGTTTGGAATCTTCATGGCTGAGGATGATGATGAAGTGGAGGTTGATGGACCACAGGATGCCCCACCTGCAGAAGCACCAGAGGAAGAGCCAGAAGAAGAAGAAGACGAGGAGTTAGAGCCTGTCAGTGATGAGGACGGCGGGGAGATCCTTGACACTGACTCGGAGGATGATGCTTAGAGTAGTCATCTCGTGTCTATAATGTTAGGATCGTCTTTTGTGCCCTCCCTGTGAAGGAGTGAGGCCTTGTAATAACTTGACTTTGGGATGTAAGGTTGAACCGTATGTTTCCTGAATGTAGTTTGAACCCGTTAATTTCGATCACAACTTGATGTCTTATTATGTTGCGTTCGATGATGGTGTCACGATTAGCACCCTTCGGTGCCGCGACGAAACTGAGGGCCTCCTATGGCGCGCGACATAAGGCTGTGCTGCTTGGCACGCGCAGGTATCAAGGTGGCTAGTCATGATCCACCATGGAACTCTTCATTGAGAAGTCTCTTTGTGGTCAGTTCGAAGTAGCCTTTCACAGTCAACTAAAAATCTGGAGATCGAATCCAAGTACCGTGCAAAAGGTCAAAAATCACGTAGATAGCAACGCAAACGGTCCGGTAACCGTTGTGCTCCCTGTGAGTGAGCCTTTATCAAAGAGCATCTTGTTGGATTACCAAGTATGATCTCGTCAAATGATGCGCTAGAATGGATTGTGCGGTTGTGATGAATTATTGTGCCTTAATTATTATGAGAAATCTATTCATACAGTCAGATTGACATTTCGCAATAATTCATCTACAAATTTCCCACATCGTCAGTGCTCATTGGATATGCATTTTTGCAGATGTCGTACAATCTACGTCGGGGTCGTGGAAATGAGGAGGAGGAACAGCCACCCCCTCCGCCACCACCTACTCCGGCTGAGCTGATGCAGACAGTGGTCGAAGGGCAGCGCATGTTGGCAGATGCTATGCGCCAGCTGGCTAACCGAGAGGCTCGTCCTGGCCGCCAAGGCCCAGAGCCAAATCAGTACAGCGATTTCAAGGACTTTCTGGATACAAAGCCCCCGCTCTTTAAGGAAGCGGAAGAACCACTACAGGCTGACGAGTGGTTGAATACCATTGAACAAAAGTTTCGTCTGCTACGCCTGACTAATGAGCTGAAAACTGAGTATGCTTCCCATCAGTTGCATGGTCCTGCGGGCATTTGGTGGAGCCACTATCGTTCCACACTGCCTGCCAATATCCCAATTGCTTGGGATCAGTTTAAGGCGGCATTCCGAGGAAATTATATCCCTCCCGGTCTTATGGCAATCAAGCACACAGAGTTTATGAGGCTGTCGCAAGGAAACAAAAGCCTGACTGAATACTTGCAGTCCTTCAACAACCTGGCAAGGTATGCCACTGAGTTTGTGGATACCGATGCCAAAAAGATTGCTAGCTTCAAAAGGGGCCTCGGCCCAAAACTGATGAAAACAATGGGCACTAGCAAATGTACTACTTTCAATGATTTCATCAGCGATGCTTTGACCCAGGAGAACAACAATACTATTTATTCTGCCTCTAAGAGCCGTAAAAGGGCCCTTGAGGCAAGTGCTTCTCAGTCAAGGGCCTCAGCGGCACCGAGGTCTTCCCCTCGCCCACCTGCTCAGAATACAAAGTTCCGTCCGCCGCAGAAGAAACCTGCTGCAAAAACGGGGTTCCGTAAGGCTTATACCGTCGCTCTGCCAAAGGGGACTTCTGGACAGAGCAGCTCTAGTGTTCCTCCTAGCAATATGCCTTGCTGGAACTGCAACAAGCCAGGTCATTGGTCCAGGAATTGTCCGTACCCGAAGAAAAATGTCAACCAAGGTAGTCGTCAGGGACACGCCCATTATAACAGCATTGAGGAAATTCCATCTGGTGAGGTGGTCACCGCTGGTAAGTTTCTAGTTGACCAACACCCCGCAGTGGTACTTTTTGATTCAGGTGCTTCGCATTCCTTTATCAGTCCTAAGTTTGCATCTAAATTTGCACACAAGTTGCATACTGTTGAAGGTGTGGGTTATTGTATTAGCGCTGCAAGTGGGAATATTTCCACAAACAAAGTAGTGGGGAACCTTAAGTTTGAGATAGAAGGGCGAAGTTATTCGCTTGCCCTATTGGTTTTACCTGGTTTAGACATAGATGTTATCTTGGGCATGAATTGGATGAGTCAGAACGGGGTACTCATTGACACATCCGCTCGGGTAGTTATGCTCAGAGATCCTACAGATCAAAAAGGTTTTCTAGTACAACTTCCCAGAAAGGTTGAATTGTCGGGGGAAATTCATGCTGTGCAAGCAAAGGCGTTGGCCGAAATTCCAGTAGTAAATGAGTTTCCGGACGTTTTTCCCGATGATTTGCCGGGACTCCCTCCGGATCGGGATGTGGAGTTTAAAATTGAGTTGTTGCCTGGCACGGCACCCATCTCTAGGAGACCCTATAGGATGCCTCCTAATGAATTAGCTGAACTTAAGGTGCAATTGAATGAACTTTTGAAGAAAGGGTTGATTCGTCCTAGTTCATCGCCGTGGGGATGCCCTGCTATCTTTGTAAAGAAGAAGGATCAAACCTTGCGGATGTGCGTGGACTACAGACCTCTGAACGCGGTCACTGTTAAGAATAAGTATCCTCTACCGCGTATCGACATCTTGTTCGATCAGTTGTCCAAGGCTAAAGTCTTTTCCAAGATCGATCTAAGGTCTGGCTACCATCAAATTAAAATCCGCCCGGAAGATGTTCCAAAGACAGCCTTTTCTACCAGATACGGTCTTTATGAGTATCTTGTTATGTCTTTCGGCTTGACAAATGCCCCCGCACACTTCATGTACTTGATGAATTCGGTGTTTATGCCTGAATTGGACAAGTTTGTGGTGGTATTTATTGATGACATCCTGGTATATTCTGTGAATGAGGAGGATCATGCTGAACATCTGCGTATAGTCCTCACAAGACTGCGTGAACACCAACTCTATGCAAAGTTCAGTAAGTGCGAATTCTGGCTTCAAGAAGTACCTTTCCTTGGGCATGTGTTGTCCGATGGAGGAATTATGGTGGACCCGCCAAGGTACAGGAAGTACTGAACTGGAAGGCTCCTATCTCGGTTCACGAGGTTCGGAGTTTCCTTGGGTTGGCTGGCTATTATCGTCGCTTCATCCCGGATTTCTCCAAAATAGCCAAGCCAATGACTCGGTTGCTGCAGAAAGACACCAGGTTTGTCTGGACTCCTGAGTGTGATGCGGCTTTTCACCAACTACGAACCCTCCTAACCTCAGCTCTGGTTTTGGCACAACCGAATATCGAGAAACCATTTGATGTTTATTGTGATGCCTCAGGCATAGGTTTGGGAGGCGTTTTGATGCAGGAAGGCCGAGTAATTGCATATACCTCGCGACAACTTCGGAAGCATGAGGTGAATTATCCAACGCATGACTTAGAACTGGCTGCAGTTGTTCATGCTTTGAAAGTATGGCGGCATTATCTGCTGGGAAATGTCTGCAATATCTACACCGATCATAAAAGTCTTAAATACATCTTCACTCAACCCGAGCTAAATATGCGTCAGAGAAGATGGCTCGAGTTGATTAAAGATTATAATCTTCAAGTACACTATCACCCAGGCAAGGCAAATGTGGTTGCGGACGCTTTAAGCCGTAAGTCTCATTGCCATTCCTTAATTGAAACTGATTTTTACCAATCTCGCCTGTTACATCCGGCAGTCCTGTACAACATCACCGTCAGTGGTACTCTCAGAAATAGAATCATTGAGCTCCAAAAGACTGATCCGGGTATCTTTCACATAAAACGGAAGATGAATGAAGGAGAGACTAAGCATTTCAGGTTAGATGACGAAGGTGTGCTGTGGTTTAAGGATAGGTTAGTGGTACCTAAGGACCGAGAACTTAGAGATCAGATCCTGTCCGAAGCACATTCGTCCAAGTTGTCCATCCATCCGGGTAGTAATAAGATGTATTATGATTTGAAACCCCTTTATTGGTGGACCAAGATGCGGAAAGAGATAGCTGCATATGTCGCTAGATGTGACACCTGTTGCAGAGTTAAAGCTGTGCACATGAAAGCTGGGCTACTTCAGCCACTCTCCATTCCAGGCTGGAAATGGGAAGAGATAAGTATGGATTTCATTGTCGGTCTTCCTCCTACTGTCAAAAATCATAATTCCATCTGGGTAATTGTGGATCGTTTGACCAAATCAGCTCACTTCATTCCAGTGAGAGTGGACTATCGTCCCACTGACTATGCTGAGTTGTACTTCAATCAGATAGTCCGGCTTCATGGGATACCTCGTACTATCATATCTGACCGTGGTCCCCAGTTCACTGCTCGCTTTTGGGAGCACTTGCATCACCTTCTGGGAACCAAGTTAGTGAGAAGCTCTGCTTATCACCCCCAGACATCGGGTCAGACAGAACGAGTTAACCAAATCTTGGAAGATCTGTTGCGAGCATGCGTCATTTCATCCAAGGGTTCTTGGGAAAAATGGTTACCTTTAGCTGAATTCTCGTACAATAACAGTTATCAAGAGAGTATTAAGATGGCCCCATTCGAAGCGTTGTACGGTCGAAAGTGTCGAACTCCACTAAACTGGGTAGAAGCTGGGGAAAGAAGGTATTATGGCATTGATTTTGTCCAGGAAGCCGAGGAACAAGTCCGTACCATCCAGAAACACATGGCTGCAGCGCAAGCGAGACAGAAAAGCTATGCGGATCGTCGTAGAAAACCACTCGAATTTGAAGTTGGAGACTTCGTTTATTTGAAAGTTTCTCCAATGAAAAGTGTCCAACGTTTTGGTGTTAAGCGGAAACTTGCGCCAAGATACGTGGGTCCTTTTCAAATCATAGGCAAGAGTGGAGCTGTTGCGTACAAAATCCAGTTGCCTCCTGAGATGAGAGCCATATTCAACGTTTTCCATGTATCTCAGCTTAAAAAGTGTCTTCGGGTTCCAGAGGAACAAGTTCCTTTAGGTGATATCAGACTGGAATCCGACCTAACCTATGAAGAAAAGCCAGTCCGAGTGATCGATACTCAGGAACGAGTAACTAGAAGTAAAGTGGTTAAGTGGTACAAAGTGATGTGGAGTAATCAGGGAAGTGAGAGTGATGCTACGTGGGAACGGGAGGATTATTTGCGGGATGGTTATAAAGAATTCTATGAAAAATGGTACGCTTTCCAAATCTCGGGACGAGATTTTTATAAGGGGGGAGGGCTGTAACACTTCAAGTGTTTAGTCCTTAATTGCATTGCATTTGCATGGCATGAGCATAAGCAAGCATCATTCATTTCATGCATAAGCTTATGATATGTTTATATTTCATGTGAAGTAAGAAGTGAGTAGTGTGCAAAACATAAGTACCTTATGTGCAATCTCCTTGTGAGACATGTCAACCACTTTAGTGTAACATAACTAGCAAGTGTTATGCAACCCACTCATGCAACATGTGCAACATGGGCTTGCAACATTTGGGTGAAAGTATTGAAATACTTGTTCCAAAGAATGTGACACTAGGAACTTTGTGCAACCAATATGTAGAGTGGTTAATTAGGTCTTATAACACCTTAATTACATTTAGGGTAAGTAGTGGAGCAATGTTCATGTTGACCAAAATTACCAAATTGCCCTTTCAAATGTTGTTGACCAAGTTTGGAACCCTAGAGTGATCTGGTTTGACCAATTAAAAAGTCCAGCTTAGAAATCTTGCTTGGAGGAGCAACCTTAAGCAAAGTTGTGGAGAATTTCATAAGGAACAAAAGTTCTAATATGGCCATCTCATGAAAATGATCAGAACAGGCTCAAAAATGGCCCACAAGTCAGTATTAGGGGCTGTTTGGGGACTTAGCAAATTTTGCTAAGTGTTGGGCTGAAAACCGTTTCACTGTACCTCACTTTGACAACTTATAACTCACAAACCAGGCCGAACCAGTCCTTGAGCCAATTGACAAAGTTGTTGTCCACACCTAGCTCTACAACATTGTCAATATCACCATCACCTAGTTCTAAATGTTTTAGGAGGTATGGTGCCTGGAAAAACGAGTTTCAGTCGGTTAGCTAACTGAAACTCGGTTTCAGTTTCCGGGTACCTCACTTCAGGGCCCTGTATGTCACTAACTAAACCGAACCAGCTCATGAGGACTTTTACAAACTTGTAGTGCTCACATAGGTCTACAACTTTGCTAATTGGAGGTGTCACTGATTCGAGCTCGTTTATGAGTTAATCAACGCCAAACTTTCGCTGTCAGGCCACCACGCCGGGCGTCATTCAGTCGACCGTCACCGACGACGTCGCGTCGTGGCGCTCGGACAGAGCTCGATGGCCGCGTGGCACTCGCGCCCTGCCATCGCCACCACATCGCACGCATGCGCGCGGGCGTGAAGTTGGGGCCGCCACCTCAACCCCCTCCACTCGTGCTCACCCTTCCCTCTACTTCCTCCTCCGCGCGCGGGCGGTGACCAGAGAACGGGACGGCGACCGCGTTCGAGCCTTTCTCCTAAACCGCAGCTCCATTCACCAAACCAGCTAGACCACCGCACCACCATGAGCCCCTCCACGTCCTCGTCCTCACCAAACCGTCTCCATCGCGTCAGGTGAGCTACACCGCGAGGGCGGCTCCACCGGACCGCCATGTTCGCCACCGTCAAGCTTGCATGTGGCCATGCCATTCGGGCCCCTCCCTATCCTATCTCTTCCGTGCTGTAGGTACAGTTAGGTAGGCTAAAGCTTGTAGGGTAGGCTAATTGGACCGGGTTGCCGGCGACTAGCCGGAGTTGGTCGAGCCGTGGCCGCACACCGCCATTGCCGCTGCCACCCCCCCTAGCTACGGTCATAGTGTCAATTAGTTATACCAATCGTTGCGCAAGGTTGAGGTGAACGCGCTGGTACGGTAGCTTCGCCGGAGCTGCCGCCGGCGGCGAGCTTGCCGTCGACCGTTTCCTCCCCCGCCTTCGTCTCGATGACAAGTGGGGCCCGCTCGTCAGAGCGCGCGCGCGGGCGGGACGGCCGAGCAGGCCGCGCGCGCGCGAGTCGTGGGCCGCGTCTTCCGGGCCGGCCCAGTTCACCCGAAATGAAATTCGTTTTTATTATTTTGTCACTGATTTTTGTACAAGTTGGAAAAATATAGATCTAGGGTTTTAATGATCCAAAAATCATGAGATAAATTTTGTTGGGGTCTACATGATGTGTAGAATTTTAGAAAAATATAAATCTGGAATGTGATGTTTGATTTCTAGGAGAATTTAATAGATCCTTTAAATATGTTTTGGAATGCAAGCAAATTTGTTAAATTTATAACTTGAGCTGTAGTATTCCATAAATCATGAAATTTGGTGGGTAGGTTACTCTATGCTAGCCCTAGCTCTGGTAAAAATTTGGGCATCAGTGCTTAATTACTTTTCAAGTTATTATGCTATCTTGTTATTCTAGGAAATATTGAAATGAATTTTTGTAATTTTTCTACATGTGCAATGTTCATATAACTTTTTGGAGAATGTCTTGGTACCCTTGAGTGTCCAAGAAAATTAAGAAATCTGTTGTTTGACACTTTTCAATAGGGTTTCCTATTTATGCAAAAATCAGCCTTATTAGCTTGTGAATTTTGTGAAGGGCGTTTCTGTGAATAAAACTTGTTCAAATTTTTACTGTGGTCTCTTTTTGGGTCAGAGAGTCCCCTGTAATTTTTGTAGAATTTTGGGAGCAGTTTACACATATGTTTGAAATTCCACTTAATTACTTAAGTAAATTGAGAAATGGGTTTAAATAAATGTTCTAGGTGGGCACACCTTACTTCCTGGTGTCTTTGTGATATTTGTGAACTTGTAGTAGCATTAGTTTGGTTTTAGAGAATGTTTGTCACATCAATAAATATTTAACCTTTGTAATTTTAGGTTTTCTGGACAGCTAGTAGTAATTCTAAATTTGGCTTTGATAAAATTGGTTGCTGGACAACTTGTAAATACCAAAGTTGGAGTAAACTTGATGAACTAGCTTGTGTTAAAATTTGGAAGCATTTGGCTTAGTAGTTTGAGAGTTACTATTGTTTAAAGTGGCAGTTCAAAATCTGCTACTCTCTGTGTTGGAGAATACAGATTCTGGAACTTGTGAAGTTTGACATGGAAAACTTAGGAGTTTGGAGTTGAGGTCTAAAAATGAATTGTAGTGCATTTCTTAGGCTTTCCAGATTGTCTTAGATCATATCTTTTGGAATTGTAAATCTTCAGTTGTGATAAAAACAAGTAGCTGCTGTCCAGAATGCTTTCTGTGGTGTTTTGCTGTTTGTTATGGTGTAATATCCTAAGACATGCTACTTTTGTATTTGTTAGGTGTTAGGGCCTTAACTGAGGATGAGCAGCTTTATCTTAGGTTAAGTAGATTAGGTGAGTACTTCTCTACTGGAGAAGAGATTTGCACGTACTAATAAAATAACTTGAATAGGGTATTTTATTCTGAAATGCATTTCATTCTGAGCATGTTGCACCCATTTATGCATCCATGGTATTTATTGTGCATTCATGCAATAGGTGCACCGGAGGGGGTGACACTCCTCGAATTCGAGCCTGTGATTTCGGAGGAGAACCAGGAGCAGCAGGAGCCCGAGGATCCAGCAGGCGAAGGAGACGCCGTTGAAGACTTGCCGGAGTGCCCTGACCACCGGCCTTCAACTTTTCTGAAAGGCAAGCCCCGGTG
This sequence comes from Saccharum officinarum, assembly GCA_020631735.1. Lineage (NCBI taxonomy): Eukaryota > Viridiplantae > Streptophyta > Magnoliopsida > Poales > Poaceae > Saccharum > Saccharum officinarum. Next base: position 54,453,743 of record CM036168.1, on the reverse strand, counting down.
CATGCTGAACCTACTATTTTATAAATTAATCTTGAGTACTGTTAATTGTTTACTGCATTAAGTTGTAGGAGTTGTATGAAAACACTTGTTGCATTATACCTGTCCTTGTCCAGATATCGTACTGAATCCTATATTAGGTGTCGGCACGTGTCAATGCTTAGCCCTGCTTAGTACGGTAGAAGTCGGGTGATTTCCGGTCATCCGCGAGATGTAGGAAGGAGTCACGAGTGGCTTTATGGCTATCGTGGATGGAACCATGCTTAAAAATGAAATTGAGACCGGGCGGGAGTTCGATAGTACAGCCGCAAGACACTTCACGTCTTGGGTGTGGAGCTATGCCCGTCTGAGTCGTTTAAGGACCGATTCGCTGTACGTCCTTGAGTCATGTTGAATGCAGTCTAACACTTAGTTGGCCGGATAAGTCGTTCCGACCGCGAAGTCGAGTAGTATGGTTCAGGCCGGGAATCGAATGGTAGGTTGCATCTTGGAGGAGAGAAAGGATGTGCTTAGGGACATTGGCGTGAGACCAAGGGGGGGTTAGAGTCCCTATCACCTGGCAGAGTGTCGCCCTTGGGGACGCGACATTATTCGGGCCCGCGATTCCTGAACTGTACAAAAGATGACCTGAGCAGCCTTCGCCAGGCGTGACTCGGTGAGTGTTAGAAATACCCCTCCAGCTGGATAGGAATTCGATTCGAATCGCCGTCGCTCCCGGTTAGTGAGCACTTGACTTGAGCAGCGGCAACGTAGAACTCATTAAATGAACTGGTGGTTAAGGGAATGATACAATGTTGCCATAATGATATACCTGCCATGGATATAATAATCATGTTGTTTGATTATAATCAAGTGTATGTTTAGTACAGGTGCTAAGATAGATGACAGGTAAATGCTAAAAATAACTGCTAGTACAGGTTATAAGAGTTTCAATTACTTATGCCTTTATGCAAAATGTTATGTCAGCTAGCCTCTTGTGTAAGCCTTGCATAATCCTTGGTGTCATCTTATTTCTGGTTTCCGACGGGTAAGTCTAGCTGAGTACATTCCAGTACTCAGGGTTTATTCCCTCCTGTTGCAGATGACATGCTTTATCAGGGCTTCTGCAAGACGTGTCTCCACCCTGCGGGTGATGATGACTAGATCACAAGGGCGTGATCGTCTTTATGTACTTTCCTCATGCTTTTGCGGGATGTCGATCATCCAGACTGGCAGTACTTGATTAACTAGTGTGTGTTATGCTTCCGCTACTTTCAAACTTGGTTTGTAATAATTGCTACTCCGTTTGTGTAAACTTATTTCAGCAGGGTTTATGAAATGTAACGTATGATGTTGTATGTTGAATGATGCGATCCTGGTTGTAAGCGAGTTGGTTTGAAATCCTTCGTGGTTTCGATTGACTACCGGGATTATATGGGCTCAAGTTCGAAAATTTGAGCGCTTCGGTGCTTGTTTTTGTACTTGTGCTCTTATAATTTGGTCGGTTCTGTTACATAGGTGGTCGCTGACAAGAAGGCCCCGATCACGTTGATGTCGGCGACGTTGGGCAGCTAATTGCACTACCGGGAGAAGTGGTGGATGTACTCGCAAAGAATTTCATCTGGCTTCTGCTGACAGTTCTTGAGGTCCTAGGGGTTCCCATGGCGCACGTAGGTGCCCTGAAAGTTACCCACAAAGATCTCCTTTAGGTCCGCCCAATATCTAATCTCATTGGGTAGAAGGTGCTCTAGCCATGTACATGCCGTGTCGGCAAGGTAGAGGGGGAGGTTGCGGATGATGAACGCATCACTATCTATGCCACCGACCAGACAAGCAAGCTAGTAGTCCTTGAGCCATAGGCCGAGGTTCATCTCCCAGCGTACTTCTGGATATTCATTAGCGGGCAATACAATGCCAGGATGGGCGCACTGAGGATGTGTCAGCTGAAGACCCGAAGCCCCGGTGGCTGGCCTCTCCTCTCTGCTCCTCTACCCGCACCTGCGGGCATTCAGAGTATCGCGTGTGTCGTGGTTGTTACCAAGGCGGTCGTGTATCGGGGCCGTGGTGTCCTTCCTGCCATCGTTTGTCAACTGGTGGATGGATGTGGCCTTGCCATGACCCTCGGTAGGCTTTTCCCTACCATGTGGGGGTTGGTGCGCGGATGCATCGCCATCGTGGTGTGTCGATGATGCACAATGGCTGGCATTGCACCATCAAGATGCTAAGCTCTCCGCCTGCTATACCACCATGTGCTCGAGCAGCGGGTGGATCTCATGCTGTGCTAGGCATCCCTTGGGTGTTGTGGGCTCTAGGAGCCGTCGGAGCAAAGCCGCCACTGCGGCTATGTTTTGGCTCTCCCAGGTGAAGCGCGGGAGTCCGTTGTCATCCTCGATGATTCTCCGATGCGTGTCACGGGCATGCACGCACATCTTGTTGTGGTGCTCCATGATCTTGAGCTCGAGCGCCATGTGCTCCTCTTCTAGATGGAGTTACACAGACTCAAGCTCTTGCTGCCACTCCCTCAGCTGGTCCATACACTAGCGGGGTGGGACCTCTATGTCCATCGCAGCCCCGTGCCTATCAGCAGGGTGCAGGGGAGTCCCATTCCCCCATGAGGGGTGCTATTGTTGGCACTCGTGACATGCCCTTCGGGGGTCACCTCGCGGTGAGGGTCATCAATGATGTTCGCCATGAAACATTCGCACGAGGGGTGATAGCTCTGTTGGGTATTTTAAACACGAACATGAAAAGATCCGCAAGCGCATGGATACCGATGTAGCTTTCACCCGGGAGTATTCCAGAGTATCAATTTCCATAGGGAACACAAAGTGTACTAGAAGAATTAGGAACATCCGAGGAAAGGGTAATTATAGGGTAGAGAGGGTTTTAGGGTTTGCTAAGTGGTTCTATCTTGTCGAAGGCTTACTTTATTTTACTTACTTCGGAGCAGCAAGTCCTTTCTAATGCTCGAAAAAGACTAGAGAAACAGTAGTTGGGAGAAGGCTGCCAAAAGCTCTATCAAAACACCAACCCTAATGTGGTGGATTACAAAGGCCTAACAGAGCTATCACCTCTGGGGCTACCACAACTATCCGGAGGATTGGGCGCAAACTCAGGTAAACCCTAGTCTAGACGCCACGTCTAAACTAACGCTTACTACTCTAATTATCTAGAATAACTAGAGCACTCAATATGAGTAGAGATCCAGCAAATATAATAAAGCAAGAACTGAAACAAATAATGAAGAACCTAGAGATTGCTCAAGATGAACCAGATACTGCAGAAGTACAATGTCGAGGAAGATCTGATAGATCTGGCTCCTCCTCAGCTCTCTCCTCTCCTCTCTCCCTGATCTCTAGTTTACAACTAGATGAACTAGAACTAGAACTAGAACTAGAAGATGAACTAGAAGAACTAGAACTAGATGATCATCTAGAGGGATCTCTACTTCTACTTGGATGGAGGGGTGAAACCCTAGCTTTTGTTCTAGATGTAGCTAATAAAGACAGAAATGGCCTGAGGGAGGGGGTTTGCCCCTGCTTATATAGCCCAGTAGGGTGAACCGCAGCCCTCGGATCAAACCGACTTGAAACAATGGTTGAGATGCGTCTTAAAGGTCAGTTAGAGGCCGTCGTAGAAAGGAGAGGTCACTTCCAGGTGGGACCAGGCTGGCTGGCCTAACATATGGGGCTGGCTGTCCCCACTTGTCAACCTCCGGGCTTCTCCTTTGCTCTGGTGCCTTCTAGAGTCTTCTACATCCTTCTAGTGCCACTTTTCGATCCGTTTGCGCAAGATGTCGTATCGTGATTGGACTCTTCCCTTTTCCAACTTCTGGATAACTCTATGGAAAATAATAATTCACGGAGCTATGGAATCTTGTTGGTTGTCCCTAGTCTTGTGATGATGATGGTTTTAGGGTCTTACAGAGTCTTTCGAGTCATATCCATCGAGGACTTTCTCTTTGGTGCTCCAAATATAGCAAATGATATGTCCGTTTCGATCGTCTCGATGAGCTCTTCGCAATGGTGTGCTCTGTTTCATCACTTGAGATACTTTTATGTGGTGAAATATTAAATATCCTACAAAACAAGTAAAAATAACACAACTCATGGAACTCATTAGAATCATGCCCTACAACTATGCTTTGCGGTTCGTTTAATGCTATTTCATGCAATAGTTGATGGTTAATAATGAGCATTAGTGACCATCAATAAGTTCCCCCAAGCTTAACCTTTGCTAGTCCTTGAGCAAAGCCAATTTCATCAATGGATCAGGAGTTGCTACAATGCTTTTACGCCTCAAAAGTACACATGTGCTCAAAACAATAATTCTCCTCTGAATTAGACCAAACCATTCTGACTTTCAAACTTACCCATTACCTTCAACTATAGAGCTTTTGGCCTTTACTCAGGTCTTAAGTAGTTGAAAGATAGAACAATCAAGTCAAGCACTACATCTCGAGATCGTCGATCAACCTTCATTCTAGAGTTTTTGTAGGTTTTCAAAATAAAACACAGAGATTCCTTTTTTTATGACCCTTTCTGGTCTCTCATATGTGGTACTTGTGGATCCTTTCCAAGGTGATGATGGTGTTTTGCCTTCTCTCTTTCACTATGAATATATGGTATTTTTGAAATATGGCAGAGTAGCATCATGCCTCCTGTTGATGGTAGATAAGTATCATTTTTAACTGTCAACATAGCATGAGAAATGACCTAAACATAAATAATATCTAGATATAGGGGTTACACTGACAGAATTCCATGAGTTTTGGTAAATATCTATTTCTGTAGGGGGTTATCAGGAAAGAACCAAAGGAGGTCCACATGTCAGATTTACATAGAGAGAAACCGACCATACTATGAAAAAGTATACTCTAGAAGACTCGAGAAGGCACCCCCTCGAAGGGGAGGGCCATTTGGGCTGACAGGTGGGGCGCCCGCCCCCACCCCATGGGCGGCCGCCTAGGCCACAGAGCCAATCAGGCTCTATCTCGCGAATCCTGCTTCCACTGCCTTTGAGGATCAATAAAAAGATGTTGATGAAGGTTAGTTTGATCCAAGGGCTTGATCTAAGTCTAGGTAGTTGACGGATATGATATGGGAAGGTTTTGAGCTGTTGTCTATCATGTTCCTAGAGATACTAGAGTTCTGGAGAATTTATCTTTTGGAAATTAACTTATTACATGATGAGTTCCTGTATGACAAGAGTTTGAATTCCTACCACAGCCATATACATGTTTATAGATTAGGAAGCCTTACATTCATATTTACTATTTGTGAGCATTGAGTATGGTCAGGCTGTGTCGATCCTTAGGAACTGGTCATGCGGTTAAAATCGAGATCCACCTATACACTCTACCTATATATGCTGCTTCTACCCTAGAAGTGTGCATCCATCTTCATCCATATACATCCACCCATATATTCTGCTTCTACCTGAGAAGTACGAATCCACATATATTCTATTCAGATCCATCCAGAAAATAGTTCTACTCTTATACTGGGAGTGAACTATCCAAAAATATCCCTATTATCCATTTTATCCCTTGCTAGCCAATAAAGCTCCAAACATCCAGTTATGCTACCTCATGTTATTATGTTCCAAAAGAGGCTTGGGTATTCTATGAAAAAAAGAGAAAGAAAGAAAGAAAGAAAAACAAAATAAAGAGGACAAATGTCCCACTCAAAATAAAGAGAGATTTAGCAGCCCAAGTTTTCCTCAAAGTTTTCAAGTTTCTAAGAGAGGTATATGAAATTTCTCAAAGGAGCTAAGTATTCACCATTGTCATTCCTTTACCCCTTATAACCACTTCTACTCTATTCTCTATTTATCCATTTACCACCACCTATCATACAACCTATACACATGCATATCTTGATTTAACTTTATGACTAGTTCCTTTGGATCCATAGTTTTGATTATGCAATATATGTTTCGCTGTCTCCCCACCTATGAGCGCCACATAAGCCTATTAGAAGTAGGGTGAGAGAGAAGACATAATGTTACTATGCTACCAAAAATACCATATATTTTGAGAGGAGAGAAAAGGCATACACCATAATTACCTTGGAGAGGATCCAGAAATACCACAAAGGAGAGACTTGGAAGGGTCATACATAGGAATCTCTGAGTTTTATTTTGAAAATATAGCAAAACTCCAGAATAATAGTTGATCAAAGAGCTTGAAACATGGTGCTTGACTTGACGGTTCTGTCTTTCAACTACTCAAGACCTAAGTGACGGCTACAAGCCCCATGGTGAAAGGTAATATGAGTGATTTTTTCATCAGAATAGTTCACTCTAATCTGGAGGAGAGTTCTTGTTTGAACGCATATATACCTGTAAGGCGTGAAAGTATTGTAGCAACTCCTAATCCATCACTGAGTCTATCTTTGCTCAGGGATGAGCAAAAGGTAATCTTGGGGAGTTTGTTGACGGTAAAAAAGTATCATTTTTAACCGTTAACATAGCATGAGAAATGACCTAAACATAAATACTATCTAGATATAGGGATTACACTAACAAAATTTTGCGAGTTTTGGTGAATATCTATTTCTATAGTGGGTTATCAGGAAAGAACCAAAGGAGGTCCACATGTCACATTTACATAGAGAGAAACCGACCGTACTATGAAAAAGTATACTCTAGAAGACTCGAGAAGGCACCCCCTCGAAGGGGAGGGCCATTTGGGCTGACAGGTGGGGTGCCCGCCCCCACCTCCTGGGTGGCTGTCTAGGCCACAGAGCCAATCAAGCTTCATCTCGCGGATCCTGCTTCCACTACCTTTGGGGATCAATAAAAAGTCATTGATGAAGGTCGGTTTGATCCAAGGGTTGTGGTGTTTCCTAGAGGGCTATATAAGCAAGGCCCCTAACCCTAGGAGAAACCCTGGATTTCATTCAATTCATTAAGAGAGAAGCCTTTGATCAAGCCCTAGAGCCACCATCTCAATTAGATCTCTAGTTTAGCATAGCTACATAGGATTAGAACTAGAAGGAGCCAAGTATTGCTTCATTTCCGGGTCTATTAAGAGAGTTCTTGGTAATTCTCTCCTACTTTTGTATTTGTTCTTATATTATTCATCTAGTTCATCATTTGTATGAATATGACTTTAGTCTATTCTATCATATTGGATATGACTTTGCTCTATTTGATTATGTTCTCAATTATATTGTTCTTAGTCTACTTTGATTATATGCTTGGCATAGTTCGATCAGAATTATATTTAAGTATAGGATCGTATAGCGCTTGCTCATTGATATCATGGGTGAGTGGTAAACATTGTGTAGGCATGGTGCCTATACCGTATTTACCTGCGATTGCACCCTATATTCCAAACCGTGTGGTAGATCACGGGAGTGATAGTCCTGTTGAGTCCTTTATACCGAGTATAGGGCAGGCAGAGCACAACTATTATGGGGAAGTGATACCTATGTTCCATATCTTCCTTAGTAATATCACAATGCGTAGATATAACCTTTTCTTACCATGATTGACAAGTGTAATTGCACTAATCATCGTATGCTTTGACTGTATAGTTAGAATAACTTAGGATTTATCCTTATAGTTTGTCCTAATCCATGCTAGTGCTATATGCTTAGAGTAATCTATTGAGATGTTTATCATTATATGTGGCTATGTGCTTATCAGTTATCTCTTATTATTCTTTATTTATATATATATATATATATATATATATATATATATATATATATATATATATATATATATATATATATATATATATATATATATATATATATATATATATATATATATATATATATATATATATATTATTTATCTTGTGACACTAACCCTGTATGAGAAGATCGATAAAGACATGGTTATGCTATCCATTATCACATGCAGTGATGCTCATTACTCATTATCCTTAGCATCCCTTCCCAGTGGTAAAAATATAAATAACGATACCTGGATTACTCCCGGTTAAAATGCTACATCGGTATTATCTGTGCGCTTGCAGATTTCATATTTATTTTAGAGGGGCATTTGCATATTTTAGTACCAGCACCTTTAGTGTCATGCTAGGGATGACAACCTAGCTTAGGTGGCATTAGAGGTGTCAACACCTCCTCTCTCTCAAACTATAACTAATAAGCTTATATGGAGCTAAGGGTGGTTCAAGGATGAAGCATACTTACCTTGCATGTATTGCTCAGTCAAAACGGGATCCTCAAAGGGGAGACCATACCCTTAGATCAAGATGTGCATGTGTGTGGATATATTTGGTGTCTAACCTAATTCTACTTTGCTCCTGGAGAGACTGCCTCCAACTGAAGAATTTACGAAGAACTTTACTGTGGAGGTCTTGGGATATCTTCTTTCTCCTTTCTTTGATCATGAACTTCTAGGCATAGAGATCATAGACTTCTCTTTTTCTCTCTTTTTTTCTTCTTCTTTTTTTTCTTTTCCCTTTTTTTACAAAAGATCTCCTGCCTCTTACTTAGGATACAATGAATATGGAGAAGAGATAAATCACAATCTTGGAGCATTTATTTGGAAACCTAACAATCTTTTTGGATCCTCTCCCAGTGTAGGAGATAGATTTTTGGGTGGAAAAGGCATATTTTTGCGTACTCCCAGGGTAGGAGCAGCAGGATATATGTGGGTGTAAGTGATCTTGATCTTGTGAGCATGACCATCCTCTCGACAAGGGTCTCACATGGGTTGACCAAAGTCAACACAAAGCAAGCAGCCTATAAGTTGGTTTTCCTATTCTAGCAAACATGTATATATGGCTATGGTAGGAATTCAAACTCTCGTCATACAGGAACTCATCATGTGGTAATTTTAAGTTTTTCAAAAGATAAACCTCCAGAACTCTAGTGTCACTAGGAACAAGATAAACAGTAGCTCAAATCTTCTCATATCATATCCATCAATCACCTAGACTTAGATCAAGCATTCACTACCCACAAGTTTCAAGTTCAGAGCAAATCTTAGGTCAAAACAATCATTTTCCAAACTCAGGAGAGTTCTAGGTTGAAAACTAGGCACTTGAAAGAAATTACGACAGAGCAACTATTCATCATTTCCATACCAGAGATTATCTCCAGAGTCTATTTATTTAAACAGAAAAGCAAACTTTTATACACACTCTAACTAGCACACACTATTACAAAATAACACAATATAGAACAAAAACTCTACATGATAAGTGTGAACCTTCATGAGCTCACTTTTTTTATTATTTTTGGATTAATTTGTGTAATGAGAAAACTTTAAGTGGGTAAGGATACTTACCTGGATACACGGGGGTGCCCTCCCCCAAGCTGAATGTTGATGTAGTCATTCGATCTTGTGATGTAGTAGATTGGCAGTGGAGTTGTACTTCCTCTATCGAAGCATTGATTGATGTAGATGATGGATGAGACAGTGCTCCAACAGTGGATGGAACATCCACTTGCTTGTCAGCTCTTTTTGGTTCTTCGAATCCTATGAAACTCAAATAGACAATAAAACTTGTGGAACAGGTTAAGCGTTAGTGGTTGGCCACTTAAGTCTCAGTTGTCCAGAGCTTTTCTTCTAGGCAGAGTTTTAGTGAGATTTCTTTCTCAATATTTTTGTATTTTTATATTTTCTATGATGCAAAGAAAGTTTAACAAGATGAATGCATACATATTTATTTTATTTTTGTGCCACCACGGTGAATATTCCTATGGGTTCCTACACACCATAAAATTAGTCACACGAGGCTTTAGGATTTATGATGCAACAAATAAATATTTTTATTTTATTTTTATAATGCAATGCTAATGCAAAAAAGTAAATATGCTAAAGGAAAGTGATTATGCAGAAAAGACAAATATGGATAACTACTGATTTTACCTCCCAGTGAGGGTTCAATGTTTTAAGTCCTTTGAACAAGACTTCTTACCATGTTCACTCCTTAGGTGACTCATCTGACCCTAAGGTGGAGACCATGATATGTGCACCTCTTGATATGGTGTCACCCATGTTCTTCGTTCGTCCAGCATCCATTTGAAATGAAGCATTAATTGTGGAAGCTGGCCGCATCTTGCTTAGTGTCGTGTTCTTGTAGAACTAGGACCTTCACTTTGTAGAATTTGGGAGAGTTGACAAACTCATCCATGTTTTGTTCAAAGTGTGTCCTGCTCATAAAGACAAGGCAGAGATCTAGTGCATGGGCTATGTTGGTGGAAAAACACCAATAGAACCAAAAGTCTATTCATTCTTCTCTAACCTTAGGCACAGTGAATAAGATAAAGCTGATGTTATGGGTGATAAGATCAGAAAATAAGCATGAGTGTAATATCTCAAAACATTTGACAGATCAAATTGTTTTAAACTATGGAAGGATAATCATATCTATGCATAATATGTTGATCTTTTCAAGATTGTGATCTATCATCTTCCAAAGGTTGGGTGCACAATGTTTTAGCTTATCAGGTAAAGATAAGAGAGTGAAGCTAAGAAAAGAACTGAACATGTTAAGTCGATCAGGTTGGATCAAGTGAGATGGCAACTTAAACATGTTTGGTGCTTCATTTATATGCATACCAGGATCAAGAAAAGCTTTTCGTACCTCAAGATGTTACCTTTAACATTGAAGAGTGATGGTACCAAACATCTTGTGGAAGCTTCTCTTGCCTAGCTAGTTGTGCTCATGAATGGCTTGTCTTCTCTGTTGCACTCCTCACTCCTTTCTCTTTAATCTCACCATCTTTTTGTTCTTCTAATCTTGACATTCTTGACAATCCTTGTGCTCCCTTCATTGTCTTGAGAATTTCTCCATGATGGTCTTTGTCTTGAAGGGGCTTGATGGAGATTTATTCACCCTCTTCCATGGAGTGAGTGTAGATCTTGTGTTGTGGCACTCGTCTTCTTGTTCCATGGATCTCTCCGTGATGCGTGAGCTGTGTTTCCCTTGTGTAGGGTTGATGAAGTTCATGTATCTCTTTTCTCTCCGTGTGAGTTCATCTTAGGACTTCCTAGTTTGACTTTTGAAAGTTTTTCCTGCAGGGGTTAGTCCAACAAAATATACAATGTGCACACAAGCAGTTTTTAGTTCAATAACCAAACCAGACTCCATGTCTAATTAGATTAAAGAAGACTATTTAGCCTAAGCACCACGCTTACGTTAAAAGCCAATAGAAGTATGTCTAGTACTTCTAAACCAACACTTACTTATGGTGGACAAAGGTGGCATGAAAGCATTGTAAAGATTTACTCAAGTGGTGATAGAAGAGAACATGATAGGTGTATAGCAAATTGAGCATGTCTTAAAGGTAGAGACAACCAGAATAGCAACATGGCAGGGGATGTTCTTAGAAAGTTATTCCCCAAGCTTGAATTTTGCAAAAATTAAGTTTAGATGGATCTAATTCAATGTTGCATGATGATTGGTTGGACATCCCTTATGTTCGTCATTCCTTCGTTCTTTTTGCTCCAAACCTGAAAAGGTTAGTGGCAAGAATACCCGAAGGAATATTTTCACAATTATATCCCTATGCTCATTTCACAAGGGCAGCATATCAGAGAGGTGAACACTCATGTTAGGACGTGCTTGTTTTAGGACACTAAGCTTGTCCTTGGGAAACCTTCAAGATGTTTTTGGTGAAGTGGTTTCCCCTCCAACACCAACTTAAGTGTTCCTATCTCAAGATTCAATCACAATGAGATCTACAATATTTATGATAAATATATGCATCTACAACCACCCTTTTGAAGTTTTTGTAACTACAAAGAATAAGGGGGTTGGAGATCTCGAATGTGGTGAGGTTAGAGAGACCAATTGAATTAAGAGATGTCTCATATGGGCATGGTTTTAATGAGATGGTAATGGAGTAATTTCCACGCTCATTGATGTCATCTTCATCCCCAATCTGGATATTAAGAATTTCATTTGAATTGGTGACTCTTGGATTGGTCTCGTCTAGGGCTTCCTCCATGGATGGATGAGTCTCGTCTTCAAAGGGAGTTGAAATCTCACCATTTGAAGCTAAGTCAAGGTTGGATTCCATTAAGGCTTCTTCCTTGTCTATACATTCTAGCCACTGTCGGAGCTTCTCTTGGTCATCCTCGTGGTCTTCATGACTCCTATGGTTTGGTTGACTTAGTGGATTTCTAGGATCATCATGAGACTAGAAAGGACAAGCATAAGGGGGATCTTCAAAGACAAGGAAGGGTTTAGAGATAGGTCCAGAATTTGTGTCGTCTATGAACATAATAGGACAGCAGATAGGATTTTCTGTATGGCAAGGCTGTGCTTCTATGGCATCATTCGACATGCCATCCTCGAATTCTTCCCATTGAAAATAAGGATATTTTATAAGAGATCCCTTCTGAAGAGCATTTAAATTATATTCGCTTGAAGGTCTCTTATGAAACTGGAAGTCTAAACCATCAGTATCAGAAAGATCAAAGCTTTCCAAAGGTGAAATTTCTTCTTCCCCTAGAGGATTTTGGGGTATTGATGGTTTAGGATCGATAGCTAAATCTTGGGATTTGAGTGGTTGTGATTTGGCTATCAAAACTTCCTTTTCTTGTCTAGGAGTGGCAACCAAATTATTGGAAGGATTTGAAGAAATTTTAGATTCGGTTGCGTATTCCTCCTCTTTTGGCTCGGGGCCAGACTCGTTTTCTTTTTCTTCTTTGGGAAACTCATCATAGATGCTCGTGTAAGGGGTGTTTTCAAGGATTTTCTGTAGAATGGCTTCCCCCTCACTAAAGGACATGTGTGTGAACGAACCTCCAGAAGATAGGTCAAGATGAAAAGCAACTTATTTGCTAAGACCATGATGGAAGTGATTTAAGAGTACGTGGTCAGGCAAAGAGAGGTCTGGGCCGGTGTTTTTAAGGCTTATGAATCTAGCCTAGGCTGCTCCTAGAGTCTCCTTCTCCTTCTGTTGGAATGTAAGAATTTCTATTCGAAGGGCATTAACTTGGGATGTTGGGAAGAAGGTTAGACCAAAGTTTTTCCGAAGTTCATCCCAATCTCCATTTAGGTCTCGTATGAAATGAGCATACCACTGTTTTGCTTTTACCAAAAGTGAGAAAGGAAACAATTTCCATTTGATGGTCTCCTGTGTCATGCCAGCAATAGCGAGACAAGAACACAAGTGCTCAAATTCCCTAAGGTGGGCGTATGGATTTTTGTCTTTTAGCCCAGAGAAGGGTTGGTCCCGAACCATGGCTATGAAAGCAGGGTGAAGCTTATAGCCATCTGTAAGAATGGGTTGTGAAGATGGTGGAGGCTCCAACATGTCACCCTTTGGAGCAGAATATTTATAAATATGAGTGAAATCCATGTGGCAAAGTGATCGTGGTGACAACAAGGTAAAAATAAAAAAGGTGGTAAAAAGAAAAATGAAACTCGAACGAACTTGGTTCGATTCTAGAATAGCTATTGTTCCCCAGCAACGGCGCTAGAAAGCTTGTTGGGTATTTTAAACGCGAACAGAAAAAGATCTGCAAGCGCACGGATACCGATGTAGCTTTCACCCGGGAGTATTCTAGAGTATCGATTTTCACAGGAAACGCGAAGTGTACTAGAAGAATTAGGAATGTCCAAGGAAAGGGTAATTATAGGGTAGAGAGGGTTTTAGGGTTTTCAAAGTGGTTCTATCTTGTCGAAGGCTTACTCTATTTTACTTACTTCGGAGCAGCAGGTCCTTTCCAACTCTCGAAAAAGACTAGGAAAACAGTAGTTGGGAGAAGGCTGCCAAAGCTCTACGAAAACACCAACCCTAACGTGGTGGATTACAAAGGCCTAACAGAGCTGTCACCTCTGGGGCTACTACAACTATCTAGAGGATTGGGCGCAAACTCAGGTAAACCCTAGTCTAGACGCCACGTCTACACTAATGCTTACTACTCTAATTATCTATAATAACTAGAGCACTCAATACGAGCAGAGATTCAGTAAATATAATAAAGCAAGAACTGAAACAAAATACTTAGAAATAAATAATGAAGAACCTAGAGATTGCTCAAGATGGACTAGATGCTACAGAAGTACAATGTCGAGGAAGATCCGATAGATCCTACTCCTCAGCTCTCTCCTCTCCTCTCTCCCTGATCTCTAGTTTACAACTAGATGAACTAGAACTAGAACTGGAAGATGAACTAGAAGAACTAGAACTAGATGATCCATCTAAAGGGATCTCTACTTCTACTTGGATGGAGGGGGTGAAACCCTAGCTTTTGTTCTGGATGTAGCTAATGAAGATGGAGATGGCCTGAGGGAGGGGTCTGCCCCTGCTTATATAGCCCGGTGAGGTGAACCGCAGCCCTCGAATCAAACCGACTTGAAATAATGGTTGAGATGCGTCGTAAAGGTCGGTTGGAGGCCGTCGGAGAAAGGAGAGGTCACTTCCAGGTGGGACCGGCCTGCTGGCCTGACATGTGGGGCTGGCCGGCCCACTTGTCAGTCTCCAGGCTTCTCCTTTGCTCTGGTGTCTTCTAGAGTCTTCTATGTCCTTCTAGTGCCACTTTTCGATCCGTTTGCGCAAGATGTCGTATCGTGATTGGACTCTTCCCTTTTCCAACTTTTGGATAACTCTCTAGAAAATAATAATTCATGGAGCTGTGGAATCTTGTCGGTTTAGTCCCTAGTCTTTGTGATGATGATGGTTCTAGGGTCTTCTAGAGTCTTCTGAGTCGTATCCATCGAGGACTTTCTCTTTGGTGCTCCAAATATAGCAAATGATATGTCCATTTTGATCATCTTGATGAGCTCTTTGCAATGGTGTGCTCTATTTCATCACTTGAGATACTTTTATGTGGTGAAATATTAAATATCCTGCAAAACAAGTGAGAACAACACAACTCATAGAACTCGTTAGAATCAAGCCCTACAACTATGCTTTGTGGTTCATTTCAGGCTATTTCATGCAATAGTTGATGGTTAATAATGAGCATTAGTGACCGTCAACAAGCTCCCCTAACTAGAGACAAAATTGGAGATTGACTCTGAATCACTCACGAGGAGATCGTGGATCGATTCCACGATGTAGTCGGCCATACCCACAAACTTGTCATTCGTGCGAAAGCGTCAGGCCATATGGTGCTCGACAATCTGTGTGGCATTGCGCAAAACATAAGGGAAGCTGTTGAGGCACCCTAGGTCTGAGTGTCCGAGGAGAGCAGCTCTCCACCGGTGAGATATGTCATGATGTTGACAAAGGAGAAGGTGAGGGACGTAGGTCCTCCTAGGACGGGTGAGGTCCTAGGTATATGGCAAGCTGGTGCTCCAACCACTCAAAGTCAAAGTCAAGAGGCTGGTCATGCCTAGGGGTGCGAGCCTCCGGGGCGTTTAGCTATAGCTCCTCGAGAGCCTCGATGATCGCATCGAGGCCAATGGGGGAGGAGGCTGGACGGGTGCGAGAGCCTGCACCAGCTCTCCCTCCATGGTGACAACGAAGTCCAGACTCCCAAAGCGCATGTGTGCACCCAGGGTCCAATCGATGTCATGGCTAGCCATCCGAAGCTTGGCGATGAAAATGACAAAACACGCAAAGGCCCTTACCTACCACGCTAAATGTCGGTGTTCTAAACTACCGACTTGTAAATTTGTGGATTGTGCATTTATGTTCGGATGGTGAGCTTGGAGGGCGCAAAGATGTATACTGGTTCGGGCAGAATGTCCCTACTCCAATTCATGGTGGCATGCGCTACCAGCGCTATATTCAGTTTGCAGTACGGGTTACAAACGGTCGAGAGAGGGATGGGTGCCCCAAGTCTCTGGTGTACGTGAGGCGCATGCTCAAGACCACTCTGTTCGCTTGGGGCAGGGGGCTTGAGAACTTGTGAATGTGTGCGGGTGTGCTTGAGAGCTCGAAAAGTCTCCCTAGAGGGGTACCAACCCTTCCCTTTTATAGGATAACGGAAGGGCTGGTAGTACATGAGAAAGGATAGAGAGAAAGGAAAAGAAGAAAGAGAAAAATAAAAGAGAGGGGAAGGAGTCCTAGAGCTACGTCGCCCTCCTTTCCCTGCCAGTGGGCCCTAACGGCCCTATAGATGATGACGGGGACGTCTCGACGTCACAGTCCTGTCTGCTGCTATAGTCACGCGCGGGCGTTGTCGCCTGGTCATGGCACAAGGCGTGGTCAACAGGTTTGTCGTACGAGGATTAGGTGCCATAGCGGATGTCATGGCTACTGGTCATGTCAAGGCATGGCTATACTTCCCTTCTGACATTAGGATCGTGTGTGGCTAGACCCGGAGTGGTTGGAGTACAGCGCGGGCCTGGCGTTGAAAGTCCTATATTTGGTGTTGGTAATTAGTGATAATACCTAGTACTAACCACATAGCAAAGACATGTGTGTAGCTATGATGTGGTTGGTGCAATGACATGGTGAAGTAAGGATCAAGCAATGATGATGTGATCAAGTGCTTGTCATGATGGAGTTGGATGAAGGTGCAAAGCCAAATCATAGAGCTCAAGGCAAAGGTATATGATAGAGCTTTTCATTTTGCATCCAAGACACCATAGAGGGTGTGGATGGCTTAGGATCGATAGTCGTACTATAAAGAGGGGAATTTCTAGGGCTATTGATCACTTAAGTGCCACTAGATGAAGATTCATTTGCATATGCATTTAGATCTATTGGAGAGCTAACTTAACGCCTCAAAAATGATTGTGAAAATGCTAATACACATGCATATGGTGATGTACACTTGGTGATGTTAGCACATTTGCGAAGGCGGTGGAGTTTGAGCAGTAGAGAGGGGTTTGGGCTCGACGACATTCAGTGCTTTTTGTGGAAGTGAAACGTCTATTTTTCACTACGCCAGTGGCAGAGATTTTCTCTAAGTCATCATGGATAAAAACGGAGGCGAATAGAGGTCACTGTGGTGACCGGACGCGGTCTCAGCATGACCAGACATGTCCGGTCAGTGACAGCGGTAGTCTAGCACATGGACTGGGGTTTACCACTGGCACGTCCGGTCAGTAGTGGGACCGACACGTCTGGTCAGGCGCCAAAGGGACAGCGAACGCGAAGGGTCGATCGGACGCGGTGGCGCGTCCGGTCACGATCGACCAGACGCATCTGGTCGTGTGGTGGAGCTTACTGGAATCGACCAGACACCGGGTGTAACGCGTCCGATCAGTTCAAGCAGCACATCTAGTCGCGTGGTCAGCAACGCGAATTAGTGGCGACCGGACGCCAAGGCGCGTCCGATCAGTTTGATCGGCGCGTCCGGTCACTCTAGTGCGTGAACAAGTATATTTAAGTGACTGTTATGATCGAACGAACGAAATTCAAAGTGAGACAAGTGGCGTTCATCGGGGAGGTCACGGTGGAGCGACCAGACGCTGACGCGGTCAGGCCAGACCAGCGCGTCCGGTCACCCCGAGTGTGGCTGTTTCGTGAGCCAACGACTCTATTCTTTCGGGGGCTCCTATAAATACTTGTTGGCCGGCTCCTAGAGGTCTTTCTTGAACATTTTGACTCTCTAACATCCTCTTGAGCTTAGCACATCCCCTCCCACTCATCTCCCTTGCTTGATTGCCTAATTAAAGTGAGATTGAGTGATCTAAAGTGCATTTGCTTGTGAGTTTGCATCTAGTTGGCACTTGGGTGTTCTTTTGCTGTAGGATTCTTGTTTCTCTTGGCGGTTGCCGCCACCTAGATGGCTTGGAGCAGCGGTGGAGGTCCGGCACGTATTGGTGATTGTTCGTGTGGATTGCTCGTGTCGGAACTTCTCACCATTTGGTAGGTTCTTGTGGTGCCTTTTGAGAGGCTCGGTTTGTGATACCGATTAGCCACCAAGCCACGTGGTGTAGGGGGACACAACGGGGACTAGCGTGCCGGCAAGTACATGAACCTCGGGATAAATCTTGTGTCTCAATTGTGTTTGATTAATTAGATTTCATCCCAGTGATTGGTCACTTCATTGGCTATCTTTGTAATAGAACCGTCCAAATTATAAGAGCACAAGTATAAAAACAATCACCGAAGTGATCAAATTCTCACACTTGAGCCCATATAACTCCGGTAGTCCAATGAAATCACGAGGGATTTCAAACCAACCAACATACAAGCCAAGATCGTAGTGATTCAACATAACAAGTCACATGTTACATCCATTTCACAAGTAATTCAATATACATCGGAGTTCAACGTAGTTATTACAACTTAAGTTCAAAAGTAGCGAAAGCAAAGTAATTTGAAACTAACACTATTCTTAATTCAAGTACATGCCAGTACCACGGTCGACTTCCAACAAAAGCATTAGAGAAGATAACTCAGAAGGATCATGCCCATGATCACACTCCGCCACTAAGGCAGGAGCCAACCAACTCTTGCAGTCGCCATGATACATCATAACCTGCAACAAGTGGGGATAAAACCCTAACTACGAGAAGGTACTCAGCTAGACTTACCTGTCAAAAACCAGAAATAAGGTGACACCAAGGATCATGCAAGGCTGATATAAAGTGGGGCTAGCTTGACAACATTTTGCATAAAAGCTTAATATAGATGATCAATCATTAATGCTTAAGCATCAAGTTAATTATCATTAACCTATCATCTATATTAGAACCTGTACTAGAGCACTCACTTTATTAGGAGCAAACAATATTAACCATAGCAGGTATAAATTGAGGCAACCTTTCCATCGTAATCCAATTAATCATCAGTTCAATTTAATTGAATCTACGTTGCCGCTGCTCAAGTCAAGTGCTCACTAACCGGGAGCGACGGCGATTCGAATCGAATTCCTATCCAGCTGGAGGGGTATTTCTAACACTCACCGAGTCACGCCTGGCGAGGGCTGCTCAGGTCACCTTTGGTACAGTTCAGGAGCTGTGGGTCCGACTGATGCCACATCCCCAAGGGCGACACTCTGCCAGGTGCTAGGGACTCTAACCCCCCCCCCCTTGGTCTCACGCCAATGTCCCCAAGCACAACGTTTTCTCTCCTCCAAGATGCGACCTACCAGTCGATTTTCGGCCTGAACTGTATTACTCGGATTTGCGGTCGGAACGACTTATCCGACCAACTAAGTGTTAGACTGCGTTCAACATGACTTAAGGACGTACAGCGAATCGGTCCTTAAACGACTCAGACGGGGATAGATCCGCACCCAAGACCTCCATGCCTTGTTGCTTCACTATCGTCCTCGTGCCCGGTCTCATTTCATTTTATTAACACCAGGTTCATTTCCACGATAGCAAATATAGTCAACCGTGCCATATATGAATATCCCTACATCTCACAGGTGACAAGAAATCACCTGAGTTCTACCGCTTAAAGCAGGGCTAAGCATCTACTCGACCCTGGTCTATGTAGGATTCAGGATTCATATATCTGGACAAGGAATGATATAATGCAGCAAGGGTTTCCAACCAACTCCTATCACCTAATGCAACAATACTTATAACATATATAGAATTAATTGCTTTGAAGGTAGGAGGCTTATAATGCTCCGGGCTTGCCTGGGATCTGACTCAAGTTAGAGTTTGTCAGGTGAAATCTGCTTGGCGAGCATCCTCCAATCTAGCACTCGTCCGATCCTTCTACCTTCGGGATGGATCCACCAAACACCGTCTTCGGGTTTGGCTCCAACGCCATTTACTTCACACGTTTCTGCTAGCGTACCTATATGAGATGCAAGATGCAAGTGCATGAATACATGGAAGTATAATGGACAATGCATCACATACAATAAACAAGACAAATACCATATCACACTCCACATGCATAGACACTTCATGTTGCTTAAATAAACATCACCCAACCTAATATAAAAGATGACAAGCATATTAGGCATGGCACCCAAGGTTTCACAAGATCTCAGGTGTATGAACTTAACTACCCTCAAAGGCATAAGTCACACTTAACAATATACAAGCAAACAACTATAATTGGAATTTATCCCTTTTCTGGACAAGCAACAGTAGCTTCATAATTCAATCATATCTGGAGTTTTATAAATCCAAATGACTTGAAAGAAGACATTATGGAAATATTATGAAATTCTCTACATTTCATCGAATATCACCATAGCATGATTCTAAAGTTTAACATATCGAATTTACACAAACACAGAAACTGGTCTAACAAGACAGAGAGCAAGCAATTCTGTAACCCGACTTTAAACAGCTATAACTCCTAAACCACATAGCCAAATGCCACCAAATTTTAACAGTAGCTAGATACATAAATTATCTACAACTTTTGTATAAACAAGTTTTACAACAAAGCACATTATCATGAAGAACTTTGCTAAGTTTCCAGATCTATCTAGAAACCTCATTTGCAAGAAATAATTATTAACTTATGTTGCAAACATATAATTGGACAAAACCAACTTTACCAACATTTCACACATGACTAATGAACACCAGAAAACATAGTGTCCAAGGCTAGATAAATTCTTTTAATGCATTTTCTTAATTTATTTAGATAATTAGGTGGAATTATGAACACCTACCAAAAATGCTCAATAAATTCTACCAAAATTACAGTGGCCTACATATGCTCCCAATAGTTTACTGTACAAATTTCAAACCATTTGGACATATATATTAACCTCTATGAAAAAGACAATTGGCTAATGCAAGAATTCATGTGAGAGCAAGATGAATCAATAACTCACCCAAACTACAACTAACATTCATGAAATTTTTACCACACATCAAACATCACATGAGTAGCATGCCACAAAAATTTCACTTCATTTGGAGCCCTACATTTGCAGTTATGAAAATGACAAATACAACTAGCATTGAAAACCTAATCTGAAAAATCTATTTTTACAGCAAAAACATCAAACAAAAACATGACATATTATAGATCTACTGCATAGATAATTTCATAAGGATTCCAAAAAGTCCTCATTTACTATTTTTGGATCTTCCTAGGATGAGATAATAATTTTCAAAGATCTAGCCAAAATCTGTATAAAAGAAAAAGGAAAAAGGAAAAAGGAAAGCACTTTTGCCTCGAGGCCCCTGGACTTTTCGCAAATCAAACCACATAGAAAGGTCCTTCCCTATACTATTCACATGAGTCATGAACTTCGCATCTGGACCCAAAACAAAACTTCTAATTACACGTGAGCCCTCCTTCTCCTTCGTCACGCTGGACACAGAGACGATAGAGAGAGCCACGCCCGTGACTTCGGTGGGGGAGTGGCCAGCGACAGCAGGGGAGGGGTTGCTTGGCTTGGCCGCATCGGGCCCTACTCGCGCCAGGTCCTAGCTTGACCAGCAGCCGTCCGTGTCCTCCTGGCCATGTGCACCAGCAGCAGCCCATGGCGGCTTGCTGGTGGCAGCGATGGGGGCGCGGCTTTGGCAGCCGAGGAAGGCTCTGACGGCGCGACAGGTGAGGGTGGGGGTGCTGGGGTTGCAGCAAGGGAGGAGGAGGCATGGGACCATGAAGACCGGTGATGGCAGTGAGCTTTGCCAGCCGGCCATGGCCGCTTCCATGGCTGCTCCGCTCTGGAGCGTTCGAGCGCGAGGAAGAAGCGACTGTGGGCAGCACGGCATCCACACCGATGCAAGGAGGAGCAGGGCACGCGTCCAAGGAGATAGGGGCACGAGCTAGGCATGGCTGCCACGCACTTGGACACGCGTCGGCCTTTGCG
The DNA here is from genome assembly GCA_020631735.1 of Saccharum officinarum. Classification (NCBI taxonomy): domain Eukaryota; kingdom Viridiplantae; phylum Streptophyta; class Magnoliopsida; order Poales; family Poaceae; genus Saccharum; species Saccharum officinarum. The sequence goes on along the minus strand of CM036168.1, from coordinate 54,432,179 downwards.
GCATTTCAACGAACACCTGGCGAGTGACGGTGTGGGCGAAGTGGAGCACTGATTTGGGCCATCTACAGGACGAATTAGGTCATTGGCCCAAAAGCAAAATTGTAGCCCACATAACCCTCTACAAAACTTGTTTAAGGGTCATGGTCATTAGGGTTATGGATTAGTGGATAATGAGGCTCCAATCCAGCATTGTCAATGCATTGTCAATAATTGATGAACCTTCAAAAATGCTGAGCAAAATGGACTCCAACAAGTGCCATCTTCTTGCATGCTCTTCCCCATAATATAAACTTCAACTTTTATTTCTGGACCAACTCAAGTTGCATGGCAAAATTTGGAGAACGCGAGATGCCAACGTCGAAGACACTGAAATCGGGCTCTAAATTTCTAAGTGCTGAATTCAGCCCCATTTCTAACTTGTGGGCCCTTTTTGAGAATGTTCCACCCATTTTCATGACTTGACTCTTAAACAATGTTTGTTCCTTATAAAATTCTCTACAACTTTGTAAAAGGGTGCACAGTCATGCAAAGCTTCTAGGTCACACTTTTGAAACAGTCAAACAAAAGTGTTCTAGGGTCCATACATGGTCAACCATCACTTAGAAGCATTTTTATGCAAAATGATCAACATGAACATTGTTCCATTAAGTGTCCTAAGTGTAGTTAAGGTGTTGTAGAGGCCAAACATACCCACCATGCATAGGTTGCACAAAAGTGTAGGTCTCACATGCATTGAAACATAGAAATCCCTGTAATTGAAATGCTGGTTTCAAAGCTCTATTTCAATTGTTTCATGTGTTTGCTTCAAGGTACATGCTACATATGTTTCACTAGGTTGTTCCACCTGTGTCCAATATGGGTTGCACATGTTGCATTTGTATGTTGCACAAACACTAGTTTACATGGAATGTAAAGCATGTTTTCCTAGTTTCAGAAGTATGTCTCGGTTCTAATCCAACAAGCATATAACTTATCATTTCATGTGACTTTTTGTTTCCAAACTTCATGAAACTTTTCTAGGGGTCAATATAGATAGGTACTAAGGTGAGACACATGAATATATTGTAATAACAGTACCCAAGCATATATTTGAAAAGGGGCCTATATGTAAAGCAATGGTGCAACATCCAACTTTAGGTTAGGCTCCTCTCCATAGGTTGACCTTGACATTGTCATCTCCACTTAATCTGTCATGTTTAAGCTCAAACCCACTGCTTAGTGAGTGACAAACACCTGGGGTGTTACAGCCCTCCCCCCTTAAAAGAATCGTGTCCCGAGATTCGGAATGGAAGACCTTTTTAAGGAAGAGAGGCACGTTATCTAGTTCCCCTCATCTGCTATAGCATTCGGCTACAAAGCTTTGACATTGGTGGAACTAATTTGGTCAAGGCACTTTCTGATACTTACTCTTCATGGTAAAATTTGTCTGAATAATTTCCTTCATTGACTTCCATGAAGCATTGTTACTTTGGGAGGAATCCCAGATAGCACATTACTGCATTCTCAATGTACAGAGATCATTTGGTCCATGAGCGACCACTCACAAGTATCCAATTCTTCAATGAACATAACATGGTCCGTATGAACTTTACACTAGACCGAAATCTTCAGAAGTATACTCGTGAAATGACTCTATGTTCACAAAGTTTGAAAAGTAGCCCTCTACCAGAATGGCTTGAGCGCAACCTTCCAAACGGGGTGAGATCATAGACGACAAAAATTCTTTTGAGGCCATATGATACTGACTAACCAATAGACAGGGTCTATGTTGGTCATAAATGTTCATTCATTTAGACACCAACTAATGGAAAACTACTTGAGGTTCCATGTGTGCAGTTCTCTTTCTCTGATGACAACACTATATTATCTGAGTCTGTTTGAGGGATTAGTGAGTGTGATAGCTGACTCTATCGGCTTCGTATTTCTGCCAACAGCTATCTAAAAGATTCTTTTATCCAAAGACAACAGTTATCTGGGTTGAAGCAGATGCAACCTCTTGGGTAAAAACATTTATAAGGTACTAAAGTATGTCATCATTGGAAAATTAGTACCAAAGAAAGATGTAGCGAGGCCTTAAGGACAACAAAAGTTGTGAATATTCACTAAACCGCGGGGAGTAGTCTACCATCAAGCGATTGAGTAAAATTCTCCTTCGTGACTTAGTTGCACTGTAAGTTGAGTTGACTTACAACGTAGTGAAACTAGCTTTGTTAGGCTAACTTTTTACCGTGAGGCTTCCTCTTGAGGATCAAACAGTAGCTCTAAGCTGGGAAATCTGTTGTTTGACACTTTTCAATTTGCTTTTGATATGCGATGGTATACATTGATTTGCAGAAACCAAGGCTGCTCGTACATTGTTGAGAGAACACCTTGCACTATCTGTGTGATTGTCCAAGATGGAATTGACTTGATCACACTGGCTCTAGAAGATAGAGTATCACTCAAGTTGTTGGCTAGTTGATTAACTTCTTGTCGGTTATTGCTCTGCAAGACATAGCCTTCGTAGCTACCAAAGAGTCATTACCTAGCTAGAGATTAACCTTCCTATTGGTAACTAATTAGTTGTCTCTCAACACTAAAAAGTTCCAAATCTTCATTCTTGATCACAATAATTGTGGTTGATACAAAGCAGATGGTTGCCATCAAAGTCAGCAGATACGGAGTCTCACCAGAGATGGTTGATCTCAACGGTATGGTCCTTATGCATACAAAGGTTAAAACTGGCTTAATGTGATGATCGAGTCTTATCCAACGGATGACTTGTCCAGTAGTAAGTGTTGTGTGTCCTTTTTATCCAACAGGAATGAGATACGTTGCTCACTAGATGACGTTCGTCAATACTGGGACAACTAAGTAGAGTCACTTGTCTACCACCTATTGCAGTATGTTAATGTTTATATCAGTAACCTGTTCTTCAAAGGTTATCCTCTTAGCAACTTCAGGAGAAAGCTCTACTACTTTTGGTCCAATATAAGGGTCTTTTGATAAGATATGGAAAGACAACCAAGGAAGAAGGTCACGTGAAAATCACATCAGTGTTGTTCGGTAATGGATTATGATTAGAAACCATGATACCAGCGCGTGCCGAGCAGCACAACCTTGTGTGTGCACCCACAGGAGGCTCTCGGTTTCGTCACGGCACCATTAGTTGCTACTCATAACACCATTACCGATCACACCACCAAGGTGAAATTTTAAGTGACACAATTTGGGTTGTAAAAATAAGCATTATACAAGGGAGGGATAGCAAGCAAAGGTAGTCACAAGGTTTAGAATCAATCAAGGAGCTATCCGTAGATCAAACACAACTCAAAAGAACATAGCTCAATTGCCGAAGGCGACTGAGCATGAGATTTTTGCCAAATTCCACGCACACCTAGTGTTCACCGAGGTGAGTACTAGATAAAAGATTAATAGGAGATTCATTCATGTTGAGCAACAACACGAGATCAAGACTGATAAACATTCTGAGACTTAGGAAGGTTAGGGATAGATTAAGCAAATTTCAAGGGCGAAAACCGATATGTAGTCATAGATTGAGTTGATAAGGTAGATGCATGAATTTGCAAGCACACGATTTAGAGGCCATAGTAGAGAGACGTTGCGTCACACTAGCTAACCTTTGGGAGAGGTAACCGGAAGGTCCAACATGGATTTGGGTACGGTCTCCACAACTGGCAACGTACGAACCATGGTCAAAGGCTAGCATTGATAAAAGTTAACTTGGTTGGTCAGTCGACAAGGGTCTTCACAAAAAGGGTTGCAAAACATCCACAGCTTATGCAAACATATAGGAGAACTAAACTTTGGGCTTTCGGTCAAGCAAAGGCATGGATACAAACATTCAAGGGCTAACCACCACGTCTTATAGGCCCAGGCTCCTAAGAGAGAGAACCTAATTGAAGACAACAACCATACCATTACGTAATGTGAACGTTGTTCTAGATAAATCTATGCGACCCTCGTATGCTCACCGAGGATAAACGAGGTGACAACTAGGGCACTACCTAGATAACAAGCATACATACAACATCACAGTCAAGCAGACATTTGAGAAAATTCAAACGATTGAGCTTAAGCAACCAATCCAAAGCACAAGGCTCACCTAAAATAAGCATTCATCTCAAGCACGAACTAACTACAAGTTTAGCTCAAAACAAACGCTAGCTAAGGTGACTAACTTAACATGTGCACAGAACCTAGACAGCAGCATAGTAACTACTTGTTTCAACCATAACTGAGGTTGTAGAGCTTCTATAAAGGTGATCCTAGACTTTCTAGACAGCTTAAGAAGATGACTACACTTTAGTTATTCATACCAACAGCTAATTCATAGATTAACATGACCAAAATTGCTAATGTTTCAGATCTGTACCAATATGGACAGAAAACTGACAAGAACTTCAAAGATGCATAATTAGAGTTCTAGGGACACAACAAGGCTGAGCCTTAACTTTATGTAAAGATTATTAAGTTGTCTATAACTTTCTTATTATCATATTAAGATGATTCTATAGCTAACAAGGCCAAACAAGACAAAGAAGACATCTCTGCCCAGATGTGGACAGATTCTGTCATTCCACTTGACAAGCTCATGACTAGAAATTTTGACCACCACAATTAGTGATATAGGACACTTTGGAAAGCTTAGGAAAAGTACTACACTTCTTCTATTATCTCCAAGACATGATTCCATATGCACACAGGTCAAACAAACCAACATTCAGATCTATTCAGAGCATAAGCAAACCTGACAGTAAACTTCTAAATTTCATAACTCTCAAACTTAAGACCTAGGGTCATGAATTTTTAGGACAAGCTAGATAAGTAAGTTAGCTACAACTTTGGTATTCTCTACAACTAAAGAAAACACCATTATGACCACAAAAACATCACTACAACAGAAATCGTTCTAGCAGCCAATGTCCAACAAGCAAAACAAAGCTTGCCTTTGTTTTACTTAACAAGAGAGCACACAAACATGTTATTCTAGTAGCTCTAAACATTATTACCTTAGACCAACAAATCTAATTTATTAATAAGAATCACAATTACTTAGGTGAGGTCTAAAGCATTTGCAAACGCTTGGGTGAACAATATACCCACCACTTGACTAAACTAGAGGACATTTACACGTTCAAGCATGTAACCACACTTATTTCTAGCAAGGCTAAGCACAAACTTTCCCCAAGTACTTTCTATTCGAGACACCTTGAACAAGACATTCATGTCTAACTCCACGGAAGAAAGATAGTGTAACACATTAATCACAAGTTACTCACTATAGAACAAGGGTGAGAGGAGCATAGCTATGCATAAAGCAACAATCAGGATGATGCATGCTTCGTCCTATTCGTCCTCACAAGATTGCCAACCTAAGGTGGCGATCACGTTCTATGTCGGTGGCATAACACGCACTCTCTCGATATATAGCTAGTCGTCAGCTACATTCGACTTACGCATTCATGGTTAGCGTACCTGCAGAAAAGTTTCATTGCAGCCCAACAATTCCCAATATAGCACACAATGAAAGCAGAGAAGTAAAATTCTAAGTACTCCCATGTACATATACCCCCGGATATATACTTGTAGCACCAAAACTACCCGAACCATCAATCTCCCACAATTAAGTACCTTCATATATACATGTGTGTAACATGTAAATAATCCAGTAACCAAAACTAGCTCTCCCCTAGACCGCGGGTTGTACGGTCATGCTCTCACAACTCACACTTACCTGAGCGTAGGTGCGACGTTGCATACAAGTAAACTAGCAATATATATGGCTATTTCATATATGAAGGCTACCTCTAATCTGACACACCGGGTAGCATAGTATGGGAGAGTTATCACACATACATACCTTGGTCTGGGCGTAGATGCATAAATGAAAAACCCCCAAGTTAGTACTTATATAAGCCACCTAATAATCCTTATGTGGGCATAAGGAAATTGACCACTGGCATATTAGGTTTAGAATTCAGATTTCACAAACCTATATATAGCTATAAGTTGATAAAACTGATTTTATAAAACAAAACCTTTGTTTTAAATACACATACGACAAGTTTAATGTTGAATCTTGCTCTGATGCCAGCTGTAACAGAACCGTCTAAATTATAAGAGCACAAGTATAAAAACAATCACTGAAGTGATCAAATTCTCACACTTGAGCCCATATAACTCCGGTAGTCCAATGAAATCACGAGGGATTTCAAACCAACCAACATACAAGCTAAGATCGTAGTGATTCAACATAACAAGTCACATGTTACATCCATTTCACAAGTAATTCAATATACATCGGAGTTCAACGTAGTTATTACAACTTAAGTTCAAAAGTAGCGGAAGCAAAGTAATTTGAAACTAACACTATTCTTAATTCAAGTACATGCCAGTACCACGGTCGACTTCCAACAAAAGCATTAGAGAAGATAACTCAGAAGGATCATGCCCATGATCACACTCCGCCACTAAGGCAGGAGCCAACCAACTCTTGCAGTCGCCATGATACATCATAACCTGCAACAAGTGGGGATAAAACCCTGACTACGAGAAGGTACTCAGCTAGACTTACCCGTCAAAAACTAGAAATAAGGTGACACCAAGGATCATGCAAGGCTGATATAAAGTGGGGCTAGCTTGACAACATTTTGCATAAAAGCTTAATATAGATGATCAATCATTAATGCTTAAGCATCAAGTTAATTATCATTAACCTATCATCTATATTAGAACCTGTACTAGAGCACTCACTTTATTAGGAGCAAACAATATTAACCATAGCAGGTATAAATTGAGGCAACCTTTCCATCGTAATCCAATTAACCATCAGTTCAATTTAATTGAATCTACGTTGCCGCTGCTCAAGTCAAGTGCTCACTAACCGGGAGCAATGACGATTCGAATCGAATTCCTATCCAGCTGGAGGGGTATTTCTAACACTCACCGAGTCACGCCTGGCGAGGGCTGCTCAGGTCACCTTTGGTACAGTTCAGGAGTCGCGGGTCCGACTGATGCCGCATCCCCAAGGGCGACACTCTGCCAGGTGCTAGGGACTCTAACCCCCCCTTGGTCTCATGCCAATGTCCCCAAGCACAACATTTTCTCTACTCCAAGATGCGACCTACCAGTCGATTCCCGGCCTGAACTGTATTACTCGGATTCGCGGTCGGAACGACTTATCCGGCCAACTAAGTGTTAGACTGCGTTCAACATGACTTAAGGACGTACAGCGAATCGGTCCTTAAACGACTCAGACGGGGATAGATCCGCACCCAAGACCTCCATGCCTTGTTGCTTCACTATCGTCCTCCCGCCCGGTCTCATTTCATTTTATTAACACCAGGTTCATTTCCACGATAGCAAATATAGCCAACCATGCCATATATGAATATCCCTACATCTCGCAGGTGACAGGAAATCACCTGACTTCTACCGCTTAAAGCAGGGCTAAGCATCTACTCGACCCAGGTCTATGTAGGATTCAGGATTCATATATCTAGACAAGGAATGATATAATGCAGCAAGGGTTTCCAACCAACTCCTATCACCTAATGCAACAATACTTATAACATATATAGAATTAATTGCTTTGAAGGTAGGAGGCTTATAATGCTCCGGGGCTTGCCTGGGATCTGACTCAAGTTAGAGTTTGTCAGGTGAAATCTGCTTGGCGAGCATCCTCCAATCTAGCACTCGTCCGATCCTTCTACCTTCAGGATGGATCCACCAAACACCATCTTCGGGTTTGGCTCCAACACCATTTACTTCACACGTTTCTGCTAGCGTACCTATATGAGATGCAAGATGTAAGTGCATGAATACATGGAAGTATAATGGACAATGCATCACATACAGTAAACAAGACAAATACCATATTACACTCCACATGCATATACACTTCTTGTTGCTTAAATAAACATCACCCAACCTAATATAAAAGATGACAAGCATATTAGGCATGGCACCCAAGTTTCACAAGATCTCAGGTGTATGAACTTAACTACCCTCAAAGGCATAAGTCACACTTAACAATATACAAGCAAACAACTATAATTGGAATTTATCCCTTTTCTGGACAAGCAACAGTAGCTTCATAATTCAATCATATCTGGAGTTTTATAAATCCAAATGACTTGAAAGAAGACATTATGGAAATCTTATGAAATTCTCTACATTTCATCTAATATCACCATAGCATGATTCTAAAGTTTAACATATCGAATTTACACAAACACAGAAACTGGTCTAACAAGACAGAGAGCAAGCAATTCTGTAACCCGACTTTAAACAGCTATAACTCCTAAACCACATAGCCAAATGCCACCAAATTTTAACAGTAGCTAGATACATAAATTATCTACAACTTTTGTATAAACAAGTTTTACAACAAAGCACATTATCATGAAGAACTTTGCTAAGTTTCCAGATCTGTCTAGAAACCTCATTTGCAAGAAATAATTATTAACTTATGTTGCAAACATATAATTGGACAAAACCAACTTTACCAACATTTCACACATGACTAATGAACACCAGAAACATAGTGTCCAAGGCTAGATAAATTCTTTTAATGCATTTTCTTAATTTATTTAGCTAATTAGGTGGAATTATGAACACCTACCAAAAATGCTCAATAACTTCTACCAAAATTACAGTGGCCTACATATGCTCCCAATAGTTTACTGTACAAATTTCAAACTATTTGGACATATATATCAACCTCTATGAAAAAGACAATTGGCTAATGCAAGAATTCATGTGAGAGCAAGATGAATCAATAACTCACCCAAACTACAACTAAAATTCATGAAATTTTTACCACACATCAAACATCACATGAGTAGCATGCCACAAAAATTTCACTTCATTTGGAGCCCTACATTTGCAGTTATGAAAATGACAAATACAACTAGCATTAAAAACCTAATCTGAAAAATCTATTTTTACAGCAAAAACATCAAACAAAAACATGACATATTATAGATCTACTGCATATATAATTTCATAAGGATTCCAAAAAGTCCTCATTTACTATTTTTGGATCTTCCTAGGATGAGATAATAATTTTCAAAGATCTAGCCAAAATATGTATAAAAGAAAAAGGAAAAAGGAAAAAGGAAAGCACTTTTGCCTCGAGGCCCCAGGACTTTTCGCAAATCAAACCACACAGAAAGGTCCTTCCCTGTACTATTCACATGAGTCATGAACTTTGCATCTGGACCCAAAACAAAACTTCGAATTACACGTGAGCCCTCCTTCTCCTTCCTCACGCTGGACACAGAGACGATAGAGAGAGCCACGCCCGTGACTTCGGTGGGGAGTGGCCAGCGGCAGCAGGGGAGGGTTGCTTGCTTGGCCGCGTTGGGCCCTACTCGCACCAGGTCCTAGCTTTGACCAGCAGCCGTCCGTGTCCTCCTGCCATGTGCACCAGCAGCAGCCCATGGCGGCTTGCTAGTGGCAGCGATGGGGGCGCGGCTTTGGCAGCCGAGGAAGGCTCTGACGGCGCGATAGGTGAGGGTGGGGGTGCTGGGGTTGCAGCAAGGGAGGAGGAAGCATGGGACCGTGAAGACCGGTGATGGCAGTGAGCTTCGCCGGCCGGCCATGGCGGCTTCCATGGCTGCTCCGCTCTAGAGCGTTCGAGCACGAGGAAGAAGCGACTATGGGCAGCACGGCATCCACACCGATGCAAGGAGGAGCAGGGCACGCGTCCAAGAGATAGGGGCGCGAGATAGGCATGGCTGCCACGCACTTGGACACGCGTCGGCCTTTGCAGCATTTCAACGAACACCTGGCGAGTGACGGTGTGGGCGAAGTGGAGCACTGATTTGGGCCGTCTACAGGACGAATTAGGTCATGGGCCCAAAAGCAAAATTGAAGCCCACATAACCCTCTACAAACTTGTTTAAGGTCATGGTCATTAGGGTTATGGATTAGTGGATAATGAGGCTCCAAACCAGCATTGTCAATGCATTGTCAACAATTGACGAACCTTCAAAAATGCTGAGCAAAATGGACTCCAACAAGTGCCATCTTCTTGCATGCTCTTCCCCATAATATAAACTTCAACTTTTATTTTTGGCCAACTCAAGTTCATAGCAAAATTTGGAGAACGCGAGATGCCAACGTCGAAGACACTGAAATCGGCTCTAAATTTCTAAGTGCTAAATTCAGCCCCATTTCTAACTTGTGGGCCCTTTTTGAGCATGTTCCACCCATTTTCATGACTTGACTCTTAAACAAAGTTTGTTCCTTATAAAATTCTCTACAACTTTGTAAAAGGGTGCACAGTCATGCAAAGCTTCTAGGTCACACTTTTGAACAGTCAAACAAAAGTTTCTAGGGTCCATACATGGTCAACCATCACTTAGAAGCATTTTTAGGCAAAATGATCAAACATGAACATTGTTCCATTAAGTGTCTAAGTGTAGTTAAGGTGTTTAGAGGCCAAACATACCCACCATGCATAGGTTACACAAAA
>CM036168.1:54374909-54421596 GCA_020631735.1 Saccharum officinarum | reverse complement strand
TTGCTTGTGAGTTTGCATCTAGTTGGCACTTGGGTGTTCTTTTGCTGTAGGATTCTTGTTTCTCTTGGTGGTTGCCGCCACCTAGATGGCTTGGAGCAGCGGTGGAGGTCCGGCACGTATTGGTGATTGTTCGTGTGGATTGCTCGTGTCGGAACTTCTCACCATTTGGTAGGTTCTTGTGGTGCCTTTTGAGAGGCTCGGTTTGTGATACCGATTAGCCACCAAGCCACGTGGTGTAGGGGGACACAACGGGGACTAGCGTGCCGGCAAGTACATGAACCTCAGGATAAATCTTGTGTCTCAATTGTGTTTGATTAATTAGATTTCATCCCAGTGATTGGTCACTTCATTGGCTATCTTTGTAATAGAACCATCCAAATTATAAGAGCACAAGTATAAAAACAATCACCGAAGTGATCAAATTCTCACACTTGAGCCCATATAACTCCGGTAGTCCAATGAAATCACGAGGGATTTCAAACCAACCAACATACAAGCCAAGATCATAGTGATTCAACATAACAAGTCACATGTTACATCCATTTCACAAGTAATTCAATATACATCGGAGTTCAACGTAGTTATTACAACTTAAGTTCAAAAGTAGCGAAAGCAAAGTAATTTGAAACTAACACTATTCTTAATTCAAGTACATGCCAGTACCACGGTCGACTTCCAACAAAAGCATTAGAGAAGATAACTCAGAAGGATCATGCCCATGATCACACTCCGCCACTAAGGCAGGAGCCAACCAACTCTTGCAGTCGCCATGATACATCATAACCTGCAACAAGTGGGGATAAAACCCTAACTACGAGAAGGTACTCAGCTAGACTTACCTGTCAAAAACCAGAAATAAGGTGACACCAAGGATCATGCAAGGCTGATATAAAGTGGGGCTAGCTTGACAACATTTTGCATAAAAGCTTAATATAGATGATCAATCATTAATGCTTAAGCATCAAGTTAATTATCATTAACCTATCATCTATATTAGAACCTGTACTAGAGCACTCACTTTATTAGGAGCAAACAATATTAACCATAGCATGTATAAATTGAGGCAACCTTTCCATCGTAATCCAATTAATCATCAGTTCAATTTAATTGAATCTACGTTGCCGCTGCTCAAGTCAAGTGCTCACTAACCGGGAGCAACGGCGATTCGAATCGAATTCGTATCCAGCTGGAGGGGTATTTCTAACACTCACCGAGTCACGCCTGGCGAGGGCTGCTCAGGTCACCTTTGGTACAGTTCAGGAGTCGTGGGTCCGACTGATGCCACATCCCCAAGGGCGACACTCTGCCAGGTGCTAGGGACTCTAACCCCCCTTGGTCTCATGCCAATGTCCCCAAGCACAACGTTTTCTCTCCTCCAAGAAGCGACCTACCAGTCGATTTTCGGCCTGAACTGTATTACTCGGATTTGCGGTCGGAACGACTTATCCGACCAACTAAGTGTTAGACTGCGTTCAACATGACTTAAGGACGTACTGCGAATCGGTCCTTAAACGACTCAGACGGGGATAGATCCGCACCCAAGACCTCCATGCCTTGTTGCTTCACTATCGTCCTCGCGCCCAGTCTCATTTCATTTTATTAACACCAGGTTCATTTCCACGATAGCAAATATAGTCAACTGTGCCATATATGAATATCCCTACATCTCACAGTTGACAGGAAATCACCTGACTTCTACCGCTTAAAGCAGGGCTAAGCATCTACTCGACCCTGGTCTATGTAGGATTCAGGATTCATATATCTGGACAAGGAATGATATAATGCAGCAAGGGTTTCCAACCAACTCCTATCACCTAATGCAACAATACTTATAACATATATAGAATTAATTGCTTTGAAGGTAGGAGGCTTATAATGCTCCGGGCTTGCCTGGGATCTGACTCAAGTTAGAGTTTGTCAGGTGAAATCTGCTTGGCGAGCATCCTCCAATCTAGCACTCGTCCGATCCTTCTACCTTCAGGATGGATCCACCAAACACCGTCTTCGGGTTTGGCTCCAATGCCATTTACTTCACACGCTTCTGCTAGCATACCTATATGAGATGCAAGATGCAAGTGCATGAATACATGGAAGTATAATGGACAATGCATCACATACAATAAACAAGACAAATACCATATCACACTCCACATGCATAGACACTTCATGTTGCTTAAATAAACATCACCCAACCTAATATAAAAGATGACAAGCATATTAGGCATGGCACCCAAGGTTTCACAAGATCTCAGGTGTATGAACTTAACTACCCTCAAAGGCATAAGTCACACTTAACAATATACAAGCAAACAACTATAATTGGAATTTATCCCTTTTCTGGACAAGAACAGTAGCTTCATAATTCAATCATATCTGGAGTTTTATAAATCCAAATGACTTGAAAGAAGACATTATGGAAATATTATGAAATTCTCTACATTTCATCGAATATCACCATAGCATGATTCTAAAGTTTAACATATCGAATTTACACAAACACAGAAACTGGTCTAACAAGATAGAGAGCAAGCAATTCTGTAACCCGACTTTAAACAACTATAACTCCTAAACCACATAGCCAAATGCCACCAAATTTTAACAGTAGCTAGATACATAAATTATCTACAACTTTTGTATAAACAAGTTTTACAACAAAGTACATTATCATGAAGAACTTTGCTAAGTTTCCAGATCTGTCTAGAAACCTCATTTGCAAGAAATAATTATTAACTTATGTTGCAAACATATAATTGGACAAAACCAACTTTACCAACATTTCACACATGACTAATGAACACCATAAAACATAGTTTCCAAGGCTAGATAAATTCTTTTAATGCATTTTCTTAATTTATTTAGATAATTAGGTGGAATTATGAACACCTACCAAAAATGCTCAATACATTCTACCAAAATTACAGTGGTCTACATATGCTCCCAATAGTTTACTGTACAAATTTCAAACCATTTGGACATATATATTAACCTCTATGAAAAAGACAATTGGCTAATGCAAAAATTCATGTGAGAGCAAGATGAATCAATAACTCACCCAAACTACAACTAACATTCATGAAATTTTTACCACACATCAAACATCACATGAGTAGCATGCCACAAAAATTTCACTTCATTTGGAGCCCTACATTTGCAGTTATGAAAATGACAAATACAACTAGCATTGAAAACCTAATCTGAAAAATCTATTTTTACAGCAAAAACATCAAACAAAAACATGACATATTATAGATCTACTGCATAGATAATTTTATAAGGATTCCAAAAAGTTCTCATTTACTATTTTTGGATCTTCCTAGGATGAGATAATAATTTTCAAAGATCTAGCCAAAATCTGTATAAAAGAAAAAGGAAAAAGGAAAAAAGGAAAGCACTTTTGCCTCGAGGCCCCTGGACTTTTCGCAAATCAAACCACATAGAAAGGTCCTTCCCTATACTATTCACATGAGTCATGAACTTCGCATCTGGACCCAAAACAAAACTTCTAATTACACGTGAGCCCTCCTTCTCCTTCGTCACGCTGGACACAGAGACGATAGAGAGAGCCACGCCCATGACTTCGGTGGGGGAGTGGCCAGCGATAGCAGGGGAGGGGTTGCTTGGCTTGGCCGCATCGGGCCATACTCGCGCCAGGTCCTAGCTTGACCAGCAGCCGTCCGTGTCCTCCTGGCCATGTGCACCAGCAGCAGCCCATGGTGGCTTGCTGGTGGCAGCGATGGGGGCACGGCTTTGGCAGCCGAGGAAGGCTCTGACGGCGCGACAGGTGAGGGTGGGGGTGCTGGGGTTGCAGCAAGGGAGGAGGAGGCAAGGGACCATGAAGACCGGTGATGGCAGTGAGCTTTGCAGGCCGGCCATGGCCGCTTCCATGGCTGCTCCGCTCTGGAGCGTTCGAGCGCGAGGAAGAAGCGACTGTGGGCAGCACGGCATCCACACCGACGCAAGGAAGAGCAGGGCACGCGTCCAAGGAGATAGGGGCATGAGCTAGGCATGGCTGCCACGCACTTGGACACGCGTCGGCCTTTGCGGCATTTCAACGAACACCTGGCGAGTGACGGTGTGGGCGAAGTGGAGCACTGATTTGGGCCATCTACAGGACGAATTAGGTCATGGGCCCAAAAGCAAAATTGAAGCCCACATAACCCTCTACAAAACTTGTTTAAGGGTCATGGTCATTAGGGCTATGGATTAGTGGATAATGAGGCTCCAAACCAGCATTGTCAATGCATTGTCAATAATTGACGAACCTTCAAAAATGCTGAGCAAAATGGACTCCAACAAGTGCCATCTTCTTGCATGCTCTTCCCCATAATATAAACTTCAACTTTTATTTTTGGACCAACTCAAGTTGCATAGCAAAATTTGGAGAACGCGAGATGCCAACGTCGAAGACACTGAAATCGGGCTCTAAATTTCTAAGTGCTGAATTCAGCCCCATTTCTAACTTGTGGGCCCTTTTTGAGCATGTTCCACCCATTTTCATGACTTGACTCTTAAACAAAGTTTGTTCCTTATAAAATTCTCTACAACTTTGTAAAAGGGTGCACAGTCATGCAAAGCTTCTAGGTCACACTTTTGAAACAGTCAAACAAAAGTGTTCTAGGGTCCATACATGGTCAACCATCACTTAGAAGCATTTTTAGGCAAAATGATCAACATGAACATTGTTCCATTAAGTGTCCTAAGTGTAGTTAAGGTGTTGTAGAGGACAAACATACCCACCATGCATAGGTTGCACAAAAGTGTAGGTCTCACATGCATTGAAACATAGAAATCCCTATAATTGAAATGCTGGTTTCAAAGCTCTATTTCAATTGTTTCATGTGTTTGCTTCAAGGTACATGCTACATATGTTTCACTAGGTTGTTCCACCTGTGTCCAATATGGGTTGCACATGTTGCATTTGTATGTTGCACAAACACTAGTTTACATTGAATGTAAAGCATGTTTTCCTGGTTTCAGAAGTATGTCTCAGTTCTAATCCAACAAGCATATAACTTATCATTTCATGTGACTTTTTGATTCCAAACTTCATGAAACTTTTCCAGGGGTCAATATAGATAGGTACTAAGGTGAGACACATGAATATATTGTAATAACACTACCCAAGCATATATTTGAAAAGGGGCCTATATGTAAAGCAATGGTGCAACATCCAACTTTAGGTTAGGCTCCTCTCCATAGGTTGACCTTGACATTGTCATCTCCACTTAATCTGTCATGTTTAAGCTCAAACCCACTGCTTAGTGAGTGACAAACACTTGGGGTGTTACAGCCCTCCCCCCTTAAAAGAATCGTGTCCCGAGATTCGGAATGGAAGACCTTTTTAAGGAAGAGAGGCACGTTATCTAGTTCCCCTCATCTGCTATAGCATTCGGCTACAAAGCTTTGACATTGGTGGAACTAATTTGGTCAAGGCACTTTTTGATACTTACTCTTCATGGTAAATTTTGTGTGAAGAATTTCCTTCATTGACTTCCATGAAGCATTGTTACTTTGGGAGGAATCCCAGATAGCACATTACTGCATTCTCAATGTACAGAGATCATTTGGTCCATGAGCGACCACTCACAAGTATCCAATTCTTTAATGAACATAACATGGTCCGTATTAACTTTACACTAGACCGAAATCTTCAGAAGTATACTCGTGAAATGACTCTATGTTCACAAAGTTTGAAAAGTAGCCCTCTACCAGAATGGCTTGAGCGCAACCTTCCAAACGGGGTGAGATCATAGACGACAAATATTCTCTGAGGCCATATGATACTGACTAACCAATAGACAGGGTCTATGTTGGTCATAAATGTTCATTCATTTAGACACCAACTAATGGAAAACTACTTGAGGTTCCATGTGTGCAGTTCTCTTTCTCTGATGACAACACTATATTATCTGAGTCTGTTTGAGGGATTAGTGAGTGTGATAGCTGACTCTGTCGGCTTTGTATTTCTGCCAACAGCTATCTAAAAGATTCTTTTATCCAAAGACAACAGTTATCTGGGTTGAAGCAGATGCAACCTCTTGGGTAAAAACATTTATAAGGTACTAAAGTATGTCATCATTGGAAAATTAGTACCAAAGAAAGATGTAGCGAGGCCTTAAGGACAACAAAAGTTGTGAATATTCACTAAACCGCGGGGAGTAGTCTACCACCAAGCGATTGAGTAAAATTCTCCTTCGTGACTTAGTTGCACTGTAAGTTGAGTTGACTTACAACGTAGTGAAACTAGCTTTGTTAGGCTAACTTTTTACCGTGAGGCTTCCTCTTGAGGATCAAACAGTAGCTCTAAGCTGGGAAATCTGTTGTTTGACACTTTTCAATTTGCTTTTGATATGCGATGGTATACATTGATTTGCAGAAACCAAGGCTGCTCGTACATTGTTGAGAGAACACCTTGCACTATCTGTGTGATTGTCCAAGATGGAATTGACTTGATCACACTGGCTCTAGAAGATAGAGTATCACTCAAGTTGTTGGCTAGTTGATTAACTTCTTGTCGGTTATTGCTCTGCAAGACATAGCCTTCGTAGCTACCAAAGAGTCATTACCTAGCTAGAGATTAACCTTCCTATTGGTAACTAATTAGTTGTCTCTCAACACTAAAAAGTTCCAAATCTTCATTCTTGATCACAATAATTGTGGTTGATACAAAGCAGATGGTTGCCATCAAAGTCAGCAGATACGGAGTCTCACCAGAGATGGTTGATCTCAACGGTATGGTCCTTATGCATACAAAGGTTAAAACTGGCTTAATGTGATGATCGAGTCTTATCCAACGGATGACTTGTCCAGTAGTAAGTGTTGTGTGTCCTTTTTATCCAACAGGAATGAGATACGTTGCTCACTAGATGACGTTCGTCAATACTGGGACAACTAAGTAGAGTCACTTGTCTACCACCTATTGCAGTATGTTAATGTTTATATCAGTAACCTGTTCTTCAAAGGTTATCCTCTTAGCAACTTCAGGAGAAAGCTCTACTACTTTTGGTCCAATATAAGGGTCTTTTGATAAGATATGGAAAGACAACCAAGGAAGAAGGTCACGTGAAAATCACATCAGTGTTGTTCGGTAATGGATTATGATTAGAAACCATGATACCAGCGCGTGCCGAGCAGCACAACCTTGTGTGTGCACCCACAGGAGGCTCTCGGTTTCGTCACGGCACCATTAGTTGCTACTCATAACACCATTACCGATCACACCACCAAGGTGAAATTTTAAGTGACACAATTTGGGTTGTAAAAATAAGCATTATACAAGGGAGGGATAGCAAGCAAAGGTAGTCACAAGGTTTAGAATCAATCAAGGAGCTATCCGTAGATCAAACACAACTCAAAAGAACATAGCTCAATTGCCGAAGGCGACTGAGCATGAGATTTTTGCCAAATTCCACGCACACCTAGTGTTCACCGAGGTGAGTACTAGATAAAAGATTAATAGGAGATTCATTCATGTTGAGCAACAACACGAGATCAAGACTGATAAACATTCTGAGACTTAGGAAGGTTAGGGATAGATTAAGCAAATTTCAAGGGCGAAAACCGATATGTAGTCATAGATTGAGTTGATAAGGTAGATGCATGAATTTGCAAGCACACGATTTAGAGGCCATAGTAGAGAGACGTTGCGTCACACTAGCTAACCTTTGGGAGAGGTAACCGGAAGGTCCAACATGGATTTGGGTACGGTCTCCACAACTGGCAACGTACGAACCATGGTCAAAGGCTAGCATTGATAAAAGTTAACTTGGTTGGTCAGTCGACAAGGGTCTTCACAAAAAGGGTTGCAAAACATCCACAGCTTATGCAAACATATAGGAGAACTAAACTTTGGGCTTTCGGTCAAGCAAAGGCATGGATACAAACATTCAAGGGCTAACCACCACGTCTTATAGGCCCAGGCTCCTAAGAGAGAGAACCTAATTGAAGACAACAACCATACCATTACGTAATGTGAACGTTGTTCTAGATAAATCTATGCGACCCTCGTATGCTCACCGAGGATAAACGAGGTGACAACTAGGGCACTACCTAGATAACAAGCATACATACAACATCACAGTCAAGCAGACATTTGAGAAAATTCAAACGATTGAGCTTAAGCAACCAATCCAAAGCACAAGGCTCACCTAAAATAAGCATTCATCTCAAGCACGAACTAACTACAAGTTTAGCTCAAAACAAACGCTAGCTAAGGTGACTAACTTAACATGTGCACAGAACCTAGACAGCAGCATAGTAACTACTTGTTTCAACCATAACTGAGGTTGTAGAGCTTCTATAAAGGTGATCCTAGACTTTCTAGACAGCTTAAGAAGATGACTACACTTTAGTTATTCATACCAACAGCTAATTCATAGATTAACATGACCAAAATTGCTAATGTTTCAGATCTGTACCAATATGGACAGAAAACTGACAAGAACTTCAAAGATGCATAATTAGAGTTCTAGGGACACAACAAGGCTGAGCCTTAACTTTATGTAAAGATTATTAAGTTGTCTATAACTTTCTTATTATCATATTAAGATGATTCTATAGCTAACAAGGCCAAACAAGACAAAGAAGACATCTCTGCCCAGATGTGGACAGATTCTGTCATTCCACTTGACAAGCTCATGACTAGAAATTTTGACCACCACAATTAGTGATATAGGACACTTTGGAAAGCTTAGGAAAAGTACTACACTTCTTCTATTATCTCCAAGACATGATTCCATATGCACACAGGTCAAACAAACCAACATTCAGATCTATTCAGAGCATAAGCAAACCTGACAGTAAACTTCTAAATTTCATAACTCTCAAACTTAAGACCTAGGGTCATGAATTTTTAGGACAAGCTAGATAAGTAAGTTAGCTACAACTTTGGTATTCTCTACAACTAAAGAAAACACCATTATGACCACAAAAACATCACTACAACAGAAATCGTTCTAGCAGCCAATGTCCAACAAGCAAAACAAAGCTTGCCTTTGTTTTACTTAACAAGAGAGCACACAAACATGTTATTCTAGTAGCTCTAAACATTATTACCTTAGACCAACAAATCTAATTTATTAATAAGAATCACAATTACTTAGGTGAGGTCTAAAGCATTTGCAAACGCTTGGGTGAACAATATACCCACCACTTGACTAAACTAGAGGACATTTACACGTTCAAGCATGTAACCACACTTATTTCTAGCAAGGCTAAGCACAAACTTTCCCCAAGTACTTTCTATTCGAGACACCTTGAACAAGACATTCATGTCTAACTCCACGGAAGAAAGATAGTGTAACACATTAATCACAAGTTACTCACTATAGAACAAGGGTGAGAGGAGCATAGCTATGCATAAAGCAACAATCAGGATGATGCATGCTTCATCCTATTCATCCTCACAAGATTGCCAACCTAAGGTGGCGATCACGTTCTATGTCGGTGGCATAACACGCACTCTCTCGATATATAGCTAGTCGTCAGCTACATTCGACTTACGCATTCATGGTTAGCGTACCTACAGAAAAGTTTCATTGCAGCCCAACAATTCCCAATATAGCACACAATGAAAGCAGAGAAGTAAAATTCTAAGTACTCCCATGTACATATACCCTCGGATATATACTTGTAGCACCAAAACTACCCGAACCATCAATCTCCCACAATTAAGTACCTTCATATATACATGTGTGTAACATGTAAATAATCCAGTAACCAAAACTAGCTCTCCCCTAGACTGCGGGTTGTACGGTCATGCTCTCACAACTCACACTTACCTGAGCGTAGGTGCGACGTTGCATACAAGTAAACTAGCAATATATATGGCTATTTCATATATGAAGGCTACCTCTAATCTGACACACCGGGTAGCATAGTATGGGAGAGTTATCACACATACATACCTTGGTCTGGGCGTAGATGCATAAATGAAAAACCCCCAAGTTAGTATTTATATAAGCCACCTAATAATCCTTATGTGGGCATAAGGAAATTGACCACTGGCATATTAGGTTTAGAATTCAGATTTCACAAACCTATATATAGCTATAAGTTGATAAAACTGATTTTATAAAACAAAACCTTTGTTTTAAATACACATACGACAAGTTTAATGTTGAATCTTGCTCTGATGCCAGCTGTAACAGAACCGTCTAAATTATAAGAGCACAAGTATAAAAACAATCACTGAAGTGATCAAATTCTCACACTTGAGCCCATATAACTCCGGTAGTCCAATGAAATCACGAGGGATTTCAAACCAACCAACATACAAGCTAAGATCGTAGTGATTCAACATAACAAGTCACATGTTACATCCATTTCACAAGTAATTCAATATACATCGGAGTTCAACGTAGTTATTACAACTTAAGTTCAAAAGTAGCGGAAGCAAAGTAATTTGAAACTAACACTATTCTTAATTCAAGTACATGCCAGTACCACGGTCGACTTCCAACAAAAGCATTAGAGAAGATAACTCAGAAGGATCATGCCCATGATCACACTCCGCCACTAAGGCAGGAGCCAACCAACTCTTGCAGTCGCCATGATACATCATAACCTGCAACAAGTGGGGATAAAACCCTGACTACGAGAAGGTACTCAGCTAGACTTACCCGTCAAAAACTAGAAATAAGGTGACACCAAGGATCATGCAAGGCTGATATAAAGTGGGGCTAGCTTGACAACATTTTGCATAAAAGCTTAATATAGATGATCAATCATTAATGCTTAAGCATCAAGTTAATTATCATTAACCTATCATCTATATTAGAACCTGTACTAGAGCACTCACTTTATTAGGAGCAAACAATATTAACCATAGCAGGTATAAATTGAGGCAACCTTTCCATCGTAATCCAATTAACCATCAGTTCAATTTAATTGAATCTACATTGTCGCTGCTCAAGTCAAGTGCTCACTAACCGGGAGCGACGACGATTCAAATCGAATTCCTATCCAGCTGGAGGGGTATTTCTAACACTCACCGAGTCACGCCTGGCGAGGGCTGCTCAGGTCACCTTTGGTACAGTTCAGGAGCCGCGGGTCCGACTGATGCCGCATCCCCAAGGGCGACACTCTGCCAGGTGCTAGGGACTCTAATCCCCCCTTGGTCTCATGCCAATGTCCCCAAGCACAATGTTTTCTCTACTCCAAGATGCGACCTACCAGTCGATTCCCGGCCTGAACTGTATTACTCGGATTCACGGTCGGAACGACTTATCCGGCCAACTAAGTGTTAGACTGCGTTCAACATGACTTAAGGACGTATAGCGAATCGGTCCTTAAATGACTCAGACGGGGATAGATCCGCACCCAAGACCTCCATGCCTTGTTGCTTCACTATCGTCCTCCTGCCCGGTCTCATTTCATTTTATTAACACCAGGTTCATTTCCACGATAGCAAATATAGCCAACCATGCCATATATGAATATCCCTACATCTCGCAGGTGACAGGAAATCACCTGACTTCTATCGCTTAAAGCAGGGCTAAGCATCTACTCGACCCTGGTCTATGTAGGATTTAGGATTCATATATCTAGACAAGGAATGATATAATGCAGCAAGGGTTTCCAACCAACTCCTATCACCTAATGCAACAATACTTATAACATATATAGAATTAATTGCTTTGAAGGTAGGAGGCTTATAATGCTCCGGGGCTTGCCTGGGATCCGACTCAAGTTAGAGTTTGTCAGGTGAAATCTGCTTGGCGAGCATCCTCCAATCTAGCACTCGTCTGATCCTTCTACCTTCGGGATGGATCCACCAAACACTGTCTTCGGGTTTGGCTCCAACGCCATTTACTTCACATGTTTCTGCTAGCGTACCTATATGAGATGCAAGATGCAAGTGCATGAATACATGGAAGTATAATGGACAATGCATCACATACAGTAAACAAGACAAATACCATATTACACTCCACATGCATAGACACTTCATGTTGCTTAAATAAACATCACCCAACCTAATATAAAAGATGACAAGCATATTAGGCATGGCACCCAAGGTTTCACAAGATCTCAGGTGTATGAACTTAACTACCCTCAAAGGCATAAGTCACACTTAACAATATACAAGCAAACAACTATAATTGGAATTTATCCCTTTTCTGGACAAGCAACAGTAGCTTCATAATTCAATCATATCTGGAGTTTTTTAAATCCAAATGACTTGAAAGAAGACATTATGGAAATCTTATGAAATTCTCTACATTTCATCTATTATCACCATAGCATGATTCTAAAGTTTAACATATCGAATTTACACAAACACAGAAACTGGTCTAACAAGACAGAGAGAAAGCATTTCTGTAACCTGACTTTAAACAGCTATAACTCCTAAACCACATAGCCAAATGCCACCAAATTTTAACAGTAGCTAGATACATAAATTATCTACAACTTTTGTATAAACAAGTTTTACAACAAAGCACATTATCATGAAGAACTTTGCTAAGTTTCCAGATCTGTCTAGAAACCTCATTTGCAAGAAATAATTATTAACTTATGTTGCAAATATATAATTGGACAAAACCAACTTTACCAACATTTCACACATGACTAATGAACACCAGAAAACATAGTGTCCAAGGCTAGATAAATTCTTTTAATGCATTTTCTTAATTTGTTTAGCTAATTAGGTGGAATTATGAACACCTACCAAAAATGCTCAATAACTTCTACCAAAATTACAGTGGCCTACATATGCTCCCAATAGTTTACTGTACAAATTTCAAACTATTTGGACATATATATCAACCTCTATGAAAAAGACAATTGGCTAATGCAAGAATTCATGTGAGAGCAAGATGAATCAATAACTCACCCAAACTACAACTAAAATTCATGAAATTTTTACCACACATCAAACATCACATGAGTAGCATGCCACAAAAATTTCACTTCATTTGGAGCCCTACATTTGCAGTTATGAAAATGACAAATACAACTAGCATTAAAAACCTAATCTGAAAAATCTATTTTTACAGCAAAAACATCAAACAAAAACATGACATATTATAGATCTACTGCATAGATAATTTCATAAGGATTCCAAAAAGTCCTCATTTACTATTTTTGGATCTTCCTAGGATGATATAATAATTTTCAAAGATCTAGCCAAAATCTGTATAAAAGAAAAAAGAAAAAGGAAAAAGGAAAGCACTTTTGCCTCGAGGCCCCAGGACTTTTCGCAAATCAAACCACACAGAAAGGTCCTTCCCTGTACTATTCACATGAGTCATGAACTTCGCATCTGGACCCAAAACAAAACTTCTAATTACACGTGAGCCCTCCTTCTCCTTCCTCACGCTGGACACAGAGACGATAGAGAGAGCCACGCCCGTGACTTCGGTGGGGGAGTGGCCAGCGGCAGCAGGGGAGGGTTGCTTGGCTTGGCCGTGTCGGGCCCTACTCGCACCAGGTCCTAGCTTGACCAGCAGCCGTCCGTGTCCTCCTGGCCATGTGCACCAGCAGCAGCCCATGGCGGCTTGCTAGTGGCAGCGATGGGGCGCGGCTTTGGCAGCCGAGGAAGGCTCTGACGGAGCGATAGGTGAGGGTGGGGGTGCTGGGGTTGCAGCAAGGGAGGAGGAAGCATGGGACCGTGAAGACCGGTGATGGCAGTGAGCTTCGCCGGCCGGCCATGGCGGCTTCCATGGCTGCTCCGCTCTAGAGCGTTCGAGCACGAGGAAGAAGCGACTGTGGGCAGCACGACATCCACACCGATGCAAGGAGGAGCAGGGCACGCGTCCAAGGAGATAGGGGCGCGAGATAGGCATGGCTGCCACGCACTTGGACACGCGTCGGCCTTTGCAGCATTTCAACGAACACCTGGCGAGTGACGGTGTGGGCGAAGTGGAGCACTGATTTGGGACGTCTACAGGACGAATTAGGTCATGGGCCCAAAAGCAAAATTGAAGCCCACATAACCCTCTACAAAACTTGTTTAAGGGTCATGGTCATTAGGGTTATGGATTAGTGGATAATGAGGCTCCAAACCAGCATTGTCAATGCATTATCAACAATTGACGAACCTTCAAAAATGCTGAGCAAAATGGACTCCAACAAGTGCCATCTTCTTGCATGCTCTTCCCCATAATATAAACTTCAACTTTTATTTTTGGGCCAACTCAAGTTGCATAGCAAAATTTGGAGAACGCGAGATGCCAACGTCGAAGACACTGAAATCGGGCTCTAAATTTCTAAGTGCTAAATTCAGCCCCATTTCTAACTTGTGGGCCCTTTTTGAGCATGTTCCACCCATTTTCATGACTTGACTCTTAAACAAAGTTTGTTACTTATAAAATTCTCTACAACTTTGTAAAAGGGTGCACAGTCATGCAAAGCTTCTAGGTCACACTTTTGAAACAGTCAAACAAAAGTGTTCTAGGGTCTATACATGGTCAACCATCACTTAGAAGCATTTTTAGGCAAAATGATCAACATGAACATTGTTCCATTAAGTGTCCTAAGTGTAGTTAAGGTGTTGTAGAGGCCAAACATACCCACCATGCATAGGTTACACAAAAGTGTAGGTCTCACATGCATTGAAACATAGAAATCCCTATAATTGAAATGCTGGTTTCAAAGCTCTATTTCAATTGTTTCATGTGTTTGCTTCAAGGTACATGCTACATATGTTTCACTAGGTTGTTCCACCTGTGTCCAAGATGGGTTGCACATGTTGCATTTGTATGTTGCACAAACACTAGTTTACATGGAATGTAAAGCATGTTTTCCTGGTTTCAGAAGTATGTCTCAGTTCTAATCCAACAAGCATATAACTTATCATTTCATGTGACTTTTTGATTCCAAACTTCATGAAACTTTTCCAGGGGTCAATATAGATAGGTACTAAGGTGAGACACATGAATATATTGTAATAACACTACCCAAGCATATATTTGAAAAGGGGCCTATATGTAAAGCAATGGTGCAACATCCAACTTTAGGTTAGGCTCCTCTCTATAGGTTGACCTTGACATTGTCATCTCCACTTAATCTGTCATGTTTAAGCTCAAACCCACTGCTTAGTGAGTGACAAACACCTGGGGTGTTACAGCCCTCCCCCTTAAAAGAATCACGTCCCGAGATTCGGAATGGAAGACCTTTTTAAGGAAGAGAGGCACGTTATCTAGTTCCCCTCATCTGCTATAGCATTCGGCTACAAAGCTTTGACATTGGTGGAACTAATTTGGCTATTCATCCCCCTCTATCCATCAAGACCTTTCAGGCATGGGAACCCGTGCTCTCGCCTGCGGTGTAGCGTACCTATAGGGATCGGGCGAGGCAGACCCTCACCTGAGTGGTCGGGCAAGGCTGAGCCCACGCGCCAAGGGGTTGGGTGAGGCGGGACGCACGCCCAAGGGGTCGAGCGAGGCGGAGCCTGTGCCTATGGGATAGGACAAGCCAGGAACCTTCTTGGTTCGGCCAGATTGGGCCGCAACTATGCTCATAATCATTTTAGATGGGCTGAGGCTAATGTCTTTTAACTCCTGTCTCGTGGGTACCCTAATACTGGTACCCGACAAGGATATTAAGGACCTTCCTATAGCTGACCTTGCTGACACCCTTAGGTCCAAGTTTATAGAACTATATGTAAGAAGGAGAAGAATAGGTGAGAAATTTGAAGGCCATATAATGTTTCCAATTGTTGTTTGCCAACTATATGCACTGAGTAGGGAGTTGGGCCACCTAAAGATCAAAGAAGGTGGAAGGGAGGAAGCTGAGGTGACAGAGGTTACCGATTCACAGAAGATCATAAGACATGTGGTCAATATTAAAAACCACATATGCACCTGCAGGGAGTGGCAAGTAGCAGGAAAACCATGCCCACACGCTTTGGCACTCATCACCACATGTAGAAATCCTAAGATGGAAGAGTACTTGCATCCTTACTTTTCAATTTACTATTTTAGGCTAGCCTATGGGGTTGTGATTAGGCCACTACCTAACAAGTCTCAATGGGTGCGTGTGAATCTTGGATTCAAAGTGTTACCACCTCTCAAAAAGAGGTCGCCTGGTAGACAAAGAAAACTCATAATTCCGAGCTGCATTGAGGGCAAGGGCACGAAACCTAGGGGCAAAGGCATGTGGCAAGTGAAATGTAAAAATTGCTTCGGTCTTGGTCATAGGTCGACATCTTCAAAGTGCCCGCTGAATGAAACAGCAAAGAAAAGGTAAAATTGCACCTGTCTTGATTCATATTTCATTTTATTAACAACTTCTCAATTCCAGGAAAAGCCGAGCCAAAAAAGAAAAGGCTGGGAGGCCTCCAGGCTCTAGCAAAAGGCAGTAGGTTGCTGAGCAAGGAAGTCCAGCGAACAACAGTCTTGTGATAGCAAGGTTAAAAAATAATATCATCTATGTGTTTTAAATGGAAATGAGAGTCTGTATAACAACATTAACCATTTTCTCTATTTTACAGTCAATTCCCATCAACCATAGGAAAACTAGCAGGCACAAGTCAAATCAACACTTCTCCTGGTCCTGTGACAAGAAGGTACCTCTATGAACTGTATAAAGACTTAATCTGTACACTTTCAGTTTTCATAAAAACCCAATCAGCTAGACCTTTCCTTTCATTTTTAGGCAATCACTTTTAACAATGATGGAGGTAGGAGGGTCAAATCAAATCACTACAAGTTTTGGACCTGTAACAAGGTAAAAGTACTAATCAGTTGAGCATGTATATACTGAACTCTGTTCATGTACTGAAACATCCCTTTCCTATTTTCCCATGTATTCAGCCAAACCGGAGAAGAGACACTGAATATTGTTACCACTCCCACTAAGTCTCCAGCAAAGTGTCGGTTAGGACTGAAGAAAAAGCTCACTCCAAGGAAGGGAAGAAACGGTGCTGCTTGAACAATTGAAGAATAATTATATGGCCTTTTTTGTGTTCTAAGTTCCCAGAAAAACTTGTATTCACCTGGATGCTTCTTTTGGATTTGAAAACTTGTACTCCTAAATTCGGTTGGACACCATGTATGGAAAACTAGTAAACCTATATGTTTCTATCGGTATTGTTACCATGTTCAGATTTGCTTATAATGACTGCTTTGCTTTTATAAATATAAGCATACGTACATGTGTTACGGTGGTGCGCTGGCCTGTTGTGTGCTACAACATTCATTTTTTTACTGTTGCGTGCAAAGTTCATGTTCTGTGCGGCTGAGGTGACTGGTGCCAAGCGTCTAGGTTCTTTTTTTTTAATGCTGCAACATTCAGGAGCCAAGCATCCAGTGCACATGCTTGTTCTATTGAGCCAAGGGTAGTTTTGGCTGGGAGAGGTGAAAACATTTCAGGAAAAGGAAAAGATGATAAAATGGCTGAAATCCCTTATATTGAAACAATTCACAGCATCAGTGTCATATTTCGAAAGGCAGACGAATTGGATGTCAAATGTTGCGAGGCAGACGAATTGGATCCCAAATATTAAAATTTCTCGTCCGTCAAATATGCACAAGAAGGGGAACACTGTTACGCAACTTGGTGGGCATAATTCTATTCCATATCCCTCTATTATTTCATTACAAATGTAACATGTTTATAAGCAGGATTTGGGGGATTGTCGTGTGTGCTACTTCTATTTTGTTAAAAAAATCGCTTATTAGTTTTCTCGTCTTCGTTTTTAAGTCAATGTCTAGACAACCAATGCAAAATTAAGGCTTCCTCGACGCTGCTTGCCCTATGTTTCTTCCATCTATCTACTGATCGTGTAGTAAATTTTGGTACATTCTAAATTTGTTACTTGTACCAAAATGTTGGAAACGTGTAGATAGAAATGCTTAGACGAGAGTAGATGGAGTGAGGGCTAAGGATTTTCATATCCAGAGGACCAGAGTGTATGCTTATTATTCTTTTTTGTCCAGCTTATATTAGGTAAAAACTTGTAACAACTTGGCTGGATGCGTAGAGGCCGGAAGCAATTCCAATTTCTAAAAAAAAAAAGACCAGAAGCCAACGTGCACGCGAGTTGGCTGGGTTCACTAGCTTAAAGTACATACATACAAAAATATAAAGCAATTGACATGGTGGTCTCCTCCATTTACACATATCACACATCAATTGGGGGCTTCTTTTCTTTAGTTTCCTTCCCTCTAGATTTTATTTAATTTTTTTAGATAAGGGAAGCTTTATCAATTCAGGTTCATTACGTCAGGTTGATATATAAGATCTTGAAACACTCCCAAACTATGCATAACTAGGATGCACACAACCTTACGAAGTTTTACAAGGTTTAGACACACTACTAACACTCAATCCATAAACTAGACTGCTAGCCATGTGTCTGGGTAAAAAAACTCCTTTACCACCTATGCCAATTATTGAGATGTCGCTACAACCAAACGTACCCTGTAATGTTGGTTTCTGTAGGATAGCCATGTACGAAGTCAATGTATAACTAAGTATATAACCTGAAAGAGAAGAATTTCATTTTTCGTTAAAAATCAGATCATTTTTACGTAACCATATCTGAATCGTGCAGATGCCTTTGCTGGCTGGCACCACGGATAGCTACCTGGGCCGATAAGCTTACTATTACTTACCGATAGTAACTTAGAGAGCATCAATTTTGTCTAGCTATTATTGGATCAGTGAGATGTAAAGGGAAGATACATAGTTTTCAGATGCTAAAAAGATATGTAACTAAAAAAGCAGAACAACTTACAAAGCACAGAGCACCATGGGTGACCACTGACCAAAAACCACAAAAGAGTGACACCACTAGGAGTAGGGAATAAGAGAGTTTTCACCGTCACCCGAACGAAGGGGGTTCACAAATCTACCTCTGCCAGGCACCCCGACAACCTCACTATCACTGGCCTAGAAGGGGCGGTGCCTAGCGGTGATGACGACACAATGGGGAACTCCTTCATCTCTTCTCCGGCCAAACCGCCGATGCAAAGCAGTAGAACAATATAGAGGAAGAGACACGAGATCAGAGGAGGAGCAGCGACAGCATTGCGATCGACAAATGGCAGGAGCAAGCTAGAACGGTAGACAACGCCCATCCATGGGACGAGTGAGCGAGCACCAGGCACGGGTAGTGCAAGCGAGGCAGGGAGGCCCCATTTCATCCACAGTGATGTCATGATCGATGCGGACGCCTCTCTAATGGCGAATAACAACCGTCCCCAAAGTAAACCAAACAAATCGTGCTATTATCCACTGTAACAAGTAGCACCGGTAGCATCTCTCTATTTTCGTCCATTTCGAAAAAGCAGGAAGTGACAAGTCTAAAGTAGGATCTAAGGCGCTGCACAGATTGTGTACTACGTGAAAGGAGCTCCTTTTGAAAAAGCAAGCACTTTCTAGAAGTTGAACACATGCAAACCACAGGCTTACCAACGCTAGGTTCAGACATTGATTTCTGCTACGTTCTGGCCTGCCTTGACTTCATGCATGTGATTTTGCAGTCTGATTGGTTATCATTAGGCCAGAAGGTGAGTTCTCCGATCCTGATAGAGATTGCACTTGCATGGGCTCCATTAATTGTTGCTCATATCAAATTTTTAGCGAGCGCAAGTTTCTTTCGTTTCCGTTTGTGCTCATGTATGCCGTCGTGCTAAGGTGGGTGGGTGGCGGGGGCCATGGCCACACCGCAAACACCCCCCCCCCCGCCCAATCCATGACAACAATTTTTTTTTATTAGTTTCAACTTATAATTTTCATTTTTTTTATTTACCCTCCTCTAACATACGACCACAATTTCTTTTATTAGTGGAAGAATACTACAAAAATTGTTGTCATATATACCTGTTATATCTTCTACTCTAGTGTCGTTCTCACTTTTTGACAAGTCAAACATTTTTAACTTTAACTATATATATATATATATATATATATATAGTCAAACTAAGACAAACACGAATTCCGTAGCGACACTTTTTATGGGACCAAGGGTGCAGGCCATGCAGTACTCTTTCTAGTTACAGGTGGAGTTGCAAACAATCCATTTCATATTAGGCTGAGATCTAAATATTTACTTGAGATTTTCTACATAAAAATGAGAAAACTACATTTAATGTAGCCCACCATCTATCCTACATTCCTGCCCATCAGCCAATGACAGGTGAGTAGGAGAAAATAATGCTAGCCAAAACAATGTATATTCTTTAGCATCTTGCATGTGGATAGCTTATACAAACTAAAGAACCTAAAGTTTTTTTTTTAACTTAAGAACCTAAATGTTATCACAGGAGTATGTGGAATTGTGCCTCTACCTTTGGGGGCTTCAAAACTCTATATAACTTAA
The DNA here is from genome assembly GCA_020631735.1 of Saccharum officinarum. Lineage (NCBI taxonomy): Eukaryota > Viridiplantae > Streptophyta > Magnoliopsida > Poales > Poaceae > Saccharum > Saccharum officinarum. The sequence continues at coordinate 54,401,327 of CM036168.1, read as the reverse complement.
GCCATAAGCCAAAAGAAGACAGCCTTTAATTAATGTTGATACTCCCTCTGTCCCTGAATAAATAAACTCTTAGAGTTATCTTAAATCAAACTTTTTAAACTTTGACCAAATTTTTATAAAAAAATCCGTCAATATTTATGACATCAAATTAGTATCATTAGATATACCATAGATATACTTTGTATTTTCATAATGTTCTCATTTTATATCATAAATATTGGTACTCTTTTCTATAAAGTTAGTCAAACTTAAGGTAATTTGACTTACATAGATTATAGGAATTGATTTATTCGAGGACAGAGTGAGTAAGTCGTTCCACGACAGATACCATATGGTGGCCCAAATACCAGTTCAGGACATAGATGAACAAGAGAAACAAATTATTACCATAGATGTTTCCTCAAGCTTGTCATTTCTTTTGACAGTGCCTTGCAAACTCTCTGCAAAGCCTGCATCTCCTGCGTACGTAGCCAAACAAGAACAAACTGCGGTCAATAGAACTGCTATTGAAATACTCTCCCCATTTGGATCCTTGAAATTGAATTCATTTTAATAATCATAATTTAGATATGTATTAATTAAGATAATATGGTTGTATATGGATTATATTTGTATATTATTGTTGGCTATATGAGAGATACTTATGTATTGTATTTATATCGTAGGGGGAGAGTTGAAAAGCGTGTTATAAGTTGCATAGTAGAAATATAGCATGGTGATCTATAGAATAAATTTTCATATCCCACCCTATGAATTTGAGATAGGCTTATATGTGAACTTTAAAAAGTGGTGGAATGTCAAATTCCAAGTTAAATAGCCTAATTTATTAAGTAGATTTCAATTCCTCTAGATAAAAGAATCCAAACAGCCCCTCAAAGTAAATGGTGATCTAGGAACAATGTATAACCTCGCAGAGGCTTTCATTCTCCACAGCGAGAGACTGCACTGCACCAGCTACTGGATCTCCGGCAGCCTCTACAAGATCCAAACGACAAACCAAATTAAACCACAAGGACAAGAAGGTAGAAGGACAAGCTCAGTCTATAGCACTGAAATTTTTGGCTTTTAATTATGTCACAGGATCATCCTGATGATAATGAGGTATATCTTTATTATCAGTACCCTTTTTGTGGCTTTGTCCTTAAGATTCCACTTTGTGCTTGCCCTCCTTCCCTCACCCTTTCGAACGCAGACAGATCCATGTGACTGTGTGTGCTGTAATCATGACTTCTAACACATATACGATCATGAATCCAATAATTACCTCCAAATAAAAGGGTTAGGTTAGGGGAGATAAATACAACTGTAATTTGAACCGTCCGCAGGAGAGCCCCCTACCTTTTTTTAACCCAATCCAAAAATTTGCCCCCATGAAGATTTGAACCTGACTTGCTGGTGTGCTACCGAGGAGCTCCAACCACTAGGCTGGAGGCCAGTTCACAATACAACTATAATTAGATCAGATCCGAATACAAATAGCCAAATAGCTTAAGTTGGGGTTCGAGTGCTCGGTTTTGCACAACATAAAGGGAAGAGAAAGGGTGGGCAAACCTGTTTGGTGTTTGTTGCTGATAAAAGGCCCATCGAAGACTTGCACACTTGGCATGAGGCGGTGGTGGCATGATCGCCCACAACATAAAGGGAAGAGAAGGGGTGGGCAAACCTGTTTTGTGCTCGTCGCCGATGAAGGGCCCATCGAAGACCTGTGCACTTGGCACACGGCGGTGGCCGGCGTGGTCGCCTGGTCCTATCTTGGGGTACCGCCGACATCAGTGGGGAGAGCGGAGAGGCAGCGGGGCAGGACAAGGAGGCAGAGTGGCAGTCGGGCAGCATGGTCCCGTGCTCAGGTACCACCGACCTCAACAGGAAGGGCAGGGAGGTGGTGTGGGCCGTGGCGGTCCGGCGGCATCGACGTAGAGGGGCGTGGAGGCGCCGTGGGCAGGGCGGAGCGTCTGATGGGGCGGCCGCACAGGGGTCGATGTGGATGTTGATATTTCTTATGACTATTGGAGGTTTCGCAAGAGCATAGAAATAGCAAAGTAGCACTTCGCTCGGTGAGTATTCCGAGGTCGTATTTATATTTTTTGTGAGAAAGCGTATGGCTAGGATAGTTGAAGAATAGATATAATTATGACAAGGTTCTCAAACAATTGCATGACCTTAGTCGGTGGTTAACGACTATGGCGCATGGATTGATAGGATAAAGATATATAGATGGGACGCCAAGAAGATAAATATGTCAAGGAGTATGGCGTAGCTAGTGGGAGAGCGAACAAAAGAGAGTCCTATGTAACTTTTAATAAGCAAGCACAACTCATAAATAAACTTAGCAACTCAGTTATACTAAAGGTTAGAAAGAGTTCCTTAGCACGTCGGGGGGCACAACCGGCCTTAGCTAACCCCAAGGGATTAACTACATGTGATTGCCACGAGCACTTCAATTTAAGAACTAGACCCAACATGGTAGAATACAGAGGATGGACATGACTATCACCACCTGCCACCTACCACTATCTGAAGATCTAGCCGTATCCGAGACAAGTCATAGCCTAAGCACCACGCTTAATCTATACACTCACAACTTCAATCCGAGCTCCAATGAAATAAGATTGAACACCCTAACTAGACAGTGGAACCTGTGCTAAAGAAAATCAAGCTGCTAAGCAAAAGATAACTTATGCTACTAAGCTTAGAACAAGCTCCGAAGCACACTTAAACTATGTAAGTAAGCTTGGACTAAGTACTTGAGCAAAGTAAAAGTATATTACTAAATAAAGTAAGTGCACAAAAAGGAAAATGTACAGAAAAGGAAAGACACATAAGAGCTTATACTAGACCTAGAAGACTATTTTGGACTGGTCAGCAAAGTTCCTCTCCAGCTCTAATTTCCCACTACTATCCTAGCTACTAACTAGAGCTACTCCTTGAGCTTGAGGGGTGTCTCTTTTTGAGGCAAACAGGAGGGGAACACCCCTATTGAACTCAATTTTATAAAGATATAAGTATGTACAAAATGACAAAAAAGAAGCTAAATGCAAGAAAGCTAAAAAGAAAAAAGCCAGTCCCTAAGAAGAGGTTTCTTAGAGGACATGCATCTAAGAATAGTCAAAGAAAGCTCCTCCCGAAGTAAACTCTTCCAAAGCCACAAACATAGTGATTGACCATCAAAGATAATTCCATTTCCTGTAGTCTAGAAACACCAAGCCGCCACAATAATGATCTCCATGAAAAATAGATGGCTCACTGAAACAGTTTTTCCCCATAAGTAGCTAGCCTGTCCAAGATAGGCACATCAAGGTTCCAATTGATATTAAGCAGCCTCCAACACCAAGAGCTGAAAGAGCACTCAAAAAATAAGTGATCCACTGTTTCTTCAACATCGTCATTGCACACAACGCAAGAATATGAAGGTAGGTGCATATTCTTCCTATTAAGCATGTTTCTAACGTTGAGCCGATCCAATACAAGCAGCCAAAAAAAGAATTTGTGTTCCACGGCACCCACTTTGCCATAACCAAGAGAACTGCTGCACCTTGATGGACTGTCCTAATAAAGATTTGTAGCCTGTTTACTTGTGAAAGAAATTCCCCACATATAGCTCCATTGATCCATCTGCTGATCAGTTGTGGGCAAAGTTAAAAGCTTTTCCTCTAGAAGAACAAGCTGCTGGGACGCAATCAGAGAAAGTGTCTCTTGCTTGTATTCCTGTGTGTCTTCCTCCTGAGCTTCACACCCCTATTTATAGTGTATAGAGGGCATGGGGGTACTAGTAGGCAATGGAGGAATAAGGTCATTGGAGCCAAGGGCGCCGGCCGACCCTCCGATCCGCCGTCTCTCTATGGATCTAGAGTGGCTCCTGATGGTGGTTGGAGATGTCCTAAGGTGGTTGGAAGGTCAGTTAGCCCCTTTTGAGTGGCTGGCAGTGGGCCCTTTGATCCACGAGAGGCTCAACTGGTGCCTTTGGATGCCACAGACTTGAATAAACAATGGAGAGGCCTCTTGGATGTCGCCCTGTTTGCTTAGCTGAAAAGTCATGGCTGAAAATGATGTTCGCTAATTTGTTGTGAGAGAAAAATGTTGTTCGTTGGCTGAAAAAGTACGGCTTATAAGCCAAGCAAACAGAGCGTGTGTTTCTTGCCCCCTCCACGGATTAGTGATGTGGCAAGGGGGGTGTGGCCGGGCGACGCCCTTGGGGATCGCCGAACCTGCCAAGTGGGCCCAAGCATCCCTGTCACGTCTCCTTGCCTCATTTGCACTTGTTTGATGAAATTTTGTTCAATTTTCCGGCATTCAAACCATTCTCCAAGTACAAGTGGAACTAGGTCATATGAAACAAATTTTAGTACATGTGATATTGTTTTACATCTATTTTCGGTGGAATGTCGATGGTCTAACTTGGTGGAGTGACCATCAACAATAGACATGGGTTTATATGGCCGGGAAACTTTTAGTTGTCTTGCGGCACGCAGTGTATGGGGAAGAAATGAAAAGGGGTCGTGCGTGAAATTCGGTAATTTCGGTGGTGGCCGAAAGAAAACTCCAAAATTTTGTAATACTCTAATACATGTGATGTATAACTTTAGACTTGTATTTTTCTATTGATTATATTGTATATTCTTCTATTCAATAGATGTGTAGTCATAAATCATACTAATATTTATTTAGATCTAAACTTTTTTTAGAAACAACATACTTCATATCCTAATCTCTAAACAAATTTCGGCGAAATTTCGGCCGAATTTCGCGAAATTCGGTAATTTCGGTGGTGACCGAAATTTTTGCGATAACGAAAATAAAATCCTTGGCGAGGAGCGAGGGTGAGGGCTGGGGCGGGGGCGAGGGTGGGGTGGCCAATGCAAAATCGGTCGGAGATTGGGGCAACTGTGTGAGCTTTATTTTCAACGCGAGCGGAAATGGCTGGGTGGGCCTATCGGGGGAGCGGGCGAAAATGGCCAAGGATGACTGCACTGGAAGTTTTTTACTGGTAGAGATTCCACTGAACATACAAGGCAAAACATGTACCTAAGGCTTAGTGTCAGTTCACTAATGACATCTACTACTAAACATCTATGATCGATCTACTTCAACATCTATGCTGTGCACACATTATAATAGATCAGACGATCTATCACTAAAATGGGCAGCATCCATCACCAACCCATGATGGGGAAAAACCGATATATCCGAAACCAAAAAGGATGATCAAAAGACAACCACGTGGGAGCTAGTCATCCCTGTGGAGGAGCATCAAGACGCATCGGCGGATGATGTAGAGCCTTGTGCTCCTTGAGAGCCCTGCCAAGGCCTCCTCTCCTCTTGCTGCTCCCAACAAGCTTCATTATTGTTTTCAGCACAAACTCGAGTTGCTGCTTGATTCCTTGAACAAGCTATGGCTGTACGTATACTGGTGTGTGCTTGCGATGTGTGGAGAGAACTCAGGAGAGAGCCAGCTCATGTATACAAGCGAAGATGAGATGGGTTTCGGTGGCCACATGCAGCTCACACCCTAGTGAAGTATCATGCTGCACAGTGCACACGCACGGCTGCTGCAGCGAGCTCACCGGTGTACTAGTCTAGTAGTAGTATAATACTGGTGATTCAGGACTTGGTGCAGCTTCAGCCGGGGACAGCGGCCTCGAAAACCTCTGGCACCTCTCCTTGGATCCATGTGGCCTCGCTTTGCTCGTCCTGTCCCCCATGGCCGCGATCATGTGACTGCTTACGTTCATGTTTCTCTGGCTTTGCTAGGTTTGATTAATGTGTTATGTCCTTTCATGCTTGTACTACTACATGTTTAAAGTGATTTGGGACCTGAGATATACAGCCAGGATTCAGGAAGTCGTGCGTGCGCCCTGCCACTGCCATGCCTTACGTGCGGCGTGGTCTGAAACGGCGGACCCGTGCGTGCGCCGTCGTGCACGCATGACGGGGACCACCGGCGTCGAGATCTGAACGTCGCCGGGAACCACCAGCTCAGAGGTCAGACGTCAGAGCTTCGTGGTGATTGCTTTGCTTGTCTTCGCTAGCTGCGCTGCGCGGCACGGAGGCCTGTATTTGTGCAAAAAAAAAGGATCGGTTTGCACTGGCGATAGGTGCATGAGTGTCTCATCATCCTCTGTGCTCTCAGCTTGTTATATTACCATAGTTAGGTATCTGCTGTTTAATTGGAAACCGATTGTTCAACTAATTGTTGGGTGACTGAGTAGTCAAGATTATCTGCCAAGCCTGTCGCTGAATTTCGGTAGTACGCTGTAAGGGTACAGAGCTGAATCGTGGGTATCTGGGTACCACATACCAATTGAGAACAAACATTGTAGGCCCGTAGAAATGTGTAGAGCAGAGAAAACAATATGACTGCCAGATTAATTTTCACTCTGCCGATTAGGCATCCATGAAGAGATATTGCAATACACTCTAGTTCTCCAGTTATGTCTGGCATGGTTCATCATCTGATCCATTACACTTCAAATGCCTGTGCATTTATGCCTTTGGCCTTGCAGCCATATGTTGGGCAATTTGGAAAGCTCGAAATAATACTTGCTTTCAAAACAGAACTATGAAACACCCTGCCGAATTTATTTGTCGTGGACAGGTTCAGGTTTGTACAGCAGTGAAAGGCAAGTGCAGGTGGCAGAGGGAGTCATGATCATGTTACAAATGAAGTTTAGACTAGTGGTTTCTCAGGCGCAGGTTTCTTCATGCAAGTTCCCTGCTCCAACGATAGATGCAGCCTTTCGGCCTGATCTTAGGCCCTAACTCACCCTCCGTGGACGAACCTCAGCGGATGAATGACCAAGACATGGACAAGATGGTGACATCCCTCCTCTGTTCGCCAACTGGATGCCCGATGGTTGTATTTCTAACGCAATGTCGCCCCGTTTTCTGACCTCTTGTTCGATGGACATGTAACAATCAGTATGTTCTCCGTGATGGATGGTTCGTTTTTGTGTAAGCATGGGGTATTATTAGTCTGGAGTAGTACTCACATAAATCAATTAGGGTGGTCCAAGAGTGATCGTCACTAAAAAGTTCTGCCTATAGAAACGGGTCACATCATCCCAGAAACAGAGAAACAACGCCATTGGGTAACTTTTTCATTCTTGTGTAAACTGAATAACTGATACACAAGAAGACAAACAATGAGAGGGACAAAACTGAATATCGATTCATATTTCAGTAGGGTGATTCATATACACAATTTCCCTACCATTCTATTAGCTGGAAGCCTGGACAGAAAAAAAAACCAACACGAGAGCTGGAAGAACAAAGAAGAAAATCAAGAGCCAAAACTGTTCTTCGTCAGTCATGCCACCGGACCAGCATAATGACGCATCTCAAGATAATATAAAGCTTTGATCTCTGCTCCTTGAGGGCTTTGCTGAAGCCTTCTCTCTTTGTTTGGCTCCTAAGCTTCATCCTGACAAATGCTCACACTCTTTGAACACAAGTCTCAAGTCTGTATCTAATGTTGGCGTGGCAGGCTGGAAAAGACGACAACTGCTCAGTGATCTTGGCACTTGAACCTGGTGTGGGTGTGGCTGACTCAGTTTGCACTATGCTAGGAGTTTATATAAGAAGGGACATAGGCAGAGGCAATGGAAATAATGAACAAGAGGAGACTAAACTATGCACCCATCCACTTGCACCATGTCAAGAATGGCAGCCAACACACTATATGTACTTGGACCATCAGACAAGGGAGTGAAAAACAAGTATCCCACTGTCTATCTGATCATGTGAGTTGTGAGCCTGTCCTGTCTCTCATCTTACAATAATCTGCTCCACGCGCGCTCAACTTTGGCCTTTCAGGCATCAAGTTAATGGCAAAATCAGTCTTGACCTCTCAGGAAATTGAAGCGTGCCCGACAACCCTGAATGGCCCTCCATTGCGCCTGATGGACAACCTCACCGATCTCGCGCACACGCTTGGATGGATTGCATGTGTTCTGATCGGACTACAGCAAGGATTTGCTTGGATCTAACCTTTGGTGTTCGCCCCAGATCACGAACAGCTATGTTCTGTATCTCTGTTCCGGGTAGACAAGATAGTAACGCATTATTTTGTAAAACATGTCGACAGAAACTGTGATAGCTGCAAAATTTATGTATGATGAGAATTCGAGTTTCTGAATGATATATGGGAAAATATTATGTGCAAACCCTCAGCTCAGTGTAATCGTGAAAACTCTTTAGAAAAACTTATGTCGGAGTTTTGAAAATTTTTGAAGTTATGAACATCCATAGTCCATCTGTAGATGTACATGTAGAAAAAAAAATTTGAGATTCAAACTCGTTTTGTAAAATAAATTTTATTTTGTTTGCCCTGGAGGGATATTTACCTTGTATATAAAACTCTATTTTCTCTATCTTAATTGAAGGGCAGAGCTCCTGTCGTTACGTTCAAAAAAATAATAATAATAATTTTTAGATGCATATGCTGATATGCACAATGAGTATTGGTGTTCTAGTGCATATTCACCTGGAATTTGTTGTTTTTATATGGGTTTGAATCCTTAAAATTTGCTACAATGTACATCTATAAATGCATTGTAGATGTGCATAGTTTCAACATTTTTCAAAACTCCTACTTATGTTTTTCTAAAGGGCCAAGATTTCAATGAGTAGAGGGTTTGCGCTGAATATTTTCCCGTGATATATAGCCAAAATGAACAATGAAATATTACATTGCTGTTTTGTTACGCACAGTTCACTTTGCGTGAACATCATTCTAGCATTTTTCTAGTATTTTATTAGTGTCTGCTTAGCTAGTTTAGTTCATTAATTCATCGAATTTAAAAATTACATCAAACCCAAAAATTTGGAATTCAAGTGAAATGATGCTTTTGTGGCATGTATTCCATGAGTTCACCAACACTTCTCTTGAATTGTTCCAGAACTTCACATTTTTGGGCTTCTTAGTGGATAGAGAATACATACATTTATTGGAATGTTTCCAGCTAGGCTTCATCTTTTCAAGTATTTATCAGATAATGTCGCAAAAGTTCCAACTTTTGTGTATGAAATCAGCAAATCAAATTATTTCCAAAAGATGTAATCACTAGAATAGGATCGCAACAGTTTCAGATCAGAATGTAATGGAAACGATCTTTCTGTTGAATTCCATTGATGACATCTATGAAACATAAATTTAGATCGGCTTCGTCATTTGCTGTTGGTAAACCCGCGATTCATGTGCAAAAGAAATTGTGCAAGCGAATGAGAGACAAATAATAAGAGAGGAACAAATCTGAATATTGATTCATGTTGACTGCCTCTATCTATATATACAATTGCCCTATCTATTTAGTAGCAGAACACCAAGCAAGAACTGGGAAAATAAAACAAAAATCAATAGCAAAAATTGTTTTTCGTCAGTCATGCCACCGGATCAGCATAACAACACACCGCGAGATGATATAAAGCCTTGATCTTTGCTCCTTGAGGGCTTTGCTGAACCCTCCTGTCCTTCGGCTCCCAAGCTTCATCCTTACAATCTGAACTGTCACACCTTGGACAGAACTCACAAGGCGTATGTAGAGCTGATTTGAGTGACTAAGAACACCACTACTGTATGATTTTGCTCTTGGTGTGGTTGGTCCTCAGCTGGCACAATGCTAGAAATTTATATAGGAAGGGTAGCACAGGTGGAGATGGTTGTTGTAAGAGACAGAAAAGCATATAATACACCCACCTGCATCATGGCAAGACTGGGAACCACACAGCATGTACTTGGACCATCCGACAACAAGGTAAAAATCTAAGAGCCCAATGTCCATCTGATCATGTGAGTATGATTCATCTCATCATACAATAACCTGGAGTTGGCCTTACAGTTATCAGTTTATTAGCAAAGTCAATGTTGATCCCTGAGAGGAGATTGGGGCGTGCCTGGCAACCCAAGATGCCCCTCCGGTGCGCCTCACGGATCCACAACCTGACCAGTCTCACCCTCCGCACGCTGACAAGGATTTGCGTGGAACGCATGTGCTGAGATCTGACTACAGCAAGGATTTGCCTGGATCTAGCTAGCCCTTAGTGCCTGCTTAAGAACATGATGAACAGCCATTTATATCTCTGTCCCCGGGGATAAAATAGTACTACTGGAGTGTAGGGACAGGCTGCGCTTAACTTTGCTTTTGTGATGGCAATGTGAGCTTTTGGAGAGGCATTCTAAAGAAGAAGGGAGAGTGACCAACATTCCAGCCTTGGTTTAGGTAATCTCTCTTCTTGATTGCTCCCCTTCACTAGTTACCTAATTTTGAAATTGAATTGACCTGCCAATATAATTCGGAGTTCCGGAAAAACATAAGTATTTTCATTGCATTTTTATTAGTTGATTTTTTTTTGGATTTTTCTTTTGGTTGGAGCTCAGATTGTACACCATGAGCCTCTTTTTATGAATGCTTCAAAAAATGGGAAATGCTGATGAGAAATAAATTAATTAGTTGAACTAACCCCTACATGCTCTTTTTAAGTTTTGAGAGGAGGCTTTGCCTGAAATGCATGCTAACGCACATTATTGGATGAACCCCCAAAAATGTCTTTACTCCAAAAAAGCAATCAATGAAGGTCTCTCTAAAAGGTTTCTTTTTATGGTTTTTCCGACATGAAGTCAACAAAAAAAATTACTTAGAGACAAATATTTGACCACAAGAATGATATTTGTTGTAGACTAAAGTTGAAAGAAAAAGGTCAAAGTAAAATTAACAAGGGAAGAAAAATGTACAGGGAGGCTATATGTTGGATTTAGAAGGAATGAAAATAGTAGAAGGGAAAATATTCATTTGTAGGGAGTTTTTTTCCATATGATTGTATTGGTGCCAACGCAATGAGAATGACCGGACTTGCGTCCATATGTATATCCTGCGGTCATCAGAAGTCTGACGAGGCAAATGTAAATGCCACAAGGATGCAGTTGGTGGAAGACCAATAAGATGGAACCAAAGGAAATGTGTAGAACCGCAAGGAAGAGAGGGAGACCCAAAGATGCAAAGGACTTGTGCTGTTCCTTTAGAAGACTTCATTTTCCATTTCTCTCCTGGCACAATACCTGAGGAATTGTGGAGTCCAAGGCCTTCAGAATCAGAATATAGCACTAAGGGGTGTTTGGTTGGGGTGTTAAAGTTTAACAAACACCGTAGCACTTTCATCTTATTTGACAAAAAGTTTTCAATTTTGTACTAATTAGACTTAATAGATTCGTCTAGTAAATTACTCCTAATCTGTGCCGACATGCATGCAATTAATCTACATTTAATACTCCATGCATTTGAGGGAACATTAATGTGATGGGAGTTAAATTTGTCAACAGAGCCTCAGTCTGTTGCCTGAAGTTTTGAGTCGGCAAGACAATGAAAGAGAGAGCCCTTTTCCGTCAGTGGAAGCAGTCGTATAAACTGCAGATTCAGATTTTCTGGCAAAGAAGAGGAAAACAATCAGGTCAGAAGCTCAAACTGCGAGGATCGATGTGTGTACTCAAAGACAAAGAGGCATCTGTGAAGGCATTGTGTGCGACCCATTGGTTGTCGTTCTCTTGTTCATTGATTTGGCATTCCACATACACTGGTGATTACACAATGACACAGTAGACACTGACGAACACCAGAGCGAATCCTACTGCTACCACCTCTATTTGTACTAGTACTACACTATATTGGCCCTTGGCCCTCTATGTACAGCAGCCGGTAACCATTGCGGCACCAGCACGACACCCCCAAAACTTCGGCACCCGACGATGAGGCATCAGGCGAAAACGATCGAGCTCGCACGGCGGATCCACCACTCTCGCCATGGATCCCAGCGGTGGATGGATCAGTCGTGCCAGCGCAGGAGCATGACGACGCAGCGCTGGATGATGTAGAGCCTGGCCCTCTGCTCCTTGAGGGCCTTGCCGAACCCCCTCTGCCTCCTTTGGCCTCCAACGAGCAGCTTCATTGTGTTGTGGGTTGCAGGATTCTCCCAAGTGGGCAATGGGGAGGAGAAGCTCTGTGTTGTTGGCTCAAGTTCAAGTAGCAGGTGTTGTTGAACTTGTGTCAGCACTCCAATGGGCGCCGTATATATAGCAGAGCAGAGCAGGAACCTCAGCAGCTGATAGTGTAGTGTAGGTAGCTGGTGAGGGTAGCAGAGGAGGAGAAGGCAATTGCATTGATAATGCGGTGCGAGCGGGCCAGACGGGGCGTGCAACGGCAGGCAGGCGGGGTTGGGCGCCAGTGAGACGGCCAGCGCGGCGAGATTCCGCCTGTCCCCCCGCCTGCCCGTGCCCGGGGACCGCACGCCCACGCCGGGGTGGTTCGCCCGTCGTGCGCGGCGCGCCCAGCGGTGTCGGGCCACTGTTTGCGGTTTGCCTATGGAAAATGTGTCGGGGGGGCCCGGCCAGGGAAGGCGGGCGTGCGGCCGGACGGGGCGGGGGCCTCTTGTCGTGCGCCTTCTTGCTCGTGCGGTGCGGGTGCGGCGTCGCTGGCACTGGCAGCCACCACGCCCTCCCCTCCCTCCCGTCGTCCTGTCCCGTGCGTGCGTGCGCGTCTGACTGACCGACCGACCGCCCGTGCGCGCGCGCCGCCCGATTGATTCTTCTCATCAATGAGTAGCTTCATTCAGCTTTGAATGGTGGTTGCTGAGTCATGACTAGTAGACTCCAAAAGTCCTTTTCTTTCGGCGTTCGACGGGGTTCAAGCTTTCGTCCCCACTGCCCAGTGCCCACCCCCAAAAAAAAAAAGGAAAACAAACATCGGCATTACAATGTGATTTTACAATCCCATGGAGCTGGTTCTGGCTGGGGCATGCATGACGAGGCTCGTCTCTGTCGACCCTTACGGACAGCTGAGTAAAGAGGGGGCACTGTGTGTCCAGGACTCCAAGGATGCCACACCTTGCTAATGACTCGCCATTGCTCTGTCATTTTCTGGTTCCGCTGAGAGCCGGGTGAAGCGCACTGGATCAGGACGTTAACAAACGAACCACTTATGCTTGGGGGTTAGCGGGAGTGCATGTGCGCGTGTCGGGCATGGCCGCATATGGCATCATGGTGGCGGGTGAGGTGAGACTGAGAGGCGCCGTCGCCGTGCATGCAGTGAGATGAGAGGACCATCATCGGAGCATGCACACCGTACTGTACTGCCCACGCTGATTGCCTGATTGGCCTGCTCCGATTACAGTGATTCATTGGCTGTTTCACTTGGGGTTCTAGCGCGCCCACCGATTCGGTCAAGCCCCATGGGACAGCGCATGTGAGTGATTCCTAAGTACGACCTGCATCGAGATTCACGATTTTGTAACTCTTTTCCTTCTTTGTTCGGTTTTCGACATCTCTCGTCTTTGAGCAGTGTGCCCGTGTTTAAAACTAGCAGAACTAGCGTTAGTGATCCTTAGGGCAACCACGGTACCGTGAGCTGGTTACCAGCTATAAGACAACTTCCCAATTATATTAACTTTTAGCACATTATTAACTCATAACTTGAATAGACTAACATGGCATTCTTACATATAGTCTTGAAATGTGTGAAAGAAACTAGCTTTTAATTAAAAGCTATGTCGGTACCAACAGTACGGGGGTACCCGCACCTATCGCCAAAAAACTAACACGACCGAAACCGCAATAAAAGATAGCCCGCCTCGACCGCGTACCCAGTCAGTCTCGTACGAGGCCCGCTCGACGGGGCGCCTCGACCGCGCCCCGGCTCCGACTCGTACGAGGCCCGCTCGACGGGGCGCCTCGACCGCGCCCCGGCTCCGACTCATACGAGGCCCGCTCGACGGGGCGCCTCGACCGCGCCCCGGCTCCGACTCGTACGAGGCCCGCTCGACGGGGCGCCTCGACCGCGCCCCATCCCGTGCCGCGAGGTACTTCGACAGCGCTCCGACCTGCGCGAGGCTCGACCGCCCGCTGGGGAGAACTCCGACTCGCGTGAGCCCGGACCGAGCACCTCGACACCTTTTCTTTGCCTACCCCAGGACAAAAGCCATAGCATTCAATGCGGTTACATACTACCACCTACCGACATGGCTGCGGCCAGGATCGACGTGGGAACAATACCCGTGTCAGATCTCACTGTTTTACCGCCCATCCCGTGATGGGAGGTGAAACCCGTCACTATACCCACCTTACCGCGCACTGTTCACCATCAATCACCCTCGAGGGAGGATAAGACAAGGCCCGTTCTTCGCGATATCGGGGATTCGGCCTTATCCATCCGGCCTCGACCCGGCCTCGACCCAGCCCCGACGCTCGACTTAGTTCAAAGGACGGTATGACATGGCGCTCTGGGTCATTTCGCCATCTTGTCTCCCACAACGTCAGGGTGTCTAGGGATGGCCGGCCATTCCTAAGGCACGTCGCTACAGTCAACTCAACAGGAATCGACAAAACATCACCTCAAGGCTCCCCGTCGTCTTGGCCTCTCCTCACCCTATAAAAGGGCAGGCCAGGGTTCAACGGAGGGGGGGACGAAGACGGAACGAAAAACACAAAACAGAAGATCAACATCTCAAACAACCGCCTTTTTCCTCTTTTCTCTTTGAGACTTGGGCTCGACACCCTCTCTCGCATGCTTGTAACCCCTACACGAGCACCTCGGTGCAAGGAAATATAAACATCTCCCCCCGCTGGACGTAGGGCCTTCTTTTGCCCGAACCAGGATAAACCCCCGTGTGTTCTCCTTGCATCACCATCCAGGAAAGAGACACGCAGCATTTACTCGTTGGTTTAGGACCCCCTCGGGTCCGAACACCGACAGTTGGCGCGCCAGGAAGGGGATCGCTGCGTGAAAACGTCGCTTTCTCGCCTTTCTTCCTGGATGGCTGACCCCGAACGTCCGATTCCGTTGGCCACGGTGATCTGGTTCGGGAGTTTGGAGTTCATGTCGCTCGGCTCTGGCTACGACATGGTCCTACTTCCGTCCAGACACCCAACCGACGAGGACTACGAGCTCTCCCAGCCCGGGGGAGCAATCCACCGGCACCGTCGCTCTAGGCGGGCGCGGGCCGCCCGACGACGACGAGCCCGGTACAGCCACCGTCTTCACCCCGCGGAGGGCGATGGGGTCCCCCGGTCCGGCACCCCCTAGCCAGGCGCCAGCCTAGATCTCCTTTTGGAAGGTTTGGGAAGGACGAGCTTGGCTAAGGGTGACATGCCGACGGAAAATCCCGCCGCTCCCCCGTCCGGTGAGACACCACTGTCCGGAGCATCCATTTCAGCACGGGCAGCGACATCTCCATCACCATTCCCGTTTGGGCTAGACTCGGCTGCCCGGGTGTACGCATCCTCCGTGAGCACCCGCATGAGTGCTTATGAGGAACTCCCCGGGCACCATCTACGCTCCACTCTGGACCTCGTTGCATCCACACCGGCTTCTGATTATCGGGACTCTATGGAGACACCGAAAACAGAGCCCCGTGTGACTGCTTCTTTACGTCGTCGCCTCAGTGACGATTGGCAACGGCCACACGTTCCCCCGTCATATTACTACTTTGGCGCTCCTGACTCCGACTCGGCTGACGACACCTATGATCCGACCCGCGAGTGCTTCAACATCGACGTTGAAAGCACTTCGGAATCAGAGGACGAAGAGCCAGTCGAAGGAAGGCACACGCCACCTCATGTCGAGCCTCCTGCCGAGCGAGACGAGCCTCAGTTCCTTGCGGATCAAGGAGCGCAGCTCGAACAGATTCGCGAGTTGCAGGACAGGCTTGACGAGGAACGGGAAAACCTGGATCTACTCCAACAAACCCTCGAGCGTGAGCGTGCGGAACACGCACTTGGCGGGAGAGCTCGCGAGAGAGCTCGCGACGTCAATCGTCGCATCGACGAGGACCGGGTGGTCGACCCCCCGGTTTTCGCCCGAGCCAGCCAGAACGTCGTCGCCGCCGCCATGCTCCTCCGCAACATGGCCGAGCCATCAAACCCCGACGCCTGTCGGGCTCGAGATGAAATCCGAGAACTCCTCGAGACCGCCGCCATGCAGCAGGCCGAGAGCTCTGCCTCGAGGCGACGCGAGGCAGCCTCGGAGCGGATCCTCGAGCCTTCCCGACAGGAGAGAGAAGCCTCGGTTCACCCCGAGCCTGCCCGGCGAAACCGGGTAGCACCGGCCCCTGAGCCCACCGGCAACGACCGCGAGCCTCGAGACACCCGTGGCAACATCGTCGAGCGCCGCACGCGCAAACACGGTGACGGTGTGGCTCGAGGCTACCACGTCCACAGGGGCGGACGCTACGACAGCTCAGAAGATCGTAGCCCTTCACCCGAGCCCCTAGGTCCTTGGGTCTTCAGTAAGGCAATCCGTGAGACGGTGCCCCCGGCTCGGTTCCGCCCCCCCACGACTCTCACCAAATACAATGGCGAAACCAAACCCGAACTTTGGCTCGCCGATTTTCGCTTGGCGTGTCAGTTGGGCGGGGCCACCGATGACCGGGTCATCATTCGACAACTCCCCCTGTTCCTCTCCGACACCGCCCGAGCCTGGCTCGAGGATCTCCCACCTCGGCAGATCCACGACTGGGACGATCTCGTGAGGGTGTTCGAGGGAAATTTCAAGGGGACCTACATGCGCCCCGGCAACTCGTGGGACCTCCGGAGCTGCAAGCAGAAACCAGATGAATCCCTCCGGGACTACCTCCGACGCTTCTCCCGGCAGCGTACTGAGCTCCCCAACATCACCGACTCCGATGTAATTACGGCCTTCCTCTCCGGCACCACCTGTAAGGAGTTGGTCCGAGAATTGGGCCGTAACACCCCACTCACTGCCAACGGATTGATGGACATCGTCACCAACTTCGCCGCCGGCGAGGAGGCGGTTGGTGCAATCTTTGGCGGTGACTCAGAAAGGGGGGAGCAGAAGGTTGACGATCCCACGAGTTCCACCCAAGGCCCCAAGAGAAACAACCGCAAGAAGAAAAAAGGCCAGCAGGGCAAGCTCGAGGCCCCGGCCGACGAGCTTGTCGCTGCTACCG
This sequence comes from Saccharum officinarum, assembly GCA_020631735.1. NCBI lineage: Eukaryota > Viridiplantae > Streptophyta > Magnoliopsida > Poales > Poaceae > Saccharum > Saccharum officinarum. The sequence continues at coordinate 54,384,383 of CM036168.1, read as the reverse complement.
AGCACAAGAAACCTCGAGGCCCCCCCCGGCGGGGGCGTCTTCGACAAAATGCTCAAAGAGCCGTGTCCCTACCACAAGGGACTCACTAACCATAACCTCGAGGATTGTCACATGCTGCGCAGGTACTTCAGGGGTGCCGGCGCCAAGAAGGATGAGAAGGAGGACCCTAAGGGTGACGACAAGGATGGGGAATTTCCCGAGATCCACGACTGCTTCATGATCTACGGAGGGCCCTCGACCTGCCTCTCTGTGCGCCAGCGCAAGCGAGAATAGCGCGAGGTCTTCTCCGTACAATCGGCAGTACCTCGCTTCCTTGATTGGTCCGCGGTGGCCATCACTTTCGACCGTGACGACCACCCGGACTACGTCCCCAACCCGAGGGTCTATCCGCTCGTTGTTGACCCCGTCATCGCCAACACACGCCTCACCAAGGTGCTCATGGACGGCGGAAGCAGCCTCAACATCATCTACTCCCAGACCCTCGACCTTCTGGGGGTCGAGAGAGCGCGCCTCCAACCTAGCGTCGGGGGTTTCCACGGAGTCGTGCCAGGGAAACGGGCGGAACCCCTCGGGCGAGTCGATCTGCCTGTTTGTTTTGGCACACCGGCCAACTTCAGAAAGGAGACTCTCACTTTCGAAGTGGTCGGATTCCGCGGAACGTACCACGCTATCCTAGGGCGCCCATGCTACGCCAGGTTCATGGCAATTCCGAACTACACCTACCTCAAGCTCAAGATGCCAGGCCCAAACGATGTCATCACTATAGGGCCCTCATATGAACATGCCTACGTGTGCGACGTCGAGTGCGTCGAGCACGGCGAGGCTGTTTTGGAGTCGGCGATCTTGGCTGCAGACCTCGACGGTCTCGCCAATACGATTCCCAACCCAAAACGCCATGCCGGCTGCTTCGAGCCCGCTGAAGATGTCAAACTCGTACCCCTCGACCCCGCTGGTCCCAAGGGAAAGGCACTGAGCATTAGTGCCACACTCGATCCTAAATAGGAAGCAATGCTCGTCGACTTTCTCCGCGCAAACGTCGACATCTTTGCGTGGAGTCTCTGACGCTACCACGTCAGACACGTCCGCAACCGTGACCTCAACGTCGGCGACTTAGTGCTACGGCAGAACCAGAACACCAAGGGACGGCACAAGCTCACACCACCATGGGAAGGGCCGTACATCATCGCAGAAGTACTAAAGCCGGGCACCTACAAGCTATCCAACGAAAAGGGCGAAATCCTCACCAACGCTTGGAACATTGAACAGCTATGTCGCTTCTTTCCTTAAAAAGCCTCGAGGCTCTGTATTTTCTTTTTCGTCAATAAAGAGTACAGCGATGTTCAAACTTTTGTTTCGTAATGAGGAAGGATCGACCCTGCACTCCCAGAGTCGACCCTCCCTCGGGGGCTGCAAGGGGGAACCCCCGGTCCCCGAAAAAACTTATGCTCTTTTTTAAAATTTAAGAACCGCTTCTTAGATCGACTTCGCTGAAAGAGCACCCTAAGGTTCGAGAGGGCTCTCGAGTCTGGAGCATCACCTACGCCTCCGAGGCTATGGTACCTCCACTCACCCCTTACACCTTTTAGAGGCATGCCTTCACGATAGGAAGATCTAAACAACGGTTCCTAAATTTAAAAAAGAACATACCCCCTATCGCTTAGATCAGGCTCTCACACGATTTACAAGGCCGCAACATCACCCTGAAGCTCGAGGGCAGTTGAGCTACGAGATCACTTACGCCTCCGAGGCTACGGTACCTCCACTCGATCCCTTACGCCAAAGGGTGCAGCTGCGTGCTAAGTAAATCACGCGAGAACACGGTCCGAGCGATAAAGGGAAGAAAAGCTCGAGTAAAACTAAATCAACCATGAACCGGTTTATGTTTCGAGTTTTTAAGGCCTCCGCGGCCGCCACGACCAAAATTCGAAATACTAACTCATTACATGGGCCTTCATGCCCAGATTTGGCTCACAGGCCCTCGTCGTCGGCAGGCGGAACCACCTCGGCTTCAAAAAGCGAGGCCAGACGGCTCCCAGGCTCTTCGGTGGCTTCAATCAGCTCCACGCAAGCATCCTCGTTCTCCTCGTCTGTCCGATCTGGGTCTGTGATGAAGCCCTCGGCGACGAGATTCATGTCAAACACAAACCCTGAACGGACGATGGCCAGCGCCCTCTTCACGCCGTGATGGAGGCCGTCCCGTATCTTCTCCCGGCAAGGCGGCCCAGCGCCACCATCCGGCGGACGAAGGAGTTCCCCGGAACATCTTCCCCGGTGTCGGCGTCGGGCTCGACCCCTAGGCCGTCGCATACGGTGGTGATCGCGCCCTGGAGAAGTTGGGTCCTCCGGATCTCAGCTTCGAGGAGGCTCTAGAAGGAGTTGGCAGAAGATTGGGCCTCTCGATTCTCTCTCTCCAGCTCTGAAACACGACAAACAAATTAATACCCAACGCGGGCCTTCAACGTCGTGGCCGTGACAATCACACTTACCCTCGATATGGGTCTGTAGGCCCACGACCTCGTCACGAAGCCCCCGCACGTTCGCTCGAGCCCCAGGAAGGCGCTGTCCTTGTCGCTGATGGCTGCCTTTAGCGCCTCGATCTCCTGCCGAGCAGACTCGAGGGCTGCGTCCTTCTCTTGGACGGCTCCCTTCAGCGTCGTGACCTCGACGTTGAGGGTGTCGCGCTGAAGGCTAACCTGGGAGACATCCTCCTCGAGCTCCTTCACCCGCATGGACAGGGGCTCGAGATCCCTGTGGGCCTGGGCAGCCTCCTCCCGAGCCTTGTCCATGCCAGTGCGCATCACGGCCTCGCCGCCCGTGCCTGCGTCGCTTCTTCTTTCACCACCGCGTACGCGACGCGCAGCTCAGCCATCTCGGCGTTCCGATCGGATAGCCGTTTCTAGGCCTCCTCGACCAGAACCCGTTGCTGGGACAGCGCGCCCCACACGCCACTCTCATCCCGAATGAAGAGCGACTTGCGGCGGGAGTACTCCTTCAGCTCCTGAACGCAATCCGAAAAGGTCACAAAGCCGAGGGAAAAAGACACCAAGAAAACTACGGAGAAAGCCGACGGGTCGATCATACCTCGGTGGCATCTCCCATACTCCGCACGGCACCGGACGCCACTCGGAGCAACCGATCAAGATGCCGGCGGACGCCCTCGAGGTATTCCCATCGGTGCACCTCATCTTTGTCGCTCAAGACAAAGATGGGCTCGGCGTCGGGGTTCGTAGCGTCCCTAAACTGAAGGGACGGCCCCCCCACCTTGGCAGCTCCGTCTCTGCCCGCGCTATCGCCAGCGCGGCGATGTCGGGCCACGACGAGGACGACCCGGCCGGGGCGTCTCCCGGTCCCGCGGAAGGACCGGCCTCGCCCGCAGTGTTCACCTCTCCAACGGCCGTCGAGGCACCGGCCTGATCCGCGACCTCACCCCCCTCGACCCCCATCGCTTGTTTTCCTTTGTCTAGGGGGATGTCGTCGAGGGTAAGGTGAGGGCGGGCACCAACGACCGCCGGCGCCTCCGAAGCCGGCGCCTCGACCGACGATGGCTCCGGTACCCGCGCCTCGACCGTTGGCACCTCCGGAGCCGGCTCCTCTTCTTCCGGTGCTCCGGATAGGGGCTCGACCGCCCCGCCCTCCACCATGCCCGCTGGCTCTGCCAACGGGTCTTGTTGCGGCCGCGACCCCCTCGCCAGGGCCGCCTCCTGTCCTGACGCCGACGCGACCTCCTCTATGGTCACGTCCGCACCCGCCCGCTCCGCGTCGTGGACGGGTGCCTCGCCCGTCGCGACCTCAACGGTAGCCTCGGCCGTCGCCGACGACCTGGGCCCCGTCTCGACCGTATCGAGCACCGCTACCTCTGCCGGTTCGGACCCTCGACAGCAGGCTCCGGGCCAGCAACCACCGCGGCGTCGACTGACCCCTGCCGTTGTCGCAGGCGCCCTTCGCGGCCTCGACCTCCCGGACCCAGGCCGCATCCTGCTCCGCCGTCCGGTTGAGGACAACGGCGCTGGCCCGCAGCGACTTCACGGGGGTAAGCCCCATCGGCTCCGCCTTCCGCTTTAGCCTGCAAAGTGAGAAGAAACGTCAGCCAACGGATCCAGAGAAAAGCAGGACAACCAAGCTGAGATACTTACCGGAAATCGGCACCAAGTGCCTCAACCCCGCGCGACCCGAGCCTCCCGGGACGGCCGATGGTGGCCTCGCGGCGGCCTCACCAGCAGGCCGAGCGCTCCTGGGAGCCCCGGCCGACGCACCGCCCTGCGCCCTCTGTGCCTCCGAGGCCAGCTGGCCTCGGGTTCTTACGCCTGCCGACGCCGCCGCCGATGACGACGCCGGTACTGCCGTCCCAGCCCCTGCCCGAGCCTGCAGGGCCTGGGCTGGTGCGGACGTCCCTGTTGACCCCTCTCGACGGGTCCGGGGTAAAGCGGCCCCTCCCGTCGAGGGGCCCGACTCCTTCTCCGCCTTCTTCCCCTCGGGCTCCTCGACTACGACGACCGAGGAGGACGCCCCCCCGATGGGCTCCAGCAGGGGGCGAATGTCGGGAAGGTCCCCAAGCCTAGTCGCGATCTCATATCGCGACAGGGCATCGTCGTCTTCGCCGCTGCTGTCGTCGTCCTCCCCGAGACCGTCTCGGAAGGCGACGGCGCCAGGGGACCCCGTCGATGGTCTGCTGGCGTCGAAGCTTCTTCAACGCCTCCGCCTCCTTGGCCTTGCGGATCGCCCGCTTCTTGGCCGTCTCCTTGGTCTGCTTCTTCTTGGAAGCATGCTGGCGTCGAGCCTCCCGGGCGGGCCGGTCCTCCGGGACTGGCGGACGCGTTTCCCGCAACGCCGACAGATCCTATACGCCGGTCTCGACCACATCAGCGAAATCCACAGATAAACGAAAATAGCAACACCTCAGCCCCGGGATACGTACCACGGACTCGAACCCTTCGGTAGGCCTCATGGGAACCCGGTTGGCCTCCTCCGCCTTGAAGTTCCCAACCATCCGGCGCGCTCGTCGGAGGACCTCCTCGAGGGCGAGGGATTCATGGGACATCCGGGTCCCCTCCAGATTTGCCTCCGGAGTCATCTGGTCCAGACGGAGACGACGCCGGCACAGCGGCATCACTCTGCGGCGATGGAAGGTCGCTGCCACCGCCGCAGCCGTCAAGCCCCGAAGGCGAAGCTGCTGCAGCGCCGCCAGCAGCGGGTCCAAGCGCGGCTTCTCGGCCTCCGGCACTCCGTACGACCAGCGCTCCTCTCGAGCGGTCAACACGCGGCCGGTGTACCTCGGCAACTGATTTTCATCATTGCGGAGGTAGAACCACCCTCGTGCCACCCACTGTTCGAAGAGATGAGGCGGGCCGGGATGTACAGATCCGCCCGACCCGACCTCACCTGCAGCACGCAGCTCCCCACTCGAGCCGCGCACAGGACGCCCTTCTCCCCTGCCTCTTGGCAAAGAGCTCGGCCTTGAAAAGGTGAAGCCACAGGTTCCACTGCGGCTCCACCCCAAGGTAGCCCTCGCAGACCGCCGCGAAGATGGCAGCCTGCGCGACGGCGTTGGGAGAAAGATGGTGAAGCTCCACTCGGTAGTAGTGGAGGAGCGCGCGCATGAAGACCGACGCCGGCACGCCAAACCCCCGCTCGTGGAAGCAGACGAAGCTCACCACATACCCTTCAGGGGGCACCGGTTCCCGATGGGCAGGGGGCGGCGCCATCCACTCCGGCTGCGACCGGCTCGTCCTTGGCCGCAGCAGCCCGTCCTCGACCAACTCTTCCAACCTCCTCTCCGTCACCGAGGAGGCGGCCCAGTCGTCGGCGGGGAGGATCTGGCTCTTTCCTGCCATCGGTGCTGTCGGAGGGGGATGGATGGAAAGGATGCGGTGGCGGCGACGACGCGGGCGGAGAACGCGATAAGGCAAAGATTGTCTGAGGCAGAAGATTGCAGGAACGCAAGGGACCGGTGGGGAACGCAGACCCCTAGGCCTTAACTTTATATGCCTAGGCGGAAGCCCAACGGCCGCGCGAGAAGGTAGGAACAGTTTCCCGCATTAAATGCGCTCACCTAACCGTTTCCTTACATCTCGCAGGAGTCGGGCACGTGGCCGTCCCCCACGTCGTGACCACACGCCACGTCGCCCACTACCGCGCCGATCTCGCCTCCCCAAAAGACGCGCCCGGCTAACGAACGAGGGAGGGATCCGCGGACGAATATCCCCAGGTATGTGAAAAATGGGCCCGAAGCCCGCAATAAGTCTCGAGGGAGCGAAAGCTGGCCCTCGAACAGGGTTCGACAGCTGCCCTCGAGCAACAGAGTTAGGGACGACCCAGGGTGCGCCCGTACATGGCCAAGGGCTCGAGCCACGCTCTCGAGGCACCCCAGGACGTATTCGAGGCCGAAGGAGAAGGTCGTCGTAGGAATCCCTCCGGGGGAGGCATCGAGCCCTCGAATCCTGTCGAAGGGAATCGAGATCCACACGACCACTTCTTGGCATCTTTGAGGGCGCCTCCGGGCCACTAGCCGACCCCTAACGAACGGGGCACGGGCTCTCACTCGAATTCCCCCGCTAGCAGCTCACCGGAGATCGTCGGAACTCGCGCCCAAACGAGGGTAGTACGGCGTTCTCCACCCCTCCTCCTTTTTCAGAAAAGGAGCGTGAGGGTCGCAAAAGACGACCGGGACTTTGATCGACCTCGTGCGCGCGAGGCTCGGGGTCCCGACCGCAGAAACGGGCCCGAGCCCCGGAATAAGTCTCGAGGGAGCGAAAGCTGGCCCTCGAAAGGGTTCGACAGCTGCCCTCGAGCAACAGAGTTAGGGACGACCCAGGGTGCGCCCGTACATGGCCAAGGGCTCGAGCCACGCTCTCGAGGCACCCAGGACGTATTCGAGGCCGAAGGAGAAGGTCGTCGTAGGAATCCCTCCGGGGGAGGCATCGAGCCCTCGAATCCTGTCGAAGGGAATCGAGATCCACACGACCACTTCTTGGCATCTTTGAGGGCGCCTCCGGGCCACTAGCCGACCTCTAACGAACGGGGCACGGCTCTCACTCGAATTCCCCCGCTAGCAGCTCACCGAGAGATCGTCGGAACTCGCGCCCAAACGAGGGTAGTACGGCGTTCTCCACCCCTCCTCCTTTTTTCGGAAAAGGAGCGTGAGGTCGCGTAGCAAAAAGACGGCCGGGGACCTGATCGACCTCGCGCGCGCGAGGCTCGGGGCTTGACCGCAACGAATCGTTCCCCAATCAAACGCGTACAAGACCTCGGAGGAGTCTCAATACTCCACCGAGGCCTCGGGGCTACACCCGGCGGGTGCGCTCGCGCGCCCTCGCCGGAAAAAATCACGGCGCTACGACTCCAATCCGACCAACCTCGGGAGTGATCACACACTCACCCAAAGGCTCGGGCTACTGTCGGACCAACAGTACGGGGGTACCCACACCTATCGCCAAAAAACTAACACGACCGAAATCACAATAAAAGATAGCCCGCCTCGACCGCGTACCCAGTCAGTCTCGTACGAGGCCCGCTCGACGGGGCGCCTCGACCGCGCCCCGGCTCCGACTCGTACGATGCGCCGCTCGACGGGGCGCCTCGACCGCGCCCCGGCTCCGACTCATACGAGGCCCGCTCGACGGGGCGCCTCGACCGCGCCCGCTCCGACTCGTACGAGGCCCGCTCGACGGGGCGCCTCGACCGCGCCCCATCCCGTGCCGCGAGGTACTTCGACAGCGCTCCGACCCGCGCGAGGCTCGACGCCCTGGGGAGAACTCCGACTCGCGTGAGCCCCGGACCGAGCACCTCGACACCTTTTCTTTGCCTACCCCAGGACAAAAGCCATAGCATTCAATGCGGTTACCTACTACCACCTACCGGCATGGCTGCGGCCAGGATCGACGTGGGAACAACCCGTGTCAGATCTCACTGTTTTACCGCCCCATCCCGTGATGGGAGGTGAAACCCGTCACTATACCCACCTTACCGCACACTGTTCACCATCAATCACTCCGAGGGAGGATAAGACAAGGCCCGTTCTCCCGCGATATCGGGGATTCGGCCTTATCCATCTGGCCTCGATCCGGCCTCGACCCAGCCCCGACGCGCATCGGACTTAGTTCAAAGGACGGTATGGCATGGCGCTCTAGGTCATTTCGCCATCTTGTCTCCCACAACGTCAGGGTGTCCAGGGATGGCCGGCCATTCCCAAGGCACGTCGCTACAGTCAACTCAACAGGAATCGACAAAACATCACCTTCAAGGCTCCCCGTCGTCTTGGCCTCCCCTCACCTATAAAAGGGCAGGCCAGGGTTCAACGGAAGGGGGGGACGAAGACGGAACAAAAAACACAAAACAGAAGATCGACACTCAAACAACCGCCTTTTCCTCTTTTCTCTTTGAGACTTTGGGCTCGACACCCTCTCTCGCATGCTTGTAACCCCTACACGAGCACCTCGGTGCAAGGAAATACAAACATCTCCCCCGCTGGACGTAGGGCTTCTTTTGCCCGAACCAGGATAAACCCCCATGTGTTTCTCCTTGCATCACCATCCAGGAAAGAGACACGCAGATTACTCGTTGGTTTAGGACCCCCTCGGGTCCGAACACCGACAAGCTAGTTTTTCTCTCTTCTATTAAAATATAAAATAATATGATTAGAGTCAACTCATACCATTGACCTGGCTGAGAAGACTAAGCTTAACGCTGAAATATTTATAGTAAAGGTTACCGGGGATATACTAACACACATGTATGTGCAGCTTGTATCATCATTTCCATACGTCATGTAATCAGACTCTATACAATAACTGGATACACGCTATTTAATTTAGGCAGTCTCAACTTGTCGGCGTTTCGGACCCGAGGGGTCCTAAACCAACAAGTAAATGTTGCGTGTGTCTCTTTCCTGGATGGTGATGCAAGGAGAACACACGGGGGTTTATCCTGGTTCGGGCAAAAGAAGGCCCTACGGCCCAGCGGGGGTGAGAAGTTTGTATTTTCCTTGCAACCGAAGTGCTCGTGTAGGGTTACAAGGCATGCGAGAGAGGGCGTCGAGCCAAGTCTCAAAGAGAGGAAAAAAGGACAAGGGTGGTTGCTTGAGGTATCGATCTCTTGTTTTTTCTTCGTTGTCTGTTGTTGTCCGGTGGGTGCTTCGTTCCTCTCCCTCTCGTAGAACCTGGCCTGCCCTTTTATAGGGCGAGAGGAGGCCAGGACGATGGGGGAGCCTTGAGGTGATGTTTGGTCGATTCCTGTTGAGTTGACTATAGCAGGACGTGCCCTGGGAATGGGGTCATCCCTGGACACCATGGCGTCGTGGGAGACGAGACGGCGAAATGACCCGGAGCGCCGTGCCATACCGTCTTCCCTTGCCGTTGAACTGTGCCAAGCGTCGAGGGTGGGTCGAGAGCCGGGTCGAGACTGGATGGATAAGGCCGAATCCCTGAGATTGCGGAGAACGAGCTTGTCTTATCCTCCCTCGAGGGTGATCGATGGTAA
>CM036168.1:54347013-54374809 GCA_020631735.1 Saccharum officinarum | reverse complement strand
CTTATGTCGGTACCAACAGTACGGGGTACCCGCACCTATCGCCAAAAAACTAACACGACCGAAACCGCAATAAAAGATAGCCCGCCTCGACCGCGTACCCAGTCAGTCTCGTACGAGGCCCGCTCGACGGGGCCCGCCTCGACCGCACCGGCGGCTCCGACTCGTACGAGGCCCGCTCGACGGGGCGCCTCGACCGCGCCCGGCTCCGACTCGTACGAGGCCCGCTCGACGGGGCGCCTCGACCAGCCCCCGCCCCGGCTCCGACTCGTACGAGGCCCGCTCGACGGGCCGCCTCGACCGCGCCCCATCCCGTGCCGCGAGGTACTTCGACAGCGCTCCGACCCGCGCGAGGCTCGACCGCCGCTGGGGAGAACTCCGACTCGCGTGAGCCCGGACCGAGCACCTCGACACCTTTTCTTTGCCTACCCCAGGACAAAAGCCATAGCATTCAATGCGGTTACTACTACCACTACCACCTAGCATGGCTGCGGCAGGATCGACGTGGGAACAATACCCGTGTCAGATCTCACTGTTTTATCCGCCCATCCCGTGATGGGAGGTGAAACCCGTCACTATACCCACCTTACCGCGCACTGTTCACCATCAATCACCCTCGAGGGAGGATAAGACAAGGCCCGTTCTCCGCGATATCGGGGATTCGGCCTTATCCATCCGGCCTCGACCCGGCCTCGACCCAGCCCCGACGCGCTCGACTAGTTCAAAGGACGGTATGGCATGGCGCTCTGGGTCATTTCGCCATCTTGTCTCCCACAACGTCAGGGTGTCCAGGGATGGCCGGCCATTCCAAGGCACGTCGCTACAGTCAACTCAACAGGAATCGACAAAACATCACCTCAAGGCTCCCCGTCGTCTTGGCCTCTCCTCACCCTATAAAAGGGCAGGCCAGGGTTCAACGGAGGGGGGGACGAAGACGGAACGAAAACACAAAACAGAAGATCGACATCTCAAACACCTTTTTCCTCTTTTCTCTTTGAGACTTGGGCTCGACACCCTCTCTCGCATGCTTGTAACCCCTACACGAGCACCTCGGTGCAAGGAAATACAAACATCTCCCCCCGCTGGACGTAGGGCCTTCTTTTGCCCGAACCAGGATAAACCCCCGTGTGTTCTCCTTGCATCACCATCCAGAAAAGAGACACGCAGCATTTACTCGTTGGTTTAGGACCCCCTCGGGTCCGAACACCGACAGTTGGCGCGCCAGGTAGGGGATCGCTGCGTGAAACGTCGCTTTCTCGCCTTTTCTTCCTGGATGGCTGACCCCGAACGTCCGATTCCGTTGGCCACGGTGATCTGGTTTGGGAGTTTGGAGTTCATGTCGCTCGGCTCTGGCTACGACATGGTCCTACTTCCGCCCAGGCACCCAACCGACGAGGACTACGAGCTCTCCCAGCCCGGGGGAGCAATCCACCGGCACCGTCGCTCCAGGCGGGCGCGGGCCGCCCGACGACGACGAGCCGGTACAGCCACCGTCTTCACCCCGCGGAGGGCGATGGGGTCCCCGGTCCGGCACCCCCCAGCCAGGCGCCAGCCTAGATCTCCTTTTGGAAGGTTTGGGAAGGACGAGCTTGGCTGAGGGTGACGCGCCGACGGAAAATCCCGCCGCTCCCCCGTCCGGTGAGACACCACTGTCCGGAGCATCCATTTCAGCACGGGCAGCGACATCTCCATCACCATTCCGTTTGGCTAGACTCGGCTGCCCGGGTGTACGCATCCTCCGTGAGCACCCGCATGAGTGCTTATGAGGAACTCCCCGGGCACCATCTACGCTCCACTCTGGACCTCGTTGCATCCACACCGGCTTCTGATTATCGGGACTCTACGGAGACACCGAAAACAGAGCCCCGTGTGACTGCTTCTTTACGTCGCCGCCTCAGTGACGATTGGCAACGGCCACACTTCCCTCCCCGTCATATTACTACTTTGGCGCTCCTGACTCCGACTCGGCTGACGACACCTATGATCCGACCGCGAGTGCTTCAACATCGACGTTGAAAAGCACTTCGGAATCAGAGGACGAAGAGCCAGTCGAAGGAAGGCACACGCCACCTCATGTCGAGCCTCCTGCCGAGCGAGACGAGCCTCAGTTCCTTGCGGATCAAGGAGCGCAGCTCGAACAGATTCGCGAGTTGCAGGACAGGCTTGACGAGGAACGGGAAAACCTGGATCTACTCCAACAAACCTCGAGCGTGAGCGTGCGGAACACGCACTTGGCGGGAGAGCTCGCGAGAGAGCTCGCGACGTCAACCGTCGCATCGACGAGGACCGGGTGGTCGACCCCCGGTTTTCGCCCGAGCCAGCCAGAACGTCGTCGCCGCCGCCATGCTCCTCCGCAACATGCCCGAGCCATCAAACCCGACGCCCGTCGGGCTCGAGATGAAATCCGAGAACTCCTCGAGACCGCCGCCATGCAGCAGGCCGAGAGCTCTGCCTCGAGGCGACGCGAGGCAGCCTCGGAGCGGATCCTCGAGCCTTCCCGACAGGAGAGAGAAGCCTCGGTTCACCCCGAGCCTGCCCGGCGAAACCGGGTAGCACCGGCCCCTGAGCCCACCGGCAACGACCGCGAGCCTCGAGACACCCGTGGCAACATCGTCGAGCGCCGCACGCGCAAGCACGGTGACGGTGTGGCTCGAGGCTACCACGTCCACAGGGGCGGACGCTACGACAGCTCGGAAGATCGTAGCCCCTCACCCGAGCCCCTAGGTCCTCGGGTCTTCAGTAAGGCAATCCGTGAGACGGTGCCCCCGGCTCGGTTCCGCCCCCCCACGACTCTCACCAAGTACAACGGCGAAACCAAACCCGAACTTTGGCTCGCCGATTTCCGCTTGGCGTGTCAGTTGGGCGGGGCCACCGACGACCGGGTCATCATTCGACAACTCCCCTGTTTCCTCTCCGACACCGCCCGAGCCTGGCTCGAGGATCTCCCACCTCGGCAGATCCACGACTGGGACGATCTCGTGAGGGTGTTCGAGGGAAATTTCAAGGGGACCTACATGCGCCCCGGCAACTCGTGGGACCTCCGGAGCTGCAAGCAGAAACCAGATGAATCCCTCCGAGACTACCTCCGACGCTTCTCCCGGCAGCGTACTGAGCTCCCCAACATCACCGACTCCGACGTAATTACGGCCTTCCTCTCCGGCACCACCTGTAAGGAGTTGGTCCGAGAATTGGGCCGTAACACCCCACTCACTGCCAACGGATTGATGGACATCGTCACCAACTTCACCGCCGGCGAGGAGGCGGTTGGTGCAATCTTTGGCGGCGACTCGGAAAGGGGGGAGCAGAAGGTTGACGATCCCACGAGTTCCACCCGAGGCCCCAAGAGAAACAACCGCAAGAAGAAAAAGGCCAGCAGGGCAAGCTCGAGGCCCCGGCCGACGAGCTCGTCGCTGCTACCGAGCACAAGAAACCTCGAGGCCCCCCCGGCGGGGCGTCTTCGACAAAATGCTCAAAGAGCCGTGTCCCTACCAAGGGACTCACTAACCATAACCTCGAGGATTGTCACATGCTGCGCAGGTACTTCAGGGGTGCCGGCGCCAAGAAGGACGAGAAGGAGGACCCTAAGGGTGACGACAAGGATGGGGAATTTCCCGAGATCCACGACTGCTTCATGATCTACGGAGGGCCCTCGACCTGCCTCTCTGCGCGCCAGCGCAAGCGAGAACGGCGCGAGGTCTTCTCCGTACAATCGGCAGTACCCTCGCTTCCTTGATTGGTCCGCGGTGGCCATCACTTTCGACCGTGACGACCACCCGGACTACGTCCCCAACCCGGGGTCTATCCGCTCGTTGTTGACCCCGTCATCGCCAACACACGCCTCACCAAGGTGCTCATGGACGGCGGAAGCAGCCTCAACATCATCTACTCCCAGACCCTCGACCTTCTGGGGGTCGAGAGAGCGCGCCTCCAACCTAGCGTCGGGGTTTCCACGGAGTCGTGCCAGGGAAACGGGCGGAACCCCTCGGGCGAGTCGATCTGCCTGTTTGTTTTGGCACACCGGCCAACTTCAGAAAGGAGACTCTCACTTTCGAAGTGGTCGGATTCCGCGGAACGTACCACGCTATCCTAGGGCGCCCATGCTACGCCAGGTTCATGGCAATTCCGAACTACACCTACCTCAAGCTCAAGATGCCAGGCCCAAACGATGTCATCACTATAGGCCCTCATATGAACATGCCTACGAGTGCGACGTCGAGTGCGTCGAGCACGGCGAGGCTGTTTTGGAGTCGGCGATCTTGGCTGCAGACCTCGACGGTCTCGCCAATACGATTCCCAACCCAAAACGCCATGCCGGCTGCTTCGAGCCCGCTGAAGATGTCAAACTCGTACCCCTCGACCCCGCTGGTCCCAAGGGAAAGGCACTGAGCATTAGTGCCACACTCGATCCTAAATAGGAAGCAATGCTCGTCGACTTTCTCCGCGCAAACGTCGACATCTTTGCGTGGAGTCTCTGACGCTACCACGTCAGACACGTCCGCAACCGTGACCTCAACGTCGGCGACTTAGTGCTACGGCAGAACCAGAACACCAAGGGACGGCACAAGCTCACACCACCATGGGAAGGGCCGTACATCATCGCAGAAGTACTAAAGCCGGGCACCTACAAGCTATCCAACGAAAAGGGCGAAATCCTCACCAACGCTTGGAACATTGAACAGCTACGTCGCTTCTTTCCTTAAAAAGCCTCGAGGCTCTGTATTTTCTTTTTCGTCAATAAAGAGTACAGCGATGTTCAAACTTTTGTTTCGTAATGAGGAAGGATCGACCCTGCACTCCCAGAGTCGACCCTCCCTCGGGGGCTGCAAGGGGGGAACCCCCGGTCCCCGAAAAAACTTATGCTCTTTTTTAAAATTTAAGAACCGCTTCTTAGATCGACTTCGCTGAAAGAGCACCCTAAGGTTCGAGAGGGCTCTCGAGTCTGGAGCATCACCTACGCCTCCGAGGCTATGGTACCTCCACTCACCCCTTACACCTTTTAGAGGCATGCCTTCACGATAGGAAGATCTAAACAACGGTTCCTAAATTTAAAAAAGAACATACCCCCTATCGCTTAGATCAGGCTCTCACACGATTTACAAGGCCGCAACATCACCCTGAAGCTCGAGGGCAGTTGAGCTACGAGATCACTTACGCCTCCGAGGCTACGGTACCTCCACTCGATCCCTTACGCCAAAGGGTGCAGCTGCGTGCTAAGTAAATCACGCGAGAACACGGTCCGAGCGATAAAGGGAAGAAAAGCTCGAGTAAAACTAAATCAACCATGAACCGGTTTATGTTTCGAGTTTTTAAGGCCTCCGCGGCCGCCACGACCAAAATTCGAAATACTAACTCATTACATGGGCCTTCATGCCCAGATTTGGCTCACAGGCCCTCGTCGTCGGCAGGCGGAACCACCTCGGCTTCAAAAAGCGAGGCCAGACGGCTCCCAGGCTCTTCGGTGGCTTCAATCAGCTCCACGCAAGCATCCTCGTTCTCCTCGTCTGTCCGATCTGGGTCTGTGATGAAGCCCTCGGCGACGAGATTCATGTCAAACACAAACCCTGAACGGACGATGGCCAGCGCCCTCTTCACGCCGTGATGGAGGCCGTCCCGTATCTTCTCCCGGGCAAGGCGGCCCAGCGCCACCATCCGGTGGACGAAGGAGTTCCCCGGAACATCTTCCCCGGTGTCGGCGTCGGGCTCGACCCCTAGGCCGTCGCATACGGTGGTGATCGCGCCCTGGAGAAGTTGGGTCCTCCGGATCTCAGCTTCGAGGAGGCTCTAGAAGGAGTTGGCAGAAGATTGGGCCTCTCGATTCTCTCTCTCCAGCTCTGAAACACGACAAACAAATTAATACCCAACGCGGGGCCTTCAACGTCGTGGCCGTGACAATCACACTTACCCTCGATATGGGTCTGTAGGCCCACGACCTCGTCACGAAGCCCCCCGCACGTTCGCTCGAGCCCCAGGAAGGCGCTGTCCTTGTCGCTGATGGCTGCCTTTAGCGCCTCGATCTCCTGCCGAGCAGACTCGAGGGCTGCGTCCTTCTCTTGGACGGCTCCCTTCAGCGTCGTGACCTCGACGTTGAGGGTGTCGCGCTGAAGGCTAACCTGGGAGACATCCTCCTCGAGCTCCTTCACCTGCATGGACAGGGGCTCGAGATCCCTGTGGGCCTGGGCAGCCTCCTCCCGAGCCTTGTCCATGCCAGTGCGCATCACGGCCTCGCCCGCCCGTGCCTGCGTCGCTTCTTCTTTCACCACCGCGTACGCGACGCGCAGCTCAGCCATCTCGGCGTTCCGATTGGATAGCCGTTTCTAGGCCTCCTCGACTAGAACCCGTTGCTGGGACAGCGCGCCCCACACGCCACTCTCATCCCGAATGAAGAGTGACTTGCGGCGGGAGTACTCCTTCAGCTCCTGAACGCAATCCGAAAAGGTCACAAAGCCAAGGGAAAAAGACACCAAGAAAACTACGGAGAAAGCCGACGGGTCGATCATACCTCGGTGGCATCTCCCATACTCCGCACGGCACCGGACGCCACTCGGAGCAACCGATCAAGATGCCGGCGGACGCCCTCGAGGTATTCCCATCGGTGCACCTCATCTTTGTCGCTCAAGACAAAGATGGGCTCGGCGTCGGGGTTTGTAGCGTCCCTAAACTGAAGGGACGGCCCCCCCACCTTGGCAGCTCCGTCTCTGCCCGCGCTATCGCCAGCGCGGCGATGTCGGGCCACGACGAGGACGACCCGGCCGGGGCGTCTCCCGGTCCCGCGGAAGGACCGGCCTCGCCCGCAGTGTTCACCTCTCCAACGGCCGTCGAGGCACCGGCCTGATCCGCGACCTCACCCCCCTCGACCCCCATCGCTTGTTTTCCTTTGTCTAGGGGGATGTCGTCGAGGGTAAGGTGAGGGCGGGCACCAACGACCGCCGGCGCCTCCGAAGCCGGCGCCTCGACCGACGATGGCTCCGGTACCCGCGCCTCGATCGTTGGCACCTCCGGAGCCGGCTCCTCTTCTTCCGGTGCTCCGGATAGGGGCTCGACCGCCCCGCCCTCCACCATGCCCGCTGGCTCTGCCAACGGGTCTTGTTGTGGCCGCGACCCCCTCGCCAGGGCCGCCTCCTGTCCTGACGCCGACGCGACCTCCTCTATGGTCACGTCCGCACCCGCCCGCTCCGCGTCGTGGACGGGTGCCTCGCCCGTCGCGACCTCAACGGCAGCCTCGGCCGTCGCCGACGACCTGGGCCCCGTCTCGACCATATTGAGCACCGCTACCTCTACCGGTTCGGACCCCTCGACAGCAGGCTCTGGGCCAGCAACCACCGCGGCGTCGACTGACCCCTGCTGTTGTCGCAGGCGCCCCTTCGCGGCCTCGACCTCCCGGACCCAGGCCACATCCTGCTCCACCGTCCGGTTGAGGACAACGGCGCTGGCCCGCAGCGACTTCACGGGGGTAAGCCCCATCGGCTCCGCCTTCCGCTTTAGCCTGCAAAGTGAGAAGAAACGTCAGCCAACTGATCCAGAGAAAAGCAGGACAACCAAGCTAAGATACTTACTCGGAAATCGGCACCAAGTGCCTCAACCCCGCGCGACCCGAGCCTCCCGGGACGGCCGATGGTGGCCTCGCGGCGGCCTCACCAGCAGGCCGAGCGCTCCTGGGAGCCCCGGCCGACGCACCGCCCTGCGCCCTCTGTGCCTCCGAGGCCAGCTGGCCTCGGGTTCTTACGCCTACCGACGCCGCCGCCGATGATGACGCCGGTACTGCCGTCCCAGCCCCTGCCCGAGCCTGCAGGGCCTAGGCTGGTGCGGACGTCCCTGTTGACCCCTCTCGACGGGTCCGGGGCAAAGCGGCCCCTCTCGTCGAGGGGCCCGACTCCTTCTCCGCCTTCTTCCCCTCGGGCTCCTCGACTACGACGACCGAGGAGGACGCCCCCCCGATGGGCTCCAGCAGGGGGCGAATGTCGGGAAGGTCCCCAAGCCTAGTCGCGATCTCATATCGCGACAGGGCATCGTCGTCTTCACCGCTGCTGTCGTCGTCCTCCCCCGAGACCGTCTCGGAAGGCGACGACGCTAGGGGGACCCCGTCGATGGTCTGCTGGCGTCGAAGCTTCTTCAACACCTCCGCCTCCTTGGCCTTGCGGATCGCCCGCTTCTTGGCCGTCTCCTTGCTATGCTTCTTCTTGGAAGCATGCTGGCATCGAGCCTCCCGGGCGGGTCGGTCCTCCGGGACTGGCGGACACGTTTCCCGCAACGCCGATAGATCCTATACGCCGGTCTCGACCACATCAGCGAAATCCACAGATAAACAAAAATAGCAACACCTCATCCCCGGGATACGTACCATGGACTCGAACCCTTCGGTAGGCCTCATGGGAACCCGGTTGGCCTCCTCCGCCTTGAAGTTCCCAACCATCCGGCGCGCTCATCGGAGGACCTCCTCGAGGGCGAGGGATTCATGGGACATCCGGGTCCCCTCCAGATTTGCCTCCGGAGTCATCTGGTCTAGACGGAGACGACGCCGGCACAGCGGCATCACTCTGCGGCGATGGAAGGTCGCTGCCACCGCCGCAGCCGTCAAGCCCCGAAGGCGAAGCTACTGCAGCGCCGCCAGCAGCGGGTCCAAGCGTGGCTTCTCGGCCTCCGGCACTCCGTACGACCAGCGCTCCTCTCGAGCGGTCAACACGCGGCCGGTGTACCTTGGCAACTGATTTTCATCATTACGGAGGTAGAACCAACCCTCATGCCACCCACTATTCGAAGAGATGAGGCGGGCCGAGATGTACAGATCCGCCCGACCCGACCTCACCTGCAGCACGCAGCTCCCCACTCGAGCCACGCACAGGACGCCCTTCTCCCCTGCCCTCTTGGCAAAGAGCTCGGCCTTGAAAAGGTGAAGCCACAGGTTCCACTGCGGCTCCACCCCAAGGTAGCCCTCGCAGACCGCCGCGAAGATGGCAGCCTACGCGACGGCGTTGGGAGAAAGATGGTGAAGCTCCACTCGGTAGTAGTGGAGGAGCGCGCGCATGAAGACCAACGCCGGCACGCCAAACCCTCGCTCGTGGAAGCAGACGAAGCTCACCACATACCCTTCAGGGGGCACCGGTTCCCGATGGGCAGGGGGCGGCGCCATCCACTCCGGCTGCGACCGGCTCGTCCTTGGCCGCAGTAGCCCGTCCTCGACCAACTCTTCCAACCTCCTCTCCGTCACCGAGGAGGCGGCCCAGTCATCGGCGGGGAGGATCTGGCTCTTTCCTGCCATCGGTGCTGTCGGAGGGGGGATGGATGGAAAGGATGCGGTGGCGGCGACGACGCGGGCGGAGAACGCGATAAGGCAAAGATTGTCTGAGGCAGAAGATTGCAGGAACGCAAGGGACCGGTGGGGAACGCAGACCCCTAGGCCTTAACTTTATATGCCCAGGCGGAAGCCCAACGACCGTGCGAGAAGGTAGGAACAGTTTTCTGCATTAAATGCGCTCACCTAACCGTTTCCTTACATCTCGCAGGAGTCGGGCACGTGGCCATCCCCCACATCGTGACCACACGCCACGTCGCCCACTACCGCGCCGATCTCGCCTCCCCAAAAGACGCGCCCGGCTAACGAACGAGGGAGGGATCCGCGGATGAATATCCCCAGGTATGTGAAAAATGGGCCCGAAGCCCGCAATAAGTCTCGAGGGAGCGAAAGCTGGCCTGCGAACAGGGTTCGACAGCTGCCCTCGAGCAACAGAGTTAGGGACGACCCAGGGTGCGCCCGTACATGGCCAAGGGCTCGAGCCACGCTCTCGAGGCACCCCAGGACGTATTTGAGGCCGAAGGAGAAGGTCGTCGTAGGAGTCCCTCCGGGGGAGGCATCGAGCCCTCGAATCCTGTCGAAGGGAATCGAGATCCACACGACCACTTCTTGGCATCTTTGAGGGCGCCTCCGGGCCACTAGCCGACCCCTAACGAACGGGGCACGGGCTCTCACTCGAATTCCCCCACTAGCAGCTCACCGGAGATCGTCGGAACTCGCGCCCAAACGAGGGTAGTACGACGTTCTCCACCCCTCCTCCTTTTTCAGAAAAGGAGCGTGAGGGTCGCAAAAGACGACCGGGACTTTGATCGACCTCGTGCGCGTGAGGCTCGGGGTCCCGACCGCAGAAACGGGCCCCGAGCCCCGGAATAAGTCTCGAGGGAGCGAAAGCTAGCCCTCGAATAGGGTTCGACAGCTGCCCTCGAGCAACAGAGTTAGGGATGACCCAGGGTGCGCCCGTACATGGCCAAGGGCTCGAGCCACGCTCTCGAGGCACCCTAGGACGTATTCGAGGCCGAAGGAGAAGGTCGTCGTAGGAATCCCTCCGGGGGAGGCATCGAGCCCTCGAATCCTGTCGAAGGGAATCAAGATCCACACGACCACTTCTTGGCATCTTTGAGGGCGCCTCCGGGCCACTAGCCGACCTCTAACGAACGGGGCACGGGCTCTCACTCGAATTCCCCCGCTAGCAGCTCACCGGAGATCGTCGGAACTCGCGCCCAAACGAGGGTAGTACGGCGTTCTCCACCCCTCCTCCTTTTTTCGGAAAAGGAGCGTGAGGGTCGCGTAGCAAAAGACGGCCGGGACCCTGATCGACCTCGCGCGCGCGAGGCTCGGGGGCTTGACCGCAACGAATCGTTCCCCAATCAAACGCGTACAAGACCTCGGAGGAGTCTCAATACTCCACCGAGGCCTCGGGGGCTACACCCGGCGGGTGCGCTCGCGCGCCCTCGCCGGAAAAAATCACGGCGCTACGACTCCAATTCCGACCAACCTCTGGGAGAGTGATCACACACTCACCCAAAGGCTCGGGGGCTACTGTCGGTACCAACAGTACGGGGGTACCCACACCTATCGCCAAAAAACTAACACGACCGAAATCACAATAAAAGATAGCCCGCCTCGACCGCGTACCCAGTCAGTCTCGTACGAGGCCCGCTCGACGGGGCGCCTCGACCGCGCCCCGGCTCCGACTCGTACGATGCCCGCTCGACGGGGCGCCTCGACCGCGCCCCGGCTCCGACTCATACGAGGCCCGCTCGACGGGGCGCCTCGACCGCGCCCCGGCTCCGACTCGTACGAGGCCCGCTCGACGGGGCGCCTCGACCGCGCCCCATCCCGTGCCGCGAGGTACTTCGACAGCGCTCCGACCCGCGCGAGGCTCGACCGCCCGCTGGGGAGAACTCCGACTCGCGTGAGCCCGGACCGAGCACCTCGACACCTTTTCTTTGCCTACCCCAGGACAAAAGCCATAGCATTCAATGCGGTTACCTACTACCACCTACCGGCATGGCTGCGGCCAGGATCGACGTGGGAACAATACCCGTGTCAGATCTCACTGTTTTACCGCCCATCCCGTGATGGGAGGTGAAACCCGTCACTATACCCACCTTACCGCACACTGTTCACCATCAATCACCCTCGAGGGAGGATAAGACAAGGCCCGTTCTCCGCGATATCGGGGATTCGGCCTTATCCATCTGGCCTCGATCCGGCCTCGACCCAGCCCCGACGCTCGACTTAGTTCAAAGGACGGTATGGCATGGCGCTCTAGGTCATTTCGCCATCTTGTCTCCCACAACGTCAGGGTGTCCAGGGATGGCCGGCCATTCCCAAGGCACGTCGCTACAGTCAACTCAACAGGAATCGACAAAACATCACCTCAAGGCTCCCCGTCGTCTTGGCCTCCCCTCACCCTATAAAAGGGCAGGCCAGGGTTCAACGGAGGGGGGGGGACGAAGACGGAACGAAAAACACAAAACAGAAGATCGACATCTCAAACAACCGCCTTTTCCCTCTTTTCTCTTTGAGACTTGGGCTCGACACCCTCTCTCGCATGCTTGTAACCCCTACACGAGCACCTCGGTGCAAGGAAATACAAACATCTCCCCCCGCTGGACGTAGGGCCTTCTTTTGCCCGAACCAGGATAAACCCCCATGTGTTCTCCTTGCATCACCATCCAGGAAAGAGACACGCAGCATTTACTCGTTGGTTTAGGACCCCCTCGGGTCCGAACACCGACAAGCTAGTTTTTCTCTCTTCTATTAAAATATAAAATAATATGATTAGAGTCAACTCATACCATTGGACCTGGCTGAGAAGACTAAGCTTAACGCTGAAATATTTATAGTAAAGGTTACCGGGGATATACTAACACACATGTATGTGCAGCTTGTATCATCATTTCCAATACGTCATGTAATCAGACTCTATACAATAACTGGATACACGCTATTTAATTTAGGCAGTCTCAACTTGTCGGCGTTCGGACCCGAGGGGTCCTAAACCAACAAGTAAATGTTGCGTGTCTCTTTCCTGGATGGTGATGCAAGGAGAACACACGGGGGTTTATCCTGGTTCGGGCAAAAGAAGGCCCTACGTCCAGCGGGGGGAAGAAGTTTGTATTTCCTTGCACCGAAGTGCTCGTGTAGGGGTTACAAGCATGCGAGAGAGGGCGTCGAGCCCAAGTCTCAAAGAGAGGAAAAAAGGACAAGGGTGGTTGCTTGAGGTATCGATCTCTTGTTTTTCTTCGTTGTCTGTTGTTGTCCGGTCGGGTGCTTCGTTCCTCTCCCTCTCGTAGAACCCTGGCCTGCCCTTTTATAGGGCGAGAGGAGGCCAGGACGATGGGGAGCCTTGAGGTGATGTTTGGTCGATTCCTGTTGAGTTGACTATAGCGACGTGCCCTGGGAATGGCCGGTCATCCCTGGACACCATGGCGTCGTGGGAGACGAGACGGCGAAATGACCCGGAGCGCCGTGCCATACCGTCCTTCCCTTGCCGTTGAACTGTGCCAAGCGTCGAGGTTGGGTCGAGGCCGGGTCGAGACTGGATGGATAAGGCCGAATCCCTGAGATTGCGGAGAACGAGCCTTGTCTTATCCTCCCTCGAGGGTGATCGATGGTAAACAGTGCGCGGTAAGGTGGGTATAGTGATGGGTTTCACTCCCATCATGGGATGGGTGGTAAAACAGTGAGACCTAACACGGGCATTATTCCCACGTCGATCCTGGTCGCAGCCATGCCGGTAGGTGATAGTAGGTAACCGCATTAAATGCTATGGCTTTTGTCCTGGGGTAGGTAAAGAGAAGGAGTCGAGGCGCTCGACCCGGGCTCACGCGAGTCGGAGTTTTTCCCAGTGGGCGGATGAGCTTCGCGCGGGTCGGAGCGCCGTCGAGGTAGCTTGCTGTACGGGATGGGGCGCGGTCGAGGCGCCCCATCGAGCGGGCCTCGTACGAGTCGGAGCCAGAGCGCGGTCGAGGCGCCCCGTCGAGCGGGCCTCGTACGAGGCGGACAGGATGCGCGGTCGAGGCGGGCTGCCTTTTATTGCGGTTTCAGTCGTTTTAGTTTTTTACTAGCGATGGGTATGGGTACCCCCGTACTTTTGATACCGACAGTAGCCCCCGAGCCTTTGGGTGAGTGTGTGATCACTCTCCCACAGGTTTGTTCGAACTGGAGTCGTAGCGTCGTGATTTTTTCCGGTGGGGGCGTGCGAGCGCACCCGCCGGGTGTAGCCCCCGAGGCCTCGGTGGAGTGCTGAGACTCCTCCGAGGTCTTGTTTTCGTTTTATTGGTGGATGATTCGTTGCGGCCGAGCCCCCGAGCCTCGCGCGCACAAGGTCGATCAGAGTCCCGACCGTCTTTTGTGCGACCCTTACGCTCCTTTTCGAAAAAAGGAGGAGGGGTGGAGAACGCAGTACTACCCTCGTTTGGGCGCGAGTTCCGATGATCTCCAGTGAGCTGCTAGCGGGGGAATTCGAGTGAGAGCCCGTGCCCCAGTCATTAGGGGTCGGCTAGTGGCCTGGAGGCGCTCTCAAAGATGCCAAGGAGTGGTCGTGTGGATCTCGATTCCCTGCGATAGGATTCGAGGGCTCGATGCCTCCCCCAGGGGGATTCCTATGACGACCTCCTCCTTCGGCCTCGAATACGTCCTGGGGTGCCTCGAGAGCGTGGCTCGAGCCCTTGGCCATGTACGGGCGCACCCTTGGTCGTCCCTAACTCTGTTGCTCGAGGGCAGCTATCGAACCCTAGTCGAGGGCCAGCTTTCGCTCCCTCGAGGCTTAGGTTTCTACGGTCGAGCCCCCGAGCCTCACGCGCACGAGGTTGATCAGAGTCCCGACCGTCTTTTGTGCGACCCTCACGCTCCTTTTTGAAAAAAGGAGGGGTGGAGAATACCGTACTACCCTCGTTTGGGCGCGAGTTCCGACGATCTCCGGTGAGCTGCTAGCGGGGGAATTCGAGTGAGAGCCCGTGCCCCGTTCGTTAGGGGTCGGCTAGTGGCCCGGAGGCGCTCTCAAAGATGCCAAGGAGTGGTCGTGTGGATCTCGATTCCCTGCGACAGGATTTGAGGGCTCGATGCCTCCCCCGGGGGGATTCCTACGACGACCTCCTCCTTCGGCCTCGAATACGTCCTGGGGTGCCTCGAGAGCGTGGCTCGAGCCCTTGGCCATGTACGGGCACACCATGGGTCGTCCCTAACTCTGTTGCTCGAGGGCAGCTGTCGAACCCTGGTCGAGGGCCAGCTTTCGCTCCCTTGAGGCTTAGGTTTCTGCGGTCGAGCCCCCGAGCCTCGCGCGCACGAGGTCGATCAGAGTCCCGACCGTCTTTTCTGTGACCCTCACGCTCCTTTTCGAAAAAAGGAGGAGGGGTGGAGAACGCCGTACTACCCTCGTTTGGGCACGAGTTCCGACGATCTCCGTTGAGCTGCTAGCGGGGGAATTCGAGTGAGAGCCCGTGCCCCGTTCGTTAGAGGTCAGCTAGTGGCCCGGAGGCGCTCTCAAAGATGCCAAGGAGTGGTCGTGTGGATCTTGATTCCCTGCGACAGGATTCGAGGGCTCGATGCCTCCCCCGGGGGGATTCCTACGATGACCTCCTTCGGCCTCGAATACGTCCTGGGGTGCCTCGAGAGCGTGGCTCGAGCCCTTGGCCATGTACGGGCGCACCCTGGGTCGTCCCTAACTCTGTTGCTCGAGGGCAGCTGTCGAACCCTGGTCGAGGTGCAGCTTTCACTCCCTCGAGGCTTAGGTTTATGCGGTCGAGCCCCCGAACCTCGCGCGCATGAGGTCGATCAGAGTCCCGATCGTCTTTTGTGCGACCCTCACGCTCCTTTTCGAAAAAAGGAGGAGGGGTGGAGAACGCCGTACTACCCTCGTTTGGGCGCGAGTTCTGACGATCTCCGGTGAGCTGCTAGCGGGGGAATTCGAGAGCCCGTGCCCCGTTCGTTAGGGGTCGGCTAGTGGCCCGGAGGCGCTCTCAAAGATGCCAAGGAGTGGTCGTGTGGATCTCGATTCCCTGCGACAGGATTTGAGGGCTCGATGCCTCCCCCGGGGGGATTCCTACGACGACCTCCTCCTTCGGCCTCGAATACGTCCTGGGGTGCCTCGAGAGCGTGGCTCGAGCCCTTGGCCATGTACGGGCGCACCCTGGGTCGTCCCTAACTCTGTTGCTCAAGGGCAGCTGTCGAACCCTGGTCGAGGGCCAGCTTTCGCTCCCTTGAGGCTTAGGTTTCTGCGGTCGAGCCCCCGAGCCTCGCGCGCACGAGGTCGATCAGAGTCCTGACCGTCTTTTGTGCGACCCTCATGCTCCTTTTCGAAAAAAGGAGGAGGGGTGGAGAACGCCGTACTACCCTCATTTGGGCACGAGTTCCGACGATCTCCGTTGAGCTGCTAGCGGGGGAATTCGAGTGAGAGCCCGTGCCCCGTTCGTTAGAGGTCAGCTAGTGGCCCGGAGGCGCTCTCAAAGATGCCAAGGAGTGGTCGTGTGGATCTTGATTCCCTGCGACAGGATTCGAGGGCTCGATGCCTCCCCCGGGGGGATTCCTACGATGACCTCCTCCTTCGGCCTCGAATACGTCCTGGGGTGCCTCGAGAGCGTGGCTCGAGCCCTTGGCCATGTACGGGCGCACCCTGGGTCGTCCCTAACTCTGTTGCTCGAGGGCAGCTGTCGAACCCTGGTCGAGGGCCAGCTTTCACTCCCTCGAGGCTTAGGTTTCTGCGGTCGAGCCCCCGAACCTCGCGCGCATGAGGTCGATCAGAGTCCCGACCGTCTTTTGTGCGACCCTCACGCTCCTTTTCGAAAAAAGGAGGAGGGGTGGAGAACGCCGTACTACCCTCGTTTGGGCGCGAGTTCCGACGATCTCCGGTGAGCTGCTAGCGGGGGAATTCGAGTGAGAGCCCGTGCCCCGTTCGTTAGGGGTCAGCTAGTGGCCCGGAGGCGCTCTCAAAGATGCCAAGGAGTGGTCGTGTGGATCTCGATTCCCTGCGACAGGATTCGAGGGCTCGATGCCTCCCCCGGGGGATTCCTACGATGACCTCCTCCTTCGGCCTCGAATACGTCCTGGGGTGCCTCGAGAGCGTGGCTCGAGCCCTTGGCCATGTACGGGCGCACCCTAGGTCGTCCCTAACTCTGTTGCTCGAGGGCAGCTGTCGAACCCTGGTCGAGGGCCAGCTTTCGCTCCCTCGAGGCTTAGGTTTCTGCGGTCGAGCCCCCGAGCCTCGCGCACACGAGGTCGATCAGAGTCCCGACCGTCTTTTGTGCGACCCTCACGCTCCTTTTCGAAAAAAAGAGGAGGGGTGGAGAACGTCGTACTACCCTCGTTTGGGCGCGAGTTCCGACGATCTCCGGTGAGCTGCTAGCGGGGGAATTCGAGTGAGAGCCCGTGCCCCGTTCGTTAGGGGTCAGCTAGTGGCCCGGAGGCGCTCTCAAAGATGCCAAGGAGTGGTCGTGTGGATCTCGATTCCCTGCGACAGGATTCGAGGGCTCGATGCCTCCCCCGGGGGGATTCCTACGACGACCTCCTCCTTCGGCCTCGAATACGTCCTGGGGTGCCTCGAGAGCGTGGCTCGAGCCCTTGGCCATGTACGGGCGCACCCTGGGTCGTCCCTAACTCTGTTGCTCGAGGGCAGCTGTCGAACCCTGGTCAAGGGCCAGCTTTCGCTCCCTCGAGGCTTATACCGGGCTCGGGGCCCGTTTCCCAGATATCTGGGAATATCCATCCGCGGATCCCTCCCCCGCTCGTTAGCCGGGCGCGTCTTTTGGGGGAGGCGAGATCGGCGCGGTAGTGGGCGACGTGGCGTACGGTTATGACGTGGGGGACGGCCACGTGCCCGACTCCTGCGAGATGTAAGGAAACGGTTAGGTGGGCGCATTTAATGCGGGAAACTGTTCCTACCTTTTCGCGCGGCTGTTGGGCTTCCGCCTGGGCATATAAAATCAAGGCCTAGGGGTCTGCGTTCCCCTCTGTTCCCTTGCGCTCCTGCATTCTTCTGCCTCAGACAACCCTTGCCTTATCACGCTCTGCGCCCGCATCGCTGTCGCCACCGCGTCCTCTTCATCCACCCCCCCTTTCGACAACACCGATGGCAGGAAAGAGCCAGATCCTCCCCGCCGACGATTGGGCCGCCTCCTCGATGACGGAGAGGAGGTTGGAAGAATTGGTCGAGGACGGGCTGCTGCGGCCAAGGACGAGCCGGTCGCAACCGGAGTGGATCGCGCCGCCCCTGCCCACCGGGAGCCGGCGCCCCCGGAGGGGTACGTGGTGAGCTTCGTCTGCTTCCACGAGCGGGGGTTTGGCGTGCCGGCGTCCGTCTTCATGCGCGCGCTCCTCCACTACTACCAGGTGGAGCTTCACCACCTTTCCCCCAACGTCGTCGCGTAGGCCGCCATCTTCGCGGCGGTCTGCGAGGGCTACCTTGGGGTGGAGCCGCAGTGGAACCGGTGGCTTCACCTTTTCAAGGCTGAGCTCTTCGCCAAGAAGGCGGGGGAGAAGGGCGTCTTGTGCGCGGCCCGAGTAGGGAGCTGTGTCCTGCAGGTGAGGTCGAGCCGGGCGGATCTGTACATCCCAGCTCGCCTCATCTCTTCGAACAGTGGGTGGCACGAGGGTTGGTTCTACCTCCGCAACGATGAAAATCAGTTGCCGAGGTACACCGGTCGTGTGCTAACCGCTCGAGAGGATCGCTGGTCATACGGAGTGCCGGAAGCCGAGAAGCCGCGCCTGGACCCGCTGCTGGCGGCGCTGCAGGAGCTTCGCCTTCGGGGCTTGACGGCTGCGGCAGTGGCCGCGGCCTTCCATCGCCGTAGGGTGATGCCGCTGTGCCGGCGTCGTCTTCGCCTCGACCAGATGACTCCGGAGGCATCGCTGGAGGGGACCCGGATGTCCCACGAATCCCTTTCCCTCGAGGAGGTCCTCCGGCGAGCGCATCGGATGGTCGGGAACTTCAAGGTGGAGGAGGCTAACCGGGTCCCCATGAGACCTACCGAAGGGTTCGAGCCAGTGGTACGTATCTTAGGGTTAGTAGGTTTGCCAATTTCGTTTATTTTTGGATTTTGCTGATTTGGTCGAGGCCGGCGCGTAGGATTTGTCGGCGCTGCGAGAGACGCGTTCGCCAGTCCCAGAGGACCGGCCCACCTGGGAGGCTCGACGCCAGCATGCTTCCAAGAAGAAGCAAACCAAGGAGACGGTCAAACAGCGGGCAATCCGCAAGGCCAAAGAGGCGGTGGCGTTGAAGAAGCTCCGGCGCTAGCAGACTATCGATGGGGTCCCCCTGGCGCCGTCGCCTTCCGAGACGATCTCGGGGGAGGACGACGACAGCAGCGGTGAGGACGATGACGCCCTGTCGCGGTATGAGACCGCGACCGAGCTGGGGGATCTTCCCGACGTTCGCCCCCTGGTGGAACCCATCAGGGGGGCGTCCTCCTCGGTCGTCGTGGTCGAGGAGTCCGAGGAGGAGGAGAAGACGGAGAAGGAGACGGGCCCCTCGACGGGAGGGGCCGCTTTACCCCGGACCCATCAAGAGGGGTCGACGGGGACGTCCGCACCAGCCCAGGCCCCGCAAGCTCGGGCAGGGGCTGGGACGGCAGTACCGGCGTCGTCATCGGTGGCGGCGTCGGCAGGCGTGAGAACCCAAGGCCAGCTGGCCTCAGAGGCACAAAAGGCGCAGGGCGGTGCGTCGGTCAGGGCCCCCAAGAGTGCCTGGCCTGCTGGTGAGGCCGCTGCGAGGCCACAATCGGCCGCCCCGGGAGGCTCGGGTCGCACGGGGTCGAGGCCCTTGGTGCCAATTTCTGGGTAAGCGTCTCTGCTCGGTTGTCCTGCCTTTCTTGGGGTCCGTTGGCTGACGTTTCTTCACTTTGCAGGTTAAAGCGGAAGGCGGAGCCAATGGGGCTTACCCCCGTGAAGTCGCTGCGGGCCAGCGCCGTTGTCCTTAACCGGACGGCGGAGCAGGATGCGGCCTAGGTCCGGTAGGTCGAGGCCACGAAGGGGCGCCTGCGACAACGGCAGGAACCAGCGGACGCCACGGTGGTTACTGGCACGGACCCTGCCGTGGAGGGGTCCGAACCGGCGGAGATGGTGGCGCCAGGTGCGGTCGAGGCTGCCGTCGAGGTCGCGACGGGCGAGGCACCCGTCCGCGGCGCGGAGCGGACGAGGGCTGACGTGACCATGGAGGAGGTCGCGTCGGTGTCGGGGTAGGAGGCGGCCCTGGCGGGCGGGTCACCATCGCAACAAGACCCGTTGGCCGAGGCAGCGGGTATGGTGGAGGGCGGGGCGGTCGAGCCCCTGACCGGAGCGCTAGAAGAAGAGGCGCCAGCTCCGGGGGTGCCTACGGTCGAGGCGCGGGTACCGGAGCCGTCTTCGGTCGAGGCGCCGGCTCCGGAGGCGCCGACGGTTGAGGGGCCAGTTCCCCTAGGGGGCGGGCACCCATGGCCGTGGACCTTCCCCCCGACGACACCCCCCTGGACAAAGGGAAACAAGTGATGGGGGTCGAGGGGGGCGAAGCCGCGGATCAGGCCGGTGCCTCGATGGCCGTCGGAGAGGCGGAAACTGCGGGCGAGGCCGGTCCTACCGTGGGATCGGGAGACGCCCCGGCTGGGTCATTGTCGTCATGGCCCGACATCGCCGCGCTGGCGATAGCGCGGGCAGAGGCGGAGATACCGAGGTGGGGGGGCCGTCGCTCTAGTTTAGGGACGCCGCGAACCCCGACGCCGAGCCCATCTTTGTCCTGAACGACAAAGATGAAGTGCACCGATGGGAGTACCTCGAGGGCGTTCGCCGGCACCTTGATCGGTTGCTCCGAGTGGCGTTTGGTGCCGTGCGGAGTATGGGGGATGCCACCGAGGTACGATCGACCCGTCGGCTTTTTCCGTGGTTTTCTTGGTGTCTTTTTCCCTCGGCTTTTTAACCTTTTTGGTTTTTTTTCGGATTGCGTTCAGGAGCTGAAGGAGCACTCCCGCCGCAAGTCACTCTTCATCCGGGATGAGAGTGGCGTGTGGGCCGCGCTGTCTCAGCAACGGGTCTTGGCCGAGGAGGCCCAGAAACGGCTTTCCGATCGGAACGCCGAAATGGCTGAGCTGCGCGTCGCCTACGCGGTGGTGAAAGAGGAAGCGATGCAGGCGTGGGCGGCCGAGGCCATGATGCGCACTGGCATGGACAAGGTTCGGGAGGAGGCTGCCCAGGCCCGCGGGGATCTCGAGCCCCTGTCGAGACGGGTGAAGGAGCTCGAGGAGAATGTCTCCCAGGTTAGCCGTCAGCGCGATACCCTCAACGTCGAGGTCGAGCGGGCCACCGCTCGTTCTGATGCTCTGAAGGACGAGGTCACGACGCTGAAGGGAACCGTCCAAGAGAAGGACGCAGCTCTCGAGTCTGCTCAGCAGGAGATCGAGGCGCTAAAGGCGACCATCAGTGACAAGGACAGCGCCCTCCTGGGGCTCGAGCGAACGTGCGGGGGCTTCGCGATGAGGTCGTGGGCCTGCAGACCCATATCGAGGGTAAGTGTGATTGTTACGGCTACGATGTGGAGGGCCTTGCGTTGGGTATTAATCTGTTCGTCGTGTTTCAGAGCTGGAGAGGGAGAACCGAGAGGCCCAATCCTCTGCCAACTCCTTCTAGAGCCTCCTCGAAGCCGAGATCCGGAGGACCCAACTGCTCCAGGGCGCGATCACCACAGTGTGTGACGGCCTGGGGTCGAGCCCGACGCCGACACCGGGGAAGATGTTCTGGGGAACTCCTTCGTCCGTCGGATGGTGGCGCTGGGCCGCCTTGCCCGAGAGAAGATACGGGACGGCCTCCATCACGGCGTGAAGAGGGCGCTGGCCGTCGTCCGTTCAGGGTTTGTGTTCGACATGAAGCTCGTCGCTGAGGGCTTTATCACAGACCCGGACCGGACAGACGAGGAGAACGAGGATGCCTGCGTGGAGCTGATTGAAGCCGCCGAAGAGCCTGGAAGCCGTCTGGCCTTGCTTTTTGAAGCCGAGGTGGTTCCGCCTAATGACGATGAGGGCCTGTGAGCCAAATCTGGGCATGAAGGCCCATGTAATAAGTTAGCATTTCGAATTTTGATCGTGGTGGCCTCGAAGGCCTAAAAACTCGAAACATAAACCGGTTCGTGGTTGATTTAGTTTTATTCGAGCTTTTCTTCCCTTTATCGCTTGGATCGTGTTCTCGCGTGATTTACTTAGCACGCAGCTGCATCCTTTGGCGTAAGGGAGCGAGTGGAGGTACCGTAGCCTCGGGGGCGTAAGTGATCTCACGGCTCGACCGCCCTCGAGCTTCAGGGTGATGTTGCGGCCTTGTAAATCGTGTGAGAGCCTGATCTAAGCGACAGGGGGTATGTTCTTTTTCAAAGTTAGGAACCGTTATTTAGATCTCCTTAGCGTGAAGTCGCACCTCTAAAAGGCGTAAGGGGTGAGTGGAGGTACCGTAGCCTCGGAGGCGTAGGTGATACTCCTGACTCGGGAGCCCTTTCGAACCTTAGGGTGCTCTTGCAGCGAAGTCGATCTAAGAAGCGGTTCTTAAATTTAAAAAAGAGCATAAGTTTTTTCGGGACTGTAAGTTTTTTCGGGGACTGGGGGTTCCCCCTTGTAGCCCCCGAGGGAGGGTCGACTATGGGAGTGCAGAGTCGATCCTTCCTCATTATGAAACGAAAGTTTGAACATCGTTGTATTCTTTATTGACGAAAAAGAAAATACAGAGCCTCGAGGCTTTTTAAGGAAAGAAGCGACGTAGCTGTTCAATGTTCCAAGCGTTGGTGAGGATTTCGCCCTTCTCGTTGGATAGCTTGTAGGTGCCCGACTTTAGTACTTCTGCGATGATGTACGGCCCTTCCCATGGTGGCGTGAGCTTGTGCCGTCCTTGGTGTTCTGGTTCCGCCGTAGCACCAAGTCGCCGACGTTGAGGTCACGCTTGCGGACGTGTCTGCGTGGTAGCGTCGGAGATCCTGCTGGTACCTGGCAGAATGCAACAGAGCCACATCTCAGGCTTCCTCGAGCTGGTCGAGGGCGTCCCGTCTTGTGGCGTCGTTATTTCTTTCGTTGTAGGCCTTCAACCTTGGGGATCCGTATTCTATATCAGTTGGGAGCATAGCCTCAGACCCGTAGACTAAGAAGAACGGAGTGAACCCCGTGGCTCGACTCGGCGTTGTTCTTAGGCTCCACAGGACCGAGGGTTCGTCTCGCATAGTACTGACAACCCTTGCAGGAGCGTACTAGCTTGACAGCGTCGGAGACCGCGGTCGGCCAATAGAATCCTTGTCGAAAGGCGTTTCCGACGAGGGTTCGAGGTGCTGCGTGGTTACCGCAAGCCCTGAGTGGAGATCGCTGAGCAGGTTCCTGCCTTGCTCATTTGAGATGCATCGTTGGAGGATACCAGTAGGGCTACGGCAGTAGAGCTCTCCGCTGTCGCCCATGATCACAAAGGTTTTGGCCCGGCGCGCGATCCGTCGAGCCTCGGTCTTACCCGAGGGGAGGTCCCCTCGGATAAGGTAGTCGAGGTATGGGACGCGCCAGTCAGGCTCGAGGTCAGACGGCGGGGTCGAGTCTTCCACCTGCATGGCTTCTGCCCCGGTCGAGGGGGCTTCTGCCTCAGGTGGAGGGTCGAGTGACGTCCCGTCAACCCCTCCGTCTGGCCAAGGTCAACGGACGGCTACTGAAGGTCTTTTGCGAAAACGTCTGGTGGAACCGTAGCTCGACTATTTAGGATCGAGGGTGGCACTAATGCTCAGTGCCTTTCCCTTGGGATCAGCGGGGTCGAGGGGTATGAGTTTGACATCTTTGGTGGGCTCGAAGCTGCTGGCATGGCGTTTTGGGTCGGGAATCGCATTGGCGAGACCGTCGAGGTCTGCAGCCAAGATCGCCGACTCCAAAACAGCCTCGCCGTGCTCGACGCACTCGACGTCGCACTCGTAGGCATGTTCATACGAGGGCCTACAGTGATGACACTGTTTGGGCCCGGCATTTTGAGCTTGAGGTAGGTGTAGTTCGGAATCGCCATGAACCTGGCGTAGCATGGGCGTCCCAGGATAGCGTGGTACATTTCATGGAATCCGACCACTTCAAAAGTGAGAGTCTCCTTTCGGAAGTTGGCCGGTGTGCCAAAACAAACGGGCAGATCGACCCGTCCGAGTGGTTCCTCCCGTTTCCCTGGCACGACTCCGTGGAAGCCCCCGACGCTAGGTTGGAGGCGCGCTGTCTCGACCCCCAGAAGGTCGAGGGTCTAGGAGTAGATGATGTTGAGACTGCTTCCGCCGTCCATGAGCACCTTGGTGAGGCGTGTGTTGGCGATGACGGGGTCAACAACAAGCGGATAGACTCCCGGGTTGGGGACGTGGTCTGGGTGGTCGTCACGATCGAAAGTGATGGCCACCGCAGACCAATCAAGGAAGCGGGGGACTGCCGTTTGTACGGAGAAAACCTCGCACCGTTCTCGCTTGCGCTGGCGCGCCGAGAGGCGGGTCGAGGGCCCTCCGTAGATCATGAAGCAGTCGTGGATCTCGGGGAATTCCCGTCCTTGTCATCGCTTTTAGGGTCCTCCTTCTTGTCGTCCTTCTTGACGCCGGCACCCCCAAAGTACCTGCGAAGCATATGACAGTCCTCGAGGTTATGGTTAGTAAGTCCTTGTGGTAGGGACACGATTCTTTGAGCATTTTATCGAAGACGCCCCGCCGGGGGGCCTCGAGGCTTTTTGTGCTCGGTAGCAGCGACGAGCTCATCGGCCGGGGCCTCGAGCTTGCCCTGCTGGCCTTTCTTCTTCTTGCGGTTGTTTCTCTTGGAGCCCCGGGTGGAGCTCGTGGGATCGTCGACCTTCTGCTCCCCCCTCTCCGGGTCGCCACCAAAGATTGCACCAACCGCCTCCTCGCCGGCGGCGAAGTTGGTGACAATGTCCATTAACCTGTTGGCAGTGAGCGGAGTGTTACGGCCCAATTCTCGGACCAACTCTTTATAGGTGGTGGGAGAGGAAGGCCATAATTACGTCGGAGTCAGTGATGTTGGGGAGTTTGGTACGCTGTCGGGAGAAGCGCCGGATGTAATCCCGGAGGGATTCACCTGGTTTCTGCTTGCAGCTCCGGAGGTCCCACGAGTTGCCAGGGCGCATGTAGGTCCCCTTGAAATTTCCCTCAAACACCCTCACGAGATCATCCCAGTCGTGGATCTGTCGAGGTGGGAGATCCTCGAGCCAGGCTCGGGCGCTGTCGGAGAGGAACAGGGGGAGTTGTCGAATGATGACCCGGTCGTCGTTAGCCCCGCCAGCTGACACGCCAAGCGAAAATCGGCGAGCCAAAGTTCGGGTTTGGTTTCGCCGTTGTACTTGGTGAGAGTCGTGGGGGAGCGAAACCGAGCCAGGAGCACCGTCTCACGGATAGCCTTACTGAAGACCCGAGGACCCGGAGGCTCGGGTGAAGGGCTTCGATCTTCTGAACTGTCGTAGCGTCCGCCCCTGTGGACGTGGTAGCCTCGAGCCACGCCGTCACCGTGCTTGCGCGTGCGGCGCTCGACGATGTTGCCACGGGTGTCTCGAGGCTCGTGGTCGTTGGTGGTGAGCTCAGGGGCCGGAGCTACCCGGTTTTGCCCGGCAGGCTCGGGGTGAACCGAGGCCTCTCTCCTGTCGGGAGGGCTCGATGATCCGCTCCGAGGCTGCCTCACGTCGCCTCGAGGCGGAGCTCTCGGCTGCTGCATGGCGGCGGTCTTAAGGAGTTCTCGGATTTCATCCCGAGCCCGACGGGCGTCGGGGTTTGATGGCTCGGGAATGTTGCGGAGAAGCATGGCAGCGGCGACGACGTTCTGGCTGGCTCGAGCGAAAACCGGGGGGTCGGCCATCCGATCCTCGTCGATGCGACGGTTGACGTCGCGAGCTCTTTCGCGAGCTCTCCCGCTAAGTGCGCGTTCCGCACGCTCACGCTCGAGGGTTTGTTGGAGTAGGCCCAGGTTTTCCTGTTCCTCATCAAGCCTGTCCTGCAACTCACGAATCTGCTCGAGCTGCGCTCCTTGATCCGCAAGGAACTGAGGATCGTCTCGCTCAGTAGGAAGCTCGACATGGGGTGGCGTGTACCTTCCTTTGACTGGCTCTTCGTCCTCTGATTCCGAAGTGCTTTCAACGTCGATGTTGAAGCATTCGCGGGTCGGATCATAGGTGTCGTCAGCCGAGTCGGAGTCAGGAGCGCCAAAGTAGTAGTATGACGGGGGAATGTGTGGCCGTTGCAAATCGTCACTGGGGTTACGACGTTGAGAAGCAGTCACATGGGGCTCTGTGTCCGGTGTCTCCGTAGAGTCCAGATAATCAGAGGCCAGTGTGGATGCAACGAGGTCCAGAGTGGAGCGTAGATGGTGCCCGGGGAGTTCCTCATAAGCACTCATGCGAGTGCTCACGAAAGATGCGTACACCCGGGCAGCCGAGTCTAGCCCAAACGGGAATGGTGATGGAGATGTTGCTGTCCGTGCCGAAATGGATGCTCCGGACAGTGGTGTCTCACCGGACGGGGGAGCAGCGGGATCCCCCGTTGGCATGTTACCCTCAGTCAAGCTCGTCCTTCCTAAACCTTCCACAAGGAGGTCTAGGCTGGCGCCTGGCTGGGGGGTGCCGGACCAGGGGACCCGTCGCCCTCCGCAGGTGAAGACGGTGGTTGTGCCGGGCTCGTCGTCGTCGGGCGGCCCGCGCCCGCCTAGAGCGACGGTGCCGGCGGATTGCTCCCCCGGGCTGGGAGAGCTCGTAGTCCTCGTCGGATGGGTGCCTGGGGGGAAGTAGGACCATATCGTAGCCATGGCCAAGCGACATGAACTCCAAACTCCCGAACCAGATCACCGTGGCCAACGGAATAGGGCGTTCGGAGTCAGCCATCCAGGAAAAAAGGCGAGAAAGCGACGTTTGGCACGCAGCGATCCCTACCAGGCACGCCAACTGTCGGCGTTCGGACCCGAGGGGGTCCTAAACCAACGAGTAAATGCTGCGTGTCTCTTTCCTGGATGGTGATGCAAGGAGAACACACGAGGGTTTATCCTGGTTCGGGCAAAAGAAGGCCCTACGTCCAGCGGGGGGGGGGGGGGAAGAAATTTGTATTTCCTTGCACCGAAGTGCTCGTGTAGGGGTTACAAGCATGCGAGAGAGGGCGTCGAGCCCAAGTCTCAAAGAGAGGAAAAAAGGACAAGGGTGGTTGATTTAGGTATCGATCTCTTGTTTTTCTTCGTTGTCTGTTGTTGTCCGGTCGGGTGCTTCGTTCCTCTCCCTCTCGTAGACCCTGGCCTGCCCTTTTATAGGGCGAGAGGGGCCAGGACGACGGGGAGCCTTGAGGTGATGTTTGGTCGATTCCTGTTGAGTTGACTATAGTGACGTGCCCTGGGATGGCCGGCCATCCCTGGACACCATGGCGTCGTGGGAGACGAGACGGCGAAATGACCCGGAGCGCCGTGCCATACCGTCCTTCCCTTGCCGTTGAACTGTGTCGAGCGTCGAGGTTAGGTTGAGACCGGGTCGAGACCGATGGATAAGGCCGAATCCCCGAGATTGCGGAGAACGGGCCTTGTCTTATCCTCCCTCGAGGGTGATCGATGGTAAACAGTGCGCGGTAAGGTGGGTATAGTGACGGGTTTCACCTTCCATCATGGGATGGGTGGTAAAACAGTGAGACTGACACGGGCATTGTTCCCACGTCGATCCTGGTCGCAGCCATGCCGGTAGGTGATAGTAGGTAACCGCATTAAATGCTATGGCTTTTGTCGTGGGGTAGGTAAAGAGGAGTCGAGGCGCTCGACCCGGGCTCACGCGAGTCAGAGTTTTTCCCAGTGGGCGGACGAGCTTCGCGCGGGTCAGAGCGCCATCGAGGTAGCTTGCTGTACGGGATGGGGCGCGGTCGAGGCGCCCCGTCGAGCGGGCCTCGTAGAGTCGGAGCCGGAGCGCGGTCGAGGCGCCCCATCGAGCGGGCCTCGTACGAGGCGGACAGGATGCGCGGTCGAGGCGGGCTGCCTTTATTACGGTTTCAGTCGTTTTAGTTTTTTACTAGCGATGGGTGTGGTACCCCCGTACTTTTGGTACCGACACAACTTAAAACTATTAGTAGTTTCTATACCATTTAATAATAATATGCTATCACAAGTCAACCAAAGTACAACGTGCCAAATGATTTAACATGGAAAAGAGAAGAAAATCATTTCTCAGGAAAACAAATGGTTTCGGCATGGTTGTCTCTCATACTGAAGACACCAACAATTTGACGTTGAGGCCGAGTTATTTCTTCCATGAGTTTTGTAGGGCCCAAGCTTCTTCCTCACCATGACAAGCCCACAGCCGTCCTCGGTCGGCCCTTTGCGGCTAGCCCATCTGTGCACATGTATGGGAACACATGGTATATGCCTTTGTGTTCAAGTTATGATGAGTGATTGTCAGGAGATGATCGACTTTGGTTAAGTTTGAAAACTAACCATTGCGTGAGTGCATGTACAGCATGTCTCTTGGCTATGTTAACGTGCAAGTGTGGAGCACAGAGACGGTCAATGGACATGGACAAGGTCAAGTAGAGACATGACGTACAAATGA
>CM036168.1:54312875-54346913 GCA_020631735.1 Saccharum officinarum | reverse complement strand
GCCTGCGAACAGGGTTCGACAGCTGCCCTCGAGCAACAGAGTTAGGGACGACCCAGGGTGCGCCCGTACATGGCAAGGGCTCGAGCCACGCTCTCGAGGCACCCCAGGACGTATTTGAGGCCGAAGGAGAAGGTCGTCGTAGGAGTCCCTCCGGGGAGGCATCGAGCCCTCGAATCCTGTCGAAGGGAATCGAGATCCACACGACCACTTCTTGGCATCTTTGAGGGCGCCTCCGGGCCACTAGCCGACCCCTAACGAACGGGGCACGGGCTCTCACTCGAATTCCCCCACTAGCAGCTCACCGGAGATCGTCGGAACTCGCGCCCAAACGAGGGTAGTACGACGTTCTCCACCCCTCCTCCTTTTTCAGAAAAGGAGCGTGAGGGTCGCAAAAGACGACCGGGACTTTTGATCGACCTCGTGCGCGTGAGGCTCGGGGTCCCGACCGCAGAAACGGGCCCGAGCCCCGGAATAAGTCTCGAGGGAGCGAAAGCTAGCCCTCGAATAGGGTTCGACAGCTGCCTCGAGCAACAGAGTTAGGGATGACCCAGGGTGCGCCCGTACATGGCCAAGGGCTCGAGCCACGCTCTCGAGGCACCCTAGGACGTATTCGAGGCCGAAGGAGAAGTCGTCGTAGGAATCCCTCCGGGGGAGGCATCGAGCCCTCGAATCCTGTCGAAGGGAATCAAGATCCACACGACCACTTCTTGGCATCTTTGAGGGCGCCTCCGGGCCACTAGCCGACCTCTAACGAACGGGCACGGGCTCTCACTCGAATTCCCCGCTAGCAGCTCACGGAGATCGTCGGAACTCGCGCCCAAACGAGGTAGTACGGCGTTCTCCACCCCTCCTCCTTTTTCGGAAAAGAGCGTGAGGGTCGCGTAGCAAAAGACGGCCGGGACCCTGATCGACCTCGCGCGCGCGAGGCTCGGGGCTTGACCGCAACGAATCGTTCCCCAATCAAACGCGTACAAGACCTGAGGAGTCTCAATACTCCACCGAGGCCTCGGGGGCTACACCCGGCGGGTGCGCTCGCGCGCCCTCGCCGAAAAAATCACGGCGCTACGACTCCAATTCCGACCAACCTCTGGGAGAGTGATCACACACTCACCCAAAGGCTCGGGGGCTACTGTCGGTACCAACAGTACGGGGGTACCCACACCTATCGCCAAAAACTAACACGACCGAAATCACAATAAAAGATAGCCCGCCTCGACCGCGTACCCAGTCAGTCTCGTACGAGGCCCGCTCGACGGGGCGCCTCGACCGCGCCCCGGCTCCGACTCGTACGATGCCGCTCGACGGGGCGCCTCGACCGCGCCCCGGCTCCGACTCATACGAGGCCCGCTCGACGGGGCGCCTCGACCGCGCCCCGGCTCCGACTCGTACGAGGCCCGCTCGACGGGGCGCCTCGACCGCGCCCCATCCCGTGCCGCGAGGTACTTCGACAGCGCTCCGACCCGCGCGAGGCTCGACCGCCCGCTGGGGAGAACTCCGACTCGCGTGAGCCCGGACCGAGCACCTCGACACCTTTTCTTTGCCTACCCCAGGACAAAAGCCATAGCATTCAATGCGGTTACCTACTACCACCTACCGGCATGGCTGCGGCCAGGATCGACGTGGGAACAATACCCGTGTCAGATCTCACTGTTTTACCGCCCATCCGTGATGGGAGGTGAAACCCGTCACTATACCCACCTTACCGCACACTGTTCACCATCAATCACCCTCGAGGGAGGATAAGACAAGGCCCGTTCTCCGCGATATCGGGGATTCGGCCTTATCCATCTGGCCTCGATCCGGCCTCGACCCAGCCCCGACGCTCGACTTAGTTCAAAGGACGGTATGGCATGGCGCTCTAGGTCATTTCGCCATCTTGTCTCCCACAACGTCAGGGTGTCCAGGGATGGCCGGCCATTCCCAAGGCACGTCGCTACAGTCAACTCAACAGGAATCGACAAAACATCACCTCAAGGCTCCCCGTCGTCTTGGCCTCCCCTCACCCTATAAAAGGCAGGCCAGGTTCAACGGAAGGGGGGGGACGAAGACGGAACGAAAAACACAAAACAGAAGATCGACATCTCAAACAACCGCCTTTTCCCTCTTTTCTCTTTGAGACTTGGGCTCGACACCCTCTCTCGCATGCTTGTAACCCCTACACGAGCACCTCGGTGCAAGGAAATACAAACATCTCCCCCCGCTGGACGTAGGCCTTCTTTTGCCCGAACCAGGATAAACCCCCATGTGTTCTCCTTGCATCACCATCCAGGAAAGAGACACGCAGCATTTACTCGTTGTTTAGGACCCCCTCGGGTCGAACACCGACAAGCTAGTTTTTCTCTCTTCTATTAAAATATAAAATAATATGATTAGAGTCAACTCATACCATTGGACCTGGCTGAGAAGACTAAGCTTAACGCTGAAATATTTATTAGAAACCGGGGATATACTAACACACATGTATGTGCAGCTTGTATCATCATTTCCAATACGTCATGTAATCAGACTCTATACAATAACTGGATACACGCTATTTAATTTAGGCAGTCTCAACTTGTCGGCGTTCGGACCCGAGGGGTCCTAAACCAACAAGTAAATGTTGCGTGTCTCTTTCCTGGATGGTGATGCAAGGAGAACACACGGGGGTTTATCCTGGTTCGGGCAAGAAGGCCCTACGTCCAGCGGGGGAAGAAGTTTGTATTTCCTTGCACCGAAGTGCTCGTGTAGGGGTTACAAGCATGCGAGAGAGGGCGTCGAGCCCAAGTCTCAAAGAGAGGAAAAAAGGACAAGGGTGGTTGCTTGAGGTATCGATCTCTTGTTTTTCTTCGTTGTCTGTTGTTGTCCGGTCGGGTGCTTCGTTCCTCTCCCTCTCGTAGAACCCTGGCCTGCCCTTTTATAGGGCGAGAGGGACCAGGACGATGGGGAGCCTTGAGGTGATGTTTGGTCGATTCCTGTTGAGTTGACTATAGCGACGTGCCCTGGGAATGGCCGGTCATCCCTGGACACCATGGCGTCGTGGGAGACGAGACGGCGAAATGACCCGGAGCGCCGTGCCATACCGTCCTTCCCTTGCCGTTGAACTGTGCCAAGCGTCGAGGTTGGGTCGAGGCCGGGTCGAGACTGGATGGATAAGGCCGAATCCCTGAGATTGCGGAGAACGAGCCTTGTCTTATCCTCCCTCGAGGGTGATCGATGGTAAACAGTGCGCGGTAAGGTGGGATAGTGATGGGTTTCACTCCCATCATGGGATGGGTGTAAAACAGTGAGACCTAACACGGGCATTATTCCCACGTCGATCCTGGTCGCAGCCATGCCGGTAGGTGATAGTAGGTAACCGCATTAAATGCTATGGCTTTTGTCCTGGGGTAGGTAAAGAGAAGGAGTCGAGGCGCTCGACCCGGGCTCACGCGAGTCGGAGTTTTTCCCAGTGGCGGATGAGCTTCGCGCGGGGGTCGGAGCGCCGTCGAGGTAGCTTGCTGTACGGGATGGGCGCGGTCGAGGCGCCCCATCGAGCGGGCCTCGTACGAGTCGGAGCCAGAGCGCGGTCGAGCGCCCCGTCGAGCGGGCCTCGTACGAGGCGGACAGGATGCGCGGTCGAGGCGGGCTGCCTTTTATTGCGGTTTCAGTCGTTTTAGTTTTTTACTAGCGATGGTATGGGTACCCCCGTACTTTTGATACCGACAGTAGCCCCCGAGCCTTTGGGTGAGTGTGTGATCACTCTCCCACA
This sequence comes from Saccharum officinarum, assembly GCA_020631735.1. Classification (NCBI taxonomy): domain Eukaryota; kingdom Viridiplantae; phylum Streptophyta; class Magnoliopsida; order Poales; family Poaceae; genus Saccharum; species Saccharum officinarum. The sequence goes on along the minus strand of CM036168.1, from coordinate 54,343,186 downwards.
GGTTTGTTCGAACTGGAGTCGTAGCGTCGTGATTTTTTCCGGTGGGGCGTGCGAGCGCACCCGCCGGGTGTAGCCCCCGAGGCCTCGGTGGAGTGCTGAGACTCCTCCGAGGTCTTGTTTTCGTTTTATTGGTGGATGATTCGTTGCGGCCGAGCCCCCGAGCCTCGCGCGCACAAGGTCGATCAGAGTCCCGACCGTCTTTTGTGCGACCCTTACGCTCCTTTTCGAAAAAAGGAGGAGGGGTGGAGAACGCAGTACTACCCTCGTTTGGGCGCGAGTTCCGATGATCTCCAGTGAGCTGCTAGCGGGGGAATTCGAGTGAGAGCCCGTGCCCCAGTCATTAGGGGTCGGCTAGTGGCCTGGAGGCGCTCTCAAAGATGCCAAGGAGTGGTCGTGTGGATCTCGATTCCCTGCGATAGGATTCGAGGGCTCGATGCCTCCCCCAGGGGATTCCTATGACGACCTCCTCCTTCGGCCTCGAATACGTCCTGGGGTGCCTCGAGAGCGTGGCTCGAGCCCTTGGCCATGTACGGCGCACCCTTGGTCGTCCTAACTCTGTTGCTCGGGCAGCTATCGAACCCTAGTCGAGGGCCAGCTTTCGCTCCCTCGAGGCTTAGGTTTCTACGGTCGAGCCCCCGAGCCTCACGCGCACGAGGTTGATCAGAGTCCCGACCGTCTTTTGTGCGACCCTCACGCTCCTTTTTGAAAAAAGGAGGGGTGGAGAATACCGTACTACCCTCGTTTGGCGCGAGTTCCGACGATCTCCGGTGAGCTGCTGCTAGGGAATTCGAGTGAGAGCCCGTGCCCCGTTCGTTAGGGGTCGGCTAGTGGCCCGGAGGCGCTCTCAAAGATGCCAAGGAGTGGTCGTGTGGATCTCGATTCCCTGCGACAGGATTTGAGGGCTCGATGCCTCCCCCGGGGATTCCTACGACGACCTCCTCCTTCGGCCTCGAATACGTCCTGGGGTGCCTCGAGAGCGTGGCTCGAGCCCTTGGCCATGTACGGGCACACCATGGGTCGTCCCTAACTCTGTTGCTCGAGGGCAGCTGTCGAACCCTGGTCGAGGGCCAGCTTTCGCTCCCTTGAGGCTTAGGTTTCTGCGGTCGAGCCCCCGAGCCTCGCGCGCACGAGGTCGATCAGAGTCCCGACCGTCTTTTCTGTGACCCTCACGCTCCTTTTTCGAAAAAAGGAGGAGGGGTGGAGAACGCCGTACTACCCTCGTTTGGGCACGAGTTCCGACGATCTCCGTTGAGCTGCTAGCGGGGGAATTCGAGTGAGAGCCCGTGCCCCGTTCGTTAGAGGTCAGCTAGTGGCCCGGAGGCGCTCTCAAAGATGCCAAGGAGTGGTCGTGTGGATCTTGATTCCCTGCGACAGGATTCGAGGGCTCGATGCCTCCCCCGGGGGATTCCTACGATGACCTCCTTCGGCCTCGAATACGTCCTGGGTGCCTCGAGAGCGTGGCTCAGCCGATTACCCTTGGCCATCTACGTCGGGCGCACCCGGGTCGTCCCTAACTGTGCTGGCGCACCCTGGTCGTCCCTAACTCTGTGCTCAGGCAGCTGTCGAACCCTGGTCGAGGTGCAGCTTTCACTCCCTCGAGGCTTAGGTTTATGCGGTCGAGCCCCGAACCTCGCGCGCATGAGGTCGATCAGAGTCCCGATCGTCTTTTGTGCGACCCTCACGCTCCTTTTCGAAAAAAGGAGGAGGTGGAGAACGCCGTACTACCCTCGTTTGGGCGCGAGTTCTGACGATCTCCGGTGAGCTGCTAGCGGGGGAATTCGAGAGCCCGTGCCCCGTTCGTTAGGGGTCGGCTAGTGGCCCGGAGGCGCTCTCAAAGATGCCAAGGAGTGGTCGTGTGGATCTCGATTCCCTGCGACAGGATTTGAGGGCTCGATGCCTCCCCGGGGGGATTCCTACGACGACCTCCTCCTTCGGCCTCGAATACGTCCTGGGGTGCCTCGAGAGCGTGGCTCGAGCCCTTGGCCATGTACGGGCGCACCCTGGGTCGTCCCTAACTCTGTTGCTCAAGGGCAGCTGTCGAACCCTGGTCGAGGGCCAGCTTTCGCTCCCTTGAGGCTTAGGTTTCTGCGGTCGAGCCCCCGAGCCTCGCGCGCACGAGGTCGATCAGAGTCCTGACCGTCTTTTGTGCGACCCTCATGCTCCTTTTCGAAAAAAGGAGGAGGGGTGGAGAACGCCGTACTACCCTCATTTGGGCACGAGTTCCGACGATCTCCGTTGAGCTGCTAGCGGGGGAATTCGAGTGAGAGCCCGTGCCCCGTTCGTTAGAGGTCAGCTAGTGGCCCGGAGGCGCTCTCAAAGATGCCAAGGAGTGGTCGTGTGGATCTTGATTCCCTGCGACAGGATTCGAGGGCTCGATGCCTCCCCGGGGGGATTCCTACGATGACCTCCTCCTTCGGCCTCGAATACGTCCTGGGGTGCCTCGAGAGCGTGGCTCGAGCCCTTGGCCATGTACGGGCGCACCCTGGGTCGTCCCTAACTCTGTTGCTCGAGGCAGCTGTCGAACCCTGGTCGAGGGCCAGCTTTCACTCCCTCGAGGCTTAGGTTTCTGCGGTCGAGCCCCCGAACCTCGCGCGCATGAGGTCGATCAGAGTCCCGACCGTCTTTTGTGCGACCCTCACGCTCCTTTTCGAAAAAAGGAGGAGGGGTGGAGAACGCCGTACTACCCTCGTTTGGGCGCGAGTTCCGACGATCTCCGGTGAGCTGCTAGCGGGGGAATTCGAGTGAGAGCCCGTGCCCCGTTCGTTAGGGGTCAGCTAGTGGCCCGGAGGCGCTCTCAAAGATGCCAAGGAGTGGTCGTGTGGATCTCGATTCCCTGCGACAGGATTCGAGGGCTCGATGCCTCCCCCGGCGGGATTCCTACGATGACCTCCTCCTTCGGCCTCGAATACGTCCTGGGGTGCCTCGAGAGCGTGGCTCGAGCCCTTGGCCATGTACGGGCGCACCCTAGGTCGTCCCTAACTCTGTTGCTCGAGGGCAGCTGTCGAACCCTGGTCGAGGCCAGCTTTCGCTCCCTCGAGGCTTAGGTTTCTGCGGTCGAGCCCCCGAGCCTCGCGCACACGAGGTCGATCAGAGTCCCGACCGTCTTTTGTGCGACCCTCACGCTCCTTTTCGAAAAAAAGAGGAGGGGTGGAGAACGTCGTACTACCCTCGTTTGGGCGCGAGTTCCGACGATCTCCGGTGAGCTGCTAGCGGGGGAATTCGAGTGAGAGCCCGTGCCCCGTTCGTTAGGGGTCAGCTAGTGGCCCGGAGGCGCTCTCAAAGATGCCAAGGAGTGGTCGTGTGGATCTCGATTCCCTGCGACAGGATTCGAGGGCTCGATGCCTCCCCGGGGGGATTCCTACGACGACCTCCTCCTTCGGCCTCGAATACGTCCTGGGGTGCCTCGAGAGCGTGGCTCGAGCCCTTGGCCATGTACGGGCGCACCCTGGGTCGTCCCTAACTCTGTTGCTCGAGGGCAGCTGTCGAACCCTGGTCGAGGGCCAGCTTTCGCTCCCTCGAGGCTTATACCGGGCTCGGGGCCCGTTTCCCAGATATCTGGGAATATCCATCCGCGGATCCCTCCCCCGCCCGTTAGCCGGGCGCGTCTTTTGGGGAGGCGAGATCGGCGCGGTAGTGGGCGACGTGGCGTACGGTTACGACGTGGGGGACGGCCACGTGCCCGACTCCTGCGAGATGTAAGGAAACGGTTAGGTGGGCGCATTTAATGCGGGAAACTGTTCCTACCTTTTCGCGCGGCTGTTGGGCTTCCGCCTGGGCATATAAAATCAAGGCCTAGGGGTCTGCGTTCCCCTCTGTTCCCTTGCGCTCCTGCATTCTTCTGCCTCAGACAACCCTTGCCTTATCACGCTCTGCGCCCGCATCGCTGTCGCCACCGCGTCCTCTTCATCCACCCCCCCTTTCGACAACACCGATGGCAGGAAAGAGCCAGATCCTCCCCGCCGACGATTGGGCCGCCTCCTCGATGACGGAGAGGAGGTTGGAAGAATTGGTCGAGGACGGGCTGCTGCGGCCAAGGACGAGCCGGTCGCAACCGGAGTGGATCGCGCCGCCCCTGCCCACCGGGAGCCGGCGCCCCCGGAGGGGTACGTGGTGAGCTTCGTCTGCTTCCACGAGCGGGGGTTTGGCGTGCCGGCGTCCGTCTTCATGCGCGCGCTCCTCCACTACTACCAGGTGGAGCTTCACCACCTTTCCCCCAACGTCGTCGCGTAGGCCGCCATCTTCGCGGCGGTCTGCGAGGGCTACCTTGGGGTGGAGCCGCAGTGGAACCGGTGGCTTCACCTTTTCAAGGCTGAGCTCTTCGCCAAGAAGGCGGGGGAGAAGGGCGTCTTGTGCGCGGCCCGAGTAGGGAGCTGTGTCCTGCAGGTGAGGTCGAGCCGGGCGGATCTGTACATCCCAGCTCGCCTCATCTCTTCGAACAGTGGGTGGCACGAGGGTTGGTTCTACCTCCGCAACGATGAAAATCAGTTGCCGAGGTACACCGGTCGTGTGCTAACCGCTCGAGAGGATCGCTGGTCATACGGAGTGCCGGAAGCCGAGAAGCCGCGCCTGGACCCGCTGCTGGCGGCGCTGCAGGAGCTTCGCCTTCGGGGCTTGACGGCTGCGGCAGTGGCCGCGGCCTTCCATCGCCGTAGGGTGATGCCGCTGTGCCGGCGTCGTCTTCGCCTCGACCAGATGACTCCGGAGGCATCGCTGGAGGGGACCCGGATGTCCCACGAATCCCTTTCCCTCGAGGAGGTCCTCCGGCGAGCGCATCGGATGGTCGGGAACTTCAAGGTGGAGGAGGCTAACCGGGTCCCCATGAGACCTACCGAAGGGTTCGAGCCAGTGGTACGTATCTTAGGGTTAGTAGGTTTGCCAATTTCGTTTATTTTTGGATTTTGCTGATTTGGTCGAGGCCGGCGCGTAGGATTTGTCGGCGCTGCGAGAGACGCGTTCGCCAGTCCCAGAGGACCGGCCCACCTGGGAGGCTCGACGCCAGCATGCTTCCAAGAAGAAGCAAACCAAGGAGACGGCCAAGAAGCGGGCAATCCGCAAGGCCAAAGAGGCGGTGGCGTTGAAGAAGCTCCGGCGCCTAGCAGACTATCGATGGGGTTCCCCTGGCGCCGTCGCCTTCCGAGACGATCTCGGGGGAGGACGACGACAGCAGCGGTGAGGACGATGACGCCCTGTCGCGGTATGAGACCGCGACCGAGCTGGGGGATCTTCCCGACGTTCGCCCCCTGGTGGAACCCATCAGGGGGCGTCCTCCTCGGTCGTCGTGGTCGAGGAGTCCGAGGAGGAGGAGAAGACGGAGAAGGAGACGGGCCCCTCGACGGGAGGGGCCGCTTTACCCCGGACCCATCAAGAGGGGTCGACGGGGACGTCCGCACCAGCCCAGGCCCCGCAAGCTCGGGCAGGGGCTGGGACGGCAGTACCGGCGTCGTCATCGGTGGCGGCGTCGGCAGGCGTGAGAACCCAAGGCCAGCTGGCCTCAGAGGCACAAAAGGCGCAGGGCGGTGCGTCGGTCAGGGCCCCCAAGAGTGCCTGGCCTGCTGGTGAGGCCGCTGCGAGGCCACAATCGGCCGCCCCGGGAGGCTCGGGTCGCACGGGGTCGAGGCCCTTGGTGCCAATTTCTGGGTAAACGTCTCTGCTCAGTTGTCCTGCCTTTCTTGGGGTCCGTTGGCTGACGTTTCTTCACTTTGCAGGTTAAAGCGGAAGGCGGAGCCAATGGGGCTTACCCCCGTGAAGTCGCTACGGGCCAGCGCCGTTGTCCTTAACCGGACGGCGGAGCAGGATGCGGCCTAGGTCCGATAGGTCGAGGCCGCGAAGGGGCGCCTGCGACAACGGCAGGAACCAGCGGACGCCACGGTGGTTACTGGCACGGACCCTGCCGTGGAGGGGTCCGAACCGGCGGAGATGGTGGCGCCAGGTGCGGTCGAGGCTGCCGTCGAGGTCGCGACGGGCGAGGCACCCGTCCGCGGCGCGGAGCGGACGAGGGCTGACGTGACCATGGAGGAGGTCGCGTCGGTGTCGGGGTAGGAGGCGGCCCTGGCGGGCGGGTCACCATCGCAACAAGACCCGTTGGCCGAGGCAGCGGGTATGGTGGAGGGCGGGGCGGTCGAGCCCCTGACCGGAGCGCTAGAAGAAGAGGCGCCAGCTCCGGGGGTGCCTACGGTCGAGGCGCGGGTACCGGAGCCGTCTTCGGTCGAGGCGCCGGCTCCGGAGGCGCCGACGGTTGAGGGGCCAGTTCCCCTAGGGGGCGGGCACCCATGGCCGTGGACCTTCCCCCCGACGACACCCCCCTGGACAAAGGGAAACAAGTGATGGGGGTCGAGGGGGGCGAAGCCGCGGATCAGGCCGGTGCCTCGATGGCCGTCGGAGAGGCGGAAACTGCGGGCGAGGCCGGTCCTACCGTGGGATCGGGAGACGCCCCGGCTGGGTCATTGTCGTCATGGCCCGACATCGCCGCGCTGGCGATAGCGCGGGCAGAGGCGGAGATACCGAGGTGGGGGGGCCGTCGCTCTAGTTTAGGGACGCCGCGAACCCCGACGCCGAGCCCATCTTTGTCCTAAACGACAAAGATGAAGTGCACTGATGGGAGTACCTCGAGGGCGTTCGCCGGCACCTTGATTGGTTGCTCCGAGTGGCGTTTGGTGCCGTGCGGAGTATGGGGGATGCCACCAAGGTACGATCGACCCGTCGGCTTTTTCCGTGGTTTTCTTGGTGTCTTTTTCCCTCGGCTTTTTAACCTTTTTGGTTTTTTTTCGGATTGCGTTCAGGAGCTGAAGGAGCACTCCCGCTGCAAGTCACTCTTCATCCGGGATGAGAGTGGCGTGTGGGCCGCGCTGTCTCAGCAACGGGTCTTGGCCGAGGAGGCCCAGAAACGGCTTTCCGATCGGAACGCCGAAATGGCTGAGCTGCGCGTCGCCTACGCGGTGGTGAAAGAGGAAGCGATGCAGGCGTGGGCGGCCGAGGCCATGATGCGCACTGGCATGGACAAGGTTCGGGAGGAGGCTGCCCAGGCCCGCGGGGATCTCGAGCCCCTGTCGAGACGGGTGAAGGAGCTCGAGGAGAATGTCTCCCAGGTTAGCCGTCAGCGCGATACCCTCAACGTCGAGGTCGAGCGGGCCACCGCTCGTTCTGATGCTCTGAAGGACGAGGTCACGACGCTGAAGGGAACCGTCCAAGAGAAGGACGCAGCTCTCGAGTCTGCTCAGCAGGAGATCGAGGCGCTAAAGGCGACCATCAGTGACAAGGACAGCACCCTCCTGGGGCTCGAGCGAATGTGCGGGGGGCTTCGCGACGAGGTCGTGGGCCTGCAGACCCATATCGAGGGTAAGTGTGATTGTTATGGCTACGATGTGGAGGGCCTTGCGTTGGGTATTAATCTGTTCGTCGTGTTTCAGAGCTGGAGAGGGAGAATCGAGAGGCCCAATCCTCTGCCAACTCCTTCTAGAGCCTCCTTGAAGCCGAGATCCGGAGGACCCAACTGCTCCAGGGCGCGATCACCACAGTGTGTGACGGCCTGAGGGTCGAGCCCGACGCCGACACCGGGGAAGATGTTCTGGGGAACTCCTTCGTCCGTCGGATGGTGGCGCTGGGCCGCCTTGCCCGAGAGAAGATACGGGATGGCCTCCATCACGGCGTGAAGAGGGCGCTGGCCGTCGTCCGTTCAGGGTTTGTGTTCGACATGAAGCTCGTCGCTAAGGGCTTTATCACAAACCCGGACCGGACAGCCGAGGAGAACGAGGATGCCTGCGTGGAGCTGATTGAAGCCGCCGAAGAGCCTGGAAGCCGTCTGGCCTTGCTTTTTAAAGCCGAGGTGGTTCCGCCTAATGACGATGAGGGCCTGTGAGCCAAATCTGGGCATGAAGGCCCATGTAATAAGTTAGCATTTCGAATTTTGATCGTGGTGGCCTCGAAGGCCTAAAAACTCGAAACATAAACCGGTTCGTGGTTGATTTAGTTTTATTCGAGCTTTTCTTCCCTTTATCGCTTGGATTGTGTTCTCGCATGATTTACTTAGCACGCAGCTGCATCCTTTGGCGTAAGGGAGCGAGTGAAGGTACCGTAGCCTCGGGGGCGTAAGTGATCTCACGGCTCGACCGCCCTCGAGCTTCAGGGTGATGTTGCGGCCTTGTAAATCGTGTGAGAGCCTAATCTAAGCGACAGGGGGTATGTTCTTTTTCAAAGTTAGGAACCGTTATTTAGATCTCCTTAGCGTGAAGTCGCACCTCTAAAAGGCGTAAGGGGTGAGTGGAGGTACCGTAGCCTCGGAGGCGTAGGTGATACTCCTGACTCGGGAGCCCTTTCGAACCTTAGGGTGCTCTTGCAGCGAAGTCGATCTAAGAAGCGGTTCTTAAATTTAAAAAAGAGCATAAGTTTTTTCGGGGACTGGTAAGTTTTTTCGGGGACTGGAGGGTTCCCCCCTTGTAGCCCCCGAGGGAGGGTCGACTATGGGAGTGCAGAGTCGATCCTTCCTCATTATGAAATGAAAGTTTGAACATCGTTGTATTCTTTATTGACGAAAAAGAAAATACAGAGCCTCGAGGCTTTTTAAGGAAAGAAGCAACGTAGCTGTTCAATGTTCCAAGCGTTGGTGAGGATTTCGCCCTTCTCGTTGGATAGCTTGTAGGTGCCCGACTTTAGTACTTCTGTGATGATGTACGGCCCTTCCCATGGTGGCGTGAGCTTGTGTCGTCCTTGGTGTTCTGGTTCCGCCGTAGCACCAAGTCGCCGACGTTGAGGTCACGCTTGCGGACGTGTCTGTCGTGGTAGCGTCGGAGATCCTGCTGGTACCTGGCAGAATGCAACAGAGCCACATCTCAGGCTTCCTCGAGCTGGTCGAGGGCGTCCCGTCTTGTGGCGTCGTTATTTCTTTCGTTGTAGGCCTTCAACCTTGGGGATCCGTATTCTATATCAGTTGGGAGCATAGCCTCAGACCCGTAGACTAAGAAGAACGGAGTGAACCCCGTGGCTCGACTCGGCGTTGTTCTTAGGCTCCACAGGACCGAGGGTTCGTCTCGCATAGTACTGACAACCCTTGCAGGAGCGTACTAGCTTGACAGCGTCGGAGACCGCGGTCGGCCAATAGAATCCTTGTCGAAAGGCGTTTCCGACGAGGGTTCGAGGTGCTGCGTGGTTACCGCAAGCCCCTGAGTGGAGATCGCTGAGCAGGTTCCTGCCTTGCTCATTTGAGATGCATCGTTGGAGGATACCAGTAGGGCTACGGCAGTAGAGCTCTCCGCTGTCGCCCATGATCACAAAGGTTTTGGCCCGGCGCGCGATCCGTCGAGCCTCGGTCTTACCCGAGGGGAGGTCCCCTCGGATAAGGTAGTCGAGGTATGGGACGCGCCAGTCAGGCTCGAGGTCAGACGGCGGGGTCGAGTCTTCCACCTGCATGGCTTCTGCCCCGGTCGAGGGGGCTTCTGCCTCAGGTGGAGGGTCGAGTGACGTCCCGTCAACCCCCTCCGTCTGGCCCAAGGTCAACGGACGGCTACTGAAGGTCTTTTGCGAAAACGTCTGGTGGAACCGTAGCTCGACTATTTAGGATCGAGGGTGGCACTAATGCTCAGTGCCTTTCCCTTGGGATCAGCGGGGTCGAGGGGTATGAGTTTGACATCTTTGGTGGGCTCGAAGCTGCTGGCATGGCGTTTTGGGTCGGGAATCGCATTGGCGAGACCGTCGAGGTCTGCAGCCAAGATCGCCGACTCCAAAACAGCCTCGCCGTGCTCGACGCACTCGACGTCGCACTCGTAGGCATGTTCATACGAGGGCCCTACAGTGATGACACTGTTTGGGCCCGGCATTTTGAGCTTGAGGTAGGTGTAGTTCGGAATCGCCATGAACCTGGCGTAGCATGGGCGTCCCAGGATAGCGTGGTACATTTCATGGAATCCGACCACTTCAAAAGTGAGAGTCTCCTTTCGGAAGTTGGCCGGTGTGCCAAAACAAACGGGCAGATCGACCCGTCCGAGTGGTTCCTCCCGTTTCCCTGGCACGACTCCGTGGAAGCCCCCGACGCTAGGTTGGAGGCGCGCTGTCTCGACCCCCAGAAGGTCGAGGGTCTAGGAGTAGATGATGTTGAGACTGCTTCCGCCGTCCATGAGCACCTTGGTGAGGCGTGTGTTGGCGATGACGGGGTCAACAACAAGCGGATAGACTCCCGGGTTGGGGACGTGGTCTGGGTGGTCGTCACGATCGAAAGTGATGGCCACCGCAGACCAATCAAGGAAGCGGGGGACTGCCGTTTGTACGGAGAAAACCTCGCACCGTTCTCGCTTGCGCTGGCGCGCCGAGAGGCGGGTCGAGGGCCCTCCGTAGATCATGAAGCAGTCGTGGATCTCGGGGAATTCCCCGTCCTTGTCATCGCTTTTAGGGTCCTCCTTCTTGTCGTCCTTCTTGACGCCGGCACCCCCAAAGTACCTGCGAAGCATATGACAGTCCTCGAGGTTATGGTTAGTAAGTCCCTTGTGGTAGGGACACGATTCTTTGAGCATTTTATCGAAGACGCCCCCGCTGGGGGGGCCTCGAGGCTTTTTGTGCTCGGTAGCAGCGACGAGCTCATCGGCCGGGGCCTCGAGCTTGCCCTGCTGGCCTTTCTTCTTCTTGCGGTTGTTTCTCTTGGAGCCCCGGGTGGAGCTCGTGGGATCGTCGACCTTCTGCTCCCCCCTCTCCGGGTCGCCACCAAAGATTGCACCAACCGCCTCCTCGCCGGCGGCGAAGTTGGTGACAATGTCCATTAACCTGTTGGCAGTGAGCGGAGTGTTACGGCCCAATTCTCGGACCAACTCTTTATAGGTGGTGCCGGAGAGGAAGGCCATAATTACGTCGGAGTCAGTGATGTTGGGGAGTTTGGTACGCTGTCGGGAGAAGCGCCGGATGTAATCCCGGAGGGATTCACCTGGTTTCTGCTTGCAGCTCCGGAGGTCCCACGAGTTGCCAGGGCGCATGTAGGTCCCCTTGAAATTTCCCTCAAACACCCTCACGAGATCATCCCAGTCGTGGATCTGTCGAGGTGGGAGATCCTCGAGCCAGGCTCGGGCGCTGTCGGAGAGGAACAGGGGGAGTTGTCGAATGATGACCCGGTCGTCGTTAGCCCCGCCCAGCTGACACGCCAAGCGAAAATCGGCGAGCCAAAGTTCGGGTTTGGTTTCGCCGTTGTACTTGGTGAGAGTCGTGGGGGAGCGAAACCGAGCCAGGAGCACCGTCTCACGGATAGCCTTACTAAAGACCCGAGGACCCGGAGGCTCGGGTGAAGGGCTTCGATCTTCTGAACTGTCGTAGCGTCCGCCCCTGTGGACGTGGTAGCCTCGAGCCACGCCGTCACCGTGCTTGCGCGTGCGGCGCTCGACGATGTTGCCACGGGTGTCTCGAGGCTCGTGGTCGTTGGTGGTGAGCTCAGGGGCCGGAGCTACCCGGTTTTGCCCGGCAGGCTCGGGGTGAACCGAGGCCTCTCTCCTGTCGGGAGGGCTCGATGATCCGCTCCGAGGCTGCCTCACGTCGCCTCGAGGCGGAGCTCTCGGCCTGCTGCATGGCGGCGGTCTTAAGGAGTTCTCGGATTTCATCCCGAGCCCGACGGGCGTCGGGGTTTGATGGCTCGGGAATGTTGCGGAGAAGCATGGCAGCGGCGACGACGTTCTGGCTGGCTCGAGCGAAAACCGAGGGGTCGACCATCCGATCCTCGTCGATGCGACGGTTGACGTCGCGAGCTCTTTTGCGAGCTCTCCCGCTAAGTGCGCGTTCCGCACGCTCACGCTCGAGGGTTTGTTGGAGTAGGCCCAGGTTTTCCTGTTCCTCATCAAGCCTGTCCTGCAACTCACGAATCTGCTCGAGCTGCGCTCCTTGATCCGCAAGGAACTGAGGATCGTCTCGCTCAGTAGGAAGCTCGACATGGGGTGGCGTGTACCTTCCTTTGACTGGCTCTTCGTCCTCTGATTCCGAAGTGCTTTCAACGTCGATGTTGAAGCATTCGCGGGTCGGATCATAGGTGTCGTCAGCCGAGTCGGAGTCAGGAGCGCCAAAGTAGTAGTATGACGGGGGAATGTGTGGCCGTTGCAAAATCGTCACTGGGGTTACGACGTTGAGAAGCAGTCACATGGGGCTCTGTGTCCGGTGTCTCCGTAGAGTCCAGATAATCAGAGGCCAGTGTGGATGCAACGAGGTCTAGAGTGGAGCGTAGATGGTGCCCGGGGAGTTCCTCATAAGCACTCATGCGAGTGCTCACGAAAGATGCGTACACCCGGGCAGCCGAGTCTAGCCCAAACGGGAATGGTGATGGAGATGTTGCTGTCCGTGCCGAAATGGATGCTCCGGACAGTGGTGTCTCACCGGACGGGGGAGCAGCGGAATTCCCCGTTGGCATGTTACCCTCAGTCAAGCTCGTCCTTCCTAAACCTTCCACAAGGAGGTCTAGGCTGGCGCCTGGCTGGGGGGTGCCGGACCAGGGGACCCCGTCGCCCTCCGCAAGGTGAAGACGGTGGTTGTGCCGGGCTCGTCGTCGTCGGGCGGCCCGCGCCCGCCTAGAGCGACGGTGCCGGCGGATTGCTCCCCCGGGCTGGGAGAGCTCGTAGTCCTCGTCGGATGGGTGCCTGGGGGGAAGTAGGACCATATCGTAGCCATGGCCAAGCGACATGAACTCCAAACTCCCGAACCAGATCACCGTGGCCAACGGAATAGGGCGTTCGGAGTCAGCCATCCAGGAAAAAAGGCGAGAAAGCGACGTTTGGCACGCAGCGATCCCCTACCAGGCACGCCAACTGTCGGCGTTCGGACCCGAGGGGGTCCTAAACCAACGAGTAAATGCTGCGTGTCTCTTTCCTGGATGGTGATGCAAGGAGAACACACGAGGGTTTATCCTGGTTCGGGCAAAAGAAGGCCCTACGTCCAGCGGGGGGGGGGGGGGAAGAAATTTGTATTTCCTTGCACCGAAGTGCTCGTGTAGGGGTTACAAGCATGCGAGAGAGGGCGTCGAGCCCAAGTCTCAAAGAGAGGAAAAAAGGACAAGGGTGGTTGATTTAGGTATCGATCTCTTGTTTTTCTTCGTTGTCTGTTGTTGTCCGGTCGGGTGCTTCGTTCCTCTCCCTCTCGTAGAACCCTGGCCTGCCCTTTTATAGGGCGAGAGGAGGCCAGGACGACGGGGAGCCTTGAGGTGATGTTTGGTCGATTCCTGTTGAGTTGACTATAGTGACGTGCCCTGGGAATGGCCGGCCATCCCTGGACACCATGGCGTCGTGGGAGACGAGACGGCGAAATGACCCGGAGCGCCGTGCCATACCGTCCTTCCCTTGCCGTTGAACTGTGTCGAGCGTCGAGGTTAGGTTGAGACCGGGTCGAGACCGGATGGATAAGGCCGAATCCCCGAGATTGCGGAGAACGGGCCTTGTCTTATCCTCCCTCGAGGGTGATCGATGGTAAACAGTGCGCGGTAAGGTGGGTATAGTGACGGGTTTCACCTTCCATCATGGGATGGGTGGTAAAACAGTGAGACCTGACACGGGCATTGTTCCCACGTCGATCCTGGTCGCAGCCATGCCGGTAGGTGATAGTAGGTAACCGCATTAAATGCTATGGCTTTTGTCGTGGGGTAGGTAAAGAGGAGTCGAGGCGCTCGACCCGGGCTCACGCGAGTCAGAGTTTTTCCCAGTGGGCGGACGAGCTTCGCGCGGGTCAGAGCGCCATCGAGGTAGCTTGCTGTACGGGATGGGGCGCGGTCGAGGCGCCCCGTCGAGCGGGCCTCGTACGAGTCGGAGCCGGAGCGCGGTCGAGGCGCCCCATCGAGCGGGCCTCGTACGAGGCGGACAGGATGCGCGGTCGAGGCGGGCTGCCTTTTATTACGGTTTCAGTCGTTTTAGTTTTTTACTAGCGATGGGTGTGGGTACCCCCGTACTTTTGGTACCGACACAACTTAAAACTATTAGTAGTTTCTATACCATTTAATAATAATATGCTATCACAAGTCAACCAAAAGTACAACGTGCCAAATGATTTAACATGGAAAAGAGAAGAAAATCATTTCTCAGGAAAACAAATGGTTTCGGCATGGTTGTCTCATAACTGAAGACACCAACAATTTGACGTTGAGGCCGAGTTATTTCTTCCATGAGTTTTGTAGGGCCCAAGCTTCTTCCTCACCATGACAAGCCCACAGCCGTCCTCGGTCGGCCCTTTGCGGCTAGCCCATCTGTGCACATGTATGGGAACACATGGTATATGCCTTTGTGTTCAAGTTATGATGAGTGATTGTCAGGAGATGATCGACTTTGGTTAAGTTTGAAAACTAACCATTGCGTGAGTGCATGTACAGCATGTCTCTTGGCTATGTTAACGTGCAAGTGTGGAGCACAGAGACGGTCAATGGACATGGACAAGGTCAAGTAGAGACATGACGTACAAATGAACTAGGAGCGGTGAAGGACGGACGTGAGGCTTAGACCGAGGGACCAAGATGGCCAGAAGACTGGCCGTGGGTGGCTGACACTTGTGGACATCAACAAGCAAAAGTACATAAGGAGGAGTAGACCATGTTGACCAAGTCAAGACGACAGTTGAGCAAGTCAAGCAAAGACGCTAGAGGACTTGGTGATTGGATGGTCGAGAACGACAGTGGCATGTGTCGAGATTATGGAGGAGGCCTAGCGGATATGCTTCTCCATAGGGTTTGGTGGTTTGAGCCTCAAAACCACCGATGAATGGTTTTCGGGTTTAGGCCTCAAAATCCGATTGGAGTTTCAGCGAGCATGGGAGGAAGCACGTGGCGTCATCACGAAGCTTGCGTCGAGACGAAGCAAAGTCGTGAAGAGCCCATGGCCATCGAATGCACAAATCTTGAGTTGGACCATTTTGCCATGGGGGTTAAGTAGTTCAGCCTAAATATCTAAGGGCAGATTAGGGATTATGTAATAGCTCTGTAGATAAGAGGGCATCTACTCCTAACCAGCCATCTGTCCAGTATTTCATTTCCCGCACTTTCTGTTTAGGTGTATAGGTTTGTAGTTTCCAGATCTAGTTTTCTGTATTGCGAGAGAGCCTAATACCTCCGGCTGTGTTCATCAGTGTAAAGACGAGGCCTTGTGCAACTTGATCTTGCTGCAACGAAGAAGTTGACCTCTGCTATCCTTGTGTCAAGATCTTTTGATTCACATGGTTTTGGTTTTTCCCTTCCAGTTCCCTCTCTTTGCTCCTTCGATGGATTTTGGTTTCCTGAGCTTTTGAGGCCGATTGGTATGGATGGGTACGTAGAACAGCGTCGAAGTATGTCATCCAATACTCTTAGCCCATCTGAAAGGTCTTGATGGCTAGAGGGGGGTGAATAGCCTAATAAAACTTTCTACAAGATGTGCTAGACAAGTTGATTAGTAACAACAAATGGCGAGATGCGAGTTTTGCCTAGCCTATGGGGTGTTGCAAGCCACCTATCCAAATGACAATTCTAATATATTTCACTCAACCGCACAAGTCAAACCGCAAGAGTAACAACTAAACAAGCTAGCAAGAGCAAACAACCAATTACTTGAAATGTAATACAAGAGTAGGGTAAGAAATATTTCACCGAGGGGCGATGAATTGAGCCAATCAATCAATAGTTCCAAGTGATGATAATTAAGATAACTACTCCACCGAGATAAATCAATCACAATCAAAGAAGTAAAGACACGATGATTTATCCCGAGGTTCACGTGCTTGCCAGCACGCTAGTCCCCGTTGTGTCCCCCTACACCACGTGGTTCGATGGCTAATCGGCATCACACACCGAGCCTCTCAAAAGGCGCCACAAGAACCTACCAAATGGCAAGAAGTTTCGACACGAGCAATCCACTAGAGTTGGAATTCGGTGCTCCGCCGGGGAACCACAACAACCCCTCACAACAAACTCACCGGAGCCGGCCACGAACAATCACCAACACGTGCCGGACCTCACTGCTGCTCCAAGGCGTCTAGGTGGCGGCAACCACCAAGAGAAATAAGAATCCCGCAGTAAATCAACCACCAAGTGCCAACTAGATGCAATCTCACAAGGCAAATGCACTAGGATCACTCAATCTCACTTCGAATAAGCAAAGAAGCAAGAGAGATGAGTAGAAAAGGAGTTGCTTAGCTAAAAGTGCTCACAAGTATGTCAAAGAGTTCAAGAGAGAGAGCCTTAAGCCGGCCAACGAGTATTTATAGATGTACCCTTTTGAATAGAGCCATTAGGCACAAGATTCAGTAGCAGTCGCGCTGACCGGACGCGCTGGTCGCACAGACCGGACGCGCTGCAGAACTGACCAGACGCCACAGTGTCAGCGTCCGATTAGAGTCCAGTAAGCACCCACCACGACCGGACGTGTCCGATCCATTGTGACCGGACGTGCCACTACATCCGATCAGAAGACCAAGACACGCGCAAACACTGAGCACTGACCGGACGCGTCCGGTCAAACGTAGACCACGTTCGGTCACCTCTGTGACCTCCGTTCGCTTCCGTTTGATTCACCCTTTCACATATGAGCTAGACTAAGTATGTGTGTCACTTTAGCACATGTTTTAGCTCGTGAAACAACATGTGACAACGCGTCCAAATCTCGACATTGGCGTAAAGGAAAATAGGCGTTTCAATTCCTCGAAAATGCCTGAATCCCGCCTCGCAAGCTCGGTGGGAGGGAGAAAGGACCCCAAACCCTCTCTACCGCTCAAACTCCAACGCCATCGCAAATGTGCTAACACCACCAAGTGATCACGTCATGTGTGAGTGTGTTAGCATTTTCACAATTATTTTTCGAGGCGTTATTAGTTCTATCCAAATGCATATGATTATGAAATGCACACCTAGAGGCACTTAGGAGTTCAATAGCCGCGTCATTTCCCTCTTTATAGTACGGCTATCTATCCTATAATGTAACCACACCCACTAGGTATCTTGGTTACTAAAACACAACCCTTAAGCATATACATTTGCCTTGATCACGTAGGGTTGCGTCTAAATCCAAGTGTAACCATCATGATCACCATGTCCATCTTGCCACCAACCTTAGAATGTACTAATCCTCATATGCTATATACAACTTAGGCATAGGATTAGTATTTAGGTATTGTCACTAATTACCAACACCAAACATAGAGCTTTCACCATTAGCCCGGGGGAGAGGGGGGGTGTGGTTTGTATCGGTCAACCTAATACTTGATGGTTATTCAGGAACGTAATGGATGTTGTGCTCCCATGAGCTCGAGCGCCCACTTGGCAATCCTGTCGGTTGCATCCTTTTTTGTGGATGGCCTTGCTGAGTGGGAAAGAGGTGACTATGTGGATGTGGTGCCAATCAAAGTTGTTCAGCATCTTACGTTTGGGGATTAGCACTGCATGTAGAAACTTTTGGATCTGGGGGTAACGATTCTTGGAGTCGAACAATATCTCGCTAACAAAGTAGACCGGCCTCTAAACTTCAAGCACATGGCCAGGCTCCTCACGTTGTACCACCCATGGCAGTACAGACCACCTATATGGACATCGCGATGTAAAGGAACAAGTTATGTAGGAAAGTTTATCCATTCCTTTCTTTTCAAATATTACACCACAAGTAAATCATTATACTTTCAAGTTCTCTCAGGTTTTCTTTCTTTATCCTGCATCTTGTTTTCTTTCAATGTCTATAGATGGAGCCCGAATGGTCCATATTCATTAAGCTCTCCAAATTAAACCATAGGAGGATGATATTCCATACTTCTTTAGTGTAGCAACAATCTTTTCAAAGAAGCTTAGGTGTTTCCGGGTGATTGGAGCAAACCTTGAAGATTGGATCATTCAGCCACCCTCTTTCTTTCTTTTTTTTTTGCAGATTGTTTGTCGATAATATCTTTTGATGCATGAGAGTCCAGACGAAGAATCTATATTTTGGTCCTGCTTTTGCTTTCCGTATTGGACATAATTTAGGAAGGAAAACTTTTCCGATGACAAATAACACTTTAATTTCCAATGGCAGATAAATAATTTTCTTAGGTATTGGTTGGAGTACAACACTAGAGATTAAAAGATGAGTTGTTTCTAGATTTGGGTGTGCTTGGTTGTCTTATTCCAATTATCATTTTCCTAGGCATGTATAGCTAGAGAACATAATTGACTTTGGGAGGGACATTGACAATTCTGGTGATAAACTAAAATAGTGTCATATTGGTTCTGATAAGGTTGAATACTTGAACATACTACCAGATCGGCTTATGAAGATGAGTGTAATATACTATATAAAACCGAGACTATATAAAGATAAAGATGCTGGATAAGGCAGCAATACATAGATGGTTCAATAATGAGATCTTTTCAGCTGTACTTTTTCAGCGAAGAAACAGTGTTTTTCTCTCACAACAAATCAGCCAACAGTACTTTTCAGCTTGTCTTTTCAGCAAAGAGAACGGGTTTGTTTTCAGATTCAATCATGACCAGGTGTGCTAACAGATCGAATTGCTTGATGAAAGCGAACAATTCTAACTTTTGATTTCATCACCAGACACATGGCATAAGACAAACAGAGTTTGAATATCCTAGGGACAAAACACATAGACAACTTTTGACAAAATACAACACATAAGACTTGAAAGACTCAAAAAACAGTTTGGCGCAAGAAGTAGAAATTACAAATTAGTCAGTAGCTGAAATCATTTATATGTATGAACTACGAATGCATGACTCACCTGTATCCATTAACAATTCACTGTACTGCTTGCTGCAGTGGGTAGGCAAGATATGTAGCTCTTCCCAACCAGCTGCATTGACGCCCTTCATCTCTGTGTACATATAACCAAGGAGAAGAAAACATGCATATCTGAATAGAAACCTAATGCACATTTGTGCCATTGCTCGGGGAGACAAGCTAAGAGGTGGCACTAGAATTCTTAGATCGGTTCCTCATAATCATATATACACACACAGCAAGTTGCCAGATCGATGAAGAAGCAGGTGCCCACTTGTCTCGAGCTTGATATCAGACACTTTGGATTTGCAGGGAGGTTCATGCTGGGTGTGCGAGAAGCATGTGTTTATGCTTCTGATACGATCGGGATGGCCGACAGGACACGGAGTCTGCTGCTAGCTCATAAAAATTGGTCTGAATTCAACCACGTCGAGTTCACTACAGCTGACATGTCTCTGCAAATTGGCGTCCCATATAATGAAGGCTCCAGTAGTGCAAAGGTTTAACATAACGGGAACGTTAATAGAATGGGATTTTGTTTTAGAAACATTGGGGATCCTGCTATTTGGATAGAGGGAATTGAGATCTCTAGATGCTTGGTTCGATTTAGTCCAATATTGTTAAAATTAGAAGAAGAAAAAAGGATATATCATAACCACCTTTTTCAATCACTCAGGACCTAAATTTGAAAAGTTATACGTAATGAAATGCTAGGTAATAACAAAAACAAAGAATCCAGAATTAATAACAAAAACATAGAATCCAGAATTTGGTCCAAATGACACCTTGGTTAATGTCATTATGAGGGACAGAAAGTGTATCTAGATAGTTAGGTTCATGTCATTATGAGACTAGGCAGTTTCATGCTAGGATAATAACAAGTTAGGTCTAACTATCTAGTCTTGCAAACTTCATCGCATTGTTTTTTTTTGTTTTAAGTAATTAAGTTCTAGCTAATTATTCTCGGGCGATTTGCTGGTGCCACATCCGATTTTGGTGACTCAGAGTGAGATGATGTATACACTAGAAAGACTGGCACGGCTTTGCTGCGCCCTTTGTCGAGGGCCAGTTCAGGATTTAAACATATCGATGCTCATGGTGTCGATATGGGGTCATTGGAGGCGTTGAGGCCTTTGAAACTTGTATTCATCCCTTGAGTTGCTAATGTTAGAACAGGTACTCTTCTGATTGCTGCAGTTGTAGGTGTGATAGTGATTTGTATAAATTAATTTCCAGTACAATAAGAAATTTTACTATACTACCATAACATAGGAGATTTAGGCCTCAACATTGAGAGGAAGGGAAATTTTATTTTAGAACCTGAATATGCAATTGATATTTTCGTAAAGAATATTCAGTTGCAGACCACTTAGAAAGCATTTCAAGAATAATACAAAACAATAATTATGTCGGTTTGACTTACCTTAGAAAGCATGGTTTGATTCTGTTGCATTTAAAGTGATTCATTTCTTTTACTAATCACTCTTAAACTAATACCATTAGGAGCTTGTTGCCACCTCTGAATTCTACCTACAATTTGTCATAGTTATGGCAGAAATTGGTTATGCTGCCAAACAAATGTGCTTTTTCTATTGCTGGTACTTTTATGTGGGCACGTGTTGTGATCACTAATCAATCACAAAATTGTTGGACCTTCTGTAGCAATGGGAGGTACTGAAAAATTGTGCAAACTTGACAACGAGGAACATGATCATGGATTAGCCTAGCAGAACTGAGTAGTTGCTCCAGAGATACTATTGTGATTCTCATAAATATGAAAGTAACATAAGTCTCACTCCATTTAAAAGAAATATTACACCGAATCCATTTAAAACATGCAAGCAGCAATCAACAATATTTGAGAAAACATTTATAGGTGGGAATATATAGATCAAGGCAGTTTAGAGGACGCTCACTGACTGATGTAGCATCACCATCTCTAGTCACTACTTGTAGTTTGATACAGCTGCATAATTTGGCACGTAATCCACCTGAACTGTTGCAGAAAAAAAGAAGGTGAAATGAAAATGGAGACTGTTAGTAGTACAAGGAAATTGGGAGGGTCACTCACTATAAGAATTGCGGGAATCAGAGGAACGAATCCTTACTGCTCCCAAGGAAGAGTAGGAAGGCATCGTCCCCGGCGTATTCGCCCCAGAAGGCCTTGCACTAGTCCCTGGCGTGGTCGTCGTGCGAGGGCCGGCGAGCGAGCGAGCCACTGTCCAGGTGGAGACCGAGGAACTTCTGTGTCGATGACCGCCGACGGGAATCATCTGCGGCGGTTAGGTGCAGACGAAACGACGCGCCGGCTCGCCTGCGCGCCGCGGCCTGTGCGCCGCCGTGCCACAGCTCGTCTGTGGCCCTGCTCCCTTGCTACGGGCAAGGGCAGCCGAACATGGGGACTGGGCGTTTATCCGGCGCGGGTGAGGGCGGAGGGCCAAAGGCTACAGCGCGGCTCAGTCGGACAGGTAAAATGGCCATTCGGCTCGCGTGTGCCGCTGCGCTGGTGAGCTCGCCCGCCTCGCCGGTCGACCATGCCCGCGCCGGTGGCCCTCGATGGTTACTCGCGCAGCCGCGCTGCTGCCCTGCTCATCGACGCCGACTGCGCGGACGGGACGACGCACCGAGAAGATTCGCGAGGTTCCAAGACTGCGATGAAACGGGCGGAAACCGGAACTGATCCAACATCGGACGGATGCCATCGCAAGTCAGTCAGATCGAACGGCCAGAGACTAACGGGCGACGTGGTCCGATCCGTTAGCCCGTTTTTGCTGCGCAAATCGTATATAGAGATAGGATAGATCTGCAAGTCGCTGTGCTTGTACCAGCAGACCAATAGAGAATAGTATACTGCTGCAATGGTTTCATCAAGACACTAAAAATTGAACAGCTTGCTGTGTCATCTTTGTCCTCCCGCCGATTAGTTTACGGCAATTGTCTTGGCAGTTGGCTCACACACAACATGGGAGTTTAGACTGTGGCTGTGTTTAGTTCCACCAAAAACGTATTATTTCAAAAAAAAAAGATTTTTCGTCACATCAAACTTGTGATACATGCATGGAGTACTAAATATAGATGAAATTAAAAACTAATTGTACAGTTTGGTTGTACTTTACGATACGAACGTTTTGAACCTAATTAGTCAACGGTTGGACACTATTTGCCAAATAAAGTCAAAACGTGCTACAGTACTTTTTCACCCTTTTCAGGAGAATTAAACACACCCTGTAGCTGGAGTGAGTTGAGAAAAATGAAACCTAGCTCAGAGGTCACTTGTGGCCTCTCATGCATCCGTTTGGTCCTATGGCTATGATCCCGACCCAACCCTAGGTTCACTCGATGAGGCACATGCCAACGATGTACAGTTGGTTGAAGGTCATCGTAACGATTTGAGCACACCTCACATTGGTTCTCCCTTAATAACCTTCTTCGTTTAATTTACTTTGGCTACTACTAATCAGTTAGTTCAATCTGTTGAGGCTATAAATGTATTTTCAAACTTGAAACGTAATCAACCAACAAGATGAACGGCTATCATTTTTTCCATGCACCGTAAAATTTCTCATATAAGAAAATGGCTTACATACGGAGTTTTATGAAACAAATGAACCCTGGTAGGAGTATATAAAAAGTGACAACTGAAACATGCCACATAAATATACACTAGTAAAAGGACAAATACCCCACACAAAAAAATAGCAGAAGCGAGTAATATAAGTTCATCTTGCATATTATCATAACCCCAGAAGGTTCACAAAGAAACAATCTTAATACTACTGATTATTGGGGGCCTACAACAGGCTCCTCACATTAATCATTATGAGACACTAATGAAGATAAATCTTAGAAATAATCAGAGTGATTAGAAACATCCAGCCTACAATTTAGTAAACTAATTATCCCTAAGAATCATCAGATATACTCTATTTTTTAAAAACTCGTCCACCTCTGCTATTATAAAAATATATATTTAGTCCCTAAATTTGCATCCAAATTACCCCATCTACCGTATGAAAAATAATGCAAAACAATCTCTGTTTTTTAGTTGCCCATGTATGTCATTATGAAACATAATATAAATTATCGATGGTGTGTCATTATCAAAGAAAAACTAAAATATCCCCTAAATCTTACGTATAAATACCAATGGAAGATATTATGAGGAATACTTTAATAACATTAAATTATAATAAGCACTAGAGTTCGAACCTAACATGTGGTCCCAAAGTTCAAGGCCAAATATAGATTACAATATCACAAAACACAATACAACAAGAGTTGATAAAACTTAAAGTAATGATTCAAATAAATTCATATTAAAGGCATATTTGGTAGAGATTCTGTAGCAGCTTCAGGCTTCAGGCGTAGTTCTGCATAATTTTTTACTAAATGGGTGGAAAAGGACAGCTCCTAATGTGGAACCTTGGAAAACCTAGTCGCACAAGGCATGGGCGACAAATGAAACTGAAACAAGCTTCTCCTGGCTCCATTGTCCTTGCTTGCGGGCCAGCCCCAAAATACCTCTCCTCCATGTGCGTGGGACGAGGCAAGGCAGGGAGGTGGACAAAGGCGTTGGAGCAGAATCATCGGGCGTGAACAGGGCGGAATAGCTGGGGGTGTAAGTTGGGTGGAGTCACTAGCAGGGCGGTGGGCAGGTCGGAACGATGAGATAATAAGCAGGGGTGGAGAAATGGACGACAACCAGATGTAGCAGAGGATAAGGGGGGATAATAGGAAACAAATAAATAAAGGATGAAAAAATTAAAACAATAGAAGAATATTATGGACATTTAACATTTTTATGTATCGTGAGAAGCTGTCCATCCAAATGTTTTACAAAAGACAGCTTTAGCTCCACTAGTATAACTACTTGTAGTGCCCAAACCAAAAAGTATTGCTCCACTAGTTGAAGCAGAGTTTGTAACTAAACGAGGCCTAAAAGAACGTTCTTATGTTAGAAAATTAATTGAGGGGGTGGGGGTTGTAAGGTCCTAGATGGCTAGAGGGGGGGTGAATAGCCTATAAAAATTCTACAAGCACCACTAAGCAAACTTGTTAGAATAACAAACGGCGTAAAGCGAGTTTTGCTTAGCCAAAGGTTGTGATGCAAGCCTCCTATCCACAAGTCTAGTAGATTATGATCTCTAGTTCACACAAGAGCTATGTCACTAATTTTACACTAGAGAACAAGCTAACAACACTACTAGCCAAGCTACTACTAGAGCAACACAAGATAATCTAGTAAAGATAAGTGCAAGAGATAGGATTGTGAATCTTATACCGACGGTGGAGTGAAGATGTTGCCAATCACCAAGATGATATACAATCAATTAATATTGACAACAACACAAAATGTAGACCAATCACCTGGAGACAAGAGACACAATATTTTTGTTCACCCGGTGTTCACTTGTGCACCGACAAGCTACGTCACCGGTTGTGTCGACCAACACTTAGATGGTTCCTCGGTGTGACCCTCAAGTCACTTGCCCCTCAAGGCACGCCCCGCAAGGCACCGCAAGACTCCACTCTCAAGTGAGGTAACTCAATGACACACGCAATCCAATAGAGTTGCTTTTGGCGTCCCGCCGAGGAAAGCACAAGAACCTCTTACAAACAACCGGAGGTGGCCAAGAACAATCACCTTCTCTTGCCAACGCCTCCAACAATCTCCAAGCCGGCTAGGAGCGGTACTCTCCAAGAGTAACAAGAAATCCACCGGCTAAACCACCCACAAGTGCCACTAGATGCCCTCAAGCTATGCAATGCACTTTGGGATCACTCAATCTCACTTTTGATTTGCAATCAAGCAAGGGAGATGAGTGGGAGGAGTTGCTTTTGCTCAAATGATGCACAAGAGTGTTAGAAATGCCAAGCTGCCTCCCCAAGGGCCGGCCAACGAGTATTTATAAGCACCCCAAACAAATAGAGCCGTTGCAACTCCACTGACCGTTTTTTCGGGACGACCGGACGCGCCGGTCGAAACTGACCGGACGCGCTCAACCGCGTCCGATCCTCCAACGGTCACTGCGCCAACGGTCAAACCCCATGACCGGACGCGCCTCTCAAAACGACCGGACGCGCTCAACCGCGTCCGATCCTCCAACGGTCACTGACCCTCAACGGTCAAACCAACGACCGGACGCGCCCTAGGCAACGACCGGACGCGCCTATCAAACGACCGACGCGCTGCTTCGAATGACCGGACGCACCGATCGCACAGCAACGCGCGCCCGCGAAGTAATGACCGGACGCGCCCCTCGTAACGACCGGACGCGACAGTGCCAGCGTCCGGTCGGAGTCCAGTAAGCTCCTTCAATGATCGGACGCGTCCGATCATGTGTGACCGGACGCGCCCCGCGTCCGATCGTCCTCTGTGAACCTCAGTTCCTTCTGGGCGCATGACCGGACGCGCCGGTCCCGCGAGTGACCGGACGCGCCGGTTGCAAACCCTAGCACCCGAGCGCCTGATACCGCGCTGTACTGACCGGACGCGTCCGGTCACACCGTGACCGCGTCCGGTGCAGCGTCCGGTCACCTCAGTGACCCCGTTCGCCTCCGTTTCTTTTCCGACTTTCGGCGTAGTGGAAAATAGGCATTTCATTTCCCCGAAATCGCCTGAATCCCGCGCTCGCACGCTCGGCGGGAGGGAGAGAGAAACCCAAACCCCTCTCTACCCGCAAACCACAGCGCGACCAACGCCACCTTTGCAAATGTGCCAACACCATCAAGTGTACATCTCCATGTGCTTGTGTGTTAGCTTTTTCTCAATCATTTTCAAAGGTTTTCCAATTAGCTCACTAGGCCCTACATGCAATGCACTTCATGAATTCACCTAGTGGCACCCGTGCATCGAATAACCGATAAGACTTCCCCTCTTAATAGTTCGGCTATCGATCCTAAACCACTCACACCCTCTATGGTGTCTTGAGTGTAAAACAAAATGGCCCTATGGTTATACCTTTGCCTTGAGCCCATTTTGTTTCTCCAAATGATATGATCCACTTCATATCATCACATGACCGTCTTGATCCATCGACCTTGACTTCACTTGCTCTTCACCGTTGCATCGGTCCGTCGGCGCCAAGTCTTGCTCAAGCTTCACCATCGCATGGTCCTTCGCTTCGAAGCCTCGACTTGCCCTTCACCTTCACAACCGGTCCATCGAGCCAAGCCCCATCTTGGTCTTCATCATCTTGGTCATATGAATCAATGTCATGTCTCATATGCAATGACCACCTTTATCTAAATCATCCACTTAGATACAAAGGTTAGTCCTAGGTTTCATCAATTAGCCAAAACCAAACTAGGGACTTTCAATCTCCCCCTTTTGGTAATTGATGACAACCCTCACAAAGATGATTTTGATAATAAAAGTTTTGAACTTGTCATACTTGTCCAATTATTTTGCTCATAAGTAAAGTTTGGACAATTATCACAAGCTCGGTTTTGGTAGCATTAGCTCCCCCTACATATGTGCATAGAGTTTGGATTGAAAGCTTTGCACATATGCATGGATAGAAGTGTTGGGAGAGTAATTCTACCAAAATGATGCTCTGGTGTAAGAAATGGACCTTTGAAGCGTGATACCAATCGGAGTTGCCTTTTACACCATCCTTAGCATCATGAAGTAACTAGACATCCATCAAAACTCAAGAACCCCGTGAGATCAACATTATATGTAAAGGTTCTTGGACCACTTATAAAGCTAACCACTTGTAAAGCTTTAGGCAAGTCTAGATACCACATGTAAACTATTCCTATGCATGCTAGTAGATCATTTCATCGTCCAATTTCTATACTAGCATTGCACCACACAAGCATGTATATTGAATTTAAATACATGTGCAATGAGCAAGTCATATGAGAATGCCCAAACAAATGCAACAACTTTGTTTATGAGCTTGCTCCCCCTACTTGTGTGCATCAACAAATTTTATTTACCCCTTTATCAAGTCGAATCATCTTTTTCTCATCATAAATTTTATTTACCCCTTTATCAAGTTGAATCATCTTTTTCTCTCCCTCTTTGTCAACAACTTACCCAAAAAGGGATCAAATTGTGGAGAGAAGGAAAAGTGTTTGATTGAGTAGATTGAAATTAATTCGATACCACATGTAAGGTTAAAAAAAATTTATCAAATTTGGTTTAACCTAGAATACTTGCCAAAGATATTTAATTCGATTTGAACCAAAGACAAGCTTCTTCACTCCTCAAAATAAGGGTTATCTTGCCTATGTTGAATTAAACACTTATAGCAAATCTTCTAGATTCAACACTAGGTTTACAAGCTCACAAACATGTCATATGCCACCACTAGATCAAAATAAGCATAGAAGCAATAGTGGTAACATATATCCATAAAATTCATTTGATTTATCATGAATGCTTATGCGTACCACTTATTATGTCTACATGCTCTATCAAGTCCTTAGCATAGGATGAAAGACATGTCAATCAATTTTACCTTGCAATGTCGAAGAGAGGCATGTCAATAAGTGGGTGGGGTGCATTCAACTCATGTTTGAGAAATCAAGAATGTTCAATTCATTCCTTAGCTTGCAAAACCTCTTTTCATCAAGTGGCTTAGTGAGAATATCGGCAAGTTGATCATTGGTGCCAACACTTTCAATGGCAATATCTCCCTTTTGTTGATGATCTCTAATGAAATGGTGTCTTATGTCAATATGCTTTGTTCTTCCATGTTGAACCGGGTTTTGTATCATCTTGATTGCACTCTCATTATCACATAGCAACGGCACATTCTTGAAATTGAGGCCATAATCCTTCAAAGTTGATGTCATCCATAGCAATTGTGCACAACAACTCCCCGCACTCACATATTCGGCTTCGGCAGTAGAGATTGCCACACTATTTTGTTTCTTTGAGGACCATGATACGAGTGATCTTCCAAGTAATTGACATGTGCCACTTGTGCTCTTTCTATTGATCTTGCAACCCCCATAGTCGGAGTCCGAATATCCAATCAATTCAAACTTTGACCCCTTGGGATACCATAGTCCAACATCTCTTGTTTGCTTCAAGTACCTCAATATTCTCTTTGCGGCCGTGAGATGACTCTCTCTAGGTGAGGCTTGATATCTAGCACACATGCAAACACTAAACATGACATCCGGCCTTGATGCGGTGACATAGAGTAGACTTCCAATCAAGACCGATATTCCTTTTGATTCACCATTTTGCCATCAAGATCACTATCCAAATTGTCATTTGTGCCCATTGGAGTTGAAATTGGCTTGCATCTTGCATTCCAAACTTCTTCAACATGTCCCTTATGTATTCCCTTGACTCACAAATGTTCCATTCTTCAATTGCTTGACTTGGAGACCAAGGAAGTAGCTAAGTTCACCAATCATAGACATTTCAAACTCTTTGGCCATCATAGCACAAATTCTTCACAATAAGCTTGATTGGTTGATCCAAAGATGATGTCATCAACATATATTTGCACTATGAATAGATCATTTCCAATCTTCTTGGTGAATAGAGTAGTATCAACCTTGCCCATTTTGAATCCCTTAGAGAGAAGCAAATCCCTTAGTCTCTCATACCATGCTCTAGGTGCTTGCTTTAAGCCATATAAAGCCTTCTTCAACTTGTAGACATGGTTGGGTTTCTTGTCATCTTCAAATCCGGGCGGTTGCTCAACAAATACTAACTCATTGATGATCCCATTGAGAAATGCACTTTTGACATCCATTTGATATAGTTTGATATTGTGTGCACAAGCATAAGCCAATAGAATCCTTATTGCCTCCAATCTTGCCACGGGAGCATATGTCTCATCATAGTCAAGACCTTCAACTTGAGTGTAACCTTGAGCAACTAGTCTTGCTTTGTTTCTCACTACAATGCCATCTTGATCTTGCTTTTTTTAAACACCCACTTGGTTCCAATCACATTGTATTCATTTGGCCTTTCTACCAATTCCAAACATTATTTCTTGTGAAATTGTTTAGTTCTTCTTGCATAGCCATAATCCAATCGGCATCCCTCAAAGCTTCTTCTATCTTCTTTGGTTCTATGGTTGACACAAATGATGCATGCTCACAAAACATAGTCAATCTTGATCTTGTTTGCACACCACTTCTAATATCACCAATAACACTATCAATGGGGTGATCTCTTGCAACATGTTGTGGTTGGAGTACTTGCACTTGATTGCTTGAGCTTGGTTGATCACTTGATGTATCTTGTTGAGAAGAACTAGCACCATGATCTTGCACTTGAGAGTCACTAGCTAGCTTGAATGGTGAATTGAGCACTTGATCTTTATCATCATCTTGAATATCAATAACTTGCTTTGCTCTAATGTCCCCAATGTCCATGTTCTTCATTGCTTCCACCAATAGAGTTCCACTACAATCATCTAGATTCTCTTCTTCATCTTGTGACCCATTGGTTTCATCAAATTGCACATCATGGACTTCTTCTAGAATGCCACTTGAGTTGTTCCAAACTCTATAAGCTTTGCTTGTAGTTGAATATCCAAGTAGGAACCCCTCATCACATCTCTTGTCAAACTTCCCCAATCTAGTGCCCTTCTTCAAGATATAGCATTTGCAACCAAACACCCTAAAGTAAGAAATATTGGGCTTTCTTCCATGAAGTAACTCATATGGGTCTTCTCTAGCAATGGATGACAATATAGTCTATTGATGTAGTAGCAAGCGGTATTGATTGCTTCATCCCAAAATGATTGACTCACATTGTACTCATGAAGCATTGATCTAGCCATATCAAGCAATGTTCTATTCTTCCTCTCAACTAGGCCATTTGATTGTGGAGTGTACTTGGCCGAGAATTGATGTCCAATACCATAATGATCACAAAGTTCTTTAATTCTTGTATTCTTGAACTCACTTCCATTGTCACTTCTCACTTTCTTGATTCTAATCTCAAACTCATTGTGAACTCTAGTGAGAAATGTCTTGAAGGTGTCAAACACTTCACTTTTGTCACTAAGAAAGAATACCCATGTGAATCTTGTGAAGTCATCCACTATGACAAAGCCATACTTGTTGCCGCCTATGCTTGTATATGTTGTTGGTCCAAATAGATCCATGTGCATCAATTCAAATGCTTTGCATGTGCTCATTGTACTCTTCTTTGGATGTGAGCTTCCAACTTGCTTTCCGGCTTGACATGCACTACAAAGCTTATTCTTCTCAAATTCAACATCTTTCAAACCATTGACAAGATTGTGAGTTGTAAGCTTCTTCAATTGTTTCATGCCAACATGACAAGCCTTCTATGCCAAAGCCAACCCATGCTTGATTTGGAGACTAAGCAAGTTGTCAAAGAATTTCTCTAGCATGAAGTCAACTAGGTAGAGATTCTCATATCTAAAGCCCTTAAATGCCACATTTGAATCATCCACACTAATAACTTCCACATCATCAACCCAAAGATGCATTTGTATCCTAGATCACATTATTGTGCCACGGATAGAAGATTGAAATCCAAACTTTCAACTAGCAACACATGGAGATACTCATATCATTTGATATTGCATCTTGCCCAAGCCAATAACCTTGCCTTTCTTGTTATTGCCAAATGTGATAGAATCAACACCACTATCATTGTCATTGAATGAATCAACATTCTTGATGTACCGGTCATGTGGA
>CM036168.1:54241559-54312775 GCA_020631735.1 Saccharum officinarum | reverse complement strand
GAAGGGCTGCATGCCCAACAATGTCTCGCATGATTAGAGGGATTTGAGAATAGTTTTCCTTTTTTTAATTAATTAATTAATTTAAAAATCTAAAAAAATTAATGACTCAGATTTATTTGAAATATTACCTCCGAGGAAGTAAGAAGGGAACTGTAGCATTGCCCAAGATAGTTTGACTTGCACGGATTCTAAAAATTGATTTATTTGGGGACGGAGGAAGCATATGGAACACCTTTTCACAGTTGCACACTTTCACTTTTGAAAAAGAAAAATTACTGGAGCTAAAACACGTCTTTGTACTACCTATTGAAGTGGAAACTGGGAAGCATGGAACAATAGCACAGTAAGATGGTAAGACTATCAGTGGAGTTTCTTGATTCAGTTTTCAAAGCTCACATGTGTAAGGTAGACAAATTTTATCCCACGAGACTCATTTCATCTCATGAAACATTCATCATCTCTCTCCATCTATACTATAACATGCTAGCTTAATTATTCAATACCTATGAAACTCCCGTAAAACCTCCACTAAAACTGCCAAGGGCGTTATTAATTACCTAGTCACCTATCTTATGGAACAAAGAGCAATTCCTACTTCTGACGATGTGGTCGCCGTTTGTTGTTTACAGGATGACGAGCAGCATTCTTGCATCATTATTTAAGTACAGACATTACCATACCTCGATTTGCTCGGCTCTTACCACGCATGAAGCTATATATATCTCTACATCGAAGTGAAATGTACCCATTTGCAGAAATCTTACGAGCAAATCTGAAGTTAGAGGTACGTTGAGAACATTTACATGAACCATATGTATTTTATTTATAGTTTAAATTAAATATAAATCCAACTTGGCCATTGGAGCTAGAGGTGTGATGAGGCAAACAAGCCTTAATTAGCTACGTTGAATGCACCGTGGAGGTATATGGACAAAATGATATGTTCAGTTACAGAGATTTCAATCTGGGAGGGATGGAATGTTGAATCTCTTGCAAGAGATTAAAGAGAGTATAAACGTGGATTAAATTCACTTATTCACATATGGCTTGGGCCTCTCCTTGAATATGAAACAAGGCCCCACAAATTAGACAAGAAATGGAGGAATCGAGTGGTCGATAGTGGATAGGCACAGTTCATATACTCATAAGGTACTATCAACTAGAAATATCCATATTTACATAGCTATGACTAATTCTCTAGCAATATATGCTAGTCAAAACAAAATTAGAAAGAAAAAGGAGATGGAGAAACTAATAAACTCAAAGAAGCAGTAGTCAGGTGTTGAGGTGTTCATCCTCGAAGTAGATAGGAGTTGCAATGCCGGAAAGGATTCTTGGTCATGTGTTCCTCCTGTATGCATGGTGGCTAATTAATGCTAGCTACTAATCGTGCCAGCAGAGGAGCATGACGACGCATCTGCGGATGATATAGAGCCTGGCCTTGTGCTCCCTCGCAACCTTGCTGAGTCCCCCACCTCCAGAGCCCCTCCGCTTCTTCTTCATCATCTATATGACAGAAACCCACCTTCCGGGTTGGGGAAGCTAGCAGCAGGTGAGGGAATGGAAGAAGAGACGATGAGAGAGTGGCACGCTTGGATCGCCTGCGGAAACTGAGCTCGGCCTCCACTTATATAGAGCTAGATAGCGGTATAGGTGCAGGCAGTGTGATACACTGCCCATGGCAATATGCCATTGCCATGCCAGCTGAGCGAGTGAGCTCTAGGGCTCCAGCCTGGGTGTTTGCACTTGTACTGCTGCACACGAGACGAGGCGACAGAGCACAGTTGTACTAGTCCTGTAGATCGAGGAAGAAGAGAGCGAGGACGTGTGGTCCCGCCTTCACAGTTCACACTCACACGCGAACACTACCGTGCCTCGGAACGTGGGTGCGGGCCCACCACCCACACGTGCACCTGCGGGCCCCGCCCACACCGCGCTTTCAGCCTTGGGCGGATTGGATTCCCTCTGCCTTGGACCCGACCTCCTCTCATGTCATTTCGGCTCGCGCCAACCGGCACGGCCTGGCCCCCACGTCATCGTCTAAACTACTGGTAATCATTGCGATCACCTTGGCTACGCGACCTCCACGTCAGCTCCACCAGCTGACCGCTGGGGCCGTATGTAGAGGGCCCACGGTAGCGCACGCGTGCACTCGTATGGATCATTGATTGCGAGCGTGCGGGATGGCCCGCGGAATGATCGATCGTCGATCGGGTCAGGGTCCTGCGGCCTGCGCGCGTGCCACCTCCGACTGCGAGCGACTCCACCAAGTCACTCACTCACTCGTGCTGTCGTGCACAACTTCAACCAGAGCCAGTCACATGCATGCATATGCATGTACCGCCACGAATGCCGAATGCGTATCTCTTATCCGATTTGAACGTGGGCAGGTGTGCACAGTGCACACACACGACATACATATACCGTATATACGCGCCTCAGCAGCAAGGTAGCCGGTCTTTACTCATATTGTGCACTGAAAGATAGGAGGATCGATGCATGCATGGACGGACCAGCCAGGATGTGTGTTGTGATTGTGACATGTGAAGCTAGCTAGCTGCTCCTCCAAGGTGCCAAGAAAAGGCAGGCATGCAGGCATGCAGCCATGGATGCATGAACTCCATGGCGGCACCCTCTCCGTCAACTGCCATGCCACGGAGAAGACCAAGGAGAGAGAGAAACAAAGCAGCCGCGGATGCGGGCCGAGAGGAGGTAAGGAGAGAAATATTAGTTTAGTTCCTGTGACCGGTTCATAAGGTTAAGGCCGATTCATGCCATGAACTACTATAAAATTATTAGGGGGTGATTGGTTGAGAGAAGTTGCCTTGGCCTGACTGACAATTGGGCTACCTGCACCGTGAGTTGAGCCTGGCCAGACGCGTGCAAAAGCCGCCACAGAGCCTAGCTCGCGGGAAACAGAAATGAGATCCGTTTATCCGCAGCCTGGCTCGCGCGGTGTGCGCTCGCGTCCGCTGCTCTCTTGCTGCATACAGGCGGCAGTCGGATAGGATACGTGCGCCGACCCCCTCTCCCCCACGCCTTCTTTTCATTTTTTTTATTCGACCGAGCGCGGCCCATCCATTGGAGCAAGCGGGCCACGTCTGCATGTTCCACGAGCGCAGCCCAGAGCTAGAGCCATGAGCGAGCGTCATTTTCCCACTCCGGCGTCCAGGTACGTATGTTTCTCTTTTCTTTTTTCTTTTTTTCTTTTTTTCTTTTTCTTTTCCTTATAATCTTGTTGTTTTATTCTACTTTTTATTTTTTTATTTCCCTTTTTCTTTTGTTCTTTTTTCTTTTCTTTTTTCTTTTACTATTTACTTTTTCCTTTTATTATGTCGTCTTTTCATTCTTCTTTATTTTTTTCTTTGTTTTCTTCTATTTACTTCAGTTTTCTCTTTTATGTTTCATGCATATTTTTTTCATTTTGGTTTTCATTTTATATTTTTATTTTCTTATTCATAGTTTTATTTCGTATCTTTTCTTCTGTGTTATTTGACACTAATTAATTAATACACTAATTTTTATTTTTTTACATTTTATGATATATGTGATGTTCACATATTATACCTGTGATGTTCTATGCTATTTTTTTGTGATGTCTACGAGTACATTTCTGATGTTCTACGATGTTTCTTCTGATGTTCAATAAACATTGATGTTCTAGGATTTTTTTTGATGTTCGATAGCATTTTGTCTTCTTTTTATTTGACTCTAATTAATTACTTCACTAATTTTATTTTTTTACGTTTCATGATATTTATGATGTTCACATAGTACACATATGATGTTCTATGCTATATTTATCAATGTTCACGTAGTGTTAATATGATGTTCTACGATGTATATGTGATGTTCGGTAGCATTTTTTTCTTCTTTTTATTTGACTATAATTAATTACTTCACTAATTTTTTTATTTTTTATTTTTTTATTTTTAACATTTCATGATATATGTGATGTTCACGTAGTATACATATGATGTTCTATGCAATATTCATCAATGTTCGTTCAGTGTTAATGTGATGTTCTACAATATATTTATGATGTTCGGTAGCATTTTTTCTTCTTTTTATTTGACTATAATTAATTACTTTACTAAATTTATTTTTATTTTTGTATTTTTTATATTTAATGTTTCATGTGATGTTCGTGTAATATACATATGATGTTCTATGCTATTTTTTGTGATGTTTGTGTAGTGTTAATGTGATGTTCGACGATTATCTTTCAATACTAGTTCATTATGAGATAAATATTTGTTAAATTTTTTTTATCAAAATATATCCACGTGGAATCTTGTTTTTAAGAGTTTATCACAAAGAACATGACGGTGTAATCGGATTTCAATTATGATACTTGATTTAGGAGCTATGACTTTTTTACCTCAAAAAAGCATGGGACATGTGCTAACGTTAGCTATTTTGGAATCTACTGCATGCCTGTTGACTTGGCTGTGTGGGACGCGGACCCGAACTCCAATGCAACTCAAATACTATAGAGACGACCCAATTTTGAAAAAAAAATAATTGTGAAGAGAGGGGGAGGGGGTCGGCGGGTGGTTTCCCGCCACCCGGGTCAGCACGTAGGGGCCCCCCACATAGAGGAGGCAACTAGGGAAAGACCAACCAATTATGTTCTGGGATGAGTTTGCATGGATAAAAACATGAGCTAAACAAGGCGCTGTAGCATGCTGAGATCCTGGCCCGCGAGCGCCTGGCTACCCAGATGCGAGCCAGGCTACCCAATCTCTTATGCAATTAGGCCCTTAGTCTCACAATATATATATATATATATATATATATATATATATATATATATATATATATATATATATATATATATATAGGACTGCGCTAAATAGCACCCAGGGTATTGATTATTATTCAGTACCCGACCTCCTCCTCCTCCCCCGCCCCACCGTACGTCCACGGCACAGCAAGCACCCCCGATCGCTCCCACCATACGTCCGTACCTCTGCTTGTACTGTTTTTTTTTCATTTTTTTAACTTGGACTTTGGTTTTTTCCATTTTTTCAAACCGTCTTGTTTTCTCCTTTTTTCACGCAAACAAGATTTGTAACTGGTTTTTTTCGTCTCTATTTTTTATTTTCCCTGTTTTTTCTTGCTTTTTTTAACATAGTTTGGGAACTGTTTTCTTCATTTTTTCACGCGAACAGGATTTGCAAATATCAAAAGGCAGGATTGACCGTCCTGTTTAACTTAGTTTAAGGTTTTTTTAAGTCTTCTTGTTTTGTGATTAAGATTATTTATTCTCTTCTTTTTGCCAAGGATTGGTGAAACTACATACTTTCCATAGTCGCTGCAACTGATCCATGATAATGAAAACAGACTTTCCTTTTGGTCGACACAAATCTGCTATTTGAATAAGTGACACTTATATTTAGGACAAATTTTCAGCAAGATCAAGTACTCAACAAATTACTGTCAACTATAAAAATTCATTATCCAAACCACAACATGACGGTGTTGGTCATGAGTAGCACCATCGTAAGATGCTGATCACAACCTTCTAAAGTGACCTTGCTGATCACAACTTTTTAAAATGAGACTCCTTCAAGGCAGAATTAAAAAAATTTGTTGGTATCTTGTGCGCCTGGTTCTCTTGATGGAAGGGTGGGTAATGCAGCAGCACAGCCTTCATATCTGTTAAGAGATATCGCAAAAAATATTACTCATATAAATCGTGAATCTTCCATAATGAATTGATAGTAGCATACACTTGCACATCGAATTAATAGTAGACTTGTAAAATAGAAACAGCAAAGGCAAACTGCTCATGAGTGCAAGTTTCAAAAAATTCAGTATTAATAGAAACTAGAGGCGAGATAATTAAGATTGGAATGTTACTGCACTAAAAAACAATGACATATCAGGCCAGCGACTGCATACACGGGACAACAAAAATACCTTTGCTCCTATTGGTTTTCAGAGTCCTCTAATAGACGAACAACTGGGGACAATTATTGTTGGACAAATGGTATTTGAAGTAATGTTTTGTTGAATGACTAATTTGGCTGTCAACTAAATTTGTGAGAAAAGAAAGCTAAGATCAAACAAAAGCATCCATGAACACAGACACAGAGAGTAGATAAGGGTCCAGCGTCAAGTTAGTTTCTTATGCACAAAAAATGATGATTGTGACTGCAAATGGACCTGGATAAATACATCAATAGTACCTTATCTCAAAGGCCACGTGAGGTTATTGTGAGAACTCCTAAAACACTTCGGCGCAGATGATGGTCCTCTAGCTTAGAACCTGTGCGGTGGCTGCTAACTTCATCTTTTGAACTACTATACATCAACAATGTTTTAGCTAAGCTGTATTGAAGAATAATTAGTTCTTAGTTGTTCCTATACACAACATGGTTATTTGAGACAGGTGTAGAGATATTATCAGTTAGAAAACCAAATAATTTGATCAGATTGTATAGTGTATACATCTATTGTATATATGGGAGCACATATAAATTCAGTCCTAAATTAGCCATGTTTAGGAACTGACAAAAAGCTGGAGTATATCCAGATATCTTAGTAGCCAATGCATTAAACGCCCATGTTTAATTGATATATTATAATAACTATGCGCTAAATATCTATCTAAAACAGGGAAACAATACTAATACTACACTTCAAGCTGCATGTTCAGGATATTCTAAGACTAAATTTCAAGCTGCATGTTCAGGATATTCTAAGACTAAACTTCAATAAATGGATTCTCGATTTTCTGCAGAGATGCAATATCATGTCATTCAACTATATGGAGGGATAATATATAATCCAATGGTAATCAAGTTTAGCCTACCTAATTCAATTGAATGACAAAAATTATCTTAATTCACAGATTTTTTCTTAAAACAAATCCAGCAATTTTGAGGGGATTGAATTTACCTGGTGCTAGGTTGGCACCATGGGAGCAGGAGGGATCGGAGTTGACTGGCCACTTGTCCGGCATCGAGCAGCGGAGGGCAGCTGCAATTTTCAGTAGAACATCAGATGAGAAAACAAATCCACAAAACATAAGTAAAGAAATTTAGAACACAAACCTTTAGAAATGCAAAATAGTTCTGACACTCGGGGATTGTCCCAAGATAATAAGAATAAGGGCTCCACCAGCCTCCATAGGACACTTAGAGCCATCTATATAGAAGATATAAAAGTTTGAAACTACTGATTAGCTGACCCGTTGATTCTAAAAGGCCAATTCATATGGTAGATGTGTTCTGTTACTTTGTTTCACTCTCAAGGTCCCAAATGATAAAATCTGAGGAAGTGAAACCTATTGCATAGGTACTATTCAATTGGCTCTCAGATGCAGGATTAGTGTAGATGGATTGAATGGTGCCATTTCTTTTACTTGCCTCATTCCAAAAAAAAATCAATATTTTGCACATTTCCTCCATACTTGAAAAAAGCAAATGCAACCATCTCCCCCAGTCTATAAATTTTAAGGATGAGAAGCATATGTCAGACTAAACCCATGAATTTTATAATACGAATAACAATATCGTTCTGGACATACAGCGTGAATTTCAATATGATCAGAAATCGAGTCTTTTATATGAACACTTGTGACACTAGAAATGTCATGAGCCCTTTAAAACAATCACATGGACTTGCATCAGACCACTCACATGCAGTACCAATATTTTAGGGAAAGGAAAGGCTATGATGTTACCCTTTTTATTACCTACTATAAGGATCTTCACAAGAAAAAAAAGAGAAATTATGTCTCACATATTCACATCTTATTGTTAGTTTTATGAGAAGTTGAACTAACTAACAGTTAAATGATATGATGTGTTTCTCCCCAATGGGGCTGTACCATCTCTTCTAGCTTACAAGCTACGACTTATAATTTAAGGCTTCCTTATTATCCTCATTCTTCTGTTGGCTAATCCTAGATATACAATCATTATCACTATAGAACCAATTACTAATGCATAATGTTCACACAAGGTTCTATCAATAAGAATTTATGATTTTGTCTTTAACTGAAATGATATTTAGACCTAGACTCAATATGCCATCCCAAGTCCTGTATCCAATTGATAGAAATCAATCAGGCAATGACAGTCAAGAGCATTTCAATGGCCCACATAAATCATATCCCATTCTGAACCAATAACAACTACTGTATACATGTTCAACAATCAATATCTATTGACAAATTATGGTAGTTCATGCACCAAGAATTGTTTGAAGGAATCAATTGTGTTTGTCAAAACCAAACCAGTAAATCAAAAGGCTTTCCTCTGAATTTTACAGCAAAAAATATGTTTTCTTTTGTAAGCACTAAGCACCACTACGAAGAATTGACGCCTGGAATCAAAGAATGTTACCTAAGTGCGAAAATTTAATTCCCATGATAAATCAGCTGATAGAAGATGTACACAATGGCAGCAACTATACAACCATAACCACGGCAGGAGCAGGTTATAAAGATGTTGTCGGGTTTCATTCGGACAAACAGGGTTCTAACATGCAGTGCACAGTCAGTCTTTTTGTGTGTGGGGGGGGGACCACTGTCAGTCTAGTTAACAGGTTGATATCTTTCTGATTCTGACAAGTTGATACCAAATGAACACAC
The DNA here is from genome assembly GCA_020631735.1 of Saccharum officinarum. Lineage (NCBI taxonomy): Eukaryota > Viridiplantae > Streptophyta > Magnoliopsida > Poales > Poaceae > Saccharum > Saccharum officinarum. The sequence continues at coordinate 54,304,170 of CM036168.1, read as the reverse complement.
AAAGGATGAATTTTACAAGGAAATATAAAGTGGACAAAGAGGATGCTGAGGAGCATAGGGCATACAGAGTCTTGGAAGCTCCTCACCTTGGAATGAAATTGTGCTTCACCAAGGAAAGAGAATCAGATAAAAGAAGTTATAAACCTTGAACCTTAATTGTACATTGTAGTTCATCACATGCCATCTGCAGCATTTCACAAAACCTTAGTTATTTGCAACCAAACTAGCCTGCTCATAAATATTTTATATATAATCCACTAGCCCTTACTCTTAAATAGCATATACTGGAATAAAAATTATAATAAAAAGACAGAGCCATGGCATATGGAACAATCTCAAAATGGAAGCAATAATTCTAGACAGCTTATTATGTCCCAAATATATTCACTTGTGGTAGAATAGAATACAAAATATAACTCTGTAACAGGTCCTCTACTGCATTTAGATATGTCAAGCATCATAGTGTTACCAGAAAATGGTCAATCTATGTTACAGTAAGATAATTTAGACATTTAGTTAATTCCCTAAACCCTATACATAGCTCAATCAAATTTCTATGATAAAAGCTTTTAATTCCAATAGACAGATGAAGTAACAAAATGAGCTTGCATGTTCACAAAGCAACAAATATTTTCATCCATTTCCTGTTCACCCACATACTACAATAAAAATCTCTGCATGCAATCACAAATATTGTATCTTTGCGTGGGTCACCATAGATGATCATAAAAGGTAAATCATACACAACCATAAAAACCTGTCTACACAAATAAAGGTCGTTTGTGCATCAGAACAAACCTAATGGAAACCAAAAACAGAGCATTAAAAGAACAAATCAAAGTAGAAGGTTCTGTCACTGACTACCATAAATGATGTTACTAAGCAGGACAGCAAACTAATTCAATCAACAAACATTAGAGCAATGAGGGAAAGAAATTATCTAGCACCATCTAAAAGCGATAGCTAATTAATATTGAGGTAGCAAACAACATCTGGCATGTTCATGCCAAATGCATTGAGCTACTCAATGTGACCGCATCACAGATTAGTATTACCAAAAATATCAAACTGAATCAAAAGAAAAAAATGAACAGTAGTCTCCTAGCTGAGTACTTTTTCCTCAAGCGTAAGTGCGATTTGCCACAGGATATGAAGTAATCCAGCTTTCTATCAGATCATTACTTGTAACATTCTAGGGAAATTCTGTAGTTGTGGTTGTTTGGTTGACCTGCTTGCTCGTGGACCTGCTATCTCAGCTCTTCTCACCCAATGCCATTCTCAGCTTGTTGAAATCTTGCTCCAAATCACCATCCAGCTCGATCAAAGTTAGCAGCAGCAGCATATCTATCAGTGCATATAAAAACAGAGAAAGAAAAAGGTATTAAAATATAATATGCATGATGATAAGTATGCAGACGGAAGCTCATAAACATAACCCATGCATGATTAAGAACAAGTAAACTAGCAGAAGCAAATATCTTCTGAAAACTGGATGAATCAGGCTGCGTGTCTATTAACAAGTAAACTAGCAGAAGCATAATGACATATCTGATTATGAACAAAGTTGTGGCAACCAGTAGCAGTGCTGAAGAACAAAAGGTAAAATGTCAATGAAAAATGCATGTATATCAGTGGCGGCACAATGAAACAACAAGGTTAATCACAATGATCAGAACCATTAGAGTTGCCAAGAAATGCATTGCCATTCAAGCATATGAGAAAGGTTTCAGTTACATATTTGATTTTTTTTTCTGATTCACATGCATCTTATTAACTAGGCAAACACTGCCCTATTAATGCATATGCAACGTACATTTCTTAAAGGATACAGTGGCAACATGGAAAAAAAGAACATGACAACATAAGCACAAGAACCACAAAAAGTGATGGCACCTTGTTGCAAGTGCCTAGTGTGGTAGTGCCACCCTGCCCACAACTGCAGGTGCAAGTTCACCTCCATATCAGGTTCAAATATAGTTCACCTAGCATGCAAGAAAATGCAATAAGAACATATAGTGGAGAAACCAGCAAGGAATTTGCTGAACCAATATAAATGACCCATTTATTCATGGCATGCCTTTTTCCATGAACACAGTCAGCGGCGAGCCCCTTCAGATAGTCGAAGGCAGTACCTTGCTGGCGGCCGGCGTTGAGCTCCTATAGGCGGGTGGCTGCTGCAATCCTTGCAGCCAACCGACTTGCAGCCCCTTGCAAGTGTATGCAGCAAGCCCCTGCAGAAGGTCTATGTTGAGGCCATGCAAGCAATCATTAATGAGAAACGTACAGGCTGCCGGCACCGGGGTTGTCCATGGAGGCGGCATGCGGTGCATTTGTTAATTCATGTGGTAGGAGAGAAGAGATGGTAGATGTTGGTTGAAATTTATGTGCAAAGTAAAATGACTAAAGTATCCTTAACTATGTTTAATTAATTTATTTACATCACATGGCTGGAAAAATTTATGACGAGAGGAACCACCTCCAAAGCACCTAAATAAAGCTCTTTTTATTTATGAGCAAAAAAAACACAGATAGCAAGTAGCAAATCACATTATTAGAGCAGTGTTGGTTCGTTTCATATTTGTCTGAAGCCTTATAATATATTGAAGCTGAACAAACCAACTGACTCTGAATCTGAACAAATGAGGGAGGACTTTATTCACCTTTGAGGTTTGGAGGTGCACACCACAGTTAATATCTGGCAGCTAGGAAGGGCAGTTTGCAACTCGAGCTTCTTTTTCATGATCATCTGCTTCATCCCTAGCTGTTACTGCAAACTACTCACAGAAAAAAAAAGCCATTCTAGAAAAAAAAACACTGAATCAGTTATCAGTAGCACTTTGCTAGCACAAGTTGATTCAGGGCAGGTAAAGGGAGGGCAGAACGAGCTAGCACTGCTGGATGCTACATCTACTCACGGTAGGGGAAAATCATAACAAACAAGGAGTGAAAGGAAAAATTGGCAAGGGGATTTAGAGGGGAAGGAACTGAATATGTGGATCGGAAAGAGATGCAATAAATAAATCAACATGAAGACAGATCGAGCCAAAGAATCTCACTTTCCGTTCGTACTTGGCAGGGGTCAGTGGGTCATTGCGAACTTGTCAGCTAGTGGCTCCCCGCCGATGTCCGGTGGTTCGTACTCGTCAGCATCGAGCAGTTTGTTGCGGCAGGTGTTGGAAGAGGGCAAGCCAAGCGGAGCTGGACCTCCAGATGCGGTGTGAGGGGGAGAATAGGGGGCGACGGCGGGGTAAGCGTCGGGGCAGGGCGGGGCGGCGACGTGACGGAGTTGGGGCGGACTGGGGGCAGGGCGCGGCGGCGAGCAGGGAGCGGCGCCGGCGGAGGTGGATTGGCGCTGGCAAGAGCGCGGGGGTGTCGAATGTGGCGGAGCTGATTCTGGAACCGTAGAGAACGTGGGTGGGGGAGCTGACGAGATGTGATGGTGTGTGCTCGGGCCTCGGCGAGAAAAATAACTGGGCCGGTGGGCCGAGCCTAGGAGTCCGAGCGGACGGGCGGGCCTGGGAGCCTTGCGGAGGGGGTGCTGCTGCTGGTGGGTGGGTACTGAATAGCTATTTGGTACCTAGGTACCATATAGTAATACTAATACTATATATATATATATATATATATATATATATATATATATATATATATATATATATATATATATATATATATATATATATATATATATATATGAAAAAGTCTAATTGACCTCCTAACTATTGGGGGTAGTCTAGTTTACCCCATCAACTATGAAACGGTCTAATTTACCCTCTGAACTTTGCAAAACCGGCCAAATCACCCCTCGAGCGGTTTTGGACGGTGGTTTTGCCACAGTAACAGTGGTTTTGCTAAATGATACCCTGGTACTGAATAATATTCGCTACCCGACCCCCTCCAGGTTCCACCCGCTCGGACGCCCGCCTGCAGTCCACAGGTGCGCGCCCCGGAAGCCCAGAAGCGATGTTTTTCATTTTTTTTCTTCCGTGCCTATTTGTAGCCGATTTTTTTTTTCTTTTTGATTCTGGCCGATTTTTTTTTTGTTTCTGGCCGATTATTTTTCTTTCGTGCCTGTTGCCCAATCACGCCTATGTGATTTCTAGCGTTTTTTTTGTTCGTATTGATTTTTTTTTGTTTCTAGCCGGTTGTCATTTTATTCCGCTAGGCCTCCAGGGATGCATATATTTGTACGTTTTTTTTCTTTCTATACCAGGTTTCTGTGATGAAATTACTTGTCAACAATATTAATTCATTATGTAAACTATAAATATTATTTTAATTTGATCGCTACCCACATATCTTGTCAACAATAATAGTACGTGATGCTAATCACAAATAGTACTATTTGGTTCGCTATCATAGTTACAAAGAATCTGTAGGCCTACTCTTTGGGACAACTTGAACCAAAAACTATAGCAAAGAGGCAAAAAAGCAGATGGTCTATGAAATCCACAGGTTGATTCTTTCACAAAAAAAACACTTGACAGGTTGATCACAACGAGGAGATTGCAAAGAGGCAAAAAAGCAGATGGTCTATGAAATCCACAGGTTGATTCTTTAAAAAAAAACACTCGACATGTTGATCACAACGAGGAGATTTGATCCCCCGAACGTGCAGATACACTTAGGAGCCTGTTTAGTTGGTGAAAAGGCCCAAAAAAGTTTGCACAGTAACTGTCACATCGAATCTTTAGACACATGCATGGAGCATTAAATGTAGGTAAAAAAACAACTAATTGCATAGTTTGTCTGTAAATGTCGAGACGAATCTTTTGAGCCTAGTTAGTCCATGATTGGATAAATTTTACCAAATAACAACGAAAAGTGCTACAGAAACTTTACCCAAACTTTTTCACCATCTAAACAGCCCCTTGTTTGTTTTTGAAGAACTGCAATGATGATGCTCAGGCATCCAAGTGCTTCCTTCTGATGAACTGAAATCTGCATCATTGAGGGCTCTTTGGATATCATTTGTAGTTTGCAACAATGCAACACGACTTTTCTGGATGATGGCTTGTTATGATGGATATTTTACTATCTGATTATAGGTCTCCATTCACCGAACACTTGGGATGCTGCTAACATTGACCTTCATTTGCATACCACCTAGACCCAACTTATTAACACATCCATTAAGTACACAGGCATTATGACAGTTGCTTCTTAAAAAACCTGCAATATAAGATACATAAATTCATGAAGTAATTGATTGCTTGTCTCAGAGACAAATTCAATAGTCAATAAAAGCTAAAACATTAGATTGTATTTCTTTAATTTTTTGTATTGCTAATTTGATCTTCTTGTGCTAAAAAAAACTAGGGAACCATAGAAACCTCAAATATTTTCGGCCAAACTAGCCTAGTCACAGATATTGTCATGTATGACCATATAAACCTTCCATTATATTTAATCTAGCATAGAATTAGATTAATTATTGATAATGCATATGTACATGCAAAAAGGTCTCTATCTTACATAATAAAATGAGTGATCCATAAAAACCTCAATTGTTTACAATTATGATCAAACATTTGCACTTCCCATAACTTGATCTAAAGCAAGACGTTTTCTTGTAATAGATAAAACATGGTGGAAATATAAAGATGGACCAGAAGAGCTTCCTAATCTGCATGAATTAGAACATGCACATATTCTAGTACGACACCAGCCTTAGCGTTACACTGAACCTTTATTAGAATGGGGGAAACAAAGCTCATGAAATCTAACTAGTACTAATTAAGTAGCAGGAAACTTAGGAGGCATCCATGATATATGTAATACATGATGCTGAAAATAGCATGCGTGATATCATGTTGTTATTAGTGCTCCAACTTCCAACATAGGTTTAAATGGTTTCACTTGTAAAAAGGCCTTTGGTTCCAAAATAGGCTCATGGTGATGACTGAATCTGCAACTATGGTCCTACTAGACCATTTAATACACTTAGACTACATATGCCACATTTTTCATTGCTAATAATCAAGACAAAATAAACAGAAATATACATATTGGATTTATAGGGTTTTGATCTATCAATCTAACTTGAGTGCTAGTACCTGTTTGTGCTTTGCAAAGCTATTGATTGTTTAGCTCAGTTTGGGGACTCCAGCTGATTACTGCAAGATTAAAATATGGATGTATTCTATCAACAAAGGTTTTGTTTACTGCGATAAAATAGCTGACCTTACACTGAATTGAAGACAACGACATAAAAATCAAGAACATGGCATGTAACACCCCAGGTGTTTGGCTTCCATAATTGCATTGCATTTCACAAGCATGAGCATCATTCATCTCATCCATGTCTTTATTTTGTTTGCAACATGAGTATGCAACATACTCTAATATGCTTGTTTGAAATTGTTGTGCTTATGAAATGTGAGTGGTGCAACTTGTAAATACAACATGGGGTCTCATACTTTGAAACATGATAATGTTGTTAGTACACCATGGTAGGTTCAATGGATGCAACAAAGTTTTGAAACATGTGCAACATGATATTGCAACATTTTGGTGGAATTATCATTTTTGCTTGTTTCAACTTATGTGACACTAGGAAGTTTGTGTAACCAATGTGTAGAGTGGCTAATTAGATGTTATAACACCCTAATTACATTTAGGATAAGTAGTGGAGCAATGTTCATGTTGACCAAAATGACCAAATTGCCTTTCCAAATATTGTTGACTAGGTTTTGACCCCTAGAATGCTTTGGTTTGAGCATTTAAAAAGTCTAGCTTAGAAATCTTGCATGGAGGAGCAACCTTAAGCAAAGTTGTAGAGAATTTCATAAGGAACAAAAGTTCTAAGATGGCCATCTCATGAAAATGACCAGAACATGCTAAAAAATGCCCCACAAGTCAGCTTGAGGTACTACCCAACACTTCGAAAATTTCTAAGTCTGAAATTGGGAATTTTAGTTTCACTGTACCCCACTTCGACGCCATGTAACTCTAAAACCTGGCCGAACCAGTCCATGAGCCAATTGACAAAGTTGTAGTACTCATGTAGCTCTACAACTTTAATGTTAACACCTACCACTAACTCGAGCCAGATTAGGAGATATAGAAGCTCAAACTTCGGCTGTCAGTCACCATTGCCGGACTCGATTCAGAGTTTTAGAGCCATCGGTGTGGCCGACCGGCCACAGGCCCGCGCCGACGCGTGGACGCGCGATGGCGACCGTACGCTGGCCGTGGCCCCACCGGGCAGGCCGCGAGGTCCTCAAGTCGCCATGGTACGCCAGTGCTGCCCCCATTCCTTCTCCCTCCCTCTCTCATCTTCAAAGCGGAGAAATCGAGCCGCCATTGCCGCCTCTACTCCGGCGAGCTCGCGCGCGCTCACCACCGCACCACTGTCTACCAAATCTCGCCCATCACCCGCCTTGAACCCCTCTATCTCCTCCACCTCGTAGTTGGGTCAATCGCGTGGAGGTAAGGCCGCACTGCCGTATCCGCCACCGTCCGCCTCGGACGTTTCTCGCTGGAGCGCCACCGTCGTCGTGGACGTGCTTCTCTAGGGTCCTACCGCCTCCCTTCTCTGTTGTTTCTAGTTCGCTGGAGCCGGTCGAACCGCGGCCGTGAGCCGCCATGGCCGCTGCCATCCTCCATAGCCGCAACCATTGCTCCAATTAGTGGCACCCCTAGGTGCGCAAGAGAGAGGCGAACATGCCTGTGCCCTTGGTCTCGCCGGAGCTGCCACCGGTGGCGAGTTACCGCCATCGCCTTTCTCCCTCCCCTGTTCCTCTCGCTGACCAGCGGGACCCGCTCGTCAGTTGCGCGCGCGGGCGAGAGGCCGAGCGCGTGAGCAGGCCGCGCGCGGGAGTGGGTCGCGCGGTCGCGTGAGCGGGCGCGCACATCTCTGGACTGCGGCAAATTCCCGGGCTGGCCCAGTAATCCATTTAGGGCTTTCAAATTTTGTTTCTTTTATTCTTTTTCACATATTTGTGTATAGATTCAAAAATGTATATCTCTTGATTGGTAGATCCAAATGTTGTGGTTCCAATTTTGTTGAGTTCCTGATAATGTCTAGTTTTTCTTAAAAATATAATATGTGCCATGTTCTGTTATGCAAAATAGAGTTACTAATTATCTCTTTTATTCATGTGGGAAATAGGGGTAATTATATCTCTTTCTGTGTAACTCCAAATAGCATGAAATTTTTATGGTGGACTGTTCATATCATGAATATGTTGTAGTTAAATTCTCATACATTTTGGACACTGTATGTAGGAGTTATGTGTTTCTCTTGCTTGTAAGGTTGGATCTTGTGTGAATTTTCATAATTTTTCTATAGGTCCAGTAAAGGTAAAATTTTGTGAGTGTTGTTCTTAGGTTATAATGATACTAGGAAAAATATGAAATCTGTTGCTTGACACTTTTCAATAGGGTTTCCTAATTATGCAAAAATCAGCCTTTTTGGCTTGTGAATTTTGTGTAGGGAGTTTCTGTGAATAACTTTAGTTCAAATTTTTACAGTAGCCTCCTAGTAGGCCAGAGAGTCTCCTGTAATTTTTATAGAATTTTTCTAAGCAGTTGCATATGAGTTTAATTTCCCACTTAATTAATTAAGTAAATTAAGAAAGGGGTTGAAATAAATGTTTTGGGTTGGCACACCCTACTTCCTGGTGGTTTTGGGTCATGTGTCAACTAGTAGCATCATCAGTTTAGTCATAAGGGTAGTTTGACACATGAATAAATATTTAATTTCTCACATTTCTAGGTTCTCTGGACAGCTGGTAGCATTTTTGGGTTTGAACCTTGATAAAGGTGTTTGCTAGACAACTGGTGAATACCAAAGTGGTAATAAACTTGTTAAACTAGCTTGTGTCAAAATTTAGTGGCATTTGGCCTAGTAGTCTAGGAGTGGTAGCTGTTTAAAGTGGCTATCCAGAAATGACTGCTCTCTGTTTGGGAGAGGACAGATTTCTGGAAATTTAGAATTTCGACTAGGTAACCTTTGGAATTTAGTGTTGCTGTCTGAAAGTGAATTGTGGAGCATTTTATAAGCTTTCCAGATTGTCTTGTATCATGCCTTTAGGATTTGGGAATCTACAGTTGTGATGGAAATACGTAGCTGCTGTCCAAAATGTGTTGTTGTGACATTTTATGCTTGGTTTGTGGTAACCTAAGTAATATTATTCTTGTGATTTTTAGGTATTAGGGCCTTAACTGAAGAGGAACATTTATACATTAGGTTGTGTAGATTAGGTAATTACTTCTCTATCAGAGAAGAGATTTGCACGTATTATTGAAGTGATTTGAGTGGAGCACTAGAATTGCTGAAATGCATTCCATTTCGAGCATGCTGCATTCCTTCTTATGTATCCATGAGATTTATTATACATTCATGCAATAGGTGTACCGGAGGGGGTGACACTCCTCGAGTTTGAGGGAACAATTCCGGAGGAGGTTCAGGAGCAGCCGGGAGAACCCGAAGAGGCAGCCAGCGACGAAAACGCCATTGACGAGTTACCGGAGTGTCCGGATCATCGCCCGTCCTCTTTTCTGAAAGACAAGCCCCGGTGCATGCTGACCCAATTATTTTTATATAAATCTTGAGTACTTTACTTGTTTACTGCATTAAGTTTTAGGAGTGGTATGAAAACACTTATTGCATTATACCTGTCCTTGTCCAGATATCGTACTTAAATCCTAAATTAAGTTTAGGCACGTGTCAATGCTTAGCCCTGCTTAGTCCGGTAGAAGTCGGATGATTTCTGGTCATCCGTGAGATGTAGGAATGGGTCACGAGTGGCTATGTTGGCTATCGTGGATGGAACCGTGCCTTAAAAATGAAAATTGATACCGGGCGGGAGTTCGATAGTGCAGCCACAAGACACTTCACGTCTTGGGTGTGGAGCTATGCCCATCTGAGTCGTTTAAGGACCGATTCACTGTACGTCCTTGAGTCATGTTGAACGCAGTCTAACACTTAGTTGGCCGGATAAGTCGTTCCGACCACGAATCCGAGTAATACAGTTCAGGCCGGGAATCGATTGGTAGGTTGCATCTTGGAGGAGAGTAAAGTTATGCTTGGGGACATTGGCATGAGACCAAGGGGGGTTAGAGTCCCTAGCACCTGACAGAGTGTCACCCTTAGGGATGCGGCATCAGTCGAACCCGCAGCTCCTGAACTGTACCAAAGGTGACCTAAGCAGCCCTCGCCAGACGTGACTCGGTGAGTGTTAGAAATACCCCTCCAGCTAGATAGGAATTCGATTCGAATCGCCATCGCTCCCGGTTAGTGAGCACTTGACTTGAGCAGTGGCAACGTAGATCTCATTAAATTGAACAGATGGTTAAGCGAATGATATAATGTTGTCGCAAATTTATACCTGCTATGGATATAATAAGATTATTGTTTGATTATAATCAAGTGAATGTTTAGTACATGTGCTAAGATAGATGATAGGTAATGCTAAAATAACTGCTAGTACAGGTTAAAAGAGTTTAAATTACTTATGCTTTTACGCAAAGGTGATGTCAGCTAGCTCCACTTATGAAAGCCTTGCATGATCCTTGGTGTCTCTTATTTTCCATTTCGATGGGTAAGTCTAGCTGAGTACATTCCAGTACTCAGGGTTTATTCCCTCCTGTTGCAGATGACATGCTTTATCAGGGCTTCTGCAAGACCTGCCTCCACCCCACGGGTGACGAGGACTAGATCACTCGGGCGTGATCGTCTGTTAGTTACTTTCCTTAATGCTTTTGTGGGATGGTGATCTGTAAGACTGGTAGTAGTATTTGAACTAATTGCGTGTGTTATGCTTCCTCTACTTTATGAACTCGGTTTGTAATAATTTACGACTCCGTGTTTTGTAAGCGAACTTCCAAACTACTTATGAAATGTAACGTGTGATGTGTATGTTGAATGATGCGATCTTGTTTGTAAAAGAGTTGGTTTAAAATCCTTCGTGGTTTTGATTGACTACCAGGATTATATGGGCTCAAGTTCGAAAATTTGAGTGTTTCAGCGCTTGTTTTTGTACTTGTGCTCTTATAATTTGGTCGGTTCTGTTATAGCTGGTACCAGAGCAGAATTCAATATTAAACACATCATACGAGTATTTGAAAACAAAAGTGTTTATTTGTGAAAAGTGTTAAAAATCTGAAATTTATTTCTATAAGTATGCCAGTGATCACATCCCTTAGCCCAAATAAGGACTCTTAGGTGGCTTATTAAAAGACTAACTTGGGGGTCTTGTTTGTTTTTGTTTTGTCGTCCATACGGCGTGATATTATATGGATGCCATCCTTTTGGGTGGTAATGTATGGATCAAACACCTCGACGCTCTGGTAAGTGTGAGCTGTGAGAGCATGATCGTCCAACCGGCGGTCTAGGAGAGAGTAGTTGTGGTTACTTGCATACTTACATGTTCAAACCATGTAATTATGAAAGTACTTAATTGTGGATATATCTGTCGGGTAGTTGTGATACTGAAGTATATACATCGGGGATGTGTATATGGAAAGTATTTAGTTTACTCCTTACTTGTGTGCTTATATTGGGAAACTGTTGGGCTAAAATAAGATGTTCTGCAGGTACCCTAACAGCGCAAACGAGTAGACCGATAGTTTCGCCTATATGAGAGAACGTATGTATGCCACCGCCTAGCGTTAGAAATTTATTATTCTACTAGGGTGAGAGGGCGTACGGAACGTGCATGCATCATGTTTAATTCTTGTCATACATTTTATTTTACTCCCTCCTTAAAATTTTTGATGGTCCTGACTAAATTAAATTTTGTATCCCCTAAATTATCCTCACTTTAAGTCATATCTTGTTGCTATAGATGACTCGTACCAAGAGGACCGCTCGCAAGTCGACTGGAGGCAGGACTCCTCGCCACCAGCTCGCTCCACGTGAGCCCCGCCCTGAGCCCACCGAGGCGGAAAGGTTGAGGGCCGAGTTGGCTGAGGTGACTGCTACTAGAAATGCGATTCAGCAACAGCTGGAGCAAGTGATACATGACAGAGATCAGGAGACACTTGCGGTCCAGAGGTTGACTGTGGCAAATCGCAACTATCAGCGCATGCTGGTCCATGTGATGAACCAGCGGGATGAAGCCTGGCACGAAGAGAACCTCCTGAGAGCTCGTCAGGTGGAGCTGGAGCAACGGTTAGAAGCTGCAGAAGAATACAATGACAATCTTCATGAGAAAGTGCACCGCCTAAACAATCAGCTCAATCCTCTGCTTCCTCATAACAATGACGAGGATAAGGAGATAGGCTCTGGCGTCTTCATGGCTGAAGGTGATGACGACGTGGAGGTCAACGGGCCATAGGATGTCCCACCAGAAGAAGAAGAAGAAGAAGATGAGGAGTTAGAGCCTGCTAGTGACGAGGATGGCGGGGAGATCTTCGACACTGACTCCGAGGACGATGCTTAGAGTAGTCATCGCATAGCTATGACGCTAGAGTTATCTTTTGTGCCCTCCATATGTGGGAGTGAGGCTTTGTAATAACTTAGCTTTTGGGATGTAATATCGAACCCTATGTTATCCTAGATGTTAGTTTGAACGTGTTAAATTCCGGTCACAAATGGATATCTCATTGTGTTGTGTTCGGTGATGGTGTCACAATTAGCACCCTTCGGTGCCGTAATGAAACCGAGGGCGTCCTGTGGCGCGTGACATAAGGTTGTGCTACTTGGCACATACTGGTATCGAGGTGGCTAGTCATGATCCACCATGGAACTCTACCCATGGGATGTCTCCTCGTGGTCAATTCTTGGTTAGCCTTTCCTAATAGGATAGAAGTTTAGTTCAAATCCGCACACCCATTACGTAAGGTTGAAAATCCAGTTGATATCCCTGTCACCTGTTCAGTCATGTTTGTGCTCACTACGTGAGAGCCTTTAATAAATTTCATCTTTTCATCAGAAGATATTTTGTTTGTTATGTCCATCGTATAATTGCGTCAATCGGTGCACTTGATGAGGTTGTGTGGTTGTGATGAATTACTGTGCCTTGGTTCTTTGCGGATTCATTTCTAATGAAATCAGTTCGGCATATTTACACAATTCATCTACAAATTTCCCACATCATCAGTGCTCATTGGCTATGCATTTTGCAGATGGCGTACAACCTCCGTCGTGGTCATGGCATTGAGGATGAGGAATAGCCACCCCCTCCGCCACCACCCACTCCGGCGGAACTGATGCAGACGGTGGTTGAAGGTCAGCGTCTGTTAGCAGACGCTATGTGCCAGCTAGTCAACCGGGATGCTCGCCATGGTCGTCAGGGACTGGAACCAAATTAGCATAGTGACTTTAAGGATTTTCTTGACACCAAGCCCCCGCTCTTTAAGGAGGCAGAGGAACCTCTGCAAGCTGATGAGTGGTTGAATACCATTGAGCTAAAGTTCTGTCTGCTTCATCTGACTGAGGAGCTAAAGACTGAGTATCCTTCCCACCAACTGCATGGCCCAACTGGTATCTGGTGGAGTCACTACCGCTCCACGTTGCCTCCTAATGTCCCGATCGCTTGGGACCAGTTTAAAACGGCTTTCCATGGGATTTACATTCCTCCAGGTTTGATGGCTATAAAGCACACTGAGTTCATGAGATTAACCCAAGGCAATAAGAGTTTGACGGAATACCTACAAGCCTTTAACAATCTTGCAAGGTATGCAACTGAGTTTGTGGATACTGATGCTAAGAAGATTGCTAGCTTCAAGCGTGGCCTCGGCCCAAAGCTGATGAAGACCATGGGCACTAGCAAGTGTGCTACCTTCAATGATTTTATCAGTGATGCCCTGACCCAAGAGAACAATAATTCTATCTATGCTGCTTCTAAGAACCGCAAGAGGGCACTTGAGGTGGGTGCTTCACAGTCCCGATCTCTAGCTGCACTGAGGGTTCCCCCTCGCCCTCCTACCATAAGTGCTAAGTTCCGTTCCCCGCAGAAGAAGGCTCCAGCTAAGACTGGATTTCGCAAAGCGTATACAGTGTCTCTGCCAAAGGGTAGTTCTAGCCAAGGCAGCTCCAGTATCCCTCCAAGCAACATGCCTTGCTAGAACTGCAACAAACCAGGTCATTGGTCTAGAAATTGTTCATATCCTAAGAAGAATGCAAACCAAGGTGGTCATCAGGGGCATGTTCATTATAATAGTATTGAAGAAATTCCATCTGGCGAGGTAGTCACTGCTGGTAAGTTCCTAGTTGACCAACATTCTGCAGTGGTGCTATTTGATTTAGGTGCTTCACATTCCTTTATCAGTCCTATGTTTGCATCGAAGTTTGCACATAAATTACATACTGTTGAAGGTGGGGGTTATTGCATTAGAGCGGCAAGTGGGAATATTGCCACAAATCAAGTAGTAAGAAATCTAGAGTTTGAAATAGAAGGGCGAAAATACTCACTTACCTTAGTGGTTTTACCTGGATTAGGCATAGATGTTATTTTGGGTATGAATTGGATGAGTTAGAATGGGGTACTCATTGATACATCCACTCGGGTAGTTATGCTCAGAGATCCTACTGATCAAAAAGGTTTTCTAGTGCAACTTCCCAGGCAAATTGACCTTTCTAGTGAAGTTCATGCGGTGCAAGCGAAGGCATTAGTTGATATTCCCGTAGTGAGTGAGTTTCCTGATGTTTTTCCCAATGATTTGTCAAGACTGCCTCCGGATCGGGATGTGGGGTTTAAAATCGAGTTGTTGCCTGGCACGACACCCATCTCTAGAAGACCCTATAGAATGCCTTCGAATGAACTAGCTGAACTTAAGGTGCAGTTGAATGAACTTTTGAAGAAGGGGTTGATTCGTCCCAGTTCGTCTCTATGGGGATGTCCTGCTATCTTTGTAAAGAAGAAGGACCAGTCGTTGCGGATGTGCATAGATTATAGGTCTCTGAATGCAGTCACTGTCAAAAATAAGTATCCCTTACCGTGCATCGATATCTTGTTTGATCAGTTGTCTAAAGCTAAAGTCTTCTCCAAGATCGATCTAAGATCTGGCTACCATCAAATTAAAATCCGTCCAGAAGATGTTCCAAAAACAGCTTTCTCTATAAGATACGGTCTTTATGAGTATCTTGTTATGTCCTTCGGGTTGACCAACGCCCCCGCACACTTCATGTACTTAATGAATTCGGTGTTTATGCCCGAATTGGACAAGTTTGTGGTGGTATTTATTGATGACATGTCACACCCATTTTTAAGGAATAAATGGAATGCATAATCTTATGTGCGCCCAGAGATCAATCACACATAAGATGACAAATATAAATAGTATCATCACAAATGTTTATTACATAACGAATAATATCATAGAGTCTTCACATAACTAAGCGGAAACATAAGATATTCTTATGGTAGCTAGCTCCATAGCACAGGCACGTCAACTGGTTGACCACAAGTCTAGTATTCTTTAGGGAAGTAGAAGTAGTAGTCACTATTTGCACATTCGGGAGACCATCCTGGGGTGGGGGAGTGCAAGGGTGAGCATGAAAGTACTCAACAAATATAACATAGGGTTCATGAAGCTCAAATAGGGTAGACACTGGTTTAACTGCATGTAGCTTTTAGTTGATCATGTTTTAAGCAAATGAGTAGCAACAACTTGGTGATATTCCCATAATAAACATATGATCATGTAAAGAGAATAATGAATAGCAAGAACAAGTAAATTAATAGTGATCTCTATTCCATAAGGGTCCAAGGCCACTTGTGACCGTGAGCACGGCTGATATACCAGTTTTACACTCTGCAGAGGTTGTACACTTTCACTATGAGTCGTGATCCCTAAAAGTCCGAGGTCATGACTCCCCATTGGACAAATAAGTTTCACTATGAAGTCTTTCCAAGGTTCGTCTAACAAGTTAGGGCCGCTAGGTTTCGTGGCCTGCAAATGTAGAGCCCTCCTTCCGTATGGCACAATGACACGCAGCCTATACTCATAAGGACAGAAGCCGCACTACACCCAACCCAGAACACACCCCTCTTGCACCATAAAGGTAACCACTAACAAGCTAGAAAAGGTCCTCTTATATGACTAAAGCCAGAGCCATGTAGCCCTCATAGATGTACTGTAAGTCCCGGATGTTCGCTTATAGATAAGTCCTTATGGAGAGGAATCTAGAGAAAACTCTAGCCCTCTTGTTCCCTGTTGCTAAAAATCATCTTTTAATGTTATTGCATATATCATTAGTCAAATTACAAGATCATTGTTTATGTGAGCACTAGCAAACTACCCAATGCTATAACCATAGGATTCAAGGAATAAGATCAGCACTAAGGCATCCTTAACAAGGAAACACATGCATGATGAATTAAGTGAATTAAAATGAATAGGTAACAAGGATAGTCCCATGCTATACTTGCCTTGATCTAGCTGATCCTGTTGACCTGGTTCGCAATAGTATTCTTGATCACCAACGAACTGCTCACCGTCTATTCTCGATTAACACACCAACATCAATCATCCAAGAGCAATCATACAAAGCAAACAAAGCTATAATTAGAACAGTACACCAACAGTAGAAAAATAAATTGAAAAGTTTGTGAAACGATTCTACATCTCACTAGGATCACACAGATGCAAATTGCACGCAAATCGAAGCTAAAACGAAAAAGATATGATTTAAACAAGCTTTTCTTTATTAAAGTAATAGATTAAATCTAATCTCAAAATTTAAGAGTGGAGAACCTATTAAACAGTACCACTATCATGTAGATTATAAAATTACGAACCTAACGCTATTTGAACGGATCAAATCGGAGTTAAAACGGAGAAGTTATGGCTAAAACAAGTTGAATGACAAAACTGTAAATAATTGAAAACGTATTTCAACATAACCGAACCAAAGTACGCTTTCAAAAAGAGAAAGCAAAAATCTGTAAACGCGCTTTGGACTGCGGGTTGAATCAGCAATAATTGTAAGGGCGTATCTGCAAAGTCGGCAACGAAAGGGTATGATGAGATATGAGCCGTCGGATCTCAAATGCGCGGCTCAGATCAGAAGGAGGAAATCGGAAGGTGGCCGGCGGCGAGCTAGGTGGCGGCGCCATGGTTGGAATCGGCTTACCCTCGCTGGAGTTCATCGCCAGGGCGACTCCGGGCACCATTGGGGACGGGACAAGCACAGGAAGCAAGAGGGAGGTATGGCGAACTCACCTAGCTGGATTGGAACGGCGGAAATCGGTCAAGGAGGGCGTGCGGCTTCCAAAGGCAGCGGCGGACCTCCTGTGCACGGTAGTGAGACAAAGTAAGCCATCGAAGCAAAAATTGAAGGGAGAGAGAGTTGGGCGACTGCGAAACAACGACCCGCACCCTTCGGTAACTTACGGAGGTGGCCAAATCGACGAGTTCGTCGCGTTGCTTCTGAGCTTGAGCGGCGGCTGCTAGGTTGTGGCGGCTAGAGCTCAAATTGAGGCAATAGCGTCGGGATTAAGGTTGTGGAGCAGGCAGCAGCACCCACGGCTACTTATGAGAGGATACGGCGTGCGGTGCAAGGCAAGAGGAATCGAGATGGAGGCGGACTCCATTGTCGTGTCCGGCTCAGCTACGAGTGGGAGGTGGAAGAGGATGACGACGCTGATAAACGGGCCCGGACGTCAGCGACACAGAGAGAAAGAAGGGCGCGGCAGCCAGGGCGAGGCGGCCTACGGCTTCGGCTGGGCCGGCCCGTTGCGGCTCGCGGGAGAGAAACTGGGCCCGTGGGCTGCTGAGGCCGAGTGGGCCAATTGCAGAGGAGGGGCGGCAGGCCTTCGGGCCAGAGCAGAGAAAAGAGAACACTTCCTTTTCTTTTTCATTTCTAATTTTCCAAATGCATTTTCAAATATGGATTTGATTAGATTTTGAATTCTCTTTTGAAATTCTCAAACATCATTCGACACAAAACAAAAATATGCAACAACATGTATGAGCAAGCACGTGTCTAACCTTATAGTTGATTTTAATTCCATGAAAATTATTAATTTTTCTAGGTTAAAATGCTCACAAAATTGCGTGAATAAATCAAATTCTACTATTTTAAAATAATGCAAATTTTAGCGTGTTATAATTCTACCCCCCTTAAAATGAATCTCGTCCCGAGATTCGGACGACGCTTACTCAAACAACTGTGGGTACGCTTTTCTTAAATCTTCCTCTCTTTCCCATATAGCCTCTGCTTCCGAATACCGGCTCCACTGAACTTTACACATCTTTATAACTCGGCTCCTAGTAACTCTTTCTGCTGTCTCTAAGATCTTTGCTGCATACTCCTCGTAGGTGAGGTTTTCCTTAACAGTGAGTTCCTCTAGCAGTATCTGTTCTTCCAGCACACGCAAACATTTCTTTAACTGAGACACATGAAACACATCATGCACACCTGCTAAGTTCTCAGGCAATTCCAATTGATATGCTACTTCATCACATCTCTCTAAAATCTTAAAAGGACCGACATACCTCGGTGCTAACTTTCCTTTCCGGTTAAACCTTTTCACACCTCTCATAGGTGATACTTTTAGGTAGACATAATCTCCTACTTCGAAAGTCAATTCCCTCCGTCGAGTATCGGCATAACTTTTCTGTCATGACTGAGCTACTTTCAAATTATTTCTAATCATTCTTACTTGTTTCTCAGTATTCTTAAGCACACCGGGACCGAACACTTGACTTTCTCCTGTCTGATTCCAGAACAACGGAGTTCTACACTTTCTACCATACAAAGCTTCAAAAGGTGCCTTCTGTAGACTTTTCTGATAACTATTATTGTAGGAAAACTCTGCATATGGCAAACTCTTATCCCAACTAGTACCATATTGCAAAGCACAAGCTCTCAACGTATCTTCCAATATCTGATTAATCCTTTTAGTTTGCCCATCGGTCTAAGGATGATATGCTGTGCTAAAATTCAGCTTAGTCCCTAATGACTCTTGAACTTTCTGCCAGTAATATGATGTGAATTGAGTGCCTCGATCTGACACTATCTTCTTTGGAACATCGTGCAAACTTACTATCCTTTCCAAATACAGTTCAGCCAACTTTGCACTAGAATATGTTGTTCTGACCGATATAAAGTGAGCAACTTTAGTCAAATGATCCACTATGACCCATATTGAATCAAAACCTCTCTGAGTGCGGGGTAACCCTACTATAAAATCCATACCAACTTCTTCCTACTTCCACTCAGGTATCTGCATCAGTTGCAACAATCCTACAGGCCTCTGATGTTCAGCCTTAACTCTCTTACACGTATCACATAATGCAACATACTCTGCAACATCTCTTTTCAAACTATACCACCAATACTTCTCTTTCAAATCCATATACATCTTGGTACTTCGAGGATGAATAGAGTAAGCAGACTCATGAGCTTCACGTAGAATTACTTCTCTTATAGCCTTGTCCTCAGGCACACATAACCGTTTTCCAAACCATAGAGTTCCTTTATCATCCAAATGGAATCTAGGTGCCTTACCTTTCGGTATATTCCCAACTATCTCCTTTATTCTATCATCCATCAACTGACCCTTACGTATTTCCTACTCCAATATAGGCTCTATCACCAATTCCACTGCATTAATGACAATACCCAAGTTCAAATGTTCAATCTCAACACACAACTCATTCGACATAGGCACTACTTGTACCTCATTAGCATAGCTCTTCCTACTAAGAGCATCAGCAATAACATTGGCCTTGCCCGGATGATAATGTACCTCCAAATCATAATCCTTAATCAACTCTAACCATCGACGTTGTCTCAAGATTAGATCCGGCTGGGTGAAAATATACTTCAAGCTCTTATGATCCGTGTAAATATCACTCTTATACCCAATCAGATAATGCCTCCATATTTTTAAAGCATGTACCACCACTGCTAACTCCAAGTCATGAGTAGGGTAATTTAACTCATGCTTCCTCAACTGTCGTGATGCATAGGCCACTACTTTGCCTTCTTGCATAAGCACACAACCAAGACCCAAACGAGATGCATCACAGTAAATAGAGAAATTCTTACTCAAATCTGGCAAAACTAACACCGGGGCTGTTGTTAATCTTTTCTTTAATTCCTCAAAATTAACCTGACACTTATCAGACCACACAAACTTAGCATTCTTCTCTAACAATGCTGTCATTGGCTTAGCAAGCTTAGAAAACCCTTCAATAAATCTTCTATAATATCCAGCCAATCCCAAGAAACTACGAATTTCTTCCACATCGGTTGGTGGCTTCTAATTCAACACATCCTTTACCTTGCTAGGATCCACTGAAATTCCACCATTAGAGACCACATGACCCAAAAAGGCAACTTCCTTCAACCAGAACTCACACTTACTACGCTTAGCATAGAGCTTATGCTCTCTGAGCTTCTGTAGGACCATCCTTAAATGTTGGGCATGTTCTTCCTTAGTCTTGGAATATACCAATATGTCATCGATGAACACTACTATAAACTTATCGAGATACTCCATAAATACCTTATTCATCAGGTACATAAAGTATGCAGGAGCATTAGTCAAGCCAAATGACATTACTGTATACTCATACAAACCATACCGTGTTGTAAATGCTATCTTTGGTATATCAGTAGCACGAATCTTCAATTGATGATAACCAGAACGAAGATCAATCTTAGAAAACACACAAGCACCTCTCAACTGATCAAACAAGTCATCAATCCTAGGCAGTAGATACTTATTCTTAATAGTTACCTCGTTAAGTGACCGATAATCAGTACACATCCTTTGAGAACCATCCTTCTTGTCAACAAAGATCATGGGAGCTCCCCACGGTGAAGAGCTAGGACGAATAAAACTCAATGTCGCGGGAGCTCTCTTGCAACTCTTTTATTTGTTTCTTAAGTTCCTCTAATTCATTAACCCCCATCCTATATGGACGCTTAGCTATAGGTGTAGTTCCAGGCAATAATTTAATAATAAACTCAATGTCGCGGTTGGGTGGCATACCTGGCAAGTCGTTGGGGAACACATCCGGAAATTCATCCACAACTGGATCCTCCTGATTAACATTATCATCAAGTCAATTCACTGTAGCTGTCTGCTGCTTCTGCACTACGATCTCCACACTAATTCGATCTCCCTTCGGTGTTGTCAAGGCTACTGCCTTTTCCTTACACTGAATCACTGCCTGATTTTGCTTCATCCAATCTAGTCCCAGAATAAGATCAATCCCAGCTGTTCTCAACACTATAGGGCTCACTTTAAATTCTATCCCCCTTAAAATTAAACTAATAGGGAGGCACATGTAGGAAGCTTGCATACTTCCCCCAGGTGAATTGACTAGTATGGGGTTTCTCATGGCACATAAAGGGATGCCATGTGTCTTAACAAATAATTGAGATATGAATGAATGCGAAGCTCCAGAATAAAAAAGAATAGTGGCAGGAATGGAGTGAACATCAAACGTACCGAGCATAACTTCAGGTTCCACCATCGCGGTTTCTTCAGACACATGAGTCACCTTTCCAAAGTATGGTACCTTCTGGTTACTGTTCTGCTTCTGGGGGGTTTGCTGATTGACCTTCTCAGGACAATTATAAGACAGATGACCTTCTTTTCCACAATGGAAACACTTGGTGGGAGTATTAGGAGCACTAGTCTTTATTGGAGTGTTGTTAGGGGTACTCTGACGCTGATTCTGGTTCCCATTCTGCTGCGGAGGGCGGTTATTGCCGTTCTGCGGCTGATAAGGAGGACGTTGCAGAAACTGATTACGTGGAGGAAGTTGACCATGATTCCATTGGTTAGGCGGATACCTCTGCTGATAGCCTTGTTGAAAACTAGTGCGCTAGCGAGTGTTGTTTCCAGATACTTGTCCCTAAAGCCTCTTCCTTATGGCATCCATCTCCTTGCGCTTGTTATCCACTACAATAGCGTGATTCACTAATGTTTGATAATCTGGGTAAGCATTGGACATCAGCTGTAATTGAAGACCATCATGTAGACCCTTCAAGAAAAGTTGCTGCTTGTCGGCATCATTAGCCACCTCATTCGGCGCATAACGTGACAACTGAGCAAACTTGTCTCGATACTCAGCTACAGGCATAGATCCTTGTGTTAGGTTGCGGAATTCCTCTGCCTTCAGCGCCATCACTCCCTCTGGTATATGATAGGACCTGAAACTCTCTGTAAACTCTTGCCAAGTAACGACGGGAGCATTTACAGGACGACCATACTGATATGAATCCCACCAGTCTTGAGCTGCTCCTTGAAGTTGTCCTGAAGCAAACAACACTTTCTGTTGATCATTACACTGAGCAATGTTGAGTTGCTTCTCTACTGCACGAAGCCAATCATCAGCTTCCAATGGATCAGTGGCATGGGTGAACACTAGGGGATGACCCTTCAAAAATTCAGCATGCTTATCTCGCGTAGGTGCTCCTCCAACTGGCTGGTTCTGCTGATTGTGCACCAAAGCCTCCATCAACTGGGTCTGTATTGCCAAAAGCTCATGAATAGTAGGTGGTGGACCAGCTCCACGACCACGGCCTCGACCTCGTCCTCTTCCAGACATCTGTTATCCAACACAATATCAAATCTTAGAGATTATCTCATATTAGACAATTCTAGAGATAGCGAACGGAATCTGATAACCTTCTGGACATATTCCAATTTCAGTAGTTCGGTAAAACAGACATATCTCAAGTTACAGATATCCAGTAGAGGTGTACTTTATATGGTTAGAAAGCTTATGAAATTATATACAACTTTTCTTTAACTCACAAATCCAGATTCTGTCACGAATTTAACCAAAAACAGGACCTAACAGAAACTGTTTCTGGTTTCTAGACTGCGCAGAAACTTCATCTTGTATCGACTATATCTCATGATCCAGAACAGATAAAAAGGTGATTCTAGAGACATTGGAAAGGTACATGGGTCTAGTTACTCTCATAAAAATTTTAGACTTTTTCGCTGAACAGTTAATTCCAAGCATAAAAGGAAAGGCAGACCGCTCTAGAAAGGACAGAACAGAGAGAAAAGGTTAACCCAACTAAACTATTTATTTATCATACTTAAACTTAATATATTTAACTAGGAACTTTTGTAGGCAAGCCCACAAAGCTCCAGCACTGATTACATGGAAAAACCAACTCACACATAAGCACAATAATAACTCAACTAATCACACAGAGTTCACATGACACCACAAAACTCAACTTAACTCGACACTATTCGTACTATCGTATTATTACATAAATGGTATTTCAATTCATAGGGACGGGCTTGATGTTCATGATAGTCATAGATCGCCTCCATGCCTTGATCAATCCTTAGACCATCTACCACCTCTTGGTACCTCTTGACGTCTTTTCCCAAGGCTTTAACCAAGGCTTCCAACCGACGATTCTTCACCATCATGTCATGACCAAAATCCACCATCACTCGAGAAATTAATTCCAAATTCCCAGGGTTCATCATTACCCATCCTTGCTCTGGGTCTCCACAGGGAAAATAGTGATATTGATCATCTTGCATAACATCATAGCAGAGGTGACGAAGTCCCAAGCATGCTTCAAAGGCTGCATCTTCTATGCCATCTTCTGTAGTGGCACGACGACCACTATGGGAAAAACACCGGTCCAGCAGATAAGTATCCATCTCCTCGTTCTTGACGAAGATGCGCACATTGCACTTCTAGTAAGTAGCTTCCAAAGGATGCTTGTGCTCCCAGCAAACGTACTCAAACGCAGGATCCCAATCCGTGAAGTAAGCACTGAGCATACCAACCAGTCGATGGTGTGAAGGTGTATCATAGCTTGACTTGTGATGGATCCTTGTAGTCCAACCCATAGGAAAGGACGGCACACCAACTTCAGTGGAACCATCTTGTGGAGGCGACGGGGGCTGTTCTCCATCTTGGGCAAACTCAGCATCTTCATCATCACTCAAGTAGACAACCTCCTCTTTAGGTCAAGTTCTTCTTGGGGCATATCTAGTTCTGGCGCCTGAACTGGTGAAGATGGCGTGGTTGGTGCAGTGTCTTCTGGTTCTTCCCTAAGCTCCATTGATTCATATAGGGAACGAGGTGGAAAGTAGCCTCTAGTGGTGATACGGGCAGTCTTACGGGCACGAGGCATCTAAAGAATTTAGTTCAAAGGTAAGTTAGAATAGAAGCAATATTTTCATAATAGAATAGGGCAAAAGGAGCATGAAAATTTAGTAATTATCAAGAGTAAGGTGATAAGCATGAAACAAGTGAAAGAAAAGGGAACTATTCACGACCATTACTAACTAGGCTTGCGCCCTACAGTCAACACGGCTCTGATACCAATCTGTCACACCCATTTTTAAGGAATAAATGGAATGCATAATCTTATGTGCGCCCAGAGATCAATCACACATAAGATGACAAATATAAATAGTATCATCACAAATGTTTATTACATAATGAATAATATCACAGAGTCTTCACATAACTAAGCGGAAACATAAGATATTCTTTTGGTAGCTAGCTCCATAGCACAGGCACGTCAACTGGTTGACCACAAGTCTAGTATTCTTTAGGGAAGTAGAAGTAGTAGTCACTATTTGCACATTCGGGAGACCATCCTGGGGTGGGGGAATGCAAGGGTGAGCACGAAAGTACTCAACAAATATAACATGGGGTTCATGAAGCTCAAATAGGGTAGACACTGGTTTAACTGCATGTAGCTTTTAATTGATCATGTTTTAAGCAAATGAGTAGCAACAACTTGGTGATATTCCCATAATAAACACATGATCATGTAAAGAGAATAATGAATAGCAAGAACAAGTAAATTAATAGTGATCTCTATTCCATAAGGGTCCAAGGCCACTTGTGACCGTGAGCACGGCTGATATACCAGTTTTACACTCTGCAGAGGTTATACACTTTCACTATGAGTCATGATCCCCAAAAGTCTGAGGTCATGACTCCCCATTGGACAGATAAGTTTCACTATGAAGTCTTTCCAAGATTCGTCTAACAAGTTAGGGCCGCTAGGTTTTGTGGCCTGCAAATGTAGAGCCCTCCTTCCGTATGGCACAATGACACGCAGCCTATACTCATAAGGACAGAAGCCGCACTACACCCGACCCGGAACACACCCCTCTTGCGCCATAAAGGTAACCACTTGTAAGGTCCAAAAAGGCTAGAGGGGGGTGAATAGCCTAATTAAAACTTTTACAAGAAATACTTAACCACACGTTAGTATGAAAGGTGGCGAAGTAAAAGCACTAGCTCTAACTAATTAAGCAAGCCACCTACACAAGTTTATAACAAAGCTATTCACTAAACACAACAACTATAAGCTAGAAACAAGAAGTAACACAAGAGAAGAGCTTTGAGTGATTATACCGTCGTGTAGAGATGAGAAGTACCAATCAATCAATCACACAAGAGAAGTCCTCGGAAAGAGAATGACACAAGAATTTATCTCGAGGTTCACTTGCTTCCCGGCAAGCTACTCCCCGTTGTGGCGATACACCCACTTGTCGGTTCACGAGCTAATCGACTATCAAGAGTCGAGCCCTCGGTGGGCGCCGCACAACCACACACAAGATGGGGATCCTCCAAGCCATGAGCTCCACTAGAGTATCCAATTTGCGAACTCCCGCAGGGAAGGATCAAGAACCCCTTACAACACTTGGTGAAGGCTCCAACAATCTCCAATTGCGAGCTCAATCACCTCCGCTGCTCCAAGCCGTCTACCGTGTCGGGAAACACGGAAGGGTAACAAGAAATCTGCAGCAATTCGAAGATCAAGTGCCTCTAGAATGCAACTCTCAAGCAATGCACTTGAATCACACTTAATCTCACTCAAGATGTGCGACTATGCAAAGAGATGAGTGGAGGGGTTGTTCTCTAGCTCAAAGTATGTCTCTAGGTCTCAAAATGTGCAAGAGTTGCCCTCAAACCCCGGCCAATGTCTATTTATAACGAAGGGGTACGTAGCTAGCCGTTACAGATGACGCAGTTCAAAACGTGTTGACCGGACGCTCCGGTCAGGGTGACCGGACGCGTCCGGTCACTACAGGACAAGCGTGAACAGTGCGTGTCAGAAGTTACCGTTGCTATGACCGGACGCGCTCTTGCGTATGACCGGACGCGCCCTAGCGTATGACCGGACGCGCCCTAGCGTATGACCGGACGCGCTTCACCTGGCATCCGGTCAGAGTCCAGTAAGCTCCCATCACGATCGGACGCATCCGATCACATGTGACCGGACGCGCCGCGCGTCCGATCACCACTTCGCTGCTCTCTGCCCCTCTGGACGCCTGACCGGACGCGTCGGTCCCGTGAAGGACTGGACGCACCGGTCGCTCACTCTACTTTTGCGCACAGGTGAACTGACCGAACGCGCTGGTCAGGCCAGACCAGCCTCCGGTCATTAACCCTAGGCGGGCTCACCGGACGCGTCCGGTGCAGCGTCCGGTCACCACAGTGACCTCCGTTCGCCTTCGTTTCTTTTCTGACTTCCGGCGCAATAGAAAATAGGCATTTCACTTCCCCAAAAAGCGCCGAATCCCGCCTCGCAAGCTCGGCGGGAGGGAGAGAGGAACCCAAACCCCTCTCTACCGCTTAAACTTCACCGCCTTCGCAAAAGTGCTAACACCACCAAGTGTACACCACCATGTGCATGTGTGTTAGCATTTCACAATCATTTTCCAAGGTGTTATGTTAGCTCTTTACTAGATCCTAATGCATATGCTCAAGACAATGATCTAGTGGCACTTGATTCCCGAGCAAACCGTGATTGCCCCTCTTGATAGTCGGCTATGTATCCTAAACCCGGTCACTCACTTCTCTACTCATCTTAGACCGGCAAAAGGAAAACCCTATGATTATACCTTTGCCTTGCGCTCTTAGTTCCTTCTCTTCCACTTGAACATCATGTCCATCATATTATGTGCATCTCCACCGTGATCATCATTTCATGTCCATGCACAATCTCTTTGTGATCTTGTGGCCATCACTCCTTGCCACATACACCTTCATCACATGTGTTGCTTATGCCTAACTCAAAACACTTAACACATGGCATTAACAACTTGGTGTCATTAATTACCAAAACCAAACTTGGGCTTTCAATCTCCCCCTTTTTGGTAATTGATGACAACCATCACAAAGATATGAAATGAAATCAATTTTCAATTTCAATAGTATTAGCTCCCCCTACATATGTGCTTCCATGAGTTTGGTTCAATTGTGCACATATGTATGGATTTAAATTTTGGGAGAGTTACTACTATCAAATTGATTCTAAGGTATATAGAATAGACCTTTGAAGCGTGATACCAATCGGAGTTGCCTTTATATACCATCCTTAGCATCGATGTAGCTAGACACCACTTGTAATACATCACTTGTAAAAGATCACAAACACTAAAGTACACCATGAGATCAACATTATAAGCAAAGGTGTCTAGATACCGCTTGTAAAGCTACTCTCAACAAATTATTATTCAAGTTCTATTTCTAGCAATCACCATTCGATCATGAATATGAATTTTAGCTTTGCAATGCAACAATTCATCATGTTAATGCACATACAAATGCAACAAATAATTCATGAGCTCGCTCCCCCAACTTGTGTGCTCAATTTTAATTGATCCTGTGATTTCTCTCCCTTTGTAACTTAACTTTTTATCTTTGTGACTTTTCTCTCCCCGATCCCGTGATTTCTCTCCCTTTGTAACTTAACTTTTTATCTTTGTGACTTTTCTCTCCCCCTTGTTATATCTTATTCTCTCTTTGCAATATCTTTGTGACTTTTCTCTCCCCCTTTGTCAACAATCACCAAAAAGGTGCCAATATTACTGAGAGATAAGTCAATCAATATGAGGGAGTCCAAATTATGGTTCAATCTAGATCACTTGCCTAGAATATGTAATTCGGTTTGATCCAAGGATAAGCTTTTTCACACCTCATAAAGTATAAGGGTTATCTTGACCATGTTGAATTACACATCATGAGCTCGTTTACTAGATTTAACACTAGGTTTGCAAGCCCACAAACATGTCATATGCTACCACTAGATCAATCAAACATAGAAGCAATAGTGGTACCATATATACAACAAAATCATTTGATTTTCATGAATGAGCATATTTATCATGCAAATATGTCTATATGTTCTAACCATGTCCTTAGCAAAGTATGAATGATATGCCAAACAACTTTACCTTGCTATGTTGGAGGAGAGGCATGTCATATAAGAATGTGGGGGTGCACTCATTTCAAGTTGGAGAAGTCAAGTATGTTCAATTCATTCTTCAACTTGTAAAATCTCTTTTCATCAAGTGGTTTTGTGAATATGTCGGCTAGTTGATCTTCGGTGCCAATGCTCTCAATGCTAATATCACCCTTTTGTTGATGGTCTCTTATGAAATGGTGCCTTATGTCAATGTGCTTGGTTCTTGAATATTGAACCAGATTTTGTGTCATCTTGATAGCACTTTCATTGTCACAAAACAATGGCACATTCTTGAATTTGATTCCAAAATCATTCAAGGTGGCCTTCATCCAAAGCAATTGTGCACAACAACTACCGGCACTAATGTATTCGGCCTCGGCGGTAGATAGTGCAACACTATTTTGTTTCTTTGATGACCATGAAACAAGAGACCTTCCAAGCAATTAACAAGTGCCACTTGTGCTTATTCTATCAATCTTGCATCCACCATAGTCGAAGTCCGAATATCCAATCAACTCAAAGTTAGATCCCTTGGGATACCATAGTCCAACATCATGAGTGCCCTTAAGATATCTCAATATTCTCGTGGTTGCTTTCAAGTGACTTTCTCTAGGTGAAGCTTGATATCTTGCACACTTGCACACACTAAACATCACATCCAGCCTAGAAGCGGTGACATAGAGCAAACTTCCAATCATAGACCGGTATTGCTTTTGATCTACCATGTTTCTACTATCATCAATACCCAATTGATCATTTGTGCCCATTGGTGTACTCATTGGCTTAGCATCTTGCAATCCAAACTTCTTGATCATGTCCTTGATGTACTTGCCTTGACTTACAAAAGTGCCATTCTTCATTTGCTTGATTTGAAGTCCAAGGAAGTAACTAAGCTCTCCAATCATAGACATCTCAAACTCATTAGCCATCATATTTCCAAACTCTTCACAAAAGTCTTGGTTAGTTGATCCAAAGATAATGTCATCCACATAGATTTGTAACACAAACAAGTCATTTCCAAGCTTCTTGGTAAAGAGAGTGGTGTCAACCTTTCCCATCTTGAACCCTTTAGAGAGGAGAAAGTCCCTCAACCTCTCATACCATGCTCTAGGTGCTTGCTTCAAACCATACAATGCCTTCTTTAGCTTGAAAACATGGTCGGGCTTCTTGTCATCTTCAAAACCAGGAGGTTGCTCAACATAAACTTCTTCATTGATGTAGCCATTGAGAAATGCACTCTTGACATCCATTTGATAGAGTTTGATGTTGTGTGCACAAGCATATGCTAATAAGATTCTAATTGCTTCCAATCTTGCAACCGGTGCATATGTCTCTCCAAAGTCAAGACCCTCAACTTGAGTGTATCCTTGTGCTACTAATCTTGCTTTGTTCCTCACAACCATGCCATCTTGATCTTGCTTGTTTCTAAAGACCCACTTAGTACCAATCACATTGTAGTTCTTTGGCCTCTCAACAAGTTTCCAAACTTGATTTCTAGCAAAGTTGTTTAGTTCTTCATGCATGGCATTTACCCAATCGGAATCCTTCAAAGCATCTTCTAATTTCTTAGGTTCTTCAAGTGACACAAATGAGTAATGCTCACAAAAGGATGCTAGCCTTGATCTAGTTTGAACACCACTTTGAATTCCACCAATGATTTGATCCAATGGATGATCTCTTGCAATGCTAGTAGGTTGGAGTATTGAGAGTTGATTGCTTTCACTTTTTTTGACCTTGAACTTGAGCTTCATCATGAGTACCACTAGAGCTTGCTTGATTTGTATCAATTTGCACACTTTGGTTGATCACATGAATATCATCATCATCAACTTGCATCGGCCTTATATCACCAATGTCCATGTTCTTCATTGCATTTGACAATTGATCTCCTCTCACATCATCAAGGTTTTGAGCTTCATTTTGAGATCCGTGGGGTTCATCAAACTCAACATCATGAACTTATTCCAAGGTGCTATTTGTGAGATTCTAAACTCTATATACCTTGCTTGTGGTAGAATAACCAAGTAAGAACCCTTCATCACATTTCTTTTCAAACTTGCTCAATCTAGTGTCTTTCTTAAGAATATAGCATTTGCAACCAAACACTCTAAAGTATGCAATGTTGGGCTTTCTTCCATTCAATAGCTCATATGGTGTCTTTCCAAGCTTCCCATGGCAATAGAGACGGTTGCTACAATAGCAAGCCGTGTTGATGGCTTCACTCCAAAATGAATAACTAACATTGTATTCACTAAGCATTGATCTAGCCACATCAATCAAGGTTCTATTTTTCCTTTCAACTACACCATTTGATTGAGGAGTGTATGTTGGTGAGAATTGATGTCCAATACCAAAATCATCACACAAATCTTCAATTCTTGTGTTCTTGAACTCACTACCATTGTCACTTCTAATCTTCTTGATAGTAGTCTCAAACTCATTTTGCACCCTCTTGACAAAAGACTTGAATAGATCATAAACATCACTCTTGTCAAAGAGAAAGAACACCCAAGTGTATCTAGTGTAGTCATCCACAATCACAAAACCATACTTGTTGCCACCAATGCTAGTGTATGTTGTTGGCCCAAACAAGTCCATGTGCAATACCTCAAATGCCTTTGATGTGCTCATTTCACTCTTACTAGGATGTGCATTTCTAACTTGTTTGCTGGCTTGACAAGCACTACATGGTTTATCCTTCTCAAAGGTGACATCCTTTAAGCCTCTAACTAAGTCATGCTTCAAAAGTTTGTTCAATTGTTTCATTCCAACATGACCAAGCCTTCTATGCCACAACCATCCCATACTAGATTTACTAAGCAAGCATGATGTCAATTGTGTTTCACTATCATTGAAGTCAACCAAGTATAAGCTACCATGTCTAAATCCTTTGAATATCAAGTTTGATCCATCAACACTTATGACTTCAAAATCATCACTACCAAATATGCACTTGAAGCCAAGATCACAAAGTTGTGCCACCGATAAAAGATTGAAATCCAAGCTCTCAACTAGCAACACATTAGATATGCTCATGTCATTGGAGATAGCAATTTTACCAAGCCCCTTGACCTTGCCTTTCTTGTTGTTGCCGAAAGTTATAGCATCAAAACTACTATTTTGACTTGTATCAATTGAATTGAACATACAAGAGTCTCCGGTCATATGTTGAGTGCACCCACTATCAAGCACCCAATGCCTTCCTCTGGCTTTGTAATTGACCTACAAGACAAGATCAATTCTTTTTAGGTACCCAAACTTGTTTGGGTCCTCCAAGGTTAGAGACTAAGCTCTTTGGTACCCAAATGACTTTCTTCTTTGAGCCCATCCATGGTGCACCAATGAACTTAGCATGAACACCATTTGTACCCTTGGTAAGCATATAGAAAGAATTAAACTTAATTGAGGATACATTAGCATTTGATTTCTTGTTCATGCATTGTTGCTCTATGTGACCAACTTGCTTACAACTTTTGCAATAGCTACCATTGTTCTTCACAAAACGAGTCTTGTGAGGAGCAAAAGCGGCCTTGTCTTTCTTAGGGTTATAGCCCAATCCCTCTTTATAGAGAGAAGCTCTTTGGCTACCCAAGCACATAAGCAAGTGGTCCTCACCACCATAAGCCTTAGCTAATGTGTGATTGAGCTCTTTTACCTCCTTCTTGAGATTTTCATTCTCAACTATAAGTGTGGAGTCACAAGTGAAACCATCACTACTAGATGAGGATGATGTAGATGAGCTACATGAAGGGTTAGTGGGAGTAACAATAATAGGCTTATGAACGGATTCAATTATATCACATGATATGCCTATGTTGCAAGTTTTAGCTTTCTCAACATTAGTTGGCATGTTTTCACATTTTTCAACTAGAGAGGAATGAGCTTCTTCAAGCTTGGTGTGAGACTTTTGAAGCTTCTTATGGTCTACCTTTAGACTCTCATAAGATGCCCTAAGCTCATCAAGTTCTTGCATAAGGTTTTTCTTTTCCTTAAGCAAGCCCTTGCACTCCTTTCTAGATTCTTTAAAATGTTGAGTGTAATCTTCTAGCATAGTGATTAGTTCATCTTTAGTGAATTCTTCTTCATCACTATCACTATCACTATCATGATCACTCTCATTGTCGGATGATACCTTAGCGGCCTTAGCCATGAAGCACGATGGAGTGTCGAAGAGGGAGACCTTCTCTTGGATGGCAATGCTAGCATGTCTCTTCTTCTTGCTCTTGTTGTCATCCTCATCATCACTTGAGGAATCATCACTATCCCAAGTAGCAACATGAGAGTCATTCTTCTTCTTATGAGAGCTCTTCTTCTTTTCTTGCTTCTTCTTCTCCTTCTTGATAGCATCTTCATCATCACTATCATAAGGACATTTTGCAATGAGATGGTCCTTGCTATGGCATCTAAAGCATCTCATGGTATGCTCATTCTTCTTAGATGAGTTCTTCTTCCTTCTTGCATGAAAGCCTTTCTTCTTCATGAATTTGCCAAATTGCTTGACAAAGAGAGCCATCTTCTCATCAATGTCATCACTATCACAAGAGCTTGAGTCTTCATCACTTGATGATTCAAACTTGGATTTGCCCTTGGATGTGGTGGCTTTGAATGCCACACTCTTCTTCTTTTCATCATCTTTCTTCTTATTTTCTTTCTTCTTCTTTTTGACCAACTCATCCTTCTCATCATCTTCTCTATATGAATCATCGGTCATCACTTCTTGGAATATTTGTTGAGGAGTTGAATCCTTCAATGTAGTCCTTACTAGCACGGTGATCAATGTATCAAATCTCTTGGGTAGACTTCTCAAGAACTTCATAGAGAATTGATTGTACTTGACCTCCTCACCTAGTGCCTTGAGCTCATTGACAATGACTTGCAACCTATGAAACATCTTCGGTACACTCTCATCATCTTGCATCTTGAAGCTTGAAAATTTTTCTTGCAAGATATATGCTTTAGCGGTCTTTGTGCCTTCGGTGCCCTCAAATGTTTCTTCTAGCTTGGCCCAAGCATCATGAGCAATCTCAATGTTCATTACTTGCTCAAAGGTCTTGTCATCTAATGCCTTATGAAGAGCACTAATGGCAATGTCATTACATTGGAGCTTCTTCTCTTCCACCGGTGTAGGTGCTTCTGGATTAGCAACCTCAAATTTTGTTTCGGTGACCTTCCACACTTCTCTATTGATTGACTTGAGGTGTGCGGTCATCTTAACCTTCCAATATGCATAATTTGTGCCATCAAAGTGAGGTGCCTTCTTGGTGTTCTTGATGTGCAAGCTTAATTGAGCCATTTCTTTTTCACCGTAGGTTGTTAAGCCTCAAATAAACGGTGTCTCGGCTCCGATACCACTTGTAAGGTCCAAAAAGGCTAGAGGGGGGTGAATAGCCTAATTAAAACTTCTACAAGAAATACTTAACCACACGTTAGTACGAAAGGTGGTGAAGCAAAAGCACTAGCTCTAACTAATTAAGCAAGCCACCTACACAAGTTTATAACAAAGCTATTCACTAAACACAACAACAACTACAAGCTAGAAACAAGAAGTAATACAAGAGAAGAGCTTTGAGTGATTATACCGTCGTGTAGAGATGAGAAGTACCAATCAATCAATCACACAAGAGAAGTCCTCAGGAAGAGAATAACACAAGAATTTATCCCGATGTTCACTTGCTTCCCGGCAAGCTACTCCCCGTTGTGGCGATACACCCACTTGTCGGTTCACGAGCTAATCGACTATCAAGAGTCGAGCCCTCGGTGGGCGCCGCACAACCGCACACAAGATGGAGATCCTCCAAGCCACGAGCTCCACTAGAGTATCCAATTTGCGAACTCCTGCGGGGAAGGATCAAGAACCCCTTACAACACTTGGTGAAGGCTCCAACAATCTCTAATTGCGAGCTCAATCACCTCCGCTGCTCCGAGCCGTCTACCGTGTCGGGAAACACGGAAGAGTAACAAGAAATCCACAGCAATTCGAAGATCAAGTGCCTCTAGAATGCAACTCTCAAGCAATGCACTTGAATCTCACTCAATCTCACTCAAGATGTGCGACTATGCAAAGAGATGAGTGGAGGGGTTGTTCTCTAGCTCAAAGTATGTCTCTAGGTCTCAAAATGTGCAAGAGTTGCCCTCAAACCCCGGCCAACATCTATTTATAACGAAGGGGTACGCAGCTAGCCGTTACGGACGACGCAGTTCAAAACGTGTTGACCGGACGCTCCGGTCAGGGTGACCGGACACGTCCAGTCACTACAGGACAAGCATGAACAGTGCACGTCAGAAGTTACCGTTGCTATGACCGGACGCGCTCTTGCGTATGACCGAACGCGCCCTAGCGTATGACCGAACGCGCTTCACCTGGCATCCAGTCAGAGTTCAGTAAGCTCCCATCACAATCGGACGCGTCCGATCGCACGTGACCGGACGCGCCGCGCGTCCGATCACCACTTCGCTGCTCTCTGCCCCTCTGGACGCCTGACCGGACGCGTCGGTCCCGTGAAGGACTGGACATGCCGGTCGCTCACTCTACTTTTGCACACAGGTGAACTAACCGAATGCGCTGGTCAGGCCAGACCAGCGTCCGGTCATTAACCCTAGGCGGGCTGACCGGATTGAACTGACCGGACGCGTCCGGTCATACCGTGACCGTGTCCGGTGCAGCGTCCGGTCACCACAGTGACCTCCGTTCGCCTCCGTTTCTTTTCCGACTTCCGGCGCAGTAGAAAATAGGCATTTCACTTCCCCAAAAAGCGCCGAATCCAGCCTCGCAAGCTCGGCGGGAGGGAGAGAGGAACCCAAACCCCTCTCTACCGCTTAAACTTCACCGCCTTCGCAAAAGTGCTAACACCACCAAGTGTACACCACCATGTGCATGTGTGTTAGCATTTCACAATCATTTTCCAAGGCGTTATGTTAGCTCTTTAGTAGATCCTAATGCATATGCTCAAGACAATGCTCTAGTGGCACTTGATTCCCGAGCAAACCGTGATTGCCCCTCTTGATAGTCGGCTATGTATCCTAAACCCGGCCACTCACTTCTCTACTCATCTTAGACCGGCAAAAGGAAAACCCTATGGTTATACCTTTGCCTTGCGCTCTTAGTTTCTTCTCTTCCACTTGAACATCATGTCCATCATATTATGTGCATCTCCACCATGATCATCATTTCATGTCCATGCACAATCTCTTTGTGATCTTGTGGCCATCACTCCTTGCCACATACACCTTCATCACATGTGTTGCTTATGCCTAACTCAAAACACTTAACACATGGCATTAGCAACTTGGTGTCATTAATTACCAAAACCAAACTTGGGCTTTCAATCTCCCCTTTTTTGGTAATTGATGACAACCATCACAAAGATATGAAATGAAATCAATTTTCAATTTCAATAGTATTAGCTTCCCCTACATATGTGCTTCCATGAGTTTGGTTCAATTGTGCACATATGTATGGATTTGAATTTTGGGAGAGTTACTACTATCAAATTGATGCTAAGGTATATAGAATGGACCTTTAAAGCGTGATACCAATCGGAGTTGCCTTTATATACCATCCTTAGCATCGATGTAGCTAGACACCACTTGTAATACATCACTTGTAAAAGATCACAAACACTAAAGTACACCGTGAGATCAACATTATAAGCAAAGGTGTCTAGATACCGCTTGTAAAGCTACTCTCAACAAATCATCATTCAAGTTCTATTTCTAGCAATCACCATTCGATCATGAATATGAATTTTAGCTTTGCAATGCAACAATTCATCATGTAAATGCACATACAAATGCAACAAATAATTCATGAGCTCGCTCCCCCTACTTGTTCCCTGTTGCTAAAAATCATCTTTTAGTGTTATTGCATATATCATTAGTCAAATTACAAGATCATTGTTTATGTGAGCACTAGCAAACTACCCAATGCTATAACCATAGGATTCAAGGAATAAGATCAACACTAAGGCATCCTTAACAAGGAAACATATGCATGATGAATTAAGTGAATTAAAGTGAATAGGTAACAAGGATAGTCCCATGCTATACTTGCCTTGATCTAGCTGATCCTGTTGACCTGGTTCGCAAAAGTATTCTTGATCACCATCGAACTGCTCACCGTCTATTCTCGATTAACATACCAACATCAATCATCCAAGAGCAATCATACAAAGCAAACAAAGCTACAATTAGAATAGTACACCAACAATAGCAAAATAAATTGAAAAGTTTGTAAAACGATTCTACATCTCACTAGGATCACACAGACGTGAATTGCACGCAAATCGGAGCTAAAGCAAAAAAGATATGATTTAAACAAGCTTTTCTTTATTAAAGTAATAGATTAAATCTAATCTCAAAATTTAAGAGTTGAGAACCTACTAAACAGTAGCACTATCATGTAGATTATAAAATTATGAACCTAACGCAATTTGAACGGATCAAATCGGAGTTAAAACGGAGAAGTTATGGCTAAAACAAGTTGAATGGCAAAACTGTAAATAATTGAAAACGTATTTCAACATAACCGAACCAAAGTACGCTTTCAAAAAGAGAAAGCAAAAATCTGTAAACACGCTTTGGACTGTGGGTTGAATCAGCAATAATTGTAAGGGCGTATCTGTAAAGTCAGCAACGAAAGGGTATGATGAGATATGAGCCGTCGGATCTCAAACGCGTGGCTCAGATCAGAAGGAGGAAATCGGAAGGTGGCCGGCGGTGAGCTGGGTGGCGGCGCCATGGCTGGAATCAGCTTACCCTCGCCGGAGTTCATCGCCAGGGCGACTCCGGGCACCATTGGGGACGGGACAAGCACGGGAAGCAAGAGGGAGGTATGGCGAACTCACCTAGCTGGATTGGAACGGCGGAAATCGGTCAAGGAGGGCATGCGGCTTCCAAAGGCGGCGGCGGACCTCCTATGCACGGCAGCGAGACAAAGTAAGCCATCGAAGCGAAAATTGAAGGGAGAGAGAGTTGGGCGACTGTGAAACAACGACCCGCACCCTTCGGTAAATTACGGAGGTGGCCAAATCGACGAGTTCGTCGCGTTGCTTCCGAGCTTGAGCGGCAGCTGCTAGGTTGCGACGATTAGAGCTCAAATTGAGGCAATAGCGTCGGGATTAAGGTTGTGGAGCAGGCGGCAGCACCCGTGGCTACTTATGAGAGGATACGACGTGCGGTGCAAGGCAAGAGGAATCGAGATGGAGGCGGACTCCATTGTCGTGTCTGGCTCGGCTACGAGCGGGAGGTGGAAGAGGATGACGACGCTGACAAACGGGCCCAGACATCAGCGACACAGAGAGAAAGAAGGGCGCAGCAGCTAGGGCGAGGCGGCCTGCGGCTTCGGCTGGGTCGGCCCGTTCCAGCTTGCGGGAGAGAAACTGGGCTCGCGGGCTACTGAGGCCGAGTGGGCCAATTGCAGAGGAGGGGCGGCAGGCCTTCGGGCCAGAGCAGAGAAAAGAGAACACTTCCTTTTCTTTTTCATTTCTAATTTTCCAAATGCATTTTCAAATATGGATTTGATTAGATTTTGAATTGTCTTTTGAAATTCTCAAACATCATTCAACACAAAACAAAAATATGCAACAACATGTATGAGCAAGCACGTGTCTAACCTTATAGTTGATTTTAATTCCATGAAAATTATTAATTTTTCTAGGTTAAAATGCTCACAAAATTGCGTGAATAAATCAAATTCTCCTCTTTTAAAATAATGCAAATTTTAGGGTGTTACATGACATCTTGATATATTCTGAAAATGAGGAAGACCATGCGGAACATCTACGTATAGTCCTCACCAGACTGCGTGAACATCAACTATATGCAAAATTCAATAAGTGCGAATTCTGGCTTCGAGAAGTACCTTTCCTTAGGCATGTGTTGTCCGATGGGGGAATTATGGTGGATCCTACCAAGGTACAAGAAGTACTGAACTAGAAGGCTCCTATCTCGGTTCACGAGGTCCGAAGTTTTCTTGGATTGGCTGGCTATTTCGTCGCTTTATCCTAGATTTATCTAAAATAGCCAAGCCAATGACTCGGTTGCTACAAAAAAGACACCAGGTTTGTCTGGACTCCTGAGTGTGATGCGGCTTTTCACAAGCTGCAAACCCTCCTAACCTCGGCTCCGGTTTTGGCGTAACCGGATATTGAGAAACCATTTGATGTGTATTGTGATGCCTCAGGCATAGGTTTAGGAGGTGTTCTGATGCAGGAAGGCCGAGTAATTGCATATACATCTCGACAACTTCGGAAGCATGAAGTGAATTATCCAACGCATGACTTAGAACTCGCTGCAGTTGTTCATGCTTTGAAAGCCTGACGGCACTATCTGTTGGGCAATGTTTGCAATATCTATACTGACCATAAAAGCCTCAAATATATCTTCATCCAACCCGAGTTGAATATGCATAAAAGAAGATGGCTTGAGTTGATTAAAGATTATAATCTTCAAGTGCACTATCATCCGGGCAAGGCCAATGTGGTTGCCGATGCTTTAAGCCCTAAGTCTCATTGTCACTCCTTAGTTGAGAGTGATTTTCATCTGTCTCGCCTTCTACACCCAGCAATTCTATACAACGTCACTGTCAGTTGCACTCTCAAGAGTAGAATTATTGAGCTCCAAAAGACTGACACTGGTATATTCCACATCAAGCGTAAGATGAAAGAGCAAGAAACTACATATTTCAGGGTAGATGAAGAGGGTGTACTGTGGTTCAAGGATAGGTTAGTTGTGCCTAAGGACCGAGAGCTTAGAAATCACATCATGTCTGAAGCACACTCCTCTAAGTTGTCCATCCATCCTGGTAGCAATAAGATGTATTACGATTTGAAGCCATACTATTGGTGGACCAAAATGCGGAAAGAAATAGCTGCATATGTTGCTAGGTGTGATACCTGTTATAGGGTCAAGGCTGTGCACATGAAAGCTAGATTGCTTCAACCACTTTCTATCCCAGGTTGAAAATGGGAAGAGATAAGTATGAATTTCATTGTTGGACTTCCTCCTACTGTCAAGAATCATAACTCTATCTAGGTAATTGTAGATTGTTTAACCAAGTCAGCTCACTTCATTCCTGTTCGAGTAGACTATCGTCCTACTGACTATGCTGAGTTGTACTTCAATCAGATAGTCCAGCTCCATGGGATACCTCATACTATCATTTCTGACTGTGGTCCATAGTTCACTGCTCGTTTTTTGGAGCACTTGCATCATCTTCTGGGAACCAAATTAGTGAGAAGCTCTGCTTATCACCCCCAGACGTCAGGTCAGACTGAACGAGTAACCAAATCTTGGAGGATATGTTACGGGCGTGTGTTATTTCGTCCAAGGGTTCATGGGAGAAATGGCTACCTCTAGCTGAGTTCTCGTATAATAATAGTTACCAAGAGAGCATTAAGATGGCCCCATTTGAAGCATTGTACGGTCGTAAGTGTAGAACCCCATTAAATTGGATAGAAGCTGGCGAGAGAAGGTATTATGGTATTGATTTTGTCCAGGAGGCGGAAGAACACGTTCGTACCATCAAAACACATATGGCTGCAGCTCAATCTAGACAGAAAAGTTACGCTGATCGCCGTAGAAAACCGATCGAGTTTGAAGTTGGAGACTTCGTATATCTGAAAGTTTCCCCTATGAAGAGTGTACAACATTTTGGTGTGAAGCGGAAGCTTGCACCAAGATACGTGGGGTCCTTTCTAGATCATAGGAAAGAGTGGTGCTATCGCATATAAGATCCAGTTACCTCCTGAAATGAGCGCCATTTTCAATGTTTTCCATGTATCCCAGTTAAAGAAGTGTCTTCGAGTTCCAGAAGAAAGAGTTCCATTAGGGGATATCAGGCTAGAATCTGATTTAACCTATGAAGAAAAGCCAGTTCGTGTGATTGACACTCAAGAGCGGGTAACTAGAAGTCAAGTGGTTAAGTTGTATAAAGTAATGTGGAGTAATCAGGGTAGTGAGAGTGATGCTACGTGGGAGCGAGAAGACTATTTACGTGATGGTTATAAGGAATTCTATCAACAATGGTACGCTTTCCAAATCTTGGGACGAGATTTTTATAAGGGGGGAGGGCTGTAACACCCCAGGTGTTTGGCTTCCATAATTGCATTGCATTTCACAAGCATGAGCATCATTCATCTCATCCATGTCTTTATTTTGTTTGCAACATGTGTATGCAACATACTCTAATATGCTTGTTTGAAATTGTTGTGCTTATGAAATGTGAGTGGTGCAACTTGTAAATACAACATGGGGTCTCATACTTTGAAACATGACAATGTTGTTAGTACACCATGGTAGGTTCAATGGATGCAACAAAGTCTTGAAACATGTGCAACATGATATTGCAACATTTTGGTGGAATTATCATTTTTGCTTGTTTCAACTTATGTGACACTAGGAAGTTTGTATAACCAATGTGTAGAGTGGCTAATTAGATCTTATAACACCTTAATTACATTTAGGGTAAGTAGTGGAGCAATGTTCATGTTGACCAAAATGACCAAATTGCCCTTCCAAATGTTGTTGACTAGGTTTTGACCCCTAGAATGCTTTGGTTTGACCATTTAAAAAGTCCAGCTTAGAAATCTTGCATGGTGGAGCAACCTTAAGCAAAGTTGTAGAGAATTTCATAAGGAACAAAAGTTCTAATATGGCCATCTCATGAAAATGAACAGAACATGCTCAAAAATGCCCCATAAGTCAGCTTGAGGTACTACCCAACACTTAGAAAATTTCTAAGTCTGAAATTGGGAATTTCAGTTTCACTGTACCCCACTTTGACGCCATGTAACTCTAAAACCTGGCCAAACCAGTCCATGAGCCAATTGACAAAGTTGTAGTACTCATGTAGCTCTACAACTTTGATGTTAACACCTACCACTAACTCGAGCCAGATTAGGAGATATAGAAGCTCAAACTTCGGCTGTCAGTCACCATTGCCGGACTCGATTCAGAGTTTCAGAGCCATCGGTGTGGCCGACCGGCGACAGGCCCGCACCGACGCATGGACGCGCGGTGGCGACCGTACGCCGACCGTGGCCCCACCGGGCAGGCCATGAGGTCCTTAAGTCGCCATGGTGCGTCGGTGCTGCCCCTATTCCTTCTCCCTCCCTCTCTCATCTTCAAAGCGGAGAAACCGAGCCGCCATTGCCGCCTCTACTCCGGCGAGCTCGCGCGCGCTCACCACCGCACCACTGTCCACCAAATCTCGCCCATCGCCCTGCCTTGAACCCCTCTATCTCCTCCACCTCGTAGTTGGGTCAATCGCGTGGAGGTAAGGCCACATTGCCGTATCCCCACCGTCCGCCTCGGACATTTCTCGCCGGAGCGCCACCGTCGTCGTGGTCGTGCTTCTCTAGGGTCCTACCGCCTCCCTTCTCTGGTGTTTTGAGTCCGCCTTGAGCCGCTGATGCTCACGGGACCGGCCAATAGGGTCGTGCCGCTGTCTAGTTCACCAGAGCCGGCCGAACCGCGGCCGTGAGCCGCCATGGCCGCCGTCATCCTCCATAGCCGCAACCATTGCTCCAATTAGTGGCACCCCTTGGTGCGCAAGGGAGAGGTGAACATGCCTGTGCCCTTGGTCTCGCCGGAGCTGCCGCCGGCGGCGAGTTACCGCCGTCGCCTTTCTCCCTCCCCTGTTCCTCTCACTGACCAGCGGGACCCGCTCGTCAGCCGCGTGCGGGGGCGGGAGGCCGAGCGTGGGCCACGTGCGTGAGCAGGCCGCGCGGTCGCGTGAGCGGGCGCGCGCGTCTCTGGACCGCGGCAAATTCCTGGGCCGGCCCAGTAATCCATTTAGGGTTTTCAAATTTTGTTTCTTTTATTCTTTTTCACATATTTGTGTATAGATTCAAAAATGTATATCTCTTGATTGGTAGATCCAAATGTTGTGGTTCCAGTTTTGTTGAGTTTCTGATAATGTTAGTTTTTCTTAAAAATATAATATGTGCCATGTTCTGTTATGCAAAATAGAGTTACTAATTATCTCTTTTATTCATGTGGGAAATAGGGGTAATTATATCTCTTTCTGTGTAACTCCAAATGGCATGAAATTTTTATGGTGGACTGTTCATATCATGAATACCTTGTAGTTAAATTCTCATACATTTTGTACACTGTATGTAGGAGTTATGTGTTTCTCTCATTTGTATGGTTGGATCTTGTGTGAATTTTCATAATTTTTCTATAGGTCCAGTAAAGGTAAAATTTTGTGAGTGTTATTCTTAGGTTAGAATGATACTAGGAAAAATATGAAATCTATTGTTTGACACTTTTCAATAGGGTTTCCTAATTATGCAAAAATCAGCCTTTTTGGCTTCTAAATTTTGTGTAGGGAGTTTCTATGAATAACTTTAGTTGAAATTTTTACAGTAGCCTCCTAGTAGGCCAGAGAGCCTTCTGTAATTTTTATAGAATTTTTCTAAGCATTTTCATATGAGTTTAATTTCCCACTTAATTAATTAAGTAAATTAAGAAAGGGGTTGAAATAAATGTTTTGGGTTGGCACACCCTACTTCCTGGTGGTTTTGGGTCATGTGTCAACTAGTAGCATCATCAGTTTACTCATAATGGTAGTTTTACACATGAATAAATATTTAATTTCTCACATTTCTAGGTTCTCTGGACAGCTGGTAGCATTTTTGGGTTTGAACCTTGATAAAGGTGTTTGCTAGACAACTGGTGAATACCAAAGTGGTAGTAAACTTGTTAAACTAGCTTGTGTAAAAATTTGGTGGCATTTGACCTAGTAGTCTAGGAGTGGTAGCTGTTTAAAGTGGCTATCCAGAAATGACTGCTCTCTATTTGGGAGAGGACAGATTTCTGGAAATTTAGAATTTCGGCTAGGTAACCTTTGGAATTTAGTGT
Source organism: Saccharum officinarum (assembly GCA_020631735.1). Taxonomy (NCBI): domain Eukaryota; kingdom Viridiplantae; phylum Streptophyta; class Magnoliopsida; order Poales; family Poaceae; genus Saccharum; species Saccharum officinarum. Next base: position 54,261,197 of record CM036168.1, on the reverse strand, counting down.
TGATGTCAAAAAGTGAATTGTGGAGCATTTTATAAGCTTTCCAGATTGTCTTGTATCATGCCTTTAGGATTTGGGAATCTACAGTTGTGATGAAAATACGTAGCTGCTGTCCAGAATGTGTTGTTGTGACATTTTATGCTTGGTTGGTGGTAACCTAAGTAATGCTGTTCTTGTGATTTTTAGGTATTAGGGCCTTAACTAAAGAGGAACATTTATACATTAGGTTGTGTAGATTAGGTAAGTACTTCTCTACCGGAGAAGAGATTTGCACGTATTATTGAAGTGATTTGAGTAGAGCAGTAGAATTGTTGAAATGCATTCCATTCCGAGCATGCTGCATTCCTTCTTATGCATCCATGAGATTTATTGTGCATTCATGCAATAGGTGTACCGGAGGGGGTGACACTCCTTGAGTTCGAGGGAACAATTCCGGAGGAGGTTCAGGAGCAGCCGGGAGAACCCGAAGAGGCAGCCAGTGACGGAAACGCCATTGACGAGTTACCGGATTGTCCGGATCATCGCCCGTCCTCTTTTCTGAAAGGCAAGCCCCGGTGCATGCTGACCCAATTGTTTTTATATAAATCTTGAGTACTTTACTTGTTTACTGCATTAAGTTTTAGGAGTTGTATGAAAACACTTGTTGCATTATACCTGTCCTTGTCCAGATATCATACTTAAATCCTAAATTAAGTTTAGGCACGTGTTAATGCTTAGCCCTGCTTAGTCCGATAGAAGTCGGATGATTTTGGGTCATTCGCGAGATGTAGGAATGGGTCACGAGTGGCTATGTTAGCTATCGTGGATGGAACCATGCCTTAAAAATGAAAATTAAGACCGGGCGGGAGTTTGATAGTGCAGCCGCAAGACACTTCACGTCTTGGGTGTGGAGCTATGCCCGTCTGAGTCATTTAAGGACCGATTCGTTGTACATCCTTGAGTCATGTTGAACGCAGTCTAACACTTAGTTGGCCGGATAAGTCGTTCCGACCGCAAATCCGAGTAATACAGTTCAGGCCAGGAATCGATTGGTAGTTTGCATCTTGGAGGAGAGTAAAGTTGTGCTTGGGGACATTGACGTGAGACCAAGGGGGTTAGAGTCCCTAGCACCTGGCAGAGTGTCGCCCTTGGTGATGCGGCATCAGTCGAACCCGCGGCTCCTGAACTGTACCAAAGGTGACCTGAGCAGCCCTCGCCAGGCGTGACTCGATGAGTGTTAGAAATACCCCTCCAGCTGGATAGGAATTCGATTCGAATCGCCGTCGCTCCCGGTTAGTGAGCACTTGACTTGAGCAGCGGCAACGTAGATCTCATTAAATTGAATAGATGGTTAAGCGAATGATATAATGTTGCCACAAATTTATACCTGCTATGGATATAATAAGATTATTGTTTGATTATAATCAAGTGAATGTTTAGTACAGGTGCTAAGATAGATGATAGGTAATGCTAAAATAACTGCTAGTACAGGTTAAAAGAGTTTAAATTACTTATACTTTTCCGCAAAGGTGATGTTAGCCAGCTCCACTTATGAAAGCCTTGCATGATCCTTGGTGTCTCTTATTTTTCATTTTGACAGGTAAGTCTAGCTGAGTACATTTCAGTACTCAGGGTTTATTCCCTCCTGTTGTAGATGACATGCTTTATCAGGGCTTCTGCAAGACCTGCCTCCACCCCGCGGGTGACGAGGACTAGATCACTCGGGCGTGATCGTCTGTTAGTTACTTTCCTTAATGCTTTTGTGGGATGGTGATCTGTAAGACTGGCAGTAGTATTTGAACTAAATGCGTGTGTTATGCTTCCGCTACTTTATGAACTCGGTTTGTAATAATTTGTGACTCCGTGTGTTGTAAGCGAACTTCTGAACTACTTGTGAAATGTAACGTGTGATGTGTATGTTGAATGATGCGATCTTGGTTGTAAAAGAGTTGGTTTGAAATCCTTCGTGGTTTCGATTGACTACCGGGATTATATGGGCTCAAGTTCAAAAATTTGAGCGTTTCGGCGCTTGTTTTTGTACTTGTGCTCTTATAATTTGGTCGGTTCTGTTACATGGCAAGAAATGAAATTAATAGAGAACATCTTATAAAGGAAACAATAGTTATAGTTACAAACCCTTCTATCAAATAAAATCATAATAGAAGAAAACATTAAAAAGGAACTTTCATGATTAATAATAGAGTATGCCATGCATAGATCTTATAAAGGAAACAATAGTTATAGTTGTGAAAATAAAGCTTTTGTTTATGGTTACATATAACTATGGACATAAGAAATTGTGGATCAGAAACAAGAAAAATAACTATGTTGTAAAAATGGAGCTTTTGTTGCTCACTGAGTGATCTCATTAAGCCTAAAAAATTACAAAAAACCTACACCCAAGGAAAACAAACAAGACAACAATGAAACACACTTTCCACACAATCTAAGGGGGAAGCTTGCACAAGCGCTTCCAATTGATTTTCTTCAGGAAGAAGAGCTTCCATAATCAGCACAAGCAACAACAACAGGGAGTCACTGTCAGTTAGTAAACTCAAGATGGACACCTTGAGCTATTTAAGTAAAATCACAATGAAAATTGACTATATAAATGCAATATATGCAGAGAAGCAGACACTTCATTTTAGGATTTTCACTTTACCAGTGGGAAACCCTCCACAATCATCTTGTTTTCCAAAAGCTGGAGCGTGAATTTTCTCTAACCCCAAGCAAAAGAAGAGTGATAGAGCAATCAATTAATTTCAACAATTTCAACATAGTAATGAGAGTTCTGTAGTGCAGCTAGACAATCAATCCCTTCTAAGTATTGGTTGTAGTATGTAAACATAGACCAAAAAGTATTTTATTCTTCATAGAATAGTTCCTTGGTAATCAGAGTGTTACAACAACTTTAAGTTTTAACTGTACACATCATGGAGAAAAAGAATACAGATATGCTAATAGGGATGAAAAGAGACTACAAATCCGAGGATGACAGTAGAAAGAAGAGATCCATTAGGCTAGAAATTCCTATCTATTTGTTCTACTTCTATTATGTCAGAAAGTGACAATCGACACTACACCCAAACTAATCAAATATGCAAGTTTAGGTTACTACAATTTGAAGCCAAAGGCTCTTATTCTAGATGAAAAAGCAATTACCTACTATCCTTCATGAGTGAGTTTACACAAACAGAAGGGAGCATGTGGCATTTTCTTTACAAAACAAATTTCAATTAGGAAATGTACTATTATCTGTAGAACCAATTTCAATGATAAGCTTTTCGATATGGTGAACCCAAAAGCACAATTTCTAGAAAATTAAGGTAAAATAGTGATTGTGTTCAAATTAAGAACTAGTAAGATCAATCCATGGCAACTATGGATGGATTACCTTCTATTCCCCACTGCCCTCGCAATTAGTGGTAGCAGTACGCATTGAATGTTCTCTTGCAGTGTCCCAAAATAGGAGGAAGGACACATTTAATAAGATGCTTAAAATATCACGTAAACCATAAGAACATTAGGTATAAATTCGGTAAAGTAAGAATGATAGCATGGCAACTAGGAACACCAGCACAATGATGTTGACATCTTCAACAATACTAGCCTTTAGGCGTTCTAGAGAGGAACCTAGCTCTGTTTATCATGTTCGTATCTTGCATAGCAAAAGGAAAAATGAGAAGTATAATTATCAAGAGGAAAGGAACAAAATATAGGCAAGCAGAGAAAACTGAGACAGAATAGCATGGAGCCATGAATATGAGCACAAGCAAAAGATCCTTATACAATCAGACAAGATGGAGAAAACATGACAGAGGAAGGCCATGAATACACATTGGCATGGAGTGAACTAAGCCCAATTCAGTAAACAGGTGGCAGTAGAACTTACCAAGGTGGAAAGATTGTGGCTTCTCTTGGCACTGCGCTATCGAGATCAGCCAAGGATATCTAAATCTGATAGATGGATTGATGGTTAGCAAGTGAAAGATATTGCACCACAAATGGTTGCGGTAGTGCCCAAGTGGGATCTGCACAAAAAAAATGAGAAAGAAAAGAGCATAAATAACAATGATGAAAATATTAGCTCTAACCAGAGGAGGCATAATCAATAATATTCAGAGTAAAAGTGGATTTTAAAAAATAGGATGGATCTCTGCCATTTGACAAAACATCGTTCATACCAAAAGCTGGTGAAACATTATAGTTTGTTAGAATAGGATAATAGATAGCAGATACATACATTTAAGGCACAAAAAATTGCATCAGAACAGTGCGAGTGTAGATCTCTAAAACAAAAAAAAAGTTGCTACTGATTGAAATAAACCAAAGTATAGACTATAGAGTTCATCCTGTTGAGAAATTGAATTGACAAAATTTGCATTCGAAATAATGCACACAAACAATAGAAATTGTTATGGGCGCACTGTCCATACGCTGACCATAAAATCACACAGGCATGTAGAATTCATAGATGTGACTAGCTGACTACACAAACAAGGAAGTTGATTTGATGCTACATTCTCTAACTAAACAAAAATATGAATCAACAACATGTCCAAACAAGCCAAGCAAAGAAAACAAAAGGGAAGACAACTTGGAGGACTGGATGCATCTGTGGTGGTGGGAGAAGCCACCGATACAACCGGAGTTGATGGGGATCAGCTGCTACTATTGGCAGGCAGTCTCATATCGTAGTTCTTATTTACAAATAGTTTCAGTGAAACAAAATCACAAACCAGTTCAAGAAACCTATACTAGCAAAAGGTCAAGTCGTGCGATGCAGAAATCAAATTGACACATAAGATAGAACTCATGAAAATTCAGAGAATAACTCCAAATATAGATGGTTCATCTGGGTTGATCAAAGATGGAGATAAGGAGCCTGCTTGTTCTTAAACTCCAGACATCAATCTCACCTTGAACTTGAATGATAGCAGAGGAGATAAGACAAACAAGCTTCTAATTTTAGTGTTTGTAAATATCAATATTTCTATTATAAACACTAGGTACTTATAGCTTCCAGGACCTATTTTGAAAAAAATGGCCCAATTTTTGTTATGCAAGTAAAAATCAACAAATACAAGAACCAAGCCAGGTAAAGAACTAGAACAACTAGGCATCCACATTCTAAATTCGGCAGTACTGCACACGAACTACTCTATATTCTCTAGAAAGAGAAAGTTGGACCAAACACAACCATAGGCCAACCATGCCAAACAGGCAATCATGCTTCCCCCAACAAAACCAAAAACATCACTACTTTGCCTAACAAGCGGTCCCATTGCTAAGCTTGGAACGATTTCAAGATAGCTGAAATCAACATATATGTGAGTCTTACATTAAAGGTTAAGATATGCGACAGTACAACATCTTGTACAGTATGACTTTTTTTCATAAGGAGCTTTTAAAGAACAAAAACAGGAAGGCTGAAATAAATCCACTCCCAAAGGGATTTGCTGTGTGGCCAAACTTTTATACACACACACAAAAAAAAGCAATTACATCATATGACATGGTTGAGGGAAATCAAGTGTTGAGGAAAAAATAAACTCACAACAGTGTAAACAAGGAAATGCACTAACTCTATTTCTTCCAAAATGATCTAGCATTGCTACGAAGTATGAAAATGCTGTGATTTAAATGCAGTGAATAAGTATAGGTTGAAAAAGTAATATTGTAGTTATTTAAATTGTTTCATGAATATGCAGGAGCTTTGCATCACTACATTAAGGGGATGAAAGTCCTAGAAATACAACATACAACAAACTCTCAAAGTTACAGAATAATAGAACATCAAAAAACAAGATGCACGGTAAAAGGATTAAGGCGGGTATAGGGTACCTGGCGGATCGGAGGACTCCATCTGAGTAAAGAAAACTTGGCGTTCGACGTGTGTGCAACCAAGAAGTGGCAGTCCCACAAACGGGCACTGCGCATCCAAAAACAAGCACAAAAAGTGAAAATAGAGGGTAGGTTAAAATCTGTCATGAGTAGCATTAGGATACCACAAATTGTACAAATAAGGAAAAAAAGAAAAATCTTCTATACAACAAGAACACAGGGCACATATAGATTACACACCAATATTTCAGAAACTTGCTATGCCAAACAACAACCAGACCTCCAGTGAAGGCCCTAACACCACAGCCCTACACAGAAATGGCTTCTAGAAATTCGGCATTGCATAGAGAGAAAGAAAGGAGATGTAGTCCAAACCCTGAAGCAAGAAAGAAAAAGATAAATCGAAATTGGAGAGACTGGAAATGAAAAGCAGTGCTTAATTATTAGAGGCTAACTATTATATTTGCGTGACAAAGATAAGTTCAGATTTATTTATAACATTTCCTATTGTTGCAGTGTTGCTCACAATTTTTAGAAGCCTGACAAAGCAATGATTCCATTTGGAAGTCCATAATAGTTTTGGAGCACTATTATGACCAGCAACACCAGCCTCTCATAATAAATTGAAAACGTACAGGATCACAAAGTAAAATAAAATATAAACACCTAAAAATCATTGCAAAGGCATATACTATCAGTCTAGCACAAATAGAAACATACACCGCTACTGTTGGGAGGGTTAAACAGCCATCATGTGGCCTCTTTAGCACATCTAGCACATGTACATCTATCAAATGCATATTGCAATATCAACAAAGATCGATGAAGAATAGAAAGAATGTTTACAAATACAGAAAAGGCCACGAAGTCTGTACTGTACCTTTAACGCCAAACGTTTAAGAGGAGTATCACAAAGATATTGCTTAACTAATCTGAAAATGAGTATGTCCAATGGAATCTGTCTTTGTTCATCTTGTAACCAAGGGTGAGCTGCAAACAGGTAAGGGAAAAGTAAATTCAACTTTTTTCATTATCATATCATATTATGTTTTTAACTATAAGTTCCTAAAAATAGATGTTAATAAAATCTGCTTAAAGTACAAAAGGCGAAGTGAGATATTGTGATATCACAATCACGGGGCAACACAAAATACACATATGTGGTGACTTAATCAATGCTTGGACAGCAGTCATTCTTTTGCGGTAATCCTTGTTCAGAAATCTCTTCACAAAATCCTTAGCTTCAGCTGATACAGAAGGCCATGGTGAATTGTCAAAGTTCGGATCAACCCTCAACACGGACCGGAAGATCTCAGATTCTGTCCTTGCCCAAAATGGCCTACTGCCACAGAGCAGAATGTATGTTATGACACCTATACTCCAAATGTCTGCTTCCATACTGTACGATCTGTGTAGAATGTCACACCCATTTTTAAGGACAAAAATAGGATGCATAAAAGACTCATTATGACTCACACTAGGCCAGGGGCTCGCACTACACCCAACGTGGCAAGCCTTTCTTACGCCATTTAAGGTAACCACTAACAAGCTAGAAAAGGTCTCTTGAACAACTAAAGCCAGAGCCATATAGCCCTCACAGCTGTACTGTATATCCCGGTTATCACTTACAGATAAGTCTTTATGGAGAGAAACCAGAGCATCAAAATAATACGCATGCTCTAGCCCCCTTTTAACAGTAATAAAATCATCTTAATAGTTGATTGCTTAATCCATTAATCAAATTACAAGATCATTGTTCTTAGTTTAAGCACTAGCAGTAGCTACCCATAGCATTCCCAAGGTTGACAAGGAATCAAGATAACAATCACTAAGTTATAATCTCTAAGGTTGTCAAGGTAAGCACATGCATATGTATGACAATTCAATGCATAGGTAACAAGGATAGTCCTGTGTTATACTTGCCTTGATCAAAGCTTTCCAAGTGATACTGCTGACTTGGCTCAAAGTAATACTCCGAATCGTCCAGATACTGCTCACCTTCTATACTCGATCATCAATCAACAACACACATGCATCCAATCAAACAAACACGAAGCAAACAAAGAGATACAATTAGAACAGTACACCAACAGTAGCAAAACAGTAATAAAAGTTTATAAAACTCTTCTACACGTTTCTACGATCACACAGACGCAAAGATCACCAAATTCGGAGTTAAAACGTGAAAGTTATGAATTTTCTAAGATTTCCAATAGATAAATAAATACTTAATTATAAACTCGAAAAATAAATTATCAAAACTAACTGTACAACTACACTAACATGTAGAGCTCACAAATACGAACCTAACGCAACTTGAACGGATCAAATCAGAGTTAAAACGAAGATTTTATGACCAAAACAATCCTAGTGGCAAAACTGTAAATACCTGAAAACGTATTTTTGATTTAACCGAGAGAAAATACGCTTTCAAAACAAGGAAACGTATTTCAGATAATACGCTAAGGACGGCGGCTTCAATTATTAAAAAGTCCAGGGGCTCTTTAAGAAGTTTACCCCGTGAAGGGGTATCTTTTAATCTCGGCCCTTGATTTCAAATCGGACGGCTCACGTTCATCTTCAACTCCAGAGTGCTCACCCGGTCACCTCCCTCAAGTCCGGCCGGCGGCCCCCCATGGCCGGCGGCTCCATCTCATCGGAGATGGCGGATTTACCCATCTAGACCACCGTTTGACCCCAAATTTGATCCACCTGAACGAGAAGCTCTGTGCGAACTCAAATACTCGATAAAAACTAGCTACGATAAACCATACGTGACGCGCGGCAACAAGGGGCGGCGGCGCCATCACCGCACCATCGGTAAGCTTCAAAATCACGACTAGAACCGCCTCTGCCCAAAAGAAAAAAAACATAGAATGAAAGAGTAGGAGAGTGCGGTCTCACCAACGCAATGAAATCGGCCTCGAATCCACCCGACGGCTCCACCCGCGTTCAACCGACACCTCCAACTACCTCAAACCCTTAACCTCGATTTCTTACGGTGGAGTTCACGGTTTAGATGAAAAACGGATATAGGAAGGTGTAACAGAACCGACCAAATTATAAGAGCACAAGTACAAAAACAAGCACCGAAGCGCTCAAATTTTCGAACTTGAGCCCATATAATCCCGGTAGTCAATCGAAACCACGAGGGATTTCAAACCAACTCGCTTACAACCAGGATCGCATCATTCAACATACAACATCATACGTTACATTTCACAAAGAGTGCTGAAATAAGTTTACACAAACGGAGTAGCAATTATTACAAACCAAGTTTGAAAGTAGCGGAAGCATAACACACACTAGTTAATTAAATACTGCCAGTCTGGATGATCGACAACCCGCAAAAGCATGAGGAAAGTACATAAAGATGATCACGCCCAAGTGATCTAGTCATCATCACCCGCAGGGTGGAGACACGTCTTGCAGAATCCCTGATAAAGCATGTCATCTGCAACAGGAGGGAATAAACCCTGAGTACTGGAATGTACTCAGCTAGACTTACCCGTCGAAAACCAGAAATAAAGTGACACCAAGGATTATGCAAGGCTTACACAAGAGGCTAGCTGACATAACATTTTGCATAAAGGCATAAGTAATTGAAATTCTTATAATCTGTACTAGCAGTTATTTTTAGCATTTACCTGTCATCTATCTTAGCACCTGTACTAAACATACACTTGATTATAATCAAACAACATGATTATTATATCCATAACAGGTATATCATTATGGCAACATTGTATCATTCCCTTAACCACCAGTTCATTTAATGAGTTCTACGTTGCCGCTGCTCAAGTCAAGTGCTCACTAACCGGGAGCGACGGCGATTCGAATCGAATTCCTATCCAGCTGGAGGGGTATTTCTAACACTCACCGCGCAGGCCCCTGCCAGGGTCGCACAAGCCACCGTTTCATATGATTCAGGAATCGCGGGTCCGAATGATGTCGCGACCCCAAGGGCGACACTCTGCCAGGTGATAGGGACTCTAACCCCCCTTGGTCTCACGCCAATGTCCCCAAGCACATCCTTTCTCTCCTCCAAGAAGCAACCTACCATTCGATTCCCGGCCTGAATCACATTACTCGGCTTCGCGGTCGGAACGACTTATCCGGCCAACTAAGTGTTAGACTGCGTTCAACATGACTCAAGGACGTACAACGAATCGGTCCTTAAACGACTCAGACGGGCATAGCTCCACACCCAAGACGTGAAGTGTCTTGCGGCTGTACTATCGAACTCCCGCCCGGTCTCAATTTCATTTTTAAGCATGGTTCCATCCACGATAGCCATAAAGCCACTCGTGACTCCTTCCTACATCTCGCGGATGACCGGAAATCACCCGACTTCTACCGTACTAAGCAGGGCTAAGCATTGACACGTGCCTAAACCTAATATAGGATTAAGTACGATATCTGGACAAGGACAGGTATAATGCAACGAGTGTTTTCATATAACTCCTACAACTTAATGCAGTAAACAATTAAAAGTACTCAAGATATATTTATAAAACGATGGGTTCAGCATGCACCGGGGCTTGCCTTTCAGAAAAGTCGAGGGCCGGTGGTCTGGACACTCAGGAAGGTCGTCTGCGGGCACTCCTTCGCCTGCTGGATCCTCGGGCTCCTGCTGCTCCTGGTCCTCCTCCGGAATTACAGGCTCGAATTCGAGGAGTGTTACCCCCTCCGGTGCACCTATTGCATGAATGCACAATAAATATAATGGATGCATAAATGGGTGCAACATGCTCGGAATGAAATGCATTTCAGAATAAAATACTCTATTCAAGTTATTTTACTAGTACGTGCAAATCTCTTCTCTATTAGAGAAGTACTCACCTAATCTACTTAACCTAAGATAAAGCTGCTCATCCTCAGTTAAGGCCCTAACACCTAACAATTACAAAAGTAGCATGTCTTAGGATATTACACCATATCAATCAGCAAAACACCACAGTAAGCATTCTGGATAGCAGCTACTTGTTTTTATCACAACTGAAGATTTACAATTTCAAAAGATATGATCTAAGACAATCTGGAAAGCCTAAGAAATGCACTACAATTCATTTTCAGACCTCAACTCCAAACTCCTAAGTTTTCCATGTTAAACTTCACAAGTTCCAGAATCTGTCTTCTCCAACACAGAGAATAGCAGATTTTGAACTGCCACTTTAAAACAATAGTAACTCTCAAACTACTAAGCCAAATGCTTCCAAAATTTGACACAAGCTAGTTCATCAAGTTTACTCCAACTTTGGTATTTACAAGTTTTCCAGCAACCAATTTTATCAAAGCCAAATTTAGAATTACTACTAGCTGTCCAGAAAACCTAAATTACCAAGGTTAAATATTTATTGATGTGACCAACATTCTCTAAGACCAAACTAATACTACTACAAGTTCACAAATATCACAAAGACACCAGGAAGTAAGGTGTGCCCACCTAGAACATTTATTTAAACCCATTTCTTAATTTACTTAAGTAATTAAGTGAAATTTCAAACATATATATAAACTGCTCCTACAATTCTACAAAAATTACAGCGGACTCTCTGACCCAAAAAGAGACCACAGTAAAAATTTGAACAAGTTTTATTCACAGAAACTCCCTACACAAAATTCACAAGCTAATAAGGCTGATTTTTGCATAAATAGGAAACCCTATTGAAAAGTGTCAAACAACAGATTTCACATTTTTCTTAGACACTTTAAGGTACCAAGACATTCTCCAAAAATTTATAAGAACATTGCACATGTAGAAAAATTACAAAAATTCATTTAAGTATTTCCTAGAATAACAAGATAGCATTATAACTTGGAAATTACTTAAGCACTGATGCCCAAATTTTTACCTGAGCTAGGGCTAGCATAGAGTAACCTACCCACCAAATTTCATGATTTATGGAATACTACAGCTCAAGTTATAAATTTAACAAATTTGCTTGCATTCCAAAACATATTTAAAGGATCTATTAAATTCTCCTAGAAATCAAACATCACATTCCAGATTTATATTTTTCTAAAATACTACACATCATGTAGACCCAACAAAATTTATCTCATGATTTTTGGATCATTAAAACCCTAGATCTATATTTTTCCAACTTGTACAAAAATCAGTGACAAAATAATAAAAACGAATTTCATTTCGGGTGAACTGGGCCGGCCCGGAAGAACTCGGCCCACACTCGCGCGCGCGCGGCCTGCTCGGCCGTCCCGCCCGCGCGCGCTCTGACGAGCGGGCCCCACTTGTCATCGAGACGAAGGCGGGGGAGGAAACGGTCGACGGCAAGCTCGCCGCCGGCGGCAGCTCCGGCGAAGCTACCGTACCAGCGCGTTCACCTCAACCTTGCGCAACGATTGGTATAACTAATTGACACTATGACCGTAGCTAGGGGGGGTGGCAGCGGCAATGGCGGTGTGCGGCCACGGCTCGACCAACTCCGGCTAGTCGCCGGCAACCCGGTCCAATTAGCCTACCCTACAAGCTTTAGCCTACCTAACTGTACCTACAGCACGGAAGAGATAGGATAGGGAGGGGCCCGAATGGCATGGCCACACGCAAGCTTGACGGTGGCGGACATGGCGGTCCGGTGGAGCCGCCCTCGCGGTGTAGCTCACCTGACGCGATGGAGACGGTTTGGTGAGGACGAGGACGTGGAGGGGCTCACGGTGGTGCGGTGGTCTAGCTGGTTTGGTGAATGGAGCTGCGGTTTAGGAGAAAGGCTCGAACGCGGTCGCCGTCCCGTTCTCTGGTCACCGCCCGCGCGCGGAGGAGGAAGTAGAGGGAAGGGTGAGCACGAGTGGAGGGGGTTGAGGTGGCGGCCCCAACTTCACGCCCGCGCGCATGCGTGCGATGTGGTGGCGATGGCAGGGCGCGAGTGCCACGCGGCCATCGAGCTCTGTCCGAGCGCCACGACGCGACGTCATCGGTGACGGTCGACTGAATGACGCCCGGCGTGGTGGCCTGACAGCGAAAGTTTGGCGTTGATTAACTCATAAACGAGCTCGAATCAGTGACACCTCCAATTAGCAAAGTTGTAGACCTATGTGAGCACTACAAGTTTGTAAAAGTCCTCATGAGCTGGTTTGGTTTAGTTAGTGACATACAGGGCCCTGAAGTGAGGTACCCAGAAACTGAAACCGAGTTTCAGTTAGCTAACCGACTGAAACTCGTTTTTCCAGGCACCATACCTCCTAAAACATTTAGAACTAGGTGATGGTGATATTGACAATGTTTGTAGAGCTAGGTGTGGACAACAACTTTGTCGATTGGCTCAAGGACTGGTTCGGCCTGGTTTGTGAGTTACAAGTTGTCAAAGTGAGGTACAGGGAAACGGTTTTCAGCCCAACACTTAGCAAAATTTGCTAAGTCCCCAAACAGCCCCTAATACTGACTTGTGGGCCATTTTTGAGCCTGTTATGATCATTTTCATGAGATGGCCATATTAGAACTTTTGTTCCTTATGAAATTCTCTACAACTTTGCTTAAGGTTGCTCCTCCAAGCAAGATTTCTAAGCTGGACTTTTTAATTGGTCAAACCAGATCACTCTAGGGTTCCAAACTTGGTCAACAACATCCGAAAGGGCAATTTGGTAATTTTGTTCAACATGAACATTGCTCCACTACTTACCCTAAATGTAATTAAGGTGTTATAAGACCTAATTAACCACTCTACATATTGGTTGCACAAAGTTCCTAGTGTCACATTCTTTGGAACAAGTATTTCAATACTTTCACCCAAATGTTGCAAGCCCATGTTGCACATGTTGCATGAGTGGGTTGCATAACACTTGCTAGTTATGTTACACTAAAGTGGTTGACATGTCTCACAAGGAGATTGCACATAAGGTACTTATGTTTTGCACACTACTCACCTCTTACTTCACATGAAATATCAACATATCATAAGCTTATGCATGAAATGAATGATGCTTGCTTATGCTCATGCCATGCAAATGCAATGCAATTAAGGACTAAACACTTGAAGTGTTACAGCCCTCCCCCCTTATAAAAATCTCGTCCCGAGATTTGGAAAGCGTACCATTTTTCATAGAATTCTTTATAACCATCCTGCAAGTAATCCTCCCGTTCCCACGTAGCATCACTCTCACTTCCCTGATTACTCCACATCACTTTGTACCACTTAACCACTTTACTTCTAGTTACTCGTTCCTGAGTATCGATCACTCGGACTGGCTTTTCTTCATAGGTTAGGTCGGATTCCAGCCTGATATCACCTAAAGGAACTTGTTCCTCAGGAACTCGAACACTTTTTAAGCTGAGATACATGGAAAACGTTGAATATGGTGCTCATCTCAGGAGGCAACTGGATTTTGTACGCAACAGCTCCACTCTTGCCTATGATTTGAAAAGGACCCACGTATCTTGGCGCAAGTTTCCGCTTAACACCAAAACGTTGGACACTTTTCATTGGAGAAACTTTCAAATAAACGAAGTCTCCAACTTCAAATTCGAGTGGTTTTCTACGACGATCCGCATAGCTTTTCTGTCTCGCTTGCGCTGCAGCCATGTGTTTCTGGATGGTACGGACTTGTTCCTCGGCTTCCTGGACAAAATCGATGCCATAATACCTTCTTTCCCCAGCCTCTACCCAGTTTAGTGGAGTTCGACACTTCCGACCGTACAAGGCTTCGAATGGGCCATCTTAATACTCTCTTGATAACTGTTATTGTACGAGAATTCGGCTAAAGGTAACCATTTTTCCCAAGAACCCTTGGATGAAATGACGCATGCTCGCAACAGATCTTCCAAGATTTGGTTAACTCGTTCTGTCTGACCCGATGTCTGGGGGTGATAAGCAGAGCTTCTCACTAACTTGGTTCCCAGAAGGTGATGCAAATGCTCCCAAAAGCGAGCAGTGAACTGGGGACCACGGTCAGATATGATAGTACGAGGTATCCCATGAAGCCGGACTATCTGATTGAAGTACAACTCAGCATAGTCAGTGGGACGATAGTCCACTCTAACTGGAATGAAGTGAGCTGATTTGGTCAAACGATCCACAATTACCCAGATGGAATTATGATTTTTGACAGTAGGAGGAAGACCGACAATGAAATCCATACTTATCTCTTCCCATTTCCAGCCTGGAATGGAAAGTGGCTGAAGCAACCCAGCTTTTCATGTGCACAGCTTTAACTCTGCAACAGGTATCACATCTAGCGACATATGCAGCTATCTCTTTCCGCATCTTGGTCCACCAATAAAGCGGTTTCAAATCATAATACATCTTATTACTACCAGGATGTCATCAATAAATACTACCACAAACTTGTCCAATTCAGGCATAAACACCGAATTCATCAAGTACATGAAGTGTGCGGGGGCATTTGTCAAGCCGAAGGACATAACAAGATACTCATAAAGACCATATCTGGTAGAAAAGGCTGTCTTTGGAACATCTTCCGGGCGGATTTTAATTTGATGGTAGCCAGACCTTAGATCGATCTTGGAAAAGACTTTAGCCTTGGACAACTGATCGAACAAGATGTCGATACGCGGTAGAGGTACTTATTTTTGACAGTGACTGCATTGAGAGGTCTATAATCTACGCACATCCGCAACGACTGATCCTTCTTCTTTACAAAGATAGCAGGACATCCCCATGGCGATGAACTAGGACGAATCAACCCTTCTTCAAAAGTTCATTCAATTGCGCCTTAAGTTCAGCGAGTTCATTTGGAGGCATCCTATAGGGTCTCCTAGAGATGGGTGCCGTGCCAGGCAACAACTCAATTTTAAACTCCACATCCCGATCCGGAGGGAGTCCCGGCAAATCATCGGGAAAAACGTCCGAAAACTCATTTACTACTGGAATTTCGGCCAACGCCTTTGCTTGCACAACATGAATTTTCCCCGACAATTCAACCTTTCTGGGAAGTTGTACTAGAAAACCTTTTTGATCTGTAGGATCTCTGAGCATAACTACCCGAGCGGATGTGTCAATGAGTACCCCGTTCTGACTCATCCAATTCATGCCCAAGATAACATCTATGTCTAAACCAGGTAAAACCAATAGGGCAAGCGAATAACTTCGCCCTTCTATCTCAAACTTAAGGTTCCCACTACTTTGTTTGTGGAAATATTCCCACTTGCAGCGCTAATACAATAACCCACACCTTCAACAGTATGCAACTTGTGTGCAAATTTAGATGCAAACTTAGGACTGATAAAGGAATGCGAAGCACCTGAATCAAAAAGTACCACTGCGGGGTGTTGGTCAACTAGAAACTTACCAGCGGTGACCACCTCACCAGATGGAATTTCCTCAATGCTGTTATAATGGGCGTGTCCCTGACGACTACCTTGGTTGACATTTTTCTTCGGGTATGGACAATTCCTGGACCAATGACCTGGCTTGTTGCAGTTCCAGCAAGGCATATTGCTAGGAGGAACACTAGAGCTGCTCTGTCCAGAAGTCCCCTTTGGCAGAGCGACGGTATAAGCCTTACGGAACCCCGTTTTTGCAGCAGGTTTCTTCTGCGGCGGACGAAACTTTGTATTCTGAGCAGGTGGGCGAGGGGAAGACCTCGTGCCGCTGAGGCCCTTGACTGAGGAAGCACTTGCCTCAAGGGCCCTTTTACGGCTCTTAGAGGCAGAATAAATAGTATTGTTGTTCTCCTGGGTCAAAGCATCGCTGATGAAATCATTGAAAGTAGTACATTTGCTAGTGCCCATAGTTTTCATCAGTTTTGGCCGAGGCCCCTTTTGAAGCTAGCAATCTTTTTGGCATCGGTATCCACAAACTCAGTGGCATACCTTGCCAGGTTGTTGAAGGACTGCAAGTATTCAGTCAGGCTTTTGTTTCCTTGCGACAGCCTCATAAACTCTGTGTGCTTGATTGCCATAAGACCGGGAGGGATATAATTTCCTCGGAATGCCGCCTTAAACTGATCCCAAGCAATTGGGACATTGGCAGGCAGTGTGGAACGATAGTGGCTCCACCATATGCCCGCAGGACCATGCAACTGATGGGAAGCATACTCAGTTTTCAGCTCATCAGTCAGGCGTAGCAGACGAAACTTTTGTTCAATGGTATTCAACCACTCGTCAGCCTGCAGTGGTTCTTCCGCTTCTTTAAAGAGCGGGGCTTTGTATCCAGAAAGTCCTTGAAATCGCTGTACTGATTTGGCTCTGGGCCCTGGCGGCCAGGACGAGCCTCTCGGTTAGCCAGCTGGCGCATAGCATCTGCCAACATGCGCTGCCCTTCGACCACTGTCTGCATCAGCTCAGCCGGAGTAGGTGTAGCGGAGGGGGTGGCTGTTCCTCCTCCTCATTTCCACGACCCCGACTAGATTGTACGACATCTGCAAAATGCATATCCAATGAGCACTGACGATGTGGGAAATTTGTAGATGAATTATTGCGAAATGTCAATCTGACTGTATGAATAGATTTCTCATAATAATTAAGGCACAATAATTCATCACAACCGCACAATCCATTCTAGCGCATCATTTGACGAGATCATACTTGGTAATCCAACAAGATGCTCTTTGATAAAGGCTCACTCACAGGGGCACAACGGTTACCGGACCGTTTGCGTTGCTATCTACGTGATTTTTGACCTTTTGCACGGTACTTGGATTCGATCTCAAGATTTTTAGTTGACTGTGAAAGGCTACTTCGAACTGACCACAAGAGACTTCTCAATGAAGAGTTCCATGGTGGATCATGACTAGCCACCTCGATACCTGCGGTGCCAAGCAGCACAGCCTTATGTCGCACGCCATAGGAGGCCCTCGGTTTCGTCGCGGCACCGAAGGGTGCTAATCGTGACACCATCATCGAACGCAACATAATAAACATCAAGTTGTGATCGAAATTAAACGGGTTCAAACTACATTCAGGAAACATACGGTTCAACCTTACATCCCAAAGTCAAGTTATTACAAGGCCTCACTCCTTCACAGGGAGGGCACAAAAGATGATCCTAACATTATAGGCACGTGATGACTACTCTAAGCATCATCCTCCGAGTCAGTGTCAAGGATCTCCCCGCCGTCCTCATCACTGACAGGCTCTAACTCCTCGTCTTCTTCTTCTTCTGGCTCTTCCTCTGGTGCTTCTGCAGGTGGGCATCCTGTGGTCCATCAACCTCCACTTCATCATCATCCTCAGCCATGAAGATTCCCGAACCATGTCCTCATCGGCGTTGTTGTTTTGAGGCAGCAGGGATTAAGCTCGTTGTTCAAGCGGTGCACTTCTTCATGAAGATTATCATTGTATTCTTCAGCGTCTCCAACTGTTGCTCGAGCTCAAACTGACGAGCTCTCAGAACATTCTCCTCGTGCCAGGCTTCATCCCTCTGTTCCATCACACGGACCAACATGCGTTGACAGTTGCGATTTGCCACTGTCAACCTCTGGACTGCAAGCGTTTCTTGATCACGATCATGAATCACTTGTTCCAGTTGTTGCCGTGCTGCATCCCTAGCAGCAGTCACCTCTGCCAGCTCTGCCCTCAGCCTTTCCACCTCAGTAGGCTCAGGGCGGGCTCACGTGGAGCGAGCTGGTGACGCGGTGCCCTACCCCCAGTGGACTTACGAGCGGTCCTCTTGGTACGGCCATCTGTAGCAACAAGATAAGATACGACTTAAAGTGAGGATCATTTAGGGGATACGAAATTTACTTTAGTCGGGAGTACAGAAATTTTTAAGGAGGGAGTAAATGATATGTATGATATATTTAAACATGATGCATGCACGTTCCGTACGCCCTCTCACCTTAGTAGAAACTAAATTTTAACGCTAGCGGTGGCATACATACGTTCTCTCATATAAGCGAAACTAGCGGTCTACTCGTTACGCTGTTAGTGTACCTGCAGAAAATTTCATTGCAGCCCAACAATTCCCAATATATGCACACAAGAAAGCAGTAAATTAAATACCTTCCATATACACATCCCCGATGTATATATTTCAGTATCAAAGCTACCGATGATAGATGCCCCAATTAAGTGCTTACATAGTTACATGGTTTAAACATGTAAAGATGCAAGTCACCAAAACTACTCTCCCCTAGACCGCCGGTTGGACGATCATGCTCTCACAACTCACACTTACCAGAGCGTCGAGGTAATTGATCCATACATTACCACCCAAGTGGATGGCATCCATACAATTTCACGCCGTATGGACGACGAAACAGAAACAAACAAGGCCCCCAAGTTAGTCTTTATAATAAGCCACCTAAGAGTCCTTATTGGGCTAAGGGTTGTGATCACTGGCATACCTATAAAATAATTTTTAGAGTTTAACCCTTTTCGCAAACAAATACTTTTTGTTTTTAATTACCCGTAAGATGTGTTTAATGTTGAATTATGCTCCGGTACCAGCTGTAACAGAACCGACCAAATTATAAGAGCACAAGTACAAAAACAAGCACCGAAGCGCTCAAATTTTCGAACTTGAGCCCATATAATCCCGGTAGTCAATCGAAACCACGAAGGATTTCAAACCAACTCGCTTACAACCAGGATCGCATCATTCAACATACAACATCATACGTTACATTTCACAAATAGTGCTGAAATAAGTTTACACAAACGGAGTAGCAATTATTACAAACCAAGTTTGAAAGTAGCGGAAGCATAACACACACTAGTTAATTAAATACTGCCAGTCTGGATGATCGACAACCCGCAAAAGCATGAGGAAAGTACATAAAGATGATCACGCCCAAGTGATCTATCATCATCACCCGCAGGGTGGAGACACGTCTTGCAGAATCCCTGATAAAGCATTGTCATCTGCAACAGGAAGGAATAAACCCTGAGTACTGGAATGTACT
>CM036168.1:54088565-54241459 GCA_020631735.1 Saccharum officinarum | reverse complement strand
CTACTTGTTTTTATCACAACTGAAGATTTACAATTCAAAAGATATGATCTAAGACAATCTGGAAAGCCTAAGAAATTGCACTACAATTCATTTTCAGACCTCAACTCCAAACTCCTAAGTTTTCCATGTTAAACTTCACAAGTTCCAGAATCTGTCTTCTCCAACACAGAGAATAGCAGATTTTGAACTGCCACTTAAACAATAGTAACTCTCAAACTACTAAGCCAAATGCTTCCAAAATTTGACACAAGCTAGTTCATCAAGTTTACTCCAACTTTGGTATTTACAAGTTTTCCAGCAACCAATTTTATCAAAGCCAAATTTAGAATTACTACTAGCTGTCCAGAAAACCTAAATTACCAAGGTTAAATATTTATTGATGTGACCAACATTCTCTAAGACCAAACTAATACTACTACAAGTTCACAAATATCACAAAGACACCAGGAAGTAAGGTGTGCCCACCTAGAACATTTATTTAAACCCATTTCTTAATTTACTTAAGTAATTAAGTGAAATTTCAAACATATATATAAACTGCTCCTACAATTCTACAAAAATTACAGGGGACTCTCTGACCCAAAAAGAGACCACAGAAAAAATTTGAACAAGTTTTATTCACAGAAACTCCCTACACAAAATTCACAAGCTAATAAGGCTGATTTTTGCATAAATAGGAAACCCTATTGAAAAGTGTCAAACAACAGATTTCACATTTTTCTTAGACACTTTAAGGTACCAAGATATTCTCCAAAAAATTTATAAGAACATTGCCACATGTAAAAAAATTACAAAAATTCATTTAAGTATTTCCTAGAATAAAAAGATAGCATTATAACTTGGAAATTACTTAAGCACTGATGCCCAAATTTTTACCTGAGCTAGGGCTAGCATAGAGTAACCTACCCACCAAATTTCATGATTTATGGAATACTACAGCTCAAGTTATAAATTTAACAAATTTGCTTGCATTCCAAAACATATTTAAAGGATCTATTAAATTCTCCTAGAAATCAAACATCACATTCCAGATTTATATTTTTCTAAAATACTACACATCATGTAGACCCCAACAAAATTTATCTCATGATTTTTGGATCATTAAAACCCTAGATCTATATTTTTCCAACTTGTACAAAAATCAGTGACAAAATAATAAAAACGAATTTCATTTCGGGTGAACTGGGCCGGCCCGGAAGAACTCGCCCACACTCGCGCGCGCGCGGCCTGCTCGGCCGTCCCGCCCGCG
This sequence comes from Saccharum officinarum, assembly GCA_020631735.1. NCBI lineage: Eukaryota > Viridiplantae > Streptophyta > Magnoliopsida > Poales > Poaceae > Saccharum > Saccharum officinarum. The sequence continues at coordinate 54,240,210 of CM036168.1, read as the reverse complement.
CGCGCTCTGACGAGCGGGGCCCCCACTTGTCATCGAGACGAAGGCGGGGGAGGAAACGGACGGCAAGCTCGCGCCGCGGCAGCTCCGGCGAAGCTACCGTACCAGCGCGTTCACCTCAACCTTGCGCAACGATTGGTATAACTAATTGACACTATGACCGTAGCTAGGGGGTGGCAGCGGCAATGGCGGTGTGCGGCCACGGCTCGACCAACTCCGGCTAGTGCCGGCAACCCGGTCCAATTAGCCTACCCTACAAGCTTTAGCCTACCTAACTGTACCTAGCACGGAGAGATAGGATAGGGAGGGCCCGAATGGCATGGCCACACGCAAGCTTGACGGTGGCGGACATGGCGGTCCGGTGGAGCCGCCCTCGCGGTGTAGCTCACCTGACGCGATGGAGACGGTTTGGTGAGGACGAGGACGTGGAGGGGCTCACGGTGGTGCGGTGGTCTAGCTGGTTTGGTGAATGGAGCTGCGGTTTAGGAGAAAGGCTCGAACGCGGTCGCCGTCCCGTTCTCTGGTCACCGCCCGCGCGCGCGGAGGAGGAAGTAGAGGGAAGGGTGAGCACGAGTGGAGGGGGTTGAGGTGGCGGCCCCAACTTCACGCCCGCGCGCATGCGTGCGATGTGGTGGCGATGGCAGGGCGCGAGTGCCACGCGGCCATCGAGCTCTGTCCGAGCGCCACGACGCGACGTCGTCGGTGACGGTCGACTGAATGACGCCCGGCGTGGTGGCCTGACAGCGAAAGTTTGGCGTTGATTAACTCATAAACGAGCTCGAATCAGTGACACCTCCAATTAGCAAGTTGTAGACCTATGTGAGCACTACAAGTTTGTAAAAGTCCTCATGAGCTGGTTTGGTTTAGTTAGTGACATACAGGGCCCTGAAGTGAGGTACCCGGAAACTGAAACTGAGTTTCAGTTAGCTAACCGACTGAAACTCGTTTTTCCAGGCACCATACCTCCTAAAACATTTAGAACTAGGTGATGGTGATATTGACAATGTTGTAGAGCTAGGTGTGGACAACAACTTTGTCAATTGGCTCAAGGACTGGTTCGGCCTGGTTTGTGAGTTACAAGTTGTCAAAGTGAGGTACAGGGAAACGGTTTTCAGCCCAACACTTAGCAAAATTTGCTAAGTCCCCAAACAGCCCCTAATACTGACTTGTGGGCCATTTTTGAGCCTGTTATGATCATTTTCATGAGATGGCCATATTAGAACTTTTGTTCCTTATGAAATTCTCTACAACTTTGCTTAAGTTGCTCCTCCAAGCAAGATTTCTAAGCTGGACTTTTAATTGGTCAAAACCAGATCACTCTAGGGTTCCAAACTTGGTCAACAACATCCGAAAGGGCAATTTGGTATTTTGGTCAACATGAACATTGCTCCACTACTTACCCTAATGTAATTAAGGTGTTATAAGACCTAATTAACCACTCTACATATTGGTTGCACAAAGTTCCTAGTGTCACATTCTTTGGAACAAGTATTTCAATACTTTCACCCAAATGTTGCAAGCCCATGTTGCACATGTTGCATGAGTGGGTTGCATAACACTTGCTAGTTATGTTACACTAAAGTGGTTGACATGTCTCACAAGGAGATTGCACATAAGGTACTTATGTTTTGCACACTACTCACCTCTTACTTCACATGAAATATCAACATATCATAAGCTTATGCATGAAATGAATGATGCTTGCTTATGCTCATGCCATGCAAATGCAATGCAATTAAGGACTAAACACTTGAAGTGTTACAGAAGGTCAGGCGTCCTATTTATAGCTTCTATTGGCCGTGTTCGAGTAGAATTCCCCGGGAATCATGAAGCCGATCGTCGTCGTCGTTTCCGGTTTGGAGTCCGGAGCTCTCACGGAAGGTAGGGAGACGACTGACCACCGGGCCCCACCGATCAGCGAAACAAGGAGGGCGCGAGGCTCGTCACCGATACTGGGCCGGCACCCGATGTCGGGCGCGGAGGAGGGGAGGCAGCAGCGGCCCACCGTGCGGCCCAGGCGGGGAGGAAAGCAGCCCGGCGGCTGCCAGGTAAAAAGGTAAGTGTTTCCTTTTCTTTTTTTTTTCTTCTACTTTCTTTATTTACTTGTTTTCAAACTATTCCAAATAGAATTCTTCAAACCAATTCAAAATAAAAATAAATCCACTACACAAAAGAAAATAAATGCAGTAGCATGAATGCAACACCAAATAGTTTTCAAAAAATTTCAATTTCCATTAATTGTTATCTAAATTATTTGAAACTCATTAATTCTAAAATTTAGAATTTTTGGGTGTTACAAATTCTACCCCCTTAAAAGAATCTCGTCCTCGAGATTGGACTGCTTACTCAAACAACTGCGGATATGATTTCATCAATTCATCCTCTCTTTCCCAAGTTGCCTCTGCCTCTGAATATTGATTCCACTGAACTTGCACATCTTAATAATCCGACTTCGAGTAACTCTCTCAGCAGTTTCTAAAACTTGATTGGAATTATTCATAAGTAAGATCCTCCTTAATAGTCAACTCTTCTAAAGGTATCTGCTCCTCAGGCACCCGTAAACACTTCTTAAGTTGTGAAACATGGAACACATCATGCACTCCAGATAAATTTTCAGGCAACTCTAATTGATAAGCAACTTCCCCACGTCTAGTAATAACTTTAAATGGTCCAACATACCTTGGTGCTAGTTTACCTTTCATGTTAAACCTCTTCATACTTTTCATAGGTGACACCTTCAAATAGACATAATCACCTACCTCAAAAACTAAATCTCTTCTTCTATTGTCAGCATAACTCTTCTGACGAGACTGTGCTACTCTCAAATTCTCACGAATCACTCGCACTTGATCTTCTGTGTTTCTAAGAACATCTATACCAAACACTTGAGATTCACCTGTCTGATCCCAAAACAATGGAGTTCTACACTTACGTCCATACAAAGCTTCAAACGGTGCCATCTTAAGACTCTGTTGATAACTGTTATTGTAAGAGAATTCTGCATAAGGCAAACTCTTATCCCAACTAGTTCCATATTGCAATGCACAAGCTCTCAACATATCCTCTAATACCTGGTTGGTCCTTTCAGTCTGTCCATCTGTCTGTGGATGATATGTTGTACTAAAATTCAATTTTGTTCCCAATGATTCATGCACAGCTTTCCAAAAATGCGACGTAAACTGCGATCCTCGATCAGATACAATCTTCTTTGGTACTCCATGCAAACAGACTATTCTCTCCATATACAACTCTGCCAATTTTGGTCCATGGTAAGTAGTCTTAACTGGTATAAAATGAGCAACTTTAGTTAACCGATCTACTATCACCCAAATAGAATCATAACCTTTCTGAGTACGCGGTAACCCTACTATAAAATCCATACCAACTTCCTCCCACTTCCATTCAGGAATCTTCATTGGTTGCAACAATCCAGCAGGTCTCTGATGCTCTGCTTTCACCCTCTGACAAGTGTCACACAATGCCACATACTCAGCTACATCTCGCTTTAATCCAACCCACCAATATTTCTGTTTAAGATCCAAATACATCTTAGTACTACCAGGATGAATAGAATAAGCTGACTCGTGAGCTTCGCGAAGAATTGCCTGTCTAACAGTTTGATCCTCAGGTACACACAGCCTCTTTCCAAACCACAAAATTCCATTATCATCCATTCGAAAGCCTGGTGACTTACCAATCACTATATCTTCCGCTATCTTCTTTAGTTTCTCATCCTTCAACTGACCCTTGTAGATTTCTTGTTCTAAGGTAGGCTCTATCACTAATTTCATTGTATTAGTAACAATGCCCAAATTCAAATATTCAAATTCAGCACATAACTCACTAGTCATAGACAACGTCCGTATCTCATTGGCATAACTTTCCTACTAAGAGCATCAGCTACTACATTAGCCTTACCAGGATGATAGTGTATCTCAATATCATAATCCTTAATCAACTCTAACCATCTGCGTTGCCTCAAATTCAGATCTGACTGAGTGAAAATATACTTCAAACTCTTATGATCAGTGTATATATCACTCTTATGTCCAATCAAATAATGTCTCCAAATCTTTAAAGCATGAACTACAGCTGCTAACTCCAAATCATGTGTAGGATAATTCAACTCATGCTTTCTCAACTGCCTAGATGCATAAGCCACAACTCTGCCTTCTTGCATAAGAACACATCCCAAACCTTGACGAGAAGCATCACAATAAATAGAAAACTTCTTACTCAAATCTGGCAAAACCAAAACAGGCGCTGTAGTCAACCTCTTCTTCAATTCCTCAAAACTAGCTTGACATTTATCTGACCACACAAACTTGGCATTCTTCTCTAACAGAGATGTCATAGGTTTAGCAAGTTTAGAAAACCCTTCAATGAACTGTCTGTAATATCCAGCTAATCCCAAGAAACTACGAATCTCGCTAACATCAATAGGTGGTTTCCAATTTAATACATCCTTTACTTTACCTGGATCCACTGATATCCCTCCATTAGAAACAATATGACCAAGGAAAGAAACTTCCTTCAACCAAAACTCACATTTACTTCGCTTCGCATACAGTTTATGCTCTCTAAGTTTCTGCAATACCAACCTCAAATGTTCAGCATGCTCTTCCTCTGTCTTGGAAAATACCAGTATATCATCAATAAACACTACCACAAACTTATCCAAATATTCCATGAACACCTTATTCATCATGTACATAAAGTATGCAGGTGCATTGGTCAATCCAAATGACATAACAGTATACTCATACAATCCATACCTTGTAGTAAAAGCTGTCTTTGGAATATCAGAAACACGAATCTTCAACTGATGATAACCAGAACGTAAATCAATCTTAGAGAACACACAAGCACCTCTCAACTGATCAAACAAGTCATCAATCCTGGGCAAAGGGTACTTATTCTTGATAGTTACCTCATTTAGTGACCGGTAATCAACACACATCCTCTGACCACCATCTTTCTTATCAACAAAAATAACTGGTGCTCCCCAAGGTGATGAACTAGGTCTAATAAAACCTTTATCTTGTAATTCTTTAATTTGTTTCTTAAGTTCTTCTAATTCATCTACTCCCATCCTATATGGTCGTTTGGCTATAGGTGCAGTTCCAGGAAGTAATTCAATAAGAAATTCAATGTCTCTGTCAGGTGGCATACCTGGCAATTCATCAGGGAAGACATCCGGAAATTCCTCAATCACTGAATTCTCCTTAATAGTATCTTCAAGCTGATTCACCACAGCGGTTGGTTGCTTCTGCACTGCTACATCCACATTGATTTTATCTCCATTAGGTGCAGTCACAATTACCACTTTTTGCTGACACTGAATCTCTGCCTGATTTTGCTTCATCCAGTCCATACCCAATATCACATCAATACCAGATGTCCTCAACACTATAGGAGTTATCTTAAACTCTACCCCCTTAATACCATACTAATTGGAAGACAACGATTACTGGTTTGCATGGTACCTCCAGGTGAATTTACTAAGAGAGGTTCTTTCATCGCTAGCATGGGTATACTATGCATTTTAACAAAAATGTTGGATATGAATGTATGAGATGCTCCAGAGTAAAAAAGAACAGTTGCAGGAGTGGAATGTACATTAAACGTACCAATCATAACTTCTGGTGCATCATGAGCTGTATCAGAAGACACGTGATTCACCCTTCCAGTACCAGATTGCCTTTGGTTGCTCTTCTGGCTCTGAGGAGTCTGCTGGTTCTGCTTCTCAGGACAATGGTAAGACATATGCCCCTCTTTACCATAGACAAAACATCTAGTAGGCGTGCTGGGAGCACTATTCTTCATGGGGGTAACATTGGAATTTCCAGTGCGAGGAGTCTGTTGCCCAGTCTGCTGATACTGTTGATGCTGTGGATATGATGAACGCTGTTGTGACTGATTACTTTGCCAATTCTGGGACCACCTCTGATTCGGATTGCGATTCCATTGACTAACCGGTCCCTGAAACTTCTGATGGAAACCATGCTAAGAATTCGTGCGTTGACGGTTGTTGCTTCCTGAGCTTTGTACCTTCATCTTTCTCTTCCTGTCCATCTCTCTGCGCTCATTATCAAGCACAATAGCTTTATTTACCAGCTCTTGAAAACTAGCATAGTTGTTCCCCTTCAACTGCAAGCGAAGATCATAATAAATTCCCTTCAAGAAAAGACGTTGCCTGTCTGCATCTTCCCTCACTTCATTAGGAGCATAGCGAGCCAACTGGGTGAACCTGTCATGATATTCACTAACGCTCATCTGTCCCATCCGAAGGTTTCTGAATTCTTCCTGCTTCAGCTCAATTATACCTTCAGGAATATGACGAGCTCAAAAATCTCTAACAAACTCATTCCAAGTGATAGGAGGAGCATTGTCAGGGCGTGTAGCTTGATACGACTCCCACCAAGTCTGAGCTGTCCCCTGTAACTGACCAGATGCATATAACACCTTCTCCATATCATTGCATTGGGCTATATTCAGCTGTTTCTCCACTGCCCTCACCCAATCATCTGCCTCTAAAGGATCAGCAGCATGAGAAAACACTGGAGGACGTCCCTTCAAAAATTCCCCACGCTTATCCCTCACTTGCACAGGCGGTGGTCCTTCTGCAGGGGAATTGTTCTGCATGTGCTGCATAAACATCTGCATCATCTGGTTCTGAGTTTGCATGAGTTCATCCATAGTAATGGGTGGGTTAACACCTCCACGACCTCTGCCACGACCTCTGCCTGACATCTGTTTCCAAAAACACAGAAATTGAAATTCAGTACGATCCGAGATGATGTATTCAATAGATAAGCAAAATCTGATTTTTCTGGGCGAACTCCAATTTCAGCAACTCAGTAAAACTGTCATATCTCGAGCTACAGACGTCCAATTCAGATGATCTTTACATGGTTGGAAAGCTTACAAAATTTTCTACAACTTTTATTCACAACACTTTTTCTGATTCTGTCAATAAATTGGCCAAAAACTGAACTTAACCAAAACTGTTTCAGAATTCCGGACTGTGCAGTAACTCCAACTCGGAACAGGTATATCTCTTAGCTCATAATAGATATTAAAGTGATTCTTCTGGGGTTGGAAAGATATAGAAGTCTAATTATTCCCAGTAAAATTTCTTAAATTTCTCATGAACGGATTTTAAGTTATTTCTAAAACATCCCAGACTGATTCAAAAATCAGCAAAGGATAGAACTAAGTTAACCTCATATTCAACTAATATATTTTGATCAAACTTAATATTCTTAACCATGGAACTTGTAGTCATGTCTACAAAACTCCAGCACACATTACAAAGATCCAAATCACACATTATCATAATAACAATCCATCAATCACACAATTGTTCACACCATAAACTGACTATTAAAACAATCCAAACTTAAAATTAACTCGCAACTACTATCATTCCTATTACATAGGGATTTTTCCTATTTCCTAATTAAGCTTCTCATAAATCTTGGAACGACCTAACTCCGCCCTTAATTGGTCAATCTCCTTATAAGTTTGCTCCTTAAGTTCTTTTTCCTTCAGCAACTCATCCTTCAAATCCATCTCATGGAGAGCCAATTCACGAGCTAATCCCACAGTAGCTTGTAAAGTCAAGGAGGAATCATCTGCAAGCGGCACGGTCCAAATACCCTTGTCATGTAAGAAACAAGGAAAATGCCGGAGTGCACCCTTTAACGTCTTGTCTGAGCGTAGACCATGGTAGTAAACAAATGCATTGAAAGCGACATCCTCCATGCTTATCTCCACGGTTGCCCGGCTCACTCTGGTAATGAACTTTGACTCCACCTTAGACTCCTTAGTGGTAGGATCCCTTTTCTTAACCCATAACTCTGTTTCCCAATAGGAATCCATCCATGGATGACTATACTCTGCACTGCGATACTCCAACGTAGCTTCCCAGTCGTAGTAGTAGTTGTCCAAGGTTCTTGTCAACATGTCATGGAAGAAAGCATCAGCTTTAGGAACCATGATATGAAGCTTCGTAGTCCACCCCATAACTACATTCTCCATTGGTATATCACCAACTCTTGATTCAGCATCAGATAACTCTTGATCACCATCTTCATACTGCTCCTGAGGTTTGAAACGGGCAACGTACTGTGCAGCTGACAGACGGGGATAAGGAGACATCTACAAGATTTAGACATAGATTAGATAGAATCAATGTATTTTCGCAATAGAATAAAGTAGAGGAAGCATAAAACTTTAGTAATTAACAAGGTGAAAAGAGGAAGCATGAATTAAGTGAAGTATGGATGCTATTAACGACCATTCTAACTAGGCTCGCATCCTACAGTCAACACGGCTCTGATACCAATCTGTCACACCCATTTTTAAGGACAAAAATAGGATGCATAAAAGACTCATGCGCGCCCCAGGAAACAGTCGCACACATAAGTTGACAAATTACAAAGTATCATCACAGTGCTTATTACATAATGAATAAGTAATTAAGACATAGTCTTGAACGATAGGTAATAATAACTAATAGTAACTCTTCAGCAGAAACTCCACACAGGGACACGGTTGACTGGTTGACACCAAGACTAGTACTCATTCCGATAATCTTCCTCTATATCTTCATCTGTTATGGTGGAAATAGCAAGGGTGAGTCCATGTCGAACTCAACAAATATAACACAGGGTTCATGAGGCTCAAAAAGGCTAGACATTGTTTAACTGTGTTTAGCTTTTAATCATATATTAGCAATTGAGTAGCATCAAGATAAACCGCTTCCCATTAAAGAACCAATGATCAATTGTAATAAGGATAATGAATAGCATTAACATGAGCAAATAATAATCAACAATAATTAGGCATAATATAACAGTTATGATCAACTATTCCATAAGAATCCCCAAGGCCGCTCGTATCCGTGAGCACGGCTAGTATACCAGTTTTTAACTCTGCGCAGAGGTGTACACTTTCACTGTGAGTCATGATTTCCAAATGAGTGGGGAGATCAAGCCCAAACACCCGAGAACCATATAAAGCCACTCAAAAGTTCGTCTAACAAGTTAGGGCCATTAGATTCACTCGACAGGCAGATGTAGAACCCCCTTCCCTGTGGCACAACAACCGCAGCCTATACACACTAGGCCAGGGGCTCGCACTACACCCAACGTGGCAAGCCTTTCTTACGCCATTTAAGGTAACCACTAACAAGCTAGAAAAGGTCTCTTGAACAACTAAAGCCAGAGCCATATAGCCCTCACAGCTGTACTGTATATCCCGGTTATCACTTACAGATAAGTCCTTATGGAGAGAAACCAGAGCATCAAAATAATACACATGCTCTAGCCCCTTTTAACAGTAATAAAATCATCTTAATAGTTGATTGCTTAATCCATTAATCAAATTACAAGATCATTGTTCTTAGTTTAAGCACTAGCAGTAGCTACCCATATGCATTCCCAAGGTTGACAAGGAATCAAGATAACAATCACTAAGTTATAATCTCTAAGGTTGTCAAGGTAAGCACATGCATATGTATGACAATTCAATGTATAGGTAACAAGGATAGTCCTGTGTTATACTTGCCTTGATCAAAGCTTTCCAAGTGATACTGCTGACTTGGCTCAAAGTAATACTCCGAATCGTCCAGATACTGCTCACCTTCTATACTCGATCATCAATCAACAACACACATGCATCCAATCAAACAAACACGAAGCAAACAAAGAGATACAATTAGAACAGTATACCAACAGTAGCAAAACAATAATAAAAGTTTATAAAACTCTTCTACACGTTTCTACGATCACACAGACGCAAAGATCACCAAATTCTGAGTTAAAACGTGAAAGTTATGAATTTTCTAAGATTTCCTATAGATAAATAAATACTTAATTATAAACTCGAAAAATAAATTATCAAAACTAACTGTACAACTACACTAACATGTAGAGCTCGCAAATACGAACCTAACGCAACTTGAACGGATCAAATCAGAGTTAAAACGAAGATTTTATGACCAAAACAATCCTAGTGGCAAAACTGTAAATACCTGAAAACGTATTTTTGATTTAACCGAGAGAAAATACGCTTTCAAAACAAGGAAACGTATTTCAGATAATACGCTAAGGACGGCGGGTTCAATTATTAAAAAGTCCAGGGGCTCTTTAAGAAGTTTACCCCGTGAAGGGGTATCTTTTAATCTCGGCCCTTGATTTCAAATCGGACGGCTCACGTTCATCTTCAACTCCACAGTGCTCACCCGGTCACCTCCCTCAAGTCCGGCCGGTGGCCCCCCATGGCCGGCGGCTCCATCTCATCGGAGATGGCGGATTTACCCATCTAGACCACCGTTCGGCCCCAAATTTGATCCACCTGAACGAGAAGCTCTGTGCGAACTCAAATACTCGATAAAAACTAGCTACGATAAACCATACGTGACGCGCGGCAACAAGGGGCGGCGGCGCCATCACCGCACCGTCGGTAAGCTTCAAAATCACGACTAGAACCGCCTCCGCCCAAAAGAAAAAAAAACATAGAACGAAAGAGTAGGAGAGTGCGGTCTCACCAACACAATGAAATCGGCCTCGAATCCACCCGACGGCTCCACCCGCGTTCAACCGACACCTCCAACTACCTCAAACCCTTAACCTCGATTTCTTATGGTGGAGTTCACGGTTTAGATGAAAAACGGATATAGGAAGGTCAAGGCGTCCTATTTATAGCTTCTATTGGCCGTGTTCGAGTAGGATTCCCCGGGAATCACGAAGCCGATCGTCGTCGTCGTTTCCGGTTTGGAGTCCGGAGCTCTCACGGAAGGTAGGAGAGGACTGACCACCGGGCCCCACCGATCAGCGGAACAAGGAGGGCGCGAGGCTCGTCACCGATGCTGGGCCGGCCACCCGATGTCGGGCACGGAGGAGGGAAGGCGGCAGCGGCCCACCGTGCGGCCCAGGCGGGGAGGAAAGCAGGCCGGCGGCTGCCAGGTAAAAAGGTAAGTGTTTCCTTTTCTCTTTTTTTTCTTTTCTACTTTTCTTTATTTACTTGTTTTCAAACTATTCCAAATAGAATTTTTCAAACCAATTCAAAATAAAATAAATCCACTACACAAAAGAAAATAAATGCAGCAGCATGAATGCAACACCAAATAGTTTTCAAAATTTCAATTTCCCATTAATTGTTATCTAAATTATTTGAAACTCATTAATTCTAAAATTTAGAATTTTTGGGTGTTACATAGAACCTCTGAAGCGACATAATATGCACTTCCAACAATATCATTGAGCCTTTCATCTGCATTACATAGCAAAACACAAAATTAAGTATAAGATTGAGTTAATGAGTGAGCAGAAAAAATGATTAACTGTAAACATTGATAGTGTATTCAACTTCCAAACGTAAAGAAAGATGCAAAAACAAATAGACATATACGAATGTATGCGCTATTTATCTGGAATATAGACACAGAATGATCCTAGCATGTATGCACGCTAAACATAACTTGAAGTGCCAGCCTGTTTGTAGTCCTTGCTCAACTAATAAGAACTAAATAACATATTTCTAACAAATTCAAAGCTAGCACAGACCGCATCCGTCGGCTCCAAGGCGCGACTGGCGGGTATCTCGTCGAAGGGGTGGAGGATGCGATGCAGGGCAGCGCCGCCAGCTGACGGGCGTGGGTTGGGGATGGCCGCCGGCGGGGGTTGGGTTGGGGATGGGCATCAGCGGGGGTTGGCTTGAGGATGGGCGCCGGCGGGGGTAGGTTGAGGGGTAGCGCCGGCGGAGGTGGGTTGAGAAGCGGCGCCGGTGGGGGTGGGTTTAGATTTGAGAAGCGTCACCGACATCGGTTGAGGAGCTAGATGGAGGGTCTCGGAAGAGGCGGCGGACGGAGGTGCTAAGTAGCTAGGAAGCACTGCCAGCTGTGGACAATACCGACGTCGGCGCCGATGTTAGGGCAAGAGGAACGGGGCGAAGGGGAAGGAGGGGAGAATCGGGGATTCGAGGAGGTGGATTCAGGGTAGGGTTGGACGGAGGAAGTACCGGAGACGCTGCCACCGGGGAAGAAGTGAGCTGCTGTCGGGTAGAAGGAGCTGTCACCGGGGGAGGAGACGAGCTGCGCTTGTGCACCGGAGGGGCGGCGAGTTGACGAAACCGGCGCCTCCCCACGATCTGGATTTTAGAACGAAAAAAGAGGATATGATAAAGAAAGGTGGGTGCGGGCTTTGAGGGACGGGGCACGCGCGTGGGTTGGCTCAGGCTCGCTGGTTTGGACTCGGGTACCGATTATTTTATATATATATATATATATATATATATATATATATATATATATATATATATATATATATATATATATATATATATATATATATGTGTGTGTGTGTGTGTGTGTGTGTGTGTGTGTGTGTCATAAGGACTATTTTAGGAGCACTGTGGCTGCCCTGATTTAGTAGTCGAGTGATTCTATGTGTTGCGCTCTAGGGGCACATGAGGTGGCTGGTTACAGCAGCTTCAGCTCAGAACTAGGCCACGTTAGAGATTTTAGTAAATTTAGATATATTTAATTTTAAAAAATAATAAGATATTTGTGAAGAATTATACTAGCCGCAACTCTAGCACCCACCCTTGTCTAGGAAAGAAAGCAATTATTGTTGCCTAGGTACTCAGTACTAGCTTGTGGTGGATTCATTTGTAGAAACAAATGTCAGCCCCAAGCCCGTCATGACTCATGAGGCAGAGCAGTGGTGGGCCCATGCGTGTGGAAAAAAGGTACCATTGCAGGAGAGTGGGTGGGATAGGAGCATAAGCGTCATATTCCATCTCCTTTAGTTTGTCATCGGGAACTGAGAATTGCATGTATTTTTGGATAAAGTGAGTATATGATTATGACTTATCTCTTTTTTAGATAGCTCCCAATAGCTCTAAATCTGAAAAACAACTTCACTCCTAGATTTTCTAGCCAAACACCCTTAACTTCACCAGCTCTAGATCCACCAAAACATGGATCTAACTCTAAGAATCATGAAATCCATGGAGTTCCTTGAAGGTGCTCTGAAAATTCTGGTTTTCTTATAGATGGTAAAAATTACCCACCATACCATAGGATGAAAACGGATTAATATGAACGGATATCGCTGATATTACATTTGTTTTTGTATTTCTATTCGGATTTGGATTCGAATAAAGATAATATGAAATATGTCAGATAGGATACGAATGGATATCGATAATATCCAGACTCGGATACAGACAGATTTAAACACCTCTAAACGAATTCAGTGTCGGATACGGTCGGAAAATATCTGTACCATTTTTCAACACTATTGGTTCAATAAGGATATCAATTTGTTTCAGTTCTCCGTATCGTCCCGACACTCCTCGCCTTCTCCCCGAGCAAGTTGTTGATGGTCGCTAACGTCAACTAGCGATGAAAACGGACGGAAACGGACGGAAAAACTCTATTTCTACTTCCGTTTCTATATGTTTTGGTGGAAACGGGACTGTATTCGGAAAATGCGGGTTCATAAACGGAATCAGAATATGCGGACATACAGAAACGAACAAATACGGATGGAGAGCCAGAAAATTAAATTAAGATCACATAAGCTAATATTCTCAAAGTATACATATATAAAGTCATGTAATAATATATATAAAGTTTAATATTCATTTACGTGCTATGTACGTTAACATAACTTGCATATTTGATAATTCATAGTTATATTAACATAACATAAGAACATGTAAATGTTGAACATGTTAAGCATAGATTGAAAACGGGATAAAAACGGGATAAATACGGGTCTATTCCGTATTAAAACAGAATTACTCGGAAACGGACGAAAAACACCATTTTCTACTTCCGCAAATACGAAAATGGGATCTTGCAAATACGGAAACAGAGGGGAAAATATAGAAAACGGAACAGGACGGTACGAGAAAAATTCCGTCCGTTTTCATCCCTAACGTCAACTATAAACCGTCATTTTAGCCTACTTTTATCCTTTAAATCAATCACCAACATAGGTAGTAGATATTTAAACTAATAAATTCCATAAGTCTTGGTGAATATTTATATGCAGGTTGATTTATCTAGAAAATAGATCAAAGGGCCCATTGTCATACACATCAAGCATATGAACCGATGTCAACAAATGTGCAAACCTATGAAAACCCACTCAAGACAGAGTATAGGACCCACTGCCAGAGGGGAGGCCCACCTGTCATGAGAGGGGGTCGGTCGACCTACCCTGGTGGCCCCACGCCCTCCATCGCCTCGTGCATGTTTCTAATATCTACACCCTTGATTCTAAGGTAGTTTAAGGTCGGTTTACCCAACGGTGGTCAAGGGAGTTGACGCGGATCGATGATGTGACGCTGGCTTGCTCCCTACTCCATCTTCTCCTATAAAAGGACCACCAGACCCCATCCAGAAAGGCATCCATTGAGATCAATCTCATTTAGATCAAAACACACTAGGAGGAATAGGTCTAGAACTCCCCCAATGTAGTAGATTAGTATCTTGAGAGTTAGGCTCGAGTTGGACTTATGTCCAAATTTTGGATCTAGTCTTGAAGGCTTGGTAAGTCATTGTATCTACACTTTCATATCTTATGAGACTTCAAAGTTTACATGTTATATTCTTATCTACATGGCTATACTTATGGTGGTTATATGCTTAAAGTAGTTGAAGTTACCTTTATGTTTATGCATAGGATCATAGTGCGCTTAGCTTAGTGATCGATCATGGCTGAGTCATAGCAGACTTTGTGTAAGCATGCTGCTTATACAAGGTAGTGCCTGTGGATGCACCCTGCATGCTAGAACGTGTGTAGATCACCGTGGTGACAGTCTCGTTGATCCTTTGGAATCCCTCCCGTGTGTAGGACTAGTAGGACTCGTGCCACGAGGGAGAAAGTATATTTTGCTATGCTCCTCTTTAGAGATGTCCATTATGCATGAATGTAGAGGTAATCTTTTGCTATAAAGAGTTTATATGCCACTGTAATTCTATAACCTTGTAGTGGGAATATCATAGGAATCTACCTCACTCATTATACTCCTGAGTTATCAAGTCTATTTATTTTATCATGGATTTATCCTCTGAGTGTCATTATGCTTAATTCCTATCTTTACATTTACCCATGTTCTAGCTATGCTGGTGTGTTGATTAGTTGATATTCCTTTATTATTCAATAATCTTTATTCCATAGTTTTCCTGTGGTAAAATATAAATAACAATACCTGGAATAAAACAAGTTCCTATCAATGTGCTCTAGGATTGCTGGAGATTTGTCAGTTGAGTGAAGAACTTGATACTAGCTACAGTGACAATGATGTGGAACCTAATCAGATCATTCTTAGGGCCCATTTGAATCCTTAGAATTGAATTCATTCTAATAATTACAATTTAGCCATAGATTAATTAAGCTAATATAGTTATATATGGAATATATTTGTATATTTATTGTTAGGCATACAAGAAACATACTTATATGTTGTATTTCTATTGTAGGGAAGTGAATTGAAGAGTGTGATATAAGTTGGAGAATAAAATTATAGCATAGTGATCTATAGAATCTATTTCCATCTCTCACCCTATGAATTTGAGATAGGCTTATTTGTGAGCTTGGGAATGTTATAGAATGTCAAACTCCAAGCCAAATAGCCTAATCCATTATGTAAATTTCAATTCCTCTAAAATGAAGGGTTCCAAATGGCCCCTAATTGTTATTGAGCAGCAAGCTCCTATGTCATCCTTGTTTAGTTGAAACGGTACAAAACAATGAGATTTAGAGGTTTTGTGGCAAACAGGAAATCCTAATTTAGTCGATTCTGGCAGTGTAGCAACTTTTATCAGTGACATAATTGCGGCCCATTTACAATTCACATGACATCCTTGTGAGAAGGTGCAGTATAAAACAGCTGATGAGAGTATTTTAGATTCTGGAACACGTATTCCTTAGTTTTCAGTGGAGCACCCAAGGACATTCATTTAGTTATGCTACTAGAGTGCTTCCTCTTAAAGGATTTCATATGATTATTGGGGTTGATTAGATGGAGGATCATAACCCTATGTGGGTATATTGGAAGAAGAAAGTGATGAAGCTACCTCATAGTGGGAAGAGAATCCAGTTGCAGTTGCAAGGAATCAAACCTGACCTTACTATGTGTGTAAGAGTTTCTACTCATAAGCTGAAAGCTCTCCTCAAGAAAAAGGTTGTGACTCATTGTGTGCATCTCAACTCAGTGCCCACATCTTCTGCAGGGGACTCATACTATGAATGAGCTAACTAGAGCATGTTTAGACCCTATTGCCTTACCAGCTATAGTACCATTGGTTGTTTAGTCACTTGTTCATCATTTTAGGAAGTTATTTTAGGATACTAGTTCCCTTCCTCCTTCTAGGACCTTTCATCATAAGATTCCCTTATTGTTGGGGCTCAACCAGTAAACTTGAGACCCTATCGATACGTTCCACACTAGAACACTAAAATCGAGTGCCAAGTTATTAAAATACTTCAGAAAGGGATTATTCAAAAAAGCATGAGATCATTTGCTTGCCCAGTCTTATTAGTCAAAAAGAAAGATGGTACGTAGAGATTTTGTATGGACTACGATCAACTTAATGCTATAAAAGTCAAAGACAAACATCCCTTGCTAATTGTGGATGAGCCACTGGATGAACTCCATTGTGCCAAATGGTTCCATAATGGGAGTGGGTGATGAGATGAAGACTTCTTTTAAAACACATCATAGTTTATATGACTTCAAGGTCATGCCATTTAGGATTACAAATGCTCCAATCACTTTTTGTGTGCCATGAATACACTTTTTGCCCCAATGTTGATAAACGTAGTCTTGATGTTTATGGGTGACGTAATAGTTTACAATTCCACTCTTAAGCAACACATTAAATTGCTAGATCAAGTTTTCACTATACTCTAGGAGAATGAGTTTTATCTCAAGCTGGCTAAATATGAGTTTGCAAAGAGTGAATTGGAATATCTGGGTCATGTGATTTCAGCCACTGGAGTTGCAACTGAACCTTCTAAAATTGTGGTTGGGAGTCCTAGCATGTACTACCTACTTCAGTAAAGGAATTAAGATGGTTCTTGGTTCTCACTAGTTACTATAGGAGATTCATTAAACATTATGGCATGATTACAAAGCCATTAACTCAACTTCTCAAGAAGGGAACTCCTTTCCAGTGGACACCAACCTCTAAAGCAACTTTTGATGTGTCCTCTAGTTTGGCTACAAATATTTCAAATACTAAGTTAGTCCTCTTGCTCTTGGAAACTCTAGAGTAGTTTAGAGACTTATCTTTCGCTGAGTTGAACTTCAAGTGGAAAGTTAATTTCCTTACTCCACCAATAGAAATTATAATGGAAGCAAAGGGGGCACTATTAAATGGGTAAAGTTTGGAGAAGAAGACACAGGGTTTTTTCATGCTAATGTCACTATTAAGCTTAGAAAAACTTTGATCACAAGCTTAAAAGATGAGAGTGCCATTGAATACTTTCAACATCAAAGTAAGGAAAAGTTGTTGCAGAACCTACAAAGAAAGCTTGGGCACATATAATTTTTAGCAAATGCACTTTCATCTAGATAGCCTAATCATTATTACAAAGGATCTCAATTAGCTAGAAGAACCTTTTTCTTGATAGGACATTGATAATGTGGTACAACAACTACCTACAGATAAGTCTCCAGGACCTGATGGCTTCACTAATGAATTTATTAAAAAGTGTTGGCACATCATAGCACAAGACTTCTATGACTTGACTGAAGAATTCCATCAAGGGTCACTATTTTTACAAAGCCTAAATGACTCCTACATCACTCTTATACCAAAGAATGATGGCCCACAATATAATTCATGTTGGTGGTTATAGACCCATCTCACTACTAAATTTCTCCATGAAGATCATCACCAAACTTTTGTCAAATAGGCTCCATCATGTGATCAAAAGGCTGATCCATAAAAACCAATATGACTTCATCAAATCCAGAACAATTTAAGATTGCTTAGCATGATCATTCCAATACCTTCATTGATGTCATCAGTCAAAGAAAGAGTTTATAATTCTTAAGCTAGACTTTGAGAAAGCCTTTGATATAGTAGAGCACAAAGCAATTCTTCTGATTATGAAAGCTATGGTGACAAGTGATTATCATGGATGTCAACAATCTTCAACTTAGGAATGTCGGCACTTATGTTAAATAGAGTTATAGGGAAAACTTTTCATTGCAAAAGGGGTGTTAGCATTTCTCCTTTTTGTATTGACAATGGATTTTCTCGAAACAATTTTGAATAGGGCAAAGAATCAAGTCTGCTCAATCTTCTAATCCCATTCCTGTCAAGCTTTGATTTTTCCAATAGTCCAACATGCAGATGACACACATAATAATGGAGGGTAGTTGGAGACAACTCTTCACCCTAAAAGCTTTAATAAATATATTTCCAAACTCATGTGTCTTGCAAGTTAACTACTCCAAATCCATGATAGTGCCTATCAATATTCCTCCTGATAAATTGGACTATTTGGCAAACACATTTCGTTGTTCCAAGGGCTCCTTGCCTTTTACTAATCAAGTATTACCTTTAGGGATCAACAAGCTAGAGGTTGAGGATTTCTTGACATTAGTCACAAAATGTAAATGTAGACTTGTCAGCACCTCAAATTTTCTTTCTCAAGCTAGTTGTCTGGAGATCACTAACTCAGTCTTCACTACTCTGCCCACCTTTTACTTGTGCACCTTCAGAATGCATGCAACAGTGCTTGAGCAAGTGGATAAATGCAAAAAACATTGCCTTTGAAGGGGATCTGATGTTAATGCAAAAAAACCCCAAAAGCAGCATGAAAAATAGTATGCAAACCAAAAGATGAGGGGGATTTAGTGCCATTAACTTAAGAAAAAAATGAAGTGCTCCTTACAAAAAAATCTTTATAAATTTTTTCAATAGGGAGGATATCCCATGGGTCCACTTAGTATGGGAAAAGAACTACAACAATGGCAAATTGCCTGGTCACTGAATCTTTCTAGTGGAGAGAATATTAAAGGCTTAATGCTTTTGTATACTTTTAAAAGAACGGAATTAGTTAAAATTCAGAATGGAGGATCTTATCTCCTTTGGGAGGATCTCTGGCTTGGTAGAGTTAAGTTAAGCATGCCCTGATCTCTTTTCCTTTGCAAAAATTAAAAGAATAACACTTAGCAAAGCCAAATCAATTGTGCCATTGCACAATCGTGTTCATCTTCCCTGTCAATTGAAGCTTTTGTCCAGCTAGAACAATTGGAGCAGGATCTGCAAGGTATCACTTTGACACATGAACTTGACGGGTGGTTTTATATTTGGAATTCTCGCATTACAAATTGATAAAATCTTATAGAGTTCTAATTGGCCACACGAACGTACACCCAGTGTTCTGCCAATACAAACATAAAGTCTTCTTTTGGTTACTCCTAAAAGACTTTCACCACAAGAGAACTTATCAAAAGGAAGAACATGGGTTTCCCCTCTTATGATTGTGTCCTATGCACCCAACCTAAAGAGAAACCCTAGAACACCTCTTTTTGAAGTGTGACTTCGCACAAGCTTGCTGGTTTAGTCTTAATCTTAGCACTGACATCGAGACCGAGCTCTTTATTACTTTAGAACACCTCAGACAATAGTTGGGAGTCCATTTCTACATGAAAATCATCATACTAATGATCCGGAACATTTGGGTCTCAAGGAATGACCATATCTTCCAAGGAATTCTGCCATCTATATCAAATTGCTAGGTATTTTTCAAAAAAGAGTTTTCTCTAGTTATCCATATAGCGAAGAAGAGACATTTTCCTCTTATAGAAGAATGACTAGAGCACCAATTGTGATCTTATTTATATTCTTTTTGTCCTTGTTTGTTTCTTGATTTTTGTTGTTTGGACACATCTTTCTTCTTCTATTATTAATATATATTAACTAGTAGGGGGCTACCCGTCCTGTTTCCTTAAAAAAACAGGATAAAACAGTCCAAACTGTTTGAAAGACATTTTTGTGCATTGGGATATTTATTCAACAAATACCTGTGCATGCACTAAGTGCTGTTTAAAATGTTTGTTGACGATGAATGGCCAACTTCTTCAGCAAAGTCATACAGGCAATGTTCTCAACAGCTTAATACCACTACTCCATTGTGGACCTTCCGTAAGAACAATCCGCTTCAACAGGGGTACTGCTCCAGCAGCAATTATTGCTGGGTGATTTTCTGGATCCATGCTCAGATTATACAAGGCAAGATAGCTTCCAGTGCATTTCCATCCCCGTCTTCAAGCATTTTCACCACTGGAAGTATATATGCCTCCACCCTCTGTATCAACCACTGCTCTTGTGTATTCCAGCACACCACCAGATACACTATCATTTTGTTGAGCTCCATTACAGCACTTCACTTATTTTCAAAAGAATGTGAGGTCATCATTTGCTCAACTAGCCGTGGAATAGTCTGATACTCCCTCCGTTCCAAATTATAAGTCGCTTTGACTTTTTTAGTACATCCATTTTGCTATGCATCTAGATATAATAATATGTCTAGATACATAGTAAAATGGATGAACCAAAAAAATCAAAATGACTTATAATTTGAAACGGAGTGAGTAGATAGTTATCTCCATATCTATACCACTGACACCATGATCTCCGATAAGGCAGCACTGGATTCTAGCTCAATGAGGCGCTGCAAGACATCCTTTGACTGAAGGGTGAACTTGACTTGACCATTCTTCTTAGGCCTGGGCCATATTTAGATCCCTTCAAAATGCAATTTTTTTTTAAGATTTCCCGTCACATCGCATATGTCGGCACATGTATGGAGCATTAAATATAGGTAAAAAAAATAATTAATTGCACAGTTTGTCTGTAAATGTCGAGACAAATCTTTTGAGCTTAGTTAATCCATGATTGGACAAAGTTTGTCAAATACAAACGAAAAGTGCTACATTATTTTTTCAAAAAAAATTGCCAACTAAACATGGCCCTGGTTTAGTTGCCATTTTGGCAAAAAATTTTGGATCCAAAAATTTTTGGCCAAAATTTTTTGGCAGGTGTTTAGTTGCACCCAAAATTTTTTGGCCAGATGCACAACATGACAAATGTGTCCTATTTAATGCTGCCTTTTCCATCACTCCTCATCCATGCAACTGGATGCATGCGCCTGTGTTCAACAGCCATGCATGGCAGAACCATTCCATGAACATCACAATGAAGCAAACATTTTATTGATGCATAGACGAACTGGGATCACAAATACTACAAATAAATGTCCTCATACACATTTTTATTTTCAAGTACAGTTCAACAACACACAATGTTCATGCCTAGTTCATCGAAATAATGTTCTCAACATACAAATGAACTAGGATTCGAAGACAGTACACATAAATGTTGTCATACACAGCACTATTTTCAATCACGATTAAACAAAGTGTGCGCAAGGTCGTCACGAAATTGATTCATGAGGTCCGAATCATCACTGCTAGGCACTGGGTCGGTGTCAGGTTGATCCTCAGTAGCTTCTCTAGGCACGTAGTTCTCATCGCGGTCACAACGAGCAAAGTGCCTATCCCGTATGCCACTTAACCTAACGAAGTTCTGTAGAGCACAACATGCTGAAATGATTTGGCTTTGTTTACGAGGTGGATAACTAGAGATCTTCTGCAACATCCGTTACTTCATTTTCAAAACTCCAAATGCTCTTTCGATGACGTTCCTAAGAGATGAATGTGTATAATTAAAAGTCTCCTTCTCACCTTGTGGTTCTGGTGCCTCTCGATACTCCTGCAGATGATACTTGGTTCCCTTGTAAGGAGCAAGGTAACCGATCCGGTTAGGGTACCCTGAATCAACCAAGTAATATTTCCCTGCAACATGAAACATTATGAGTATATAGTCAATTACTTCATGTACAACGACGAAATTAAATACCAGAGGTCAAGTATACCTGCAGGTGGATGTGGGAAGACATGGCTGTATGTGGTCGTTGCATCGTTCAACACTCTGACATCATGTACAGAACCAAGCCAGCCAGCTAGAACAAATGTAAAGGTCATGTCGAAGTCACATGTAGCAAGGATATTTTGTGTTGTCATGCCCTTGCTGCACAAATGCTGCACAAACTTATCACTTGGCACCACGCAAGGTATATGAGTCCCATCCATAGCCCTGATGCAGTCTTTGAAGTAGGGATGGAACCTACGGTTTCTCAGTTTAGGATGCATTGTTCTGAATTCAGGGTCCACAGGCTTAATGATGTCACCAGCAAGCTTCACAACAGACTTCAAAAGTTTATGAAAATTGTGGGACACTGTCACAAGGGACCTCTCAAATCTATCCTCAGCTTACCTAATAGACTGTGGGGCGCCAAACATCCACAGAAACATCCCTACAGCCTCAACACTACTGCACTTGGCAGTAGACTTGAGGTCATACTTTGAAGTCAACAGGTCATAGAGGCTATATAACATAGTACGGCTCATTCTGAACATGTTATAACAGGCTTTACTATCCGCCAGCTTCCTCTCTACCCATTCCTTACCAGTCATAGCTGGTTGCCTATACGGACCCCTAGTCAGATGTTTGTCAACATGGTGGGCATACTGATACATACCGTATATGAAAGCGTCATCATCATCGTCTATAAAATCAGAGACAAACTCTTAAAAACCATCATCCTAGAGGTCATGACGATGAGTGCCTGGTACTGACTACACATCAGCCTGTCAAAGTAAACAATGAACCAACTTAGTACTAATTCGCAGTAACAGAAAATTGGTTGGATGAATACATGGTACATGCATATTTTCAAATCCATACTAGAACTGACATGTGCCAGTTCATGATCTAAGTCATCATTCATAGACATTCACTCAAACAACACATATATTCAAAGCATCACCATAATTCAAGTTCAACAAACATTACGACAATTAAGTTGTTCAAATACCACACATGGAGACATAGTTCAAACACTAAGACAAGATCATATTATGACATAGTTTGACGACTGACATGACTACATAAAGTTTTACTGCTACACGAAATAAGGATAGATGGTCTAGTTGTCCACCCGGCGTAGTCCTTGATGATGAGCATCCTCCCTTCGCTGTCATTCTCTAGGAAGAAGTCCATGATTGATTCATTTTGGATGATCTTGAGGACGCCCAACCATAACTTTGGGGTCTTAGGACTAGTACCAGCTTCCATAGCCAGCTGGGTGACCTGTTTAATCTTCATAGACAGGGACATCTGTTGGGCCTGGATGACCTGGTTCCGCTTGTGCCAAATGTTTTGCATCACCCTCACTTTGTACCTTGAAATCTCATTGTACTCCCTCATGTTGTTGTCCATGGACCTCACTACTGGGCTCTTGGACCTTTTGCTTGGACTAGAGGCTATGGTGCTCATGCTGCTGGCCCTCTTGGTGCCCACACTTAGTGGGGTGAGCTGGTCCTCCTCCTCATCTTGCTGTTCATCAGAACCGCCAGACTCATCAATAGGATAGCTTTCACCAGCTACGAAGGAGGAGGAACCATCTACTGCAACTCCTTCGAACATGCGATCCAATTCATTCAGGTACACAGGCAGACCATCCTTGAACTTCTTCCAATCCGGATGGCCCTAGAAATTGGAAGCAATTGTTAGGCAGCGCTTCACTAAGTTTGTGGTATGCAGCAAAGAGGTACACTCAGCAATTACCTTGGTATTATCATTCCACCATTGATCAGTGGCCACAATAGTTCCATCACTTGCACGGCCCAATCCAGAGGCGTAGCGAAGCTTATTACAGAATCCCCATTGCCCCTTGAGCTGTCTAAGCCTCCCCGCAAGCTTCTCCCTGTCATGAACCAACCCTGTTGCAGCACGGTACCTAGCGATGATGTCCTTCCAGTCTTCCTTGTTCATGACACCCCTCACACAGTTGCCAATGTCCATTTGATGGCACCATATGTTACAGAACAAGGATGTATTTTCAGGAGTCCAATCTGCCCTACTGTTTCTAGCCTAAACGATGGATGACGACATGACAAATTAAGGAAATTGCAGGCACCAAGCATAGGCATGAACCATTCAAATTTCAGTCAGGAGCATGAAGTACAGCATGTCATATAGGAAGGTGGAGATGAATGAAATTGGGAGTGGCATTCGTACACGGACTCGCGCTGATTGAGTGTCGGCGTTGGAGTCAAAGTTGTCGGTCGACCCGGATGGCCCCGTCCTGAGTACACGACGATGGCAGACTCTAGAACATCCAGACACGGCAGAGCCACGGCCGCGTGGACGAGGCATGGCAGGGACGCTGCCACCACCGCTAGACGGAGACAAGGCGTCGAAGCCCATGCCTGGTTCTCCTCCTCCTCCGTGACCGCTGCGACTCGATCGAAAACTGGCAGTGCCACAGTCACTGCGGGAAGGGACGCGAATGGGGGGTGGCGCCATGGTGAGGCCATCGTTGCTGGAACCAAGGATGCCCTGGTAGGTTTGCATTCCAGGCCAATCGACGGAGTTGTTGAGGTCCAGTGACTCGATGCCTAGGCGGGGACGGTTGAGGCCACTAGAACCCCCATAGCCTTGCGTGTCCTCGGGGAAGACGGCGCCCCCGGCGCCTGGGAACAAGGGCGTATGCTGTGGCAGGAAATCCCTGCTTCGTGCGTTGTTGCCGTACCCGTCGTCATCGTTGCCATTGCCGCTGCCGCCGTCATAGCCATGGTACCCGCCGCGGTTGTAGTCGTTGCTGTCGAATCCGTCCATCGCTGCCCGCGGCTTCGAGAACCTGGATCCAGAGGCCGACGACGGAGATCGAGCGGAGGGGTGGGTGGATCTGTGTGCCGGCGGTGGGAGTGACGGAGGGCGCTGCTGTTGGCAATGAGGGCGTGCGACGGCGGTGGGAGTGGAAGACGAGAGCGGCGGGTGCGGGGAATGGATAAGATGGGCGACGGGGTGAGGGTACACGGTGTCGGTGTCGGCTCACAAGGAGTGTAGTGCCAGACCACAAACCCTGAGGCCCGTTTAGTTCCAAAAACCAAAAAAAGTGTCCACAGGCCGAATTTTTTTTGCATTTCGGGCTCAACCAAACGGGGCCTTAGCAGAGAAGTAACTTTTCACTGTTTACACTATCCTTGAAGTAACCTCACTGCTGCAGAGACACAGCCTCAATGACTTAGCCATGTTCGCTTCGCTGAAAAGCCAAGGCTCTGTTCGCTGATTTGTTGGGAGAGAAAAACACTTAGTTTGCTAAAAAAGTACAGCTCATAACACAAGTGAATAAGGCCATTCGATGACTACACGAGGAGTTTCATGAAAGTTTTCAGTCTCACTTCTGGTCACTATTAGATAGAAAAAACATTCACACAGTTTAGAGATGACTTGTATCAGTAGAGCAGCATTTCAAGGTTTCTGGGACGGAAAACTAGCAGAAAATGACAGAAATTTGTGGTATCTCAGAATGCTACTAAATCATAATATTATGTTGAAAAAAATTCCACCGAAACTGCTTCAGTAGCACCATTCTTGGCTAACACTATACTATACATGCCAAGCGTATTTGCATCATAATTTGTGATTTCATGTTATATTTTTACCTACTCCTCCCTTAAAAAAGTCATTCTCATTTTCCAAGAAGTCAACTATCTCTAACTTTGATCAAATATATATAACAAAATATTAATATTTATAATATATAATTAGTATCATTAAATAGATCTTTGAATATATTTTTATAATAAACTTATTTAGAGAATCTGATCGCTTCACCCTCTCCTACGTAATCGCCTCGCTAATTAGCCCTGCCCCGCGCCGCGCTAACCACCGCCACTCGCGCGCTTCACCCTGCCACGGTCTGTCTGCCACGGAACTGCCGCCCACGCACGACCCCATCCACTGCTTCATCTCGCCCATGACGCCGGCTGCCCCCACCACTTCCCCTCCCTGTGCTGGTTACATTGATGTCGGCGCCCCGATCTGGCATGGTGGCGCTCCAATCCAGCATGATCAGGGAGGATTCGACGGGGAAAGGGCCTTTTGATTCAGCCGCGATGGCCCTGCCCGGTCATGGTGTGGCGCCAACCGCGGTATTCGGCGAAGCCGTCCTGTGCCCCGCGTCGATCCAGATTACGGCCAAGAAAGATCCTCGGGAGGCCAGGGAGCTCCGGGAACCCAAGATCCACCCGTCCAAGCAGAAGAGAGTCTCGTCGTCGCCGCCGCCTGCGCAGCCGGAGAGCGGTTCCATCTCCATGGTCGCCTCCTCTGCCTCCTCCACGGTAGAGATTATGCTTTTTTTTCATTTTTGCTCAAGCATTGAATGTTTAGATAATATCTGATGAGTATATCAATTGAGTATGCTTGACATATGTGATTTATGCGGTTAATTCATGTTCTACAAAGGAGCCCGAGGCTCGACTAGGGACGAAGGAGGCGGCAGTGGTGTGGGAAGTCGGACCTGGACAAGGAAAGCGGCTCTAAGTCATGGGCACGGCTCGCGCCCATGGGGACAGCCGGACAGCCAGAAGGAGGCGGCGGCGATTCAGCCACCTCGCGCACGCAGCATGCCTTCCCCGTCGGCAGCAACGACTTCGTGAACAAGCTACCTGGTGCCCTTCTCCGTGGCCACTGTTTCTGACATTTAGTTGTTTTCTCCCAATTGCCATATGTCAGAAAACTAACAATATCATACAAAATCTGACAATTTAAGGAAACTGATTGCGTATTCTCATTTTGTACAGATTTCTGCTTTGAATAAAGGCAAAGATGTTTATAAAAGTTTGGGTGATGAGCACTAATATCACATTCAACCTACATTCATGTTTTCCAAACAAAGTTTTAATCTGAGGTTCAGCATGTACTATTTGATTAAGAGGTTTTGGGACCCTGCAAATTATTTTGGGGAGGGCTCCAACAAATTTCAGTTTCATCTGTTAATTAACTATATATAGAGGGATTCAGACTAATTAACTAGATGTGTTGCGCTCAACCACGAGGGCTTCCTGGGCGTGCGGAGGGGGAGGGGCCTACTACTGTGATGGATGCGGCGACATGAGGTTAGCCTTTTTCTAGGTTGAACCGAGCCTATTATCTATGCTTGGAAACCTGGAAGGGAACATACGATGAAGGACTTCTGCCAGCTTTAAAAGGGAGATGTGACCTCAGAATTGCAGGCTATACCCCCAATCCCATGAAGGTAATTTTCTTTTCATTCCTCCAGTAGCTTATATGCTGGCAATGATGTTTAACTGTAGTTTCTTGAAGTAAATCTGTCTTGAATATCCGGAATCCTTGCTAAGACAAGATTATCAAGCCAAAACATAACCCACTTCTTGGAAAAATGACTAGCAAGCACCCCTACATGAACTTTTTTTTATTGCCAGAAGCTGGCAGCATGGACAAATGTCCAAATGAGCATGACCATAAGCAATCTTCTTCATTATGCACTGTAATTAGTATTAGTTAGTTATTAGGTCAGTAAGTCATATTATTAGATTCTGGCCCTTTTCCATCTTTGCGAAAGTGCTCCATTTAATCCGTCCCTGGTTCTTAATCTTAGTTCTTTTCTGCAGGTAATGAAGATCAAAGAGTAGAGTAGAAAGGGCTGGCTCTTAGATGTGTCATGGAATCTATGTCCATTGCAATGCACAACATTGGATTGAGTAGCGAGATGCAGAGGTGAGAAACCTTCTCAGAAAATCCTGTAATTCAACTTAATCATGCGACATCGCAATAAAGTGTGGATGACTTTGTTAAATTGTCTGCAAACCATGTAACATGTAACCGATTCAGATTCAGAGAAAAACTGAGTTTAGTGTCTGCTGTTTTACATCATCTGCCTCTTTGTTACACTCTATCTATAGTATGTTAGGTAATCTGCCTACTATATGACATTAGAACTGCTGTTATTGTTGCTCAAGATGAAACACGTGCCACCGCTGTTCAGCACTATAATCCAAAGGTGTTAGGTTTGAAGTGCCCACCTATTTTCAGTCATGCTGGCAGTAGAGGGGGTGACTAGGGAGGTGCGTCGAGAGTGCCGGTGGTGTCGCGTGATTGTGTAGTACAGGGAGGTGTCCACCATCGAGAATCAGCCAACAGTGGTAGACGCCTGCACTAAGGGGCTCCTCAACACCAACCCCATTCAGGTGCATTGCTTGTGCTCGTAACCTGGTCAGCAGAATGCCATTGCATTTTGTGCCAGCGAGTAATACAGGCCATATATTCTTACAGCCACTGCAAATGTGAAATGTCAAATTTCTCTTGACATGGCCTTCAGATGTAGTAATAAGTTTTTGTTGACATGGCCTTCAGATCTTAGTTTTCTCTTGACATGGCCTTCAGGTGTTTTGTGTTCTTTGCTCATGCTTTTTTTGGACGTTGCTATATAGAATTGATGCTTATTTGTCTCCATATAGCTCAAACCAGCAATGATGCTAAGATCAGGTAAATTGTAGTGTGTCTGATCTTAAAATATCATGTGGAAATATTTTTGGTCAGCTTAAGCAAATAGTTTGTCTGTGGTAGTATCTGCACAAAAGGATACGACGCACTTTAAGATGGTTGTACTAAGTTATTTACCAGTATAGAATCTTGTTATGCTGGTGCACAAGCTTCCCTATGTACTGCCATACAGGTTGTGTAATTTCTTATGTGCCCAGCATGGCGTGGACTGGAAATATCAGATGGTAGAAATTCTGCCCTTAACTATCTAATTAGGACTTGATTGTCGCATAGAACTTAGGAATACAAGAAGCTTAATTCAGTGTACTTGAATATGACATAAAATTGATTACATTATTATAATTTTACTTTTTCAGGAAATGTTGTGTGCTTCTACAGTACCCTGATCCATGTATTCCTTTTGTTTATGAGTTCCCGAAGTGATTTTGAACATGAATTCATTTTGGTTGCGCAAGACAAACAATCAATCACATCCTGTTATGGATTTTGAGCTTTTGCCCCATATTTGATGGCTTCCATGGACAACATGTGCTATGTTAAGCTAGGATTAGCCTTGATTTTTCATCAATTAGGATTAGCATTGGTTTTGTTCATCAGCTATATGTTCAAACCAGGATAGTATGTGCATATTGGCACCTTGATAAGACACAGATATTGTTACCTCTAATGGATAGGTGAGCTTTTGTGACTTGTTTTCTAATATCTATGGCTTTGTATTTCAGTTCTTTAGGATTGATTTATTTAGGCTTTGGCCAAGCAACAAGCATATAAAGGCCAGGGGAACATGTATAGAGGATCAGCCAAGCTTCTCAAGGTTAAAAGACTACCGTTTATGTTTGTTCGTTTCTTTTAGTTGAGTTCCTCGTAGACCTAAAGTGTAAATCCTATAGAGAATTAACTGATGCTTAATATTGGTCAAATTTTAATGATGGTTCTATGCACTGTTCGCCTAAACGGCCGTTTAGTCCGTTTAAACACCGTTTAAACGGTAAACAGAAGTCAACCGTGTTGTTTAGGCCCTAAATGGTGAATTAAACGGTTGGGTCGTTTAAACCCGTTTAAACCGTTCAATCCCGTCTAAACGGTCTAAACAAAATCAGATTAAACGTGATTAAATGAGCTAAATAACCATTTAATCCATAATTAAGTGAATTAAAGGACTACATCTATCACAATCAACATAAAACTAATTAACATTGTAATTATATGAAGTGTTGTGGGATCTAGATTTCTTCCAACAAGATTATTTGGTAGAATATTTGATTTTTACATGTGTAAATATGTATGGGTTCTAGCAAATTTTATTTTTACCTACATAAATTTGTATATTTTATTGTTATTATACAAAACCGTTTAGGCCGTTTAACTTAGTTTAAACGGTGATTAAACGGTCTAAACGCTAAACGAAGGGTGACCGACTGTTTACCGTTTAGCGTTTAGGAAAACATTGGTTCTATGTCATAGAATTCAATTATATTTACCCGTAGCAATGCACGGGCACTCAACTAGTATAATTAAATTTAAGAAAGTTTAATTAGCACGAGTCTCCTAGCGACTCTTTTTATGGGACGGAGGGAGTATTATATATAAAGCACACAAGCACTAGAAGGTACCATTGTGTCTGACCGATTGATTTTTTTTTTTTTTTTGACAACAGACCGATTGACAGAATTGACTGGTGGTGAAACATAGAACTACGGAACAGGAAATATGTTTCCCTTAAGGTAGCAATGATATAGCTACCCAAAATGGCAAATTCAGAACTTGATTAATGTTAAAAAATTGATGTGCATGGAAAAAATGAACCTAACGCAGTGCTCATGGGGGCTAGAGAAAATCAACGAAAAGGGTCGATCACAGACCCTAATTTTACAGGAACCGTTCAGCTTCAGGAGCGCCCCGATCCAATTTGCAGCTCTACTGAACAAGCTTGCTTCTATTCCATTGAAACCAGAATTACATTTCTATGCTAATGCTAATTATTCTATTCATTCTTTATGAACACGCATGCAATAGTAACAATTGGCTCCAAACCAGAATGTTCTTTTTTTTGTAACAGTGTGCAAACTTCGATTGTTATTGTCTTATTCTTTGATTCCATTCAAACGCATTGGCATGACCTATCGAACAAAAAAAAATACTGCCCATAGATTGCACGCCTTACATCACCATTCTTGGAACAGCTGTGACTGGTTGCATGCATACATTCTTCAAAAGAAGTCGCAAGAACACGGGACATTTGTAAAGGTACAAAACATCCGCTTCCTAACCATGCACTCGTTCTCGATACTTAAACGAGCAGGACATCTAAAGTTCTACAGAGTCTATGCATGCTTATCTGTACTGTTACTTACAGGGATACAAAAAAAGCGATCCCCATGAACATGATACTAAAAACAGAGACCTACTCTACCCAGATCTTCCACACGGTGTAAAATGTATAGAGACGGCGCGAGTATCCATTCACAAACTAACAACACACTCTCAACCTGCAGGCTCCACATCATTCCAAATGTCCAGCTAGTTCATCTGATTCCTCCTTGGCTCTGCACTCCATGTTCTCCTCAATCTCTGACTGAACTTTCTTCTGCCTCCTGAGACGCATGCTGGTCTGCTTGATGCGCCCTTTACCTGGATCGGTTACTAAAAGTAGACGGGACATAACATAGGACAAAAGCTCCTCCCTATGTGAGAATGTGAAATCCAAATGAGCATACTCAAACTCATTGTATGAAACCTCCACCCCAGACTTCCGCATCAGCTTGTAGTGCTTCTTTACCATGGATGGTGAGATAACTCTGTCCCTCTGCCCAGCAACTAAGTCCACAGGAATGTCAATGAGACCATAATGAGCTCCCAAGTCCAATGGTTCCGGCGTTCCATACGCTTCAATATTCGCTGCAGGGCTTCCGTAGTCATACATTTGGAACTTCTTTGCCCTCTTTATCTGGGCAAGGTGAAGCGCAACATGAAATGAGACACCAGGCATGTCATCCATGTTGTAGTGGGGCAAACCAAGCACTCCCACCCAATTTGAACTGTCACCACCAACGACATAGCCCATAAGGGTCTGGACAAGTCCACCCAAAGCTGGATAATTATGGAAATCCCTAGCTAATTTGTTTAGGAGCATCCTAAAGAATCGAGTTGGTATGTAAAGTCCGGGAATTAGTGGCGCAAGTACTGGACCAACAAACAAGATGAGCTTCTCTACCATACTGAATACCATATTGGAATCCTCATGAAAACCTGCAGGAGATAGCAGGACTAATCTCGACAACCTGTGGGGCTTTTGTGCGATCCTTGAAGTAACCACATACATCAACATAACTGCACCACCCAGGCTGTGACATACAGCACAAAGCTTGTAGGGTTGATCTTCTATACTGTCTTCATGTGAAGCCTGTACTTCCAAATTTTTTATCTTATCATTTTGATCTCCTGTCCCCTCATCTGATTGAGGCTGACTTTTGCCAAGTTCTGAAGTTTTGATCTTGTGAATTTCCTCAATAATTGCTGGCATATCTTTAGTTCCATGCTCATTAACAGAATATTTCCAGTATCTGCCAAAGAAGGAATTGTGAACACATATAAGCAATTACAGTGAACAAAGTAAGTTGATTCACATGTTAGATGCATTTCCCGCTCGTGATAAACCAAACATACACAGGAGCTTAACTTACTTGTAGGAGGAAATACTTTTATCTATATGCTCCCTTGAGACCAAGCCACGAAGATTTCCAAGAAAAACATCATAACCTACATTAAAAAAAAGGAACTATGAGTAGTTAATTCACATCACTAAAAGTACATTACATCCAGTTTCTGTTACTGACCTTGATCATAAGCTGCAAATGCTGGTGAGCCAACAACACCATTTGACACCCAGCTGAAAAGATATATAACAAGATAACAGATGAGGGCCAAACAATGCCAAGAAGTATATCGTACACATAAGATAAACTGCTTTCAACAAAAGTCAAGCTTAACCATTTTTAACTCAAGTTTCCCAATGACCCCAAATTAACTGTATTAACTTTATCATTTCAGCAGTCCATCAGTACTTGGACTCTATTTTCAATATAGCATTAAAAAAATTCAAATATAAACAGTGCTTTCAGCATTAAATGCTCTAATTATTCATGGGAAACCACTGACAGGCAAGCACAGCTATAAACACAAGTTTTTAGAACGCTAAACATATAAAGTAATTTATATGATTATAATGTCCATGTCTCACTTCAAGGAACTCTTCTCAGCCAGAGGGAGTAAAGAAACAGTAGTTAAATGCATAACTGGTTAAGGACAATTGCTAAATTGCATTCCAAACCAGAAAAAAAAAACACTACACTAAAAGCAACAATTACACAAAGAAAACAGCATTGTCTGCTCACAGATCAGAAATTCACCAAGTGATAGTGGTCAGAGATGTTTTAGACAAAGGCAAAAATGTCATACACAGGTAGACAATTACACAACACTCTTGATCAATCAATGTGCTGATTTCAACAAAAATATCTACTGCACTGCATCATACTTTTGGCTATTTATTAATCAGTACCCACAAACAAAGAAACAACTATAACAGCTAAGCTTAGTAGTGTAGACGATCTTGCCATTTGTTAGAGGTCCTGCATTGTCTGACTGTCCATACAGTCAGACAACTCAATACAACTTTATTTTTTGAAACAGTTGATGATATCATTATCACATTCTTGCAAAGTGGCAAAACTGTAAGTTTGGGTCAAAAAGCTGCTAGCAAAAGATATCAGCAAAAATCAGAAACACATAAAACTGAGGCAAATGTCATAAACTTGTGTGGAATATCAATAACATTGCCAATAGAGTAATTTGGTCATCACTCACCCCATAGATGAGTCCAATATTCCATGTTGCAACAAGACAACCTTCCGTGAATCACGCCTAAAAAGGTAATGCATCAAGTTTTGATCCACAAATATCAAGAAGTACAATAACACGAGAAAGTCACTATTTTCACCTTGGAATTCTCTCCAGTAACACGACATATCCATCTGAAGTAACAACCTTAATAGCCTCAAAAGGATACCTGAAAGAACCACACAGAAAAAAATTCAATAAGTGATGAAAATAACGACATACTCAATAACAAATAAGGTTTGACTAAAGAAACTTCTGAGTTCATTATAATCAGGCTGATATATCTATTATCTACTATACGATGACAGCTAGCATTTCACAGCAAAATACCCAGCAGTAGTATCAGAAGCCACATACATGTCTATGATACTAAAGCTATTTGATAACCCAAACCTTGGCTCTAAACATAGCTTAAATAAAAGGACAGTTTCTCACCCAAGCTCAGTAATAACATCTTCACATGTCCGGGAATCTGTGTTCAGAGAATGACGATACACGGTCTTCCTCTCCGTTGGAACAGGATTACCACTGCCAACATTAGCTGTCGATACATCAATGACAGAACTAGTATCATGACCACTTCCATGAATCCAGCTAAACAGGTTCTGCCACACTTCTGAAGGAGAAAGAATATAATGTGCTGCTTTGTGAACAATGTCAAAGACTGATTCGATGAAAATCTCAATTGCCAGATGAAGATCCTATGCAAAAAGAAGTAGGTCGATGAATACTAGATATGCGCATGAAAATTTGAACAAGAAAGGTTCAGATTATCCTAACTTGTCACAGAAAGTAGATAAACAGATGAAGGAAATTCAGTTCTCAATTACTACCTCAAAAACTCCACGCCTCCTATCGGTTGTGCGTTGGAGAAACTGATCCCTTATATGAAATGATTTCTTGGCAAGACCAGTTCTTGAGAGATGAGGAGTTTCTGCACCTTTAGCAGTTGACCTTACCATCCGAAATTTAATGGCATTGAACAAAATGAATATTAAAGAAAGAAAGAATCTCAATGGCCATAGTATCCAAGAAACTGCATATCTGATATGTCTCCTCAGTCGACGATCACGTCTACCAAAGCTGCTTGCGTGCGATAACCGTGAACTTTGGGACAATGGAGATGGAGGGCAGACAAACTCTTCATGATCATCATCCCCAGTGACAGAGTCAGCAATTGATTCAGCATCCGAATCAACAGAAAGTTCATGGATGAACTCATTAAACGAAGATACCCCACTAGGTTCAAAAGAAGGAATGAAGTTGTTAGAATAGAGTAAAACTATGTTACCTAAGAAAACAAAGCATATACTAGTTAGGTTATCCAGAACTAAACAATAACAATAACAACAACAATAACAATAACAATAACAATAACAATAACAATAACAATAACAATAACAATAACAATAACAATAACAATAACAATAACAATAACAATAACAATAACAATAGCAATAACAATAACAATAATAAAAGGAAACATAAATATACAGGGCGATGGGATATTTCACCAGGCTAAAATATTTCACGTAAATTCACATGCAAATGCAAAATAAACTGGACCACATCATTTACCATGTACTCAATATTGATAAGAGTCTATCCAAATTTCTGCATCAACCAACAATAGTTCTCAATGGGAGGAAGTAGCTCGTATAGAATATGCTACGAAGTAACAGGCCATGTGGATTCAAATGCTTATAAAGAAATTATGCTTAGGGAATCAATACTAGCTATTTATCTGCTTGGTTTTAAGTATTGAATGTTCCTCGCTACAAACACATCATATCCATAAATTTCTACCTTAATGGAACTCATGAGAAGAAAGTTACATTACCTTTCCATCCAACGAGGAAGACGTGGCCCACGGAGTGCTGGTCTGAGTTCCCAGCCACTTATGCCTTCTAAAATGTTGCCTTTTCCAGGTAATAGTGTCAATAAGAGCGCTGACATTCCATTTATGAACCTTGCAATGTTGTTCAGTGACTCATATGTGAATGTCTTCACAGATCTGCCAATAGAAGTGCCAGAAGTCAATTAGCAATATCTACAGAAGGTCTAAGACAAGATCAACTAACTCGTATTTTTCTGTTTCTGGTCTAAAAACAATTACAGATAAAATCAAGAATGTCTAAAGTTAATGTTTCAGTCCCATTGAGCACGTGTTAAATGCAAATCAGTGATTTAAAGTAGAACTCTGCAGCAGGGCTAAAACAAGATGAACTATCAGCAATGTACAGAACTATACATGGAACCAAGGATTTCAAAAGCTTCATGCTCCAATGGAACACATGCATCAAATGAATGGAAATGAAAGTTCCTCCACGATTCCACAGCAACAAAATTCTGGGTTTGTCATGTGGGGCCGCGCATATGAGAGGAGAAGGCACGCCCGTGATGTCCACAGGGCCGCGGCCTCCACGCCGGCTGCCGCTGAAAGTAAGGCTAGTGGCTAGAGACATTTTAGGCAAGTGCTAATTTGAGTTCCTTAGATGTAGGAGCAATTAGCTCGAGATTGGTTTGGCCGGTTGGACCTTTATATTCTCTGTACCCAGAACAATATCAATCAAGCAAGTCATTACCATCTAATCTATCCTCTCCTATTCTCATCAAGCCACCAGCAGAGGGGTAAAACCTCGCGGTGAAGCCTAGAGCGCGACTACGAGCTTCGTAGCCGCGGTCCCGCGTCGTTGGGTGCTGAGGCACTTGACAACCTGGTATCGCGATCTAGACATTCCTCCGCCTCGCCGCCGCTGCCGATTCGCTCGCACTCCACCCAATCCTTCCCTCCACGCCCCACTGCCACCGCACCTCCAGCACCACCACCAGCCGGCGCCATGGGAGAGCAGCCCAACGCCGCCCTCCAAGCCACCCTAGACGCCCTCGCTGCAACCCTGCAAGCCTTCCAAACCTCCGTCGAGGCCAACACACAGGCGATCAAGCGCCTCAGCGAGGACCATTTCTCGTCATCCTCCTCCAAGAACGGGAATGGCGAACACCATCAGGATCGACCGCCGCGTTTCCAGAAGATGGATTTTCCGCGGTATGACGGGAAGTCCGATCCGCTGATCTTCATCAACCGGTGTGAGTCTTACTTTCACCAACAGCGGATCATGGAGGAGGAGAAGGTCTGGATGGTCTCCTACAACCTGGAGGAGGGCGCCCAGATGTGGTACATCTAGGTCCAGGAGGACGAGGGCATTCCCTCATGGTGTCGCTTCAAGGATCTCCTCCATCTTCGCTACGGGCCGCCCCTGCGCTCCAATCCTCTCCACGAATTGGCCTCGTGCAAGCGTACGGGCACCGTCGCGGAGTACCAGGATCGTTTCCAGGCGCTGCTGCCCCGTGCTGGCCGCCTCGACGAGGAACAGCGCGTGCAACTCTTCACCGGCGGACTCCAGCCGCCGCTCAGCCTCGACGTCGAGGTTCACAACCCGCAGACCCTCGCCGGGGCTATGAGCCTGGCACGCAAGTTGGAGTTGCGGGAGCAGTACGCAGTCCCAGCCCCACGCGCGACAAACAAGGGGCTGCTGCCCGCGCCTCTACCGCGCCTGGCCCTCCCTGCTCCGCCGCCGGCCCACCCCGCTGCCCCGAACACCGTCAACATCGAGGGCCGGCCAGTCAAGCGCCTGACGCAGGCCGAACAGGAGGAACGCCGTCGTCTCGGCCTCTGCTACAACTGTGACAAGAAATTCGTCTGAGGCCACAACCGCGTCTGCAAGCGGCTGTTCTTCGTTGACGGCGTGCTCGAGGAGGATGATTCCGCTGTTCCGGAGTCGTCCGAGGAGACCCCCGCCGAGAAGAGCCCGGTCTTCTCTCTCCATGTGATCGCCGGTGTGGCTTTCACCGACACGATGCAGATCAAGGTCACCTTGGGTGGCTCGACCCTCACCGCGTTGTTGGACATGGGGTCGACGCACAACTTCGTCTCCGAGGAAGCGGCACGGTGTTCGGGTCTGCCGGTCTAGCAGCGGCCTCGGCTGACCGCGACGGTGGCGAATGGCGAGCGCGTGGCATGCCTGGGCGTCATTCGGCATGCCACGTTCTCCGTCCCCGGGGACGATTACTTCGCCGACCTCTTCGTCATGCCCCTCGCCGGCTACGACATCGTCTTGGGCACGCAGTGGCTTGCCACTTTGGGGCCCCTTCTCTGGGACTTTGCAGGCCGCACGGTGTCTTTCCAGCGGGCAGGACAGCGGGTGTGCTGGTCGGGGACTGCTGGCCCGTATGCCCCCGGCCTCTGCGCCACAGCAGCCAGCTCCACCCTCCTCGACGAGCTGCTCGGCGCCTTCTCCGACGTCTTCGCCGAGCCGCACGGGCTCCCTCCTCCACGGGACCGCGACCACAGCATCACGCTTACACCGGGCGCACATCCGGTGGCTGTCCGCCCCTACAGGTACCCGGTGTCACACAAAGATGAGTTGGAACGCCAGTGCGTTGCCATGGACTAGGGACTCATCCGCCGTAGCTCGTCGGCGTTCTCGTCTCCGGTCCTCCTTGTCAAGAAAGCCGATGGGTCGTGGCGTTTCTGCGTCGACTATCACGCCCTGAACGCCATCACCGTCAAGGATGCCTTCCCCATCCCCGTCGTTGATGAGCTTCTGGATGAGCTGCATGGCGCCAAATACTTCACCAAGCTCAACCTCTGTTCCGGCTACCACCAGGTGCGGATGCGGCCGGCCGACGTGCACAAGACGGCGTTCCGCACCCATGATGGCTTGTATGAGTTCCTGGTGATGCCGTTTGGGTTGTGCAACGCCCCGGCGACATTCCAGGCACTCATGAACGATGTGTTGCGGCCATTCCTTCGCCAATTCGTTCTTGTGTTTTTTTATGACATTCTCATCTACATCGCATCGTGGGCGGATCATCTCAGGCACCTCCGTGCGGTGCTCAACATGCTGCGCCAACACCGCCTCTTCGTCAAGCGCTCCAAGTGCGCTTTCGGCGTTGACTCCGTCGCTTACCTCGGCCAAATCATATCTGCGGCCGGTGTGGCCATGGATCCGGCGAAGGTCCAGGCAATCCATGACTGGCCCCAGCCCCGTTCGGCTCGAGCGGTGCATGGTTTCCTCGGGTTGGCGGGCTACTACCGCAAGTTCGTCCACGGCTACGGCTCCATCGCGGCACCCCTTACAGCGCTCCTGAAGAAAGAGGCCTTCACCTGGAACGACGACGCGGCTGCTGCGTTCCAGGCCCTCAAGCTCGCCGTCACGTCCGCCCCGGTCTTGGCGCTGCCCGACTTCTCCAAGTCGTTCGTCGTCGAGTGCGACGCGTCCACACATGGGTTCGGCGCTGTGCTGATCCAGGAGCATCACCCGGTCGCCTACTTCAGCAGGCTGATTGCTCCTCGCCACCGCTCTCTCGCTGCCTATGAGCGGGAGCTCATCGGCCTCGTCCACGCCATCCGTCACTGGCGACCGTATCTGTGGAGGCGCCGTTTCCTGGTGAAGACGGACCACTACAGCCTGAAGTACCTCCTCGATCAGCGCCTTGCCACCATACCACAGCACCATTGGGTGGGCAAGTTGTTGTGGTTTGACTTCACCGTGGACTACAAGCCGGGCGCCTCGAACACGGTGGCTGACGCCCTATCTCGCTGTGACACGGACACCGACGAGGGCACCCTGTTGGCTCTCTCAGCGTCGTGCTTCGACCTCCTCGCGCGGCTGCGCTAGGCGCACAACACTGATCCAGCGCTCGTGGCACTCAAGGACGAGCTCCAAAAGGGTGCCCGAGCGGCGCCGTGGTCCCTGGTGGATGGCATGGTGGCATTCGATGGTCGGTTGTACATCCCGTCGGCGTCTCCCCTCCTGCACGAGGTGCTGGCCGCTGTCCATGAAGACGGCTATGAAGGGGTTCAGCGCACCGTCCACAGGTTGCGCCGCGACTTCCATTTCCCTAATATGCGTCGGCTAGTTCAAGACTTTGTGCGTGCGTGCTCCACCTGCCAGCGCTACAAGTCCGAGCACCTGCACCCGGCGGGACTTTTGATGCCGTTGCCGGTGCCGCAGTCGGTGTGGGCGGACATCGGACTCGACTTCGTGGAAGCACTGCCCCGGGTTGGGGGTAAGTCTGTTATTTTAACAGTGGTGGACCATTTCAACAAATACTGCCACTTCATCCCCTTGGCGCATCCGTACACCGCCGCGTCCGTGGCCCAGGCATTCTTCGCCGAGATCGTCCGTCTCCACGGCATGCCGCAGTCCATGGTGTCGGACCGCGACCCGGTGTTCACTTCGGCGTTCTGGCGTGAGCTCATGCGCCTCATGGGTACCAAACTGCACATGACCATTGCGTTCCACCCATAGTCTGATGGCCAGACCGAGGCAGCCAACCGCGTCATCGTCATGTACCTGCGTTGCTTCACGGGGGATCGTCCTCGCCAGTGGCTCCGTTGGCTGCCTTGGGCCGAGTATGTCTACAACACCGCCTACCAAACATCGTTGTGCGACACTCCTTTTCGCGTGGTGTATGGTCGTGATCCACCGACCCTGCGTTCCTACGAGCCTGGCAAGACTCGGGTGGCTGCCATCGCGAGAAACATGGAAGACCGCGACGAGTTCATCGCTGATGTTCGCTACCGGCTGGAGCAAGCTCAGGCCGTGCAGAAACGCCACTATGACAAGCTCCATCGTCAGGTGTCCTACACGGTCGGTGACTGGGTACTGCTACGCCTTCGCCACCGAGCGGCTACTTCACTTCCCCAGGCAACTTCAGGCAAACTCAAGCCCCGCTTCTTCGGCCCGTACCGCATCGTCGAGCTGATCAACGACGTCGCCGTGCGCTTGGAGCTGCCCCCGCGCACCCGTCTGCACGACGTTTTCCACGTCGGGCTCCTCAAGAAGTTCGTGGGCGTTCCACCTGCAGCTCCTCCAGCCCTGCCTGCCATCCATCACGGTGCTGCTGTTCCTGAACCAGAACGCGCCCTGCGCGCTCGTCTGGCTCGTGGCGTCCGCTAGGTGTTGATCCGGTGGAAAGGCGAACCGGCGGCCTCGGCAACATGGGAAGACGTCGACTCCTTCGTCGCCAAGTACCCGGCGTTCCAGCTCGAGGACGAGCTGTTAGTCGAGGGGGGAGAGATGTCATGTGGGGCCGCGCATATGAGAGGAGAAGGCACGCCCGTGATGTCCGCAGGGCCGCGGCCTCCATGCCGGCTGCCGCTGAAAGTCAGGCTAGTGGCTAGAGACATTTTAGGCAAGTGCTAATTTGAGTTCCTTAGATGTAGGAGCAATTAGCTCGAGATTGGTTTGGCCGGTTGGGCCTTTATATTCTCTGTACCCAGAACAATATCAATCAAGCAAGTCATTACCACCTAATCTATCCTCTCCTATTCTCATCAAGCCACCAGCAGAGGGGTAAAACCTCGCGGTGAAGCCTGGAGCGCGACTACGAGCTTCGTAGCCGCGGTCCTGCGTCGTTGGGTGCTGAGGCACTTGACAGGGTTACAAGCATTGTTGTGTACACAGAAGGTAAAATAAGTATTTGTTTGTCAAAGTCAGATGTTACGGTCCACAAGCCCATAAAATGCCAAAGATAATCCCATCTGACAGTTTATTAACAGCTTTGAAAAGGATATTCTAAGCCAATGTAATTAGGGATCCACTTCTGTAAATATCAAATAAGCTAATCATTCAATAACCTGCCTGGTATCTTGTATAAAGGTCCAATTATTCACCCTAGAACCGGGTACTGCAAATCCAGTGGTCTATACATCAAATGGGATTGTTTCCATGACAACAGTTACCGTTAACATGTTTCAGAACCACAAATGAATTCATTAGTAGAGGTCAAATAAGTTCACAAACTGTTTACTGTTTGCCCAAATAAATTTTTGCTTTCATGAAGCAGCAAACAAAGCATTAGTTCATAAGAAATCATGTGTCTAATTTTGTGAAATATTCTATAAAATCTGCAATTCCTTACTATACATTTGTCCAGATCAAATTCTCAGGCTACAAGAATCTTTCAAACTATGCTTTTTGCTCACCAAACTAAATCTTTCTGAGAATGGCCACTCCTATAATCGCAAAATCACTAACAATCCATACATAGTAGATAATAGTTACTGCAACCATTTGAAATAGGATTTATTAGAAGAACAATAACATAGAGCTTATTTTTTCTAACTGGTCGTCTACTCAACCTGTAATGACATGTGGGGTCAAAAAAACAGCACCCTATATCTTCATTATTTGTCAGTTAATACAGCTCTATATCTTCATTGTTTGTTATTTGTCAGATAATACAGATACAGCTCTATATCTTCATTGTTTGTTATTTGTCAGTTAATAGTTAATACAGCACTGGCACAATACATACCTTTCAAATTTCCTAATCAATGATATACAGGGAGAAATAGAATAAAAGATAATATAGAACTACCTTAAATAAGCAATACTAATACTGTTTGTTTGTAAAAAATCTAAATAC
This sequence comes from Saccharum officinarum, assembly GCA_020631735.1. NCBI lineage: Eukaryota > Viridiplantae > Streptophyta > Magnoliopsida > Poales > Poaceae > Saccharum > Saccharum officinarum. The sequence continues at coordinate 54,198,401 of CM036168.1, read as the reverse complement.
TCAAGTTCAATCATATGTGAACTAAGCCCGTTCGCTTCACTGAAAAGCCATGGCTGAAAGTACTGTTCGTTGATTTGTTGTGAGAGAAAAACACTGTTCCGGCTAAAAAAACAAGCTGAAAAGTACGAATTATAAGACAAGCGAACAAGGCCTTTAGGCATGCTAAGTTGCTCTTGGGAGGGTTGTGCACCTCCACGTTACGTTGCCCATCACAGGCAAGTGCACTCCAATAGCAAAGGGAGTGTTCATGCTGATGATTTCGAGCTAGCCTCTGCCTTTCTTGGATTGAATAAGGGTACCCTTGCGCATGTTAGTGCGCACAATGAATCTACTATCATAATGTCAGAAAGTAAAAACAATTTTCCTGGACTCTAGTAGGCTGTATTTATGGTTCGATTGCACAATATCGTGGCTTTGAACGGAAAAAAGAAAACATTGGAAGTGAGAACCATGCCATGGTTCCCGCATTCCCCTCAACCTCAAGCATCCTTCGTTGACAGATCTGCAGCAATCAGCTTCATAATTTGGGCATACGAAAATAACTAGTCGTGCATATACAAAAGCGTATTAAGGTAATCAGTGCTGAGTCCAACGTCCTACGAAATCTACAGCAGCACATATTGACCCAACTTAATCCCAAGCTAGCAACCAACAGCTCGTGGCCCGAATCCCTTCATCAATCAACGTAACCCTGAAACCACACCACAACCATCTCCTATTCTCCTATCGCACGTACCAAACCCTCTGAAGTCGCCGATTCCCAGCGCCCTGACGACCCATTCCTGGAATAATGGCATACACATATACTGAAATCGTCGCGGGGGTATAAGGAGAGGCTGCTTACTCCTTTGTGACGGCGATGACGTTGTCGACGAACTCCTGCAGCATTGCTGACCGCGGATTGGCGCGCCGAGCTGCGGATTAGGCTGCCTCCACCCTCCAGCTCCTTCTGGAACCACGCAGGCGGCAGGCTCGGGGTGGGAAAAGGCGACGCGAGCGACGGAGCGAGGCAACGAATCCGGAGGGCGGAAGAGGAGGATTGGGGAGAGAAAGGAAACACGGAGTCGGGCTTGGGCGGTCGGTTGGGCCCCTATTTTAGTCTTTTTTTCGTGTCGATCTTTTGAGAGTAACACAATTAATTGATCGGGAATTACCTGGTCCACATATTCGGCTCGCGCGACGCCGCGACGGAGCCGAGAGGTCCTCTCTAGAAATGACATGTGGGCCATGTGGGTTAACGCTGGGCCCGTGTGTCGTCCCGGGAATGGATAGAGTTTTCTTCCGGTCGTGTTGCGTGGCGTGGCAGAATAAACAAACTGTTTGGTTCCCAGCAGGTAAGGGAAACGATACGGGAAACATTTATAAAAAAAAACGTTACGGGAAACAGATGGCGCCGGGGGAATGGAATGCGATACTGTTTAGTTATTCGGTAATGCTACTGTCAGAATGTCCGGACGGATCGGACGCGGCTTCCGGCGCGGCTTCCCACGTCAGCGCGACTTTCCTGGGTCAAAGTCCCTAATATGTGAGTGTCTCCCCGATGGCCAGCAACACCGTACCCTTCTGACCCATGTGAAACAACGGAGCCATCGTTCCCGCGCTTCAGAGCATCCCTCCTACGGTCCCTTTGTCGGTGGGGTCGATCCCCCATGCGTTGTCTGCTTGCTCCTCCTCTTCCGAGGATTGAGCAGGTAGGCGCTCGCGTCGTCATCCGCTTCGTCCTCTGACCAGTCACGCACCATGCGGCGGCGTTTCCTGGTCGAGTCTTCTGGGCTCTCTTGTGCCCGGGAGCTCCTGACCCTCTTCTTCGATTGGTCGGGAGCGCTTGGACTCTTCTCATCACCTGCTCGGGCCCCGGCTCTGTGGTCGTCATCGACGTGCTCGTAGCACCGCTCTACGTTCTATGGTGGCGGCTCGACGCTTTGCAGGTGCTCGACTCCAGGCGCCAATGACACGAACAGGTTGTGTCTCTCCACGCCATTCACCTATATATATGCAAAGACAAGGCAACTCAGGTATTTTTACTCTATGGTGGTCGGTAGCACTTCTCGGAGCTACAGAGTTTGTTCGTTTACCTTCGGGACTGGTCAGATGAGCTTATACGCATGCTGGATTCTGCTCGGGGGAGAGTAGCTTTGGTCTGCCAAATTGAACAATTCCCCAATCCGGCGTACGTCTTCATCGCGGTCTAGGTCCTCCGAGCGCATCCTCGTCTGGTCGGCTGAACCTTGGTACTCGTATCCGCGCGTGCACTCTCCTCTGGCAAGGTTGCACACGGCGGTTGATGAAGTTCCAGGCCATAGCCGGTCTGTCCAGACAATTCCACGGGAGCAGCGCCATCAACTCCTCGACCTGCCCGGCCAGCTCTGGCCACTCATTTAAGGCCACTCTCTTCTCCGAAATATACCCGACGTCGCACAAAGTAGTGCTGTCGGGCTCTTTGCGAATGTAAAACCACTTCTTGTACCAATCTCCGAAAGAGGTGTTCCAGGGACAACTCAGGAACTCTTGCTTCATCCCATCTCAGAGCGTCAGGTACACTCCACCCGCAATTTTGGAGCCGCCTTGGGACCCCTTCTTCCTCGCAAAGATGGATAAAAACTGAAACAAGGAGGATCGAGTTGGGATGCAGATTGCAAATCCCAATCTCGTAAAACAAGCAGAGCCCTTGAAGAAACGGATGGACAGGAACCGCAAAACCCCGCTTGAATAAATCTTCAAAGACAACTATCTCACCAGGCCGAGGATTGGGGTAGCTGTCGCTACCCGCTGGACGCCATCCGGCAAGCTCCCGGTTGTGGAGCACCCACAGGCCGATGAGGTCGTTGATGGTCGTTTCGGTGAACTTCGACTTCCACCACTCCTTCCTCGTCATTTCGGCCCTTTTCGCCGCCTCCGTCTTAGCCATCTTCTACCTCTCTCGTCTCTTTGCTTTGGCTCAGATGGTGTACAGAGAGCGCGTCGCTTCTAACGGCTGCAAGGTGCGCTAATGGCGGCGGCAGAATCGGACTAGGGCACGCTGACTGGAGGAAGATGACGGTTGATTTGCAAAGACGATTGTTGGGCGTAAAATGGGGTGTTGGGCGTAAAATGGGGCGTAAAATGGGGCTCCAACACCTACTTCCATACCCATGCAAAAATAGGGTGAGTGTCCAGGCCTTGGAAAGCTAGCTTTGTATAGCCTACTAGAGGAGTAGGTGTTGGAGCCCCACACTAGAGTCCATTTGTCTTTGACGGATTCATCAAAGCTGACAGTCTGGAGCAGATCTTGGAGGCTTTCAAGCTCAGTAAAAGCTTCCTGTGTGAGAGGTAGCATAAATAGTGAATCCAAGTCCTCGGCTTACATGACGCCCTAAACTGAAATTCTGTCATTTCTGGAGAACTGCAGAAGGTGTGGGAAGGTTTCAGCAAGAATAACATGTGACCATTTATCGTCCCAGAAGAGCACCGTCGACCCATCGCCTAAGCTGCACGATGTTATACTTCGGTTGAGAGAGTTAAGCCTTAGTATATCCTTCCACCAAAAGGACCCAACCTCTCTTGCTGCATGTGGCACTTTATTTATGTAATATTTGCTCCAAACTAAATTGACCCACGGTATGTTTTCTTTGTTGTAGAACTTGTGTAGGTGTTTGAGAAGCAATGCATCGTTTTGCAGACGCAAATTTAAGATTCCAAGTCCACCTTTGTTTTTGGGGGTGATGCATCGAGGCCATGCAACGAGATTGCCACCTCTTTTGCTGTTACTATTGCCCCTCCAAAGGCATTGCTTGCGGGCTCTGTCGATGTTGTCGATCACCCCTATCGCAGCTTCAAAGTGCAGAGCGAATATGTTACCGTGGGAGTGATAGCTGAATTGATCATCTCAAGCCTGCCAGGATAAGAGAGTAACGAGGAACATGCCGATAATCTCCATTCAATTCTGTCCATCAATGGTGTGAGTTCCTCCATACGCGGCTTTGTCATACCCATTGGAAGTCCGAGGTAGGTGAAAGGCATGCTACCAGTGGAGCACCCGAATGTGCTTGCCAGGTATTGCATCTTTGCCATGTCAACATTGATCGATCATATGTGACTTATTGTAGTTCACTTTGAGTCCAGTACTCTCGGCAAAACTATTTAGGAGCGCTTTCAGGCAAAAGAGCTGGCAGGCATCTGCTTGAAGAAACATCAGTGTGTCATCGGCATATTGTACGACTAGGAATTGTGCTTCTTGCTGCCGGATGGGAGCTTTGAGTAAGTTTAGTGAAGCTGCTTTGTTGATGATGGCCTGAAGGAGCTCAGCAGCTAGGACAAATAGGAGGGGCGATAGCGGGTCCCCTTGACGGACTCCACGTCTGCATTTGAATTTTTTTCCCTAGGACACCATTGAGGATTACCGCTGAAGTGCCCGTAGATAGGATAGAGTGAATCCAAGAGAGCCATTTGTCTGGGAAACCCATGTGTCTCAGAACCTGTAGGATGGCCACATGTTCCACCGTGTTGAAGGCCTTCTCAAAGTCGAGTTTCAGGATTACGCTTCTCTTCTACTTTGCTTGCACTGATGTATATATTCGAAACTCCAAGCAAGACAATCCTGGATGGACCGATTTCTGATGAATCCATATTGGTTATGGTTAACCAAACTGAGTATGACCTGCTGGAGACGATCTGCCAGAAGCTTCGTTAGGAGCTTTAAGCTACAGTTTAGAAGTGAAATAGGCCTATAGTCACTGACCGTCTCTGGGTTGCTGATTTTCAGTACTAGGGTGATGAAGCCATCATTGAGGCTTTCAAGATTAACGGTTTCATTGTAGAAGTCATGGCAGAGTTTATAAAAATCATGCTTGATGATCGGCCAGCATTTCTTCATGAAGAGGCCATTGAAACCGTCTGGGCCAGGGGCCTTGTCTAGAGGGAGATGCCTAACCACTGAGTCAATCTCAGCTTCTGTGAAAATCTCTACCAGACCTTGCAGGTTGTTGGCAGGTTCAAACATGGTTTGCAAATCAAAGAGCATTCTAGGCTGTGTAGTAACTCCCATTCTGGTTCTGAAAGTGTTCCAAATAATGCCTGCTTTTCCATCATGGTCTTGTACCCAGACACCCTAATCATTTAGCAATTGGGGTATGCAGTTCTGTCTGTATGAAACCGTTGCCATTGCATGAAAGAATTTAGTGCATTCATCACCAAATTTGATTCTGTTCACTGTATAGCGTTTTTTTCCAGTACTCATTCTGGTAGCGCAGGAGTGTAGCTAGCTGTCTCTTGATGATGATGTGCAGGTTGGCTTCAGGGCTGAAAAGACTCCTGCACTCTTCTAAAATCTAAAGTATCCAGATATAGAATCACTGTATTACAATTTGCAATGAGAAGCTTGAGATTTGACAGTCCCTTGCTCCAGTGCGTAAGACAGTAGCGAAGCTCCTTAAATTTTGAAGTGATAACAGAAGCTGTGTCACTGTGGTTTGTTCTAGGCACTGAGGACTGTGTCCATGAAGCCGTCGTGGTCACACCAAAAATTCTCAAAACGAAATATATGTGAGCGAGGGATGATGGTGCCTATGACCACTTTGCAGGGGATATGGTTAGATGTGATTTTCGCCATTGGTAGGACCAAAGTATTTGGGTAGGATTGCGTCCAGTTCATAGGTGTAAAGAACCAATCAAGCTGCTCTAGGAGAGGTTGAGCCTGCATGTTGCGCTCTACCTTTGAGAGGTAGTTCAACAAGACCCAAGGCACCTATAGCGTCATTGAAGATCAGTGTCTTGCAGGTTACCTCCTGGTCTATTACGATCCTCTAAGGAGCGGTAAAAATTGAAATCACCAAGAAACAACCAGTTGTCATCATCTGCAACATTGTGACTGCGAAACCATGTTATGAAGTGTGAACGCTCAGGTTCGGTACACGGCCCATAAACTGTTGTAAGCTTCCAAGTCTCAAGGTTGTGAGAGGAAGTGAAAGCTAGGGTGATAGCGAATTGTTGCCGGTCTAGAACAGTGCCAGAGAAATTAGAGCTATTCCAGATGATCAAGATGCCCCCTGAGGCACCATGAGAGGGTATAAACTCAAAACTGTCAAAACGCCTGGGGCCAAAATTACGAATGAAACTAGGGTCAACATGCTCTTTTTTTTGTTTCTTGCAGACAAATAACCGAGCATGCACTTTCTTCAATTTTTTCTCTCACCGTGTCCCATTTAGCAGAAGCATTGAGCCCACGGATATTCCAACACAGAATTTGCCAATTGCAACTAGCCATAAGAACACATGTGGAAATGAAATAAGCTGCCCATGACTAGCACGAGATGGAGGGAATAAAAAGTACCCAGCATACGGGAGCATAAATAGTGCTTGATGGCTTGGACAGAACTTGCAGCTTCTGAACTTAGGCCACCCACTCTGCAGAATTTAGTTGTTTTGGTCTTCATTGGGGATATCAGGGGCGGAGGGCGCTGTCATGAGTGCATCATCTGTGAGCGCCATAGGAGCTAGACCACAAGCAATGCCCCAACTTTGGAGGGAGGCAATGGGGATTGGAGTGCTGCATTATTCATGTTCGCCAATCTTCAGAACTTCAACTTTCACAGTCTTGTGCTTCTTGTGGGGTTTATAGGAGATGCGGAAGTGAGGGGCCCCTTCTGATGCTTCCAGGCTTCTGTTAAGACGAGGACTGCGCCTGACAACTCTGTCCACTAGGGGGATTCTTGGATCAGAAGCATAGATCACAGTTGGCAGGCGAGGAAGGAGCCCATCTGACTTGGGAGTTCTTCGGAAGCTGAATTAGGCCTCGGGTGAGCTTCCATCTCCTGCATATCAAAAAGGCCCTGACTGCCAAGCATTGATGAGCCAAAAGAGTATTCAGTATCTTCAACACTACACTGGCCTATTGTTACTTGGTTGACAGCATCCTTCGCACACTTCTCTCGAAGCTGCAGGTGATGTGCGAGGACTAGGAGAGCAATGGAGCCGAAGACCGGTGACCATGGCACAATGTCTAGACCATTGGGGACAAACGGCTCATCAGCAGCTATTGCATCCTGTGTAATATCTTCCAGAACAATTCTTTCAATAGCCATAATACTAGCCGGAGCAACCAGAGGCTGAGGGGCAGTGACGCCTAGGAAGAAGTTGTCAGGCAGACCTTTCCTGTTGAAAACCAGCTGATCACTGGAGAGCCATTCAGCAACCATGCATTTGAGAGTGGTCTCATCAATGATAGACGATGCATCACTTGAAGATAAACTCTTGTCAATCAGAGAGGTGAGGAGAGAGTCCAGAGGCATGTCCTGCTCAATCTGCTCTTCGCGACAATCGAGTTGGGTTTCTGCCCCAACAATTTCTTTCCCAATAAAATCTCAGAGTCAGCTCTTGGCCAGGATTTGGGCTTCCAGATCAGCTTGGGCCGGGCTTGAGTGACAAAAGCATGAGACGTTGATTTAGGCAGCCAGACCCAGTTGGGCTTCACCCGAGTGAGACACCATTTTTTAGTATGCCCATAGTTGAAGCACTGCAGGCAACGGATAGACGACCGGCAAGCTGGGCGTAGGTGGCCCCAGGCTAGGCAACGAACGCAGCGTTGCTGGGCCAGATCACGGGCCAAGACCAAAGAAGAATTTTCCTCATGATCTAAATTTTGAATGGTCTCCAACTGTTGCAGCTGAGTGGTTGGTCCAAGATTTTCACGCTCAGGTTGAACAGAAGAAGGCTCTGATCGATGATGAGGAGAAGTGCAGCAACGATTGGAAAAAATCAACTTCTTTGGTTCGATCGGATCCAAAGTGGTTGAAAAAGAGCCAAAAGAAATACAAGAAGGTGGCTCAAATTTGTTTTTCGGAGAGGATTGCACAAGCTTCTTGACAAAATGGACCTTCTTGGTTACTTTGTCAGCGGATCTGGCCGCAGCTTTTGCCTCTCTTGGCTCTTTTTGATAGAATAGTAGACCATTCTTTTTCTTGTTCTAATTCCCAAGCACGCTTCTCCCTCTCCCAACGAGGAGTGCCATTGTTCCAAAGATGGAAATAAACATCGAAACAGGAACTGATAACTCTTTTAAGTTTGTAGACTTGAAAACCCACAGCTTTGGAAAAGACCGAGAAGCGGAAATGATAATTGCTTAGAAAAACCACGTGAAAATCCGAAGCACGGCCACCCAGGCAAGATTGAAGAGCAAGGCCGACCGAGTCCTCCATGAGGTGAAAAAGGTGACGCCGGAATGTAGCCAGAAGGAAGACGGAGCCATCGGGGGAGGGAGGGGTGGTGCACTGGTGACTTGAAGCGGCGACGAATTTCATCCTGGAACTCCAGACTAGGGTTGACATCCAAACGGGACACCAGGTCCGAACTGGATCCCATGGTGTCTAGGGACGCAGTGGCAGATTACCGGTGATCAGCATAGCCGGCGAGGTTGGTGGTGAGGGTCGTGTGTTGTAGCAGACGACATCAGGCAAGCTTCGAGCAGCGGCCCGAGCAGCCCCGCGAGAATGAGTTCAGGCAGCGGCCGAGCGGGCGTACCTGCGGGACTGGCCTCGGCTGGAGTACGTGCGGGCGAGCGGCCCCGGCGGGTAGCGGCCCCAGCGACAAGCAGCGGCCCCGGTGGGCGTACGTGCCGGCGAGCTGAGCAGCCAAGGTTAGCTATTGCTCTTGATTTCTTCCGAAAACATTGTAGCAGGTTGAGCCAAGTTAAGCTGCGTGCGCGCAGTGAAGGGGAAGATGGCAGAGCCTCCAAGGAGCACGAAGCCATAAAAATTTTGAGACGGACTTGATTGCTTCCTTGCATTTCTGTCTAAAATTAGAGTGAGAGGCATCAGTGAATCATCAATCTTCACCACCTGGAGCATTATTAATTTCTAAAACAGTGATAAAATATCAGTAAATTTTTATAAGGTCTGAACTTTTACGTTTTGATGGCTTGCATGCAAAATACTTTTTAGCCTATGTCGACCTAGCTCTATGTGCTCATGTGCTTGCTCTGAAGAATGCTCACTGTAGGAAAATAGACACTTAGCTAGCATAAATGAATTTCTTTTGATACACTTAAAGTTTGTGACTTAGTTTTGTCATTGTCTAAATAGGTTTCCCTGTTTTTCTCCAAAGTAAAACTACAAAATGCTATTTCCTATTATCTATCCAGAACTTAGAGAGACCCAATGGATCACCAGAACACAATTAAGGTATGCATATAGGTTAATCGAAGCTGCAATGGTATCCTGTAGAGATATGTTGTTTGATTTGAGATGATATATGTAGCCTCAGATGTTGCAAGTACAACTTAGTTTCTGCAGTTACTTTTTTGCAATATAGAAGCATGGTTTTTAAGGCGGTAAGGCGAGACGTGGGGAGCCACGCATTTGAGTCGACTAGACGATGCCTAGACGATCATAAGGTGAGGCAAGGCGACGCCATATGATTTATAATAAACTTCAAAGCAGCAGCACGAAGAGGGGATAAAAAGGAAAATAAAGAAAAATAAAAGAAGGACAAGGCAAAAAAAAAACGCCCAGCCCAGTAGCCAGCCCATAAAGCCTCCCAGACATGTTGCCTGACCTACTTGAGGTTGTTGATGCAAAAGTGGATCTGCAAACACAAAGGGCTAATACCCAATCCGATATTCAAAGCGTGACAGTCGATTGGACCTGTTAATTGACAAGGATGATAACTCGAGTACTTTGGTTCTGACAACAGCGATACGCCCGGAAGCCACGGCCAAGAGGTACTCACACGGAACTCGAGGATCGTCGAAGGTCGTACTGAAGCGATGCAGCTCGTCGAATCGATGAGAACTCGTAAAAAGAAAAATATGCAAATTGACGAAGTTGCCGAAAAGTAAGTAGATACAAATAGGAGTAAAATTGATTTGATATTTGATTGATATATTTTTTTACATTGTCCCTCTGTCTATATTTATACTCTGATCTGAAGAAACATAACCAGACACGACTAGGATACCGAGTCCATATTTAAGGAAAAACGTGACTCTTACATGAATCATACTCTAACAAATATAGAAAAGGAAAACAACACCTATCTACTTCCTTGTACGCCTTAATTATGATGAAATTTTCATCGGTCTTGTAACACCCTAGGTGTTGATCACCAATTAAATAGTGGGTTTAAGATCAAACATGATAAATTAAGTGGAGATGACAATATCAAGGTCAACCTATGGAGATGAGCCTAACCTAAAGTGGATGTTGCATCATTGCTTTGCATATAGGTCCCTTTTCAAAGATATATGTTTGGATGGTGTTATTGCCATATCTTTATGTGCCTCACCTTGGTACCTATCTATATTGATCCCTGGAAAAGTTTCATGAAGTTTGGAATCAAAAAGTCACATGAAATGATGAGTTATATGCTTGTTTGGATTATAACTAAAACCTACACTTTTGTGCAACCTATGCATGGTGTGTATGTTTGGAACTCTACAACACCTTAACTACACTTAGGACACTTAATGGAACAATGTTCATGTTGATCATTTTGCCTAAATGTGCTTCTAAGTGATGGTTGACCATGTATGGACCCTGGAACACTTTTGTTTGACCGTTTCAAAAGTGTGACCTAGAAGTTTTGCATGACTGTGCACCCTTTTACAAAGTTGTAGAGAATTTTATAAGGAACAAACTTTGTTTAAGAGTCAAGTCATGAAAATGTGTGGAACATGATCAAAAAGGGCCCACAAGTCTGAAATAGGGCTGATTTCAGCACTTAGACATTTAAAGCCCTGATTTCAGTATCTTCGACGTTGGCATCTCACGTTTTCCAAATTTTGTTGAGTAACTCTAGTGGAGCCAAAAATAAAAGTTGGAAACAATTCGTTGGAGAACAACATGTAAAGAGCTAGGATCAATTTGATCAAGTTTAGCATGGCAAAACCCCAAAACCGAGCCCTAGCTCAACGTGTTGACACTGGTAATTTTGGGACTAATTATCTCCTAATCTACAGCTCCAATGACTATGACCCCTAAATAGAAATTGTAGAGCATACTGAGATGAACAACTTTTCTTTTTGGCCCATATCCAAATTCGGCCCATAGCTGGCCCAAACATGGCCCCCAAGTCAGACTGAGGCACGCACACCACGTGTTCGGTGATTTGCCTGCGTGTCGGCCATGCACCAGAGCAGCTTCGCCATGGACGCCGCGTGCCCTCCGCGTGTCTGCGCCCTTGCCTCGCCTGCGTGGATGTGGAGAGTCCCAGGGCGCTCACCGAGCTCCATTCCACGCTCCCTCTCGCCTTCACTCCCTCCTCGCTCTCGGGTGCTCGTTCACGCAGAGCGCGGCCACAGCCGCCATTGCCGAGCCAAGCCGAGCTCCGCGGCCGGCCGCTACAGGCAAGCCCGGCCGAGTGGAGCCCTTCCGTGCAGGGCGCGAGTCTCCTGGCACTCCACCGCCCTCGACACCGCCGTTTTCCCTGGCCGTATCGCCACTGTGACGGCCGCCGGCGAGCTACGCCTCCGTGCGCCGCACATGCTCATGGCCGAGCTCCATGGCCGCCGGTGTTCCTCCAACTCCGAGCCTCCTTGTCCTCAACCGTGCTTAGCACCACCTTGACCTCATCGCACCGCCTGCGAAGCGCCCCTTCCTCGGCCCCGTTGACCGCCGGCAAGCTCCAGCGACGGAGCCGCCGCGGCAGCACCGCCGGTCACCGTGGTCAGGCGGTCCCGAGCCACCCCAGGCTGTGGCAAGGCCACCTGCGGTTGCGCCTGAGCACCGCGGTCCTTTCCCGCCGCTTCCGCGACGCCGGTGAGGCCCTCATCGCTCGGAGCAGCGAGCTCCGGCGTGAGCGCCGCCGCCTCCCCTGTTTCCCCATCGGCAGGCGGGAGGAGCGGGCGATTTCCCTCTCTCTGTCTCTCGGTGTGAGTATGACAAGCGGGCCCGACCGGACCGTGGGGCCCACATGTCGGTTAAGCGGTGACAGAGTTTGGGTATATGTTGGGTGTGCCTAGCAATTTCAGTTGGGGTTGGATTTATTCTGGTTTTGGATTTTAATTTTATGTTAAATCTTCTAAAATCCATATCGCATGCTAAGAAACCCCAAAAATAGTAAATATGGACTTTTTGGGAACCTTGAGAAGAGATCTATGTAATAGAGTCATAATATGTTACATGTTTGTAGAAGTTTTCTGATGTTTTTATTTAAGCTTTAAAAATGCTCTAAAATGCTTATAAACTTGACCAGAGCCATATCTTGAGTTTTAGATATCCAAAAATAGTGATTCTTGTTTTGTTAATTTTGTGATGACATGTACTTGCTAGGAAAAATATTAAACACCCTAGTTGTTCACTGTTTTCTTAGGGTTTTGGTTTGACCTTGTTAAATAAAGAAAATTACATTTTATTACTTGTCATTTTATATCTTGAGTTGTGATGCTCCAAATGATGTGAAATTTTTATGGTAGGCTTGTCATGCTATGTATGTACTGTGGTATAAATTTCATGGTCATTGCTTATTGTGTGATCTAGTTATTGAGTTAACTTGTTTATGGCTTAATAAATAGTTTATAAATAATATATAAATGATAAAATAGAAAATGTTGTTCCTTAGCTTAGTATGATGTTTATCTATCATATTGATTCATGCTATGACCATGTGTTCATAGAAAATATGGAGTTTTAGGTTTAACTTGCTCTCACATGATTATTGCAATAGCTATTTGTCTTTTTCATAGAGGTTGTTATACATGTCCAAATGGCTTGAAATTTGGACAGTAGACTTTTGGGAGCATTAGTAGGACATGGTAAATTTGGTAGAATTTATTGTGCACTTTTGATAGGTGTTCATAATTCCACCTATTTATCTAAATAAATTAAGAAAATGTATTAAAAGAATTTATTTAGTAATTGACACTATGTTTTCTGGTGTTCATTAGTCATATATGAAATGTTGGTAAAGTTGGTTTTACCTAATTATGTACTTGCAACATAAGTTAATAATTATTTCTTGCAAACGAGTTTTCTGGACAGATCTAGGAACTTAGCAAAGTTCTTCATGATAATGTGCTTTGTTGTGAAACGTATTTATACAAAAGTTGTAGATAATTCATGTATCTAGCTTCTGTTAAAATTTGGTATCATTTGGTCAAATAGTTTTTGAGTTATAGATGTTTAAAGTCAGGTCCCAGATTTGGTTGCTCTCTGTTTGGAGCAGACCAGATTCTGTAGTTTCATCTTTTAGACCTATTAAACTTGGGAATCAGGCTTAGGTGATATTAAATGAATTGTAGAAAATTTCATAAGCTTTCCATAATGTCTTCTTGCAAGTCATTTGGAGCTGTAGATCTCCAGTTATGATTAAATTACTCAGCTGTTGGTCTGATGTCCAGAAGGTAGCAATTTCTAGTTCTAGTACTTTGATTAACTTTGTCATGCTTGGGTATTGAAGTGTGACTCATATCTTTGATGATACTTGGGTGGTACCCTGTGATCTTGTGAGACTTATTTCTTGATTGATGTGCTTGCCCTCTTCTATGTTATGTCTTAATGAGGATTAAGTTAATTAGCTCTAGGGTTTATGTGAACTTTGGTATGCTTGCTTGATTACTTTGTTTATTGCACTCCTATGCATTCATACATATGCATTGTTGCACCTCATATAGGTACGCTAGCAGAAACGTGTGAAGGACGTGATGTGGAGCTAACCAGAAGATGGTGTTGGTGGATCCATCCCGAAGATGGAAAGATCGGACAAGTGCTAGAATGAGGGAATGCTCGCCAAGCGAATTTCTTCTGACATACTCTAACTTGAGTCGGATCCCAGGCAAGCCCCGGAGCATTATAAGCCTCCTATCTTTAAAGCAATTAATTCTATATATGTTATAAGTATTGTTGCATTAAGTGATAGGAGTTGGTTAGAAACCCTTGCTGCATTATATCATTCCTTGTCCAAATATATGAATCCTTGAATCCTACATAGATTAGGATCGAGTAGATGCTTAGCCCTGCTTTAAGCGGTAGAAGTCAGGTGATTTCCTGTCACCTGCGAGATATAGGGATATTCATATATGGCACGGTTGGCTATATTTGCTATCATGGAATGGAACCATGTGTTAATAAAATGAAATGAGACCGGGCGGGATGACGATAGTGAAGCAACAAGGCATGGAGGTCTTGGGTGTGAATCTATCCTCGTCTGAGTCGTTTAAGGACCGATTCGCTGTACGTCCTTGAGTCATGTTGAACGCAGTCTAACACTTAGTTGGCCGGATAAGCCGTTCCGACCGCGAAGCCGAGTAATGTGGTTCAGGCCGGGAATCGAATGGTAGGTTGCTTCTTGGAGGAGAGAAAGGATGTGCTTGGGGACATTGGCGTGAGACCAAGGGGGGGTTAGAGTCCCTATCACCTGGCAGAGTGTCGCCCTTGGGGTCGCGACATTATTCGGACCCGCGATTCCTGAATCATATGAAAAGGTGACCTGTGCGACCCTGGCAGGGGTCTGCACGGTGAGTGTTAGAAATACCCCTCCAGCTGGATAGGAATTCGATTCGAATCGCCGTCGCTCCCGGTTAGTGAGCACTTGACTTGAGCAGCGGCAACGTAGATTCCATTAAATTGAACGGATGGTTAATTGGATCACGATGGAAAGGTTGTCTCAATTTATACCTGCTATGGTTAATATTGTTTGCTCCTAATAAAGTGAGTGCTCTAGTATAGGTGCTAATATAGATGACAGGTTAATGATAATTAACTTGATGCTTAAGCATTAATGATTACTTATCCATAATAAGCTTTTATGCAAAATGTTGTCAAGCTAGCCCACCTTATATCAGCATTGCATGATCCTTGGTGTCACTTTATTTCTGGTTTCTGACGGGTAAGTCTAGCTGAGTACTTTGTCGTACTCAGGGTTTTATCCCCACTTGTTGCAGGTTGTGATGTATCATGGCAGCTGCAAGAGTTGGTTGACTCCTGCCGTAAAGGCGGAGTGTGATCATGGGCATGATCCTTCTGAGCTACCTTATCTCTAATGCTGTTGTTGGAAGTCGACCGTGGTACTGGCATGTATTTGAAATAAGAAAAATGTTAGTTTCAAATTACTTTGCTTCCGCTACTTTTCAATGTAAGTTCTAATAACTTTGTTGAACTCCGATGTATATTGAATTACTTGTGAAATGGTTGTAACATGTGACTTGTTATGTTGAATCACTACGATCTTGGCTTGTATGTTGGTTGGTTTGAAATCCCTCGTGATTTCATTGGACTACCGGAGTTATATGGGCTCAAGTGCGAGAATTTGATCATTTCGGTGATTGTTTTTGTACTTGTACTCTTATAATTTGGACGGTTCTGTTACAGCTGGTATCGGAACAAGATTCAACATTAAACTTGTCGTATGTGTATTTAAAACAAATGTTTTGTTTTATAAAATCAGTTTTATCAACTTATAGCTATATATAGGTTTGCCAAATCTAAATTTTAAACCTAAGTATGCCAGTGGTCAATTTTCTTATTGCCCATATAAGGATTATTAGGTGGCTTATATAAGTACTAACTTGGGGGTTTTTCATTTATGCATCTACGCCCAGGCCAAGGTATGTATGTGTGATGACTCTCCCACACTATGCTACCCAGTGTGTCAGATTAGGGGTAGCCTTCATATATGAAATAGCCATATATGTTGCTAGTTTACTTTTATGCAACGTCGCACCTACGCTCAGGTAAGTGTGAGTTGTGAGAGCATGACCGTATAACCTGCGGTCTAGGGGAGAGCTAGTTTTGGTTACTGGATTATTTACATGTTACACACATGTATATATGAAGGTACTTAATTGTGGGTGATTGAATGATTCGGGTAGTTTTGGTGCTACATGTATATATATGGGGGTATATGTACATGGGTGTACTTAGAATTTTACTTCTCTGCTTTCATTGTGTGCTATATTGGGAAATGTTGGGCTGCAATGAAACTTTTCTGCGGGTACGCTAACCACGAATGCGTAAGTCGAATGTAGCTGACGACTAGCTATATATCGAGAGAGTGTGTGTTATGCCACCGACATAGAACGTGATCGCCACCTTAGGTTGGCAATCTGGTGAGGACGAATAGGACGAAGCATGCATCTTCATGATTGTTGCTTTATGCATAGCTATGCTCCTCTCACCCTTGTTGTAGTGATGCTTTTGTGGTTATATTGTTGTTTTCTGTAGTTATGGAAAATACCAAAGTTGTAGCTAACTTACTCATCTAGCTTGTCCTAAAATTTCATGACCCTAGGCCTTATGGTTTGAGAGTTATAACTTTTAAAAGTTTACTATCAGGCTTTGCTTATGCTCTAAATAGATCTGAATGTTTGGTTTGTTTGACCTATGTGTATAGGGAATCATGTCTCGGAGATAATAGAAGTGTAGTACTTTTTCTAAGCTTTCCAAAATGTCCTATAGCACTAATTTTGGTGGTCGAAATTTCTAGTTGTGAGCTTGCCAAGTGGAATGACAGAATCTGTCCACATCTGGGCAGAGATGTCTTCTTTGTCTTGTTTGGCCTTGTTAGCTGTAGAATCATCTTATGATGATAATAAAAAAGTTATAGACAACTTAATAAGATTTACATAAAGTTAAGGCTCAGCCTTGTTGTGTACCTAGAACTCCAGTTATGCATTTTTGAAGTTCTTGTCAGTTTTCTGTCCATATTGGTACAGAACTGAAACATTAGCATTTTTGGTCATGTTAATCTATGAATTTGATTTTGGTATGAATAACTAAAGTGTAGCCATCTTCCTAAGCTTCCTAGAAAGTCTAGGATCACCTTTTTTAGATGTCTACAACCTCAGTTATGGTAGAAACAAGTAACTACTGTGCTGCTGTCCAGATTCTGGGCACATGCTAAGTTGGCCTCTTTAACTAACGTTTGTTTGGACTAAACTTGTAGTTAGTTCATGCTTGAGATAAATGCTTATTTTGGGTGAGCCTTGTGCTTTATATTGGTTGCTTAAGCCCATTGTTTGAATTTTCTCAAATGATTGCTTGATTGTGATGTTGTATGTATGCTTGTTATCTTGGTAGTGCCCTAGTTGTCACCTCGTTTGTCCTCGGTGAGCATACGAGGGTCACATAGCTTTAGCCTAGAACAACATTCATGTTACGTAATTGTATGGTTGTTGTCTTCAATTAGGTTTTCTCTCTTAGGAGCCTGAGCCTGTAGACTTGGTGGTTAGCCCTTGAATGTTTGTATCCATGCCTTTGCTTGCCCGAAAGCCCAAAGTTTAGTTCTCCTATTTATTTGCATGAGCCGTGGATGTTTTGCAACCCTTTCTGTGTGAAGACCCTTGTCGTCTGACCAACTAAGTTAACTTTTATCAACGCTAGCCTTTGACCATGGTTCGTACGTTGCCAGTTGTGGAGACCGTACCCAAATCCATGTTGGACCTTCCGGTTACCTCTCCCAAAGGTTAGTTAGTGTGACACCACGTCTCTCTGCTATGGCCTCTAAATCGTATGCTTGCAAATTTGTGCATCTACCTTATCAACCCAATTTGTGCCATTTGAAATTCCTTATCGGGCGTATGTTCAGTAATGGTGTTACGATTAGCATTCTATGGTGCCGCGACGAAACCTAGGGCCTCCTTGTGACCGGCCGGCACATGGTTGTGCTACTGGGCACACGCTGGTATCGAGGTTGCTAGTCATAGCCCATTATGGAACTACATCGATGTGGGTTTTCTTGTGAGATGTTCCTTGGTTATCTCTCTATATCGTATCGTAAGATCCATATCTTAGACCAAAAGTAGTGGAGCTTCCTTCTGAAGTTACTAAGAGGATAACCTTTGAAGAACAGGTTACTGACATAAACATTAACAGACTGCAATAGGTGGTAGACAAGTGACTCTATTTAGTTGTCCTAGTTTTGACGAACGTATCTAGTGAGTAAAGTATCTCATCTCTGTTGGATAAAAAGGACACACAACACTTAACATTGGATAAGTCATTCGTTGGATAAGAATCGATCGTCACATTATGCAAGTCTTAACCTCTGAATGCATAATGACCATACCATCGCAATCAACCATCTCTATTGTGACTCCTTATCTGCTGACTTCGATGGCAACCATCTGTTCTGCATCAACCATAGTATTGTGATCAAGAATGAAGAATTGGAACTTTTTAGTGTTGAGAGACAACTAATTAATTACCAATAGGAAGGTTAATCTCTAGCTAGGTAACGACTCTTTGGTAGCTATGAAGGCTATGTCTTACAGAGCAATAACCAACAAGAAGTTAATTAACTAGTCAACAACTTGCATGGTATTCTATCTTCTAGAGCCATTGTGACCAAGTCAATTCCATCTTGGACAATCACACAGAAAGTGCAAGGTGTTCTATCAGCTAAAGCGAAGAATTAGAGGAAGCATGACCTAGTTTCAATTAGCATCCTTGTGCCCATAGGTGCCACAAATGGTTTGTCCATAACTTTATTGGACGAAGTGTCAAGGAATATTCAGAAGCGGTTCCTTAGCCTTGTAGGAATGTTCTCCAGGCAGAATATATGTTTTGCCCTGCAAAAGTAACCTGCAAGTTCAAAGCGTGTGCATCCTCGGATTGGTATGTAAATTAATAGTCGAGATCTGCTGTTGGATGGCCCTTTTGAGGTCTCACAGATACTAGTTTACACTCTTTCATTTGCTTTTGCTTTCTCGTATCCCTAATGTACGAGCAGCCTTGGTTTCTGCAAATCAATTTATACCATCGCGAATCAAAAGCAATTTGAAAAGTGTCAAACAACAGATTTCCATCTTAGAGCTGCTGTTTGATCCTAAAAAGGAAGCCTCAAGGTGAAAGTTGGCCTGACAAAGTTGTTATGCTGCAAGTCAACTCAACTTACAATACAACTATGTCACCAAGGAAAATTTTACTCAATCGCTTGGCGGTAGACTACTCCCCGCGGTTTAGTAAATATTACAACTTTTGTTGTCCTTAAGGCCTCGTTACATCTTTCTTTGGGAATTATTTTCCAATGATGACATACTTTGGTACCTTATACATGTTTTTACCAGAGGTTGCATCTGATTCAACCCAGATAACTGTTGTCTTTGGATAAAAGAATCTTATTAACTGTTGGCAGAAATAGGAAGCCGACAGAGTCAGCTATCACATTCTCTAACCATCGACAGACTCAGATAATACAGTGTTGTCACCAGAGAAAGAGAACTGCACACATGGGACCACAAGTAGTTTTCCATTAGTTGGTGTCTAAATGAATGAACATTTACGACCAACATAGACCTTGTCTATTGGTTAGTCAGTATTCTATGGCCTCAGAGTATATTTGTCATCTATGATCTCACCCTTTTGGAAAGTTGTACCCAAGCCATTTTGGTAGAGAACTGCCTTTCGAGACCGTGTGAACATAGAGTCATTTCAACGAGTATACTTGTGAATATTTCGGTCTAATGTCAAGTTTATATAGCCTATGTTGTTCTCATTAGAGAGTCAGATACTTGTGAGTGGTTCACTCATGGACCAAATGATCTCCGTACACTGAGAATGCAGTATGTGCTATCTTGGATTCCTCCCAAAGTAACAATGCTTCATAGAAGTCAATGAAGGAAATTCTTCAGACAAATTTTACCATAAAGAGTAAGTATCAAAAAGTGCCTTTGACCAAATTGTTCACCGACGTTGAAGCTTTTAGTTGAATGCTATAGCAGATGTTAGGAACTAGATAACGTGTCTCTCTTCCTTAAAAGATCTTCAATTCCGAATCTCGGGACGCGATTCTTTTAAGGGGGGAGGGCTGTAACACCCTAGGTGTTGATCACCAATTAAATAGTGGGTTTAAGATCAAACATGATAGATTAAGTGGAGATGACAATATCAAGGTCAACCTATGGAGATGAGCCTAACCTAAAGTGGATGTTGCATCATTGCTTTACATATAGGTCCCTTTTCAAAGATATATGTTTGGATGGTGTTATTGCCATATCTTCATGTGCCTCACCTTGGTACCTATCTATATTGATCCCTGGAAAAGTTTCATGAAGTTTGGAATCAAAAAGTCACATGAAATGATGAGTTATATGCTTGTTTGGATTATAACTAAAACCTACACTTTTGTGCAACCTATGCATGGTGTGTATGTTTGGAACTCTACAACACCTTAACTACACTTAGGACACTTAATGGAACAATGTTCATGTTGATCATTTTGCCTAAATGTGCTTCTAAGTGATGGTTGACCATGTATGGACCCTGGAACACTTTTGTTTGACCGTTTCAAAAGTGTGACCTAGAAGTTTTGCATGACTGTGCACCCTTTTACAAAGTTGTAGAGAATTTTATAAGGAACAAACTTTGTTTAAGAGTCAAGTCATGAAAATATGTGGAACATGATCAAAAAGGGCCCACAAGTCTGAAATAGGGCTGATTTCAGCACTTAGACATTTAAAGCCCTGATTTCAGTATCTTCGACGTTGGCATCTCACGTTTTCCAAATTTTGTTGAGTAACTCTAGTGGAGCCAAAAATAAAAGTTGGAAACAATTCGTTGGAGAACAACATGTAAAGAGCTAGGATCAATTTGATCAAGTTTAGCATGGCAAAACCCCAAAACCGAGCCCTAGCTCAACGTGTTGACACTGGTAATTTTGGGACTAATTATCTCCTAATCTACAGCTCCAATGACTATGACCCCTAAATAGAAATTGTAGAGCATACTGAGATGAACAACTTTTCTTTTTGGCCCATATCCAAATTCGGCCCATAGCTGGCCCAAACATGGCCCCCAAGTCAGACTGAGGCACGCACACCACGTGTTCGGTGATTTGCCTGCGTGTCGGCCATGCACCAGAGCAGCTTCGCCATGGATGCCGCGTGCCCTCCGCGTGTCTGCGCCCTTGCCTCGCCTGCATGGATGTGGAGAGTCCCAGGGCGCTCGCCGAGCTCCATTCCACGCTCCCTCTCGCTTTCACTCCCTCCTCGCTCTCGGGTGCTTGTTCACGCAGAGCGCGGCCACAGCCGCCATTGCCGAGCCAAGCCGAGCTCCGCGGCCGGCCGCTACAGGCAAGCCCGGCCGAGTGGAGCCCTTCCGTGCAGGGCGCGAGTCTCCTGGCACTCCACCGCCCTCGACACCGCCGTTTTCCCTGGCCGTATCGCCACTGTGACGGCCGCCGGCGAGCTACGCCTCCGTGCGCCGCACATGCTCATGGCCGAGCTCCATGGCCGCCGGTGTTCCTCCAACTCCGAGCCTCCTTGTCCTCAACCGTGCTTAGCACCACCTTGACCTCGTCGCACCGCCTGCGAAGCGCCCCTTCCTCGGCCCTGTTGACCGCCGGCAAGCTCCAGCGACGGAGCCGCCGCGGTAGCACCGCCGGTCACCGTGGTCAGGCGGTCCCGAGCCACCCCAGGCTGTGGCAAGGCCACCTGCGGTTGCGCCCGAGCACCGCGGTCCTTTCCCGCCGCTTCCGCGACGCCGGTGAGGCCCTCATCGCCCGGAGCAGCGAGCTCCGGCGTGAGCGCCGCCGCCTCCCCTGTTTCCCCATCGGCAGGCGGGAGGAGCGGGCGATTTCCCTCTCTCTGTCTCTCGGTGTGAGTATGACAAGCGGGCCCGACCGGACCGTGGGGCCCACATGTCGGTTAAGCGGTGACAGAGTTTGGGTATATGTTGGGTGTGCCTAGCAATTTCAGTTGGGGTTGGATTTATTCTGGTTTTGGATTTTAATTTTATGTTAAATCTTCTAAAATCCATATCGCATGCTAAGAAACCCCAAAAATAGTAAATATGGACTTTTTGGGAACCTTGAGAAGAGATCTATGTAATAGAGTCATAATATGTTACATGTTTGTAGAAGTTTTCTGATGTTTTTATTTAAGCTTTAAAAATGCTCTAAAATGCTTATAAACTTGACCAGAGCCATATCTTGAGTTTTAGATATCCAAAAATAGTGATTCTTGTTTTGTTAATTTTGTGATGACATGTACTTGCTAGGAAAAATATTAAACACCCTAGTTGTTCACTGTTTTCTTAGGGTTTTGGTTTGACCTTGTTAAATAAAGAAAATTACATTTTATTACTTGTCATTTTATATCTTGAGTTGTGATGCTCCAAATGATGTGAAATTTTTATGGTAGGCTTGTCATGCTATGTATGTACTGTGGTATAAATTTCATGGTCATTGCTTATTGTGTGATCTAGTTATTGAGTTAACTTGTTTATGGCTTAATAAATAGTTTATAAATAATATATAAATGATAAAATAGAAAATATTGTTCCTTAGCTTAGTATGATGTTTATCTATCATATTGATTCATGCTATGACCATGTGTTCATAGAAAATATGGAGTTTTAGGTTTAACTTGCTCTCACATGATTATTGCAATAGCTATTTGTCTTTTTCATAGAGGTTGTTATACATGTCCAAATGGCTTGAAATTTGGACAGTAGACTTTTGGGAGCATTAGTAGGACATGGTAAATTTGGTAGAATTTATTGTGCACTTTTGATAGGTGTTCATAATTCCACCTATTTATCTAAATAAATTAAGAAAATGTATTAAAAGAATTTATTTAGTAATTGACACTATGTTTTCTGGTGTTCATTAGTCATATATGAAATGTTGGTAAAGTTGGTTTTACCTAATTATGTACTTGCAACATAAGTTAATAATTATTTCTTGCAAACGAGTTTTCTGGACAGATCTAGGAACTTAGCAAAGTTCTTCATGATAATGTGCTTTATTGTGAAACTTATTTATACAAAAGTTGTAGATAATTCATGTATCTAGCTTCTGTTAAAATTTGGTATCATTTGGTCAAATAGTTTTTGAGTTATAGATGTTTAAAGTCAGGTCCCAGATTTGGTTGCTCTCTGTTTGGAGCAGACCAGATTCTGTAGTTTCATCTTTTAGACCTATTAAACTTGGGAATCAGGCTTAGGTGATATTAAATGAATTGTAGAAAATTTCATAAGCTTTCCATAATGTCTTCTTGCAAGTCATTTGGAGCTGTAGATCTCCAGTTATGATTAAATTACTCAGCTGTTGGTCTGATGTCCAGAAGGTAGCAATTTCTAGTTCTAGTACTTTGATTAACTTTGTCATGCTTGGGTATTGAAGTGTGACTCATATCTTTGATGATACTTGGGTGGTACCCTGTGATCTTGTGAGACTTATTTCTTGATTGATGTGCTTGCCCTCTTCTATGTTATGTCTTAATGAGGATTAAGTTAATTAGCTCTAGGGTTTATGTGAACTTTGGTATGCTTGCTTGATTACTTTGTTTATTGCACTCCTATGCATTCATACATATGCATTATTGCACCTCATATAGGTACGCTAGCAGAAACGTGTGAAGGACGTGATGTGGAGCTAACCAGAAGATGGTGTTGGTGGATCCATCCCGAAGATGGAAAGATCGGACAAGTGCTAGAATGAGGGAATGCTCGCCAAGCGAATTTCTTCTGACATACTCTAACTTGAGTCGGATCCCAGGCAAGCCCCGGAGCATTATAAGCCTCCTATCTTTAAAGCAATTAATTCTATATATGTTATAAGTATTGTTGCATTAAGTGATAGGAGTTGGTTGGAAACCCTTGCTGCATTATATCATTCCTTGTCCAAATATATGAATCCTTGAATCCTACATAGATTAGGATCGAGTAGATGCTTAGCCCTGCTTTAAGCGGTAGAAGTCAGGTGATTTCCTGTCACCTGCGAGATATAGGGATATTCATATATGGCACGGTTGGCTATATTTGCTATCGTGGAATGGAACCATGTGTTAATAAAATGAAATGAGACCGGGCGGGATGACGATAGTGAAGCAACGAGGCATGGAGGTCTTGGGTGTGAATCTATCCCCGTCTGAGTCGTTTAAGGACCGATTCGCTGTACGTCCTTGAGTCATGTTGAACGCAGTCTAACACTTAGTTGGCCGGATAAGCCGTTCCGACCGCGAAGCCGAGTAATGTGGTTCAGGCCGGGAATCGAATGGTAGGTTGCTTCTTGGAGGAGAGAAAGGATGTGCTTGGGGACATTGGCGTGAGACCAAGGGGGGTTAGAGTCCCTATCACCTGGCAGAGTGTCGCCCTTGGGGTCGCGACATTATTCGGACCCGCGATTCCTGAATCATATGAAAAGGTGGCCTGTGCGACCCTGGCAGGGGTCTGCACGGTGAGTGTTAGAAATACCCCTCCAGCTGGATAGGAATTCGATTCGAATCGCCGTCGCTCCCGGTTAGTGAGCACTTGACTTGAGCAGCGGCAACGTAGATTCCATTAAATTGAACGGATGGTTAATTGGATCACGATGGAAAGGTTGTCTCAATTTATACCTGCTATGGTTAATATTGTTTGCTCCTAATAAAGTGAGTGCTCTAGTATAGGTGCTAATATAGATGACAGGTTAATGATAATTAACTTGATGCTTAAGCATTAATGATTACTTATCCATAATAAGCTTTTATGCAAAATGTTGTCAAGCTAGCCCACCTTATATCAGCATTGCATGATCCTTGGTGTCACTTTATTTCTGGTTTCTGACGGGTAAGTCTAGCTAAGTACTTTGTCGTACTCAGAGTTTTATCCCCACTTGTTGCAGGTTGTGATGTATCATGGCGGCTGCAAGAGTTGGTTGACTCCTGCCGTAAAGGCGGAGTGTGATCATGGGCATGATCCTTCTGAGCTTCCTTATCTCTAATGCTGTTGTTGGAAGTCGACCGTGGTACTGGCATGTATTTGAAATAAGAAAAATGTTAGTTTCAAATTACTTTGCTTCCGCTACTTTTCAATGTAAGTTCTAATAACTTTGTTGAACTCCGATGTATATTGAATTACTTGTGAAATGGTTGTAACATGTGACTTGTTATGTTGAATCACTACGATCTTGGCTTGTATGTTGGTTGGTTTGAAATCTCTCGTGATTTCATTGGACTACCGGAGTTATATGGGCTCAAGTGCGAGAATTTGATCATTTCGATGATTGTTTTTGTACTTGTGCTCTTATAATTTGGACGGTTCTGTTACAGGTCTCCTCTCCATCGGCATGCTTTCCGTCATCACAAGCTTCATCGGCAGCAGTCTTCAGATCTTCCTTCATCAGCATCGACAATAAGATCTCCGATCTTGTCAGCAACGCCTCTGAGTATAAGTCAAACAACAACCTTTCCATCGGTTACCACCATTCATTAGCAATAATCCTCACAAGCTGATCTTCATCGGCACCCTTCTACCAACGTAATACAATAACTTTCCTTCTGTCGATTAGCCCACTCTGATCATTTTGACACGTGCCAAAAATGGTGTCAACACATGCCCCCCAATTTCGGAGTATAAAATCATTAATGTTCCGAAATTTACTCTAAACAATGATTGCCTTTACTCAATTATCTAACTCATCCTCCAAGCATGACATAATCTGTTACCAAATCCAATCGAATCCAGCCCTGATTCACGCGTCTCAGTAAATATCGCACAATCTTCAATCACTCTCGTTCCGATTATGGTTAAGATACAAAAGCAATAGTCCATCAGCAAGAACCGAACATAGTACTACTGCCAATCTTGGAATTAGAATATCCTGTACACCGAGATTTCTTCCGAGTCATGATTGCTTGCCATCAAACCACCTGCACAATTCCTTGATTATCGTGCGAACAGTTACCATATCCATCTGAACTACCTCGACCTACATGCGTGCGGCAGAGAGATAAGTCCAGAATGCCCCCATTCCAATCGGCCTATAAATACATCTCTCTCAAATGCTCGTCTTCTACCCTTAGACTCCAACCTTCAACACCTTCTCTCTCCGGCGGCGACCCCAACGAGCAACCGTGCGACCCCAACCAGCAAGAACCTTCCCCAGCGGCAACCTCGAGTCTCTAGCCATGTCTCTATCCTTCTCAAGATAATGGCAATCAACTTCGATGTCCCTGCGGTTTGTTTCACCTTCATCCCCTTTTACTGCAATTTCTTTTGCCCTTATAAGTTCATATAGTTGGTGATTTTCTTTCTCTTTTTCTCTGTTCTTTTGATCCTCCAAACTTAGAAACTATGCAATAAGCTAGTCATCCCAACCAATCAGCCGCACATCCAATGTTTAGGTTCAATGGGCAATCCAGATCCAACCGATTTGATTAATATAGAGACTAACAAAATTCCCTTCAGAGCCCAGAATTTCTCTTTAAATTTATGGAAGGATACCTTCCGATCTTGGCCTAAAACCACTAAGGGGTGGAAAGATTGGTATCTGAGGGTAATCGGGTCGATGCAGGTGTACTGGGTAGAGCGAAAACTAGACCAATGCATCAAACTGTCCATTGCCGATATGCAAAAGAATGAGTCGATGATGATCGCTGCCGCTTATTTCTGGTCAGACACAACAAATACCTTCATGTTTAGACACGGCCCAGCTACTCCCACTCTTGCTGATGTGCACATGCTCACCGGCTTAGATATTTCAACTGCCGATGATGCCTCCGTTTACGACAGAAAATCTAAGTACACGGTGAATACCCGTAACATCGGTGGTTGGACAGGGTATATCCAAGAATACAGGAAGACCGGGACAGTTGGTCAAAGGGAACACGCCACATTCCTAAACATGTGGTTAGAAAAATTCATTTTTTGTGGTTGATCGGTAGGGCCAACCAATGCTTACCTCCCCGCAGCTGAACTACTGGTCAACGGTGTAAGGTTCCCTCTTGGCCGATATCTCCTGAGTTCCACTTATCACCTCTTACATCAAGTGTCTCAGAAGCTTCTGCTTGGTGAACCCATCAGCAACTTAGGAGGCCCATGGTGGTTCATTAACATGTGGCTGAATGCCCACATGCACAAACGCTTGCAATGGGATTTTTTTGCTCAGCAATTCCCGCGAGATATCGCCGAAGACTATGAACTTGGAGATGAAGAATCGGCAACATGCCCACCCCTCAACTTTGGTGAAGCCATAATAGTTCTTCCTGGGGCAGAGGCCAACGAAGATCAGATCGGCCGATTTTTCCAAAGCTTTTACAACGGTCTCTCCCGTGATCATCGGGCCTGGATGCCCTATATAGATGAAGAAGCCAGATTCCCCCTTCTCTTCAATTTCGCTGATGATGCTTTGAACAAGGATGATGAACTTATGATGGCCATCATTACTCCCCGGGCAATCCTAGTGAATACATTCGGCAGTGGGAAGAACACCAACATCACCTATGATTTCTACAATCCATCGGTAGTATCACGTTAATTGGCCTTTGGACAACTGTCAATTAAACTTTGCTTTGCCGATGTGATTAAGCCGAGAGAAACAATCACTAGCAGATCAGACTGGAGCAAGGTAGTGCGACTCTCCCCTGATGTCGATACTATAGATGTTGATCTATCCACCTGGGTGTCAGCCTCTTTCATCACTGAATCATATAAGTTATGGTGGCAAGAGTGGAAGGGACAATTATTTGCAGCATCTGTTCATATATATCGGCATCTGATCGACCCTGAGCATATTATACCTGATGACACAGTAAGTTTCTTTTAACACTAGTTTTTTTTACTTTTAATTTCATCGGCAACTAATTTTCTTGTGACAGGTCGATGACCCAGCACCATCCACGAGCAGGAGTAGGAGACCCTTTAACCTTCGACCCGTATCCCCGATATCACCGATCGGCTACAACGCCCCTACCCTGGGTGCTCTGACTCATCAAAGAACCCGTGCCAAGAAAATTACTACCAAGCCAAAACTGGCTAAGGCTAGAGCCACTCCATCGACTGCCGCTGCGACCCTGATAAAAGCGTTCAAGGTAACAACCATGTTTATTCTAACTCACGCCGATCTCAGACTGTACTAACACTAATTTTCAGGATGTAAGAACTACTGCTGGATCATTATCGGCAACTCCTCTGGCATTAAGCACTACCATCTCTGACAAACCTTTAGATGTAATCCTTCAACTTTACATTTAATCTGTTAAAAATCATATCTTACACCCGTTTTTGCAGCAACAAACGGGTACATCGGCAATTGTACCAGATGTCCAACCTTCACAACCAACAAGTACCGATGCCCCCAGCCAACCGTTGCTGAGGCCCAAACAAAGCGCAAAGCTTCAACAGATACTGAGGCACAGCCTAAATGGCAGAAGTCCGTACCGATCCCAACATCTGATCCAGCACCTTCGAGCCAACTAGAATCGGCCGATGCAACTAAGCAAGCAGTCGATCCTCCTGCATAGGGCACATCATCGGCCGTCATATCCCAAAGATCAACTATTGATGAGACCACGGAGGAATTGCCATCAAACTTAGCACCAGTTAATCCTGAAGCTGAAGATATCCCATCGGCAAGCTCAGCCGATCCTTCACATGGCATACTCCAGGTTGCTTCCTCCAGTCAAAGACAAGAAATTACCTTGAAGCAAGTAAGCCGACTGACCTAGCCGATTTATAATATTCATACTTGTCCTCAACTGACCTCTTTTCTTCTTTCAGGAACAAGACTCCTCAAACAGTCTATTCTCCTTTGCCATCGACGTTTCTGACGATGACGGAGAGGAGGCAAGCTCTTCACTTGCACTGAGGGCAATATCGGCAGAAGTCAAGTTCAAGCTGGAGGCTCTACTAAACTTGCTGCAGCAAGATACCGCCCAGTTGGTAGATGATTCAGACCCTGCAAAAGCAATCTTCAAAACAATCCGTGGCTAGGTCCCTGCCAACATCGAAGAGGCACTTTTCCCAGCAGCTCACTTAGAAAGCCAACAACTCCAACATCAGAGGGCTGCTCAATGCATTGCTGATAGAACCGCTCAGACTCAGCTTAAAGAAGAGATGCTACAATTGAAACAGACCGCCGATGAAAAGCACAAGAACATCAGCAGTTGCAGACTTCGGGTGCCAAACTTAAGCAGAAAATCTCGGACTTATCGACAAAAAGAATGGCTCTACTGGCTGAACTGAAAGAAATCGAGGCAACTCTAACTCATGTCAGGCAGGAAGAAAGCCAGTTACCCGATGCTATCAAGGCTCTTCAGCAAGAAAGAGATATCCAAGCTCGCAAAACCCTGGCAATAAAGAAAAAACTTAAGCCAGTAGAGGGTGCTGCCGACGAAGATATCAAAGAGATTAAGGAAGCCGATCAGATTCGCCTGCGTGCGATATCGGCCATCCAACCTTTACTAAATTTGTAAACCCTGTTTATTGCATCGGCGCTCTATGAAACACGGATACCCTTGTATGATTCTGGCCGATATGACTGTTATCGACACTTATGCTTTTATACATCCATCCAGATACTAGGGTAATATTTCTTTAAATATTTTCTGTTTAATGCTCTGGGAAATATAACCCCTCCGAGGGTTTCTAGAATATATGCGTTGCCAGGAACAGATTGGTTTATCCGATATGGACCCTCCCAATTAGGAGACCACTTGGAAAATTTTGAATTTTTAGTCCCAATCGGTAAAATCAACTTCCAAACCAGATCTCCATCGGCAAACTCTTTTACATTCACCTTCTTATCATACCATATGGCTACCCTTTTCTTATTTTCTTCGATGCTAACTAAAGCCTTCAACCGATGACCTGCCACATCTTCTAACTCGTCTTTCATAAGAGTATCATAGTCATCGGCTGTCAGTTGATCTTGAGAAAATATCCGCCTAGAGCCAGTTTTAATTTCCCAAGGCAATACTGCATCGTGGTCGTATACTAACTGATAAGGCGTTACTTTGATTGCACCACGACATGACATCCGATATGACCACAGGGCCTCATTCAATATTGTATGCTACCGCTTAGGATTTTCTTTAATTTTGCGCTTAATGAGTTTGATAATTCCTTTGTTAGAAGCCTCAGCCTGACCATTAGCTTGAGCATAATAGGGAGAAGAATTCAAAACTTTAATCCCCATACCAATAGCAAACTCATCAAATTCTCCTGATGTAAACATAGTACCCTGATCGGTAGTGATAGTTTGAGGAATACCAAATCGATAAACAATATGCTCTTTCACAAAATCAATCATACTAACCGATGTCACCTTTTTCAAAGGAACTGCTTCAACCCATTTTGTGAAATAATCGGTAGCAACAAGAATAAATTTATGTCCTTTGCTCAATGGTGGATAAATCTAACCGATGAGATCGATAGCCCATCCTCGGAACGACCAAGGTTTAATTATAGGATTCATGGCCGATGCAGGCGCTCTTTGAATATTACCAAACTTCTGACACCCCTAACATCCTTTAAAATACTTAAAGCAATCTTCAAGAATAGTCGGCCAATAGTATCCATTCCTTCTGATCATCCATTTCATCTTGAAAGCCGATTGATGTGCCCCACACACTCCTTCATGAATTTCACCCATCAAGCTTTTCGATTCATCCCCGCTAAGACACCTGAGTAAAACTCCATCTATAGTCCGATAATATAATTCATCATCGAGGAGCACATACTTAGTGGCCTGAAATCTTATACGTCTTTTAACCTTCTTAGATGGATCCCTTAAGTAATCGATAATCTCCTTTCTCTAGTCACTGGTATCAACTGCTGATGTTAGCACCTCCTGGATAGGCTGATACCCTGAAGCATGCTGAGCTAGCCGATTAGCTTCTTCATTATGCAATCGAGAAATATGTTCAAGACGAAAATCTTTAAACTCTTTCAATAATTGCAAACATCTCTCATTATATGAGATCAACACTTCACTTTGGCATTCATAAATCCCAGCTAATTGATTTATAACCAGCATAGAATCACCAAAGATTTCGACAGCATCGGCATGTATCTCCCTAAGTAATTCCAATCCTTTTATCAAAGCTTGATACTCAACCTGATTATTTGTCAATGTAGCAACAATTGGCAATGAAAACTCATACTTCCTTCCTTGAGGTGAAATCAACACAATGTCGATACCTGCTCCTTCACCACATGTAGACCCATCGAAGAAAAGTGTCCATGGAGCAACTTCCAGAGAGTCTACTGTGCTGCAGTGCTGAGTGACAAAATCGGCCATAACCTGCCCTTTAACTGCCTTAGCCGATTCGTAACATAGGTCAAATTCTGACAATGCTAAAATCCACTTGCCAATTCTACCACTCAATATCGGCATCGACAATATGTATTTGACCACGTCATCCTTGTATATGATAGTGCATTCGGCCGATAGCAAATAATGCATCAATTTAATATAAGAAAAGTATAAACATAGACATAGTTTTTCGATGGCCGAATACCTTGTCTCAGCATCCACCAATCTTCTGCTCAAATAACAAATAACACGTTTTTTCCCTTCAAATTCTTGAATAAGAGCTGAACCAATAACAGTATCATCAGTTGACAAATACAACCTGAAGGGTTTCCCATGTTGGGGTGGAACTAGCACTGGAGGATTTGTCAAGTACTTCTTAATTTCATCTAGGGCCAATGCTGCTCAGCTCCCCATATAAATTCCTAATCGGCCTTCAATTTAAGCAACGAACTGAAAGCTTTGATCTTACCCGATAGATTAGATATGAACCTTCTAATAAAATTAATCTTGCAAATCAAAGATTGCAATTCAGTTTTATCGACAGGAGCAACCACCTTGTTAATTGCATCAATAGACTTCCTACTGATTTTAATACCTCTCTGATGCACCATAAAGCCCAAGAATTGACCTACTGATACACCAAACACACATTTATTAGGATTCATCTTCAATCCATGCTTACTCGTGCACTCCAGTATCTTTCGTAGATCGGCTAGATGTTTTGTGATATCCCTAGACTTAACAACTACATCATCAATATAGATTTCCACTAATGTGCCGATGTACTCATGAAAAATAAAATTCATAGCTCTCTGATAAGTAGCACCGGCATTTTTCAAACCGAAGGTCATGACTATCCATTCAAACAACCCCACATGACCTGGACATCTGAAAGCAGTCTTGGGAATATCTTCTTCAGCCATGAATATTTGATTATAACCTACATTACCATCATGAAGCTGATAATTTGATGTCCGGCTGCAGCATCAATCAACAAATCAGCAATAGACATTGGATAACCATCCATCGGTGTGGCTTTGTTGAGGTTCCTAAAATCAATACAAACACGAAGTTTTCCATTTTTCTTATAAATAGGAACCACATTAAAAATCCACTTCGCATACCGACACTGTCGAATAAACTTTGTCTCAATTAATTTAGTTATTTTGGCCTTAATGTCAGGAAGTATATTAGGGTTGCATCGGCGCGCTGGCTGCTGATATGGCCAAAATTCAGATTTGATAGGTAACCGATGTTCAACTATCGATCGATCTAATCTAGGCATTTCAGTATAATCCCAAGCAAAATAATCTTTATATTCTTTTAACAAATTGGTTATTTGCTGCTTACACTTGGAATCTAACTTAGCGCTAATAAAAGTAGGCCTTGGCCTATCACCATTACCAATATCTATCTCTACTAAATTATCAGCCGATGTGAACCCCTGACCTAATTTTCCATCATTGACAAACCTATCCATTAAAACTCAGAACCGACTGCTTGGATCGGTGAAATTTCATAATCAGCAACTCTGAGGAACTCTTTCTCCCAAACTTCTCCTGATATGCATTTGGTTCGCTCATAAGTATCTGATTCTGCCGATGCAATGATATAAGAAAAATCACCAGGGACAACCTCAATCTTATCCCCAACCCACTGTGCGAGGCATTGATGCATTGTGGAAGGAACACAACAATTGGCATGAATCCAGTCCCTTCCTAGAAGCAGATTATATGCATCTTTACCATTGATAACAAAGAACGTCGTCGGCAAGGTTTTGCTATCGATAGTCAATTCAACGCATACTGCCCCTTTAGCTAGTGATACATTGCCTTCAAAATCTTTCAGCATCATATCGATTTCGTTCAAGTCTTGATTTCCTTTGCCAAGGTTCCGATACCTTACATAGGGCATAATATTAATCGCAGCTCCTCCGTCGATAAGTATCTTAGATACAGGTTGTCCATCAACTCTGCCTTTCACAAACAAAGCTTTGAGATGTTGTCTCTCGTCATCGGTAGGTTTCTCAAAAACAGCCATCATTGGATCTAGTGCCAGCTGAGCTACTTGATCGGAGAGAACAACTTCTTCCTCATCATCAGAGAGTGCTAGAAACTCCATCGGCAACATAAATACCATATTAACATCTACCGATGTGCCCTTATCTTTGTGTTTCACCTGCCACTGCCGATGTCCGGACCTCTCATTGGAAGAGCTTTCCTCTCGGTATAGGTCCTCCTATCGCTCACGTTGCATCCTCCTTTTCTATGTCTTTGTCAGACCCTCAGGGCACCATCGAGGAAGCTTAGTTTTCGAAACCGGCTGATAACAGGTGCCGATTGATTCTACACGACGTATATTAGGATCCCTGTAGAATATTTCTTCATCGGGAACTCTTGCGTTTGCCATCTCCTCAAGCTCCTCTTGATTCCTTGAAAAATATCCAGCGCGCTTACCAAGCCTTTCATGTACACTAAGTCTGCCCCCTAGCCGATCATATACTAATGATCCGCCTCTGATTGGCTCATTGATAGATAAACCCTGATTACCAGGCTGAAACCTCCTTTCTGGCCGATTGGCCCTATAGTAACCATTGCACTCAGGGCAATTTTCAACATTCGGTAATTTAATGCCTTCTTCCTAGCAATGGATGAAAAACAGGCACCTCCAATGATCTTTATGTCGATACCACGCTTCCTGACGTCTCTCTTCTTGTTGTTGTTGATATCGGTCCCTATGCTGACGCCAACCCTCCAGCTGCATTTGATGGGTAATCACAATGCCAGGTTGAGGAGGTTTTTTGGAACTACCACTTTCTCCCAGCAGACCCTTGCTTTTTGCGTCATCGGTAGTTATTCGATGCTGGGGATCCACTGATGTGTTTTTCTCAGCAGCCTCTGATGTTAATACCTTGGTCTTACCCTTGGTATCCAACATATTTGCTGGAAAAGGGTGCTAATCAATTTTTATCGGCTTCTAGGTCTTAGAGTTGCCAAACTTAATTCTCCTAGATTCGATAGCCGATTGCAACTACTACCTGAACACCTTGCACTCATTTGTACTGTGTGAAGTTGCATTGTGCCATTTGCAGTACAAGATCTTCTTCAGTTCTTCTGCTGATGGAATCACATGATTAGGTGAAAATTTAATTTGACCTTCTTGAAGCAAATGATCAAATATCTTGTCAGCTTTGGTGATGTCAAAGGTAAATTTCTCTGGCTCTTTCTGAACAAAAGGACAAGATATCGGCCTTTTATTCTTAACCCACTCAGCTAAGCCGATAACTGGTTCTTCATCAGAATCAGAATATTCTACCTCATTAACAAATGATACTTTTTTGCTTTAATTCTTTTTAGGCTCAAAAACCTTAGTGTCTTGATCAGAGATCCTTTGTACAAGATGACTCAGACTTTCAAACTCCTGAGAAGCATACCTGTCCTTGAGATGTGGCAATAACCCTTGAAAAGCCAGATCGGCAAGCTGCCAATCATCCAGCACCCGGCTATAGCACTTATTCTTTACATCTCGTAGCCTCTGCACAAAGCTTTCTACTGATTCATCATTACGTTGTCTCAATTTTACTAAATCGGTAAG
Organism: Saccharum officinarum; assembly: GCA_020631735.1. Taxonomy (NCBI): domain Eukaryota; kingdom Viridiplantae; phylum Streptophyta; class Magnoliopsida; order Poales; family Poaceae; genus Saccharum; species Saccharum officinarum. The sequence continues at coordinate 54,163,889 of CM036168.1, read as the reverse complement.
CTTCTTTTCATAGATTCCAGCAAAGGAATACTTATGAAATTATTTTTCTAGATCAGCCCAAGTAATAATAGAATTTGGTGGCAATGATATGAACCACGTGAATGCTGATCCAGACAAAAATGATGAAAATAATCAAACTCTTAATTCATCTCTGCTAGCTGCCTCTCCACATTGAATAATGAAACGATTGACGCGTTCCATCGTTGATGTATCATCTTGTCCAGAAAATTTGGTGAAATCTGGTACCTTGTACCGATTTGGGAGAGGAATTAAATCATATGCTGGAGGTAAGTATTAACTTTGGGTTTTATCATAAATTGATCTCTCATGATTTCTGCTATCTTATCGGCCCAAAAAGCATCAGCCTACTGCTGATGAACTGGCTGAATTTCTACAGGAGGTGCCTGCTGATATCTCTCCACGTATCTTTGTGGCACACGATCTCCAGCAATCGGCATATTTACCGCCACTTGTGGCCCACTAACATGCTGCAAAGGATTCATCGGCTGAGCTGCCGATGCCTGATTCTGAAAACCAGCTTGCATATGACCTTGCTGAATTCCTGCAACTTGCTGATTCTGCTGAACTGTATGCTGAACAGGTAACTGTCTTGTCCAACCATTATTAGAACTCATTGGTACAAAGCTTGCTGATGGCTGATAACTTGCTGAAATTGTTGGATAACAATTAGCATAACCGGCTTGAGGCATGAACTGCATCCCAGGTTGACTCATAGCAGGGGCCTTCTGCTGCATCGGCAGTAGGCTTGCCGATGGACTTGTATTGGGTGCTTAAAACGAAGACATCTGGAAACCTCCTGAAGTTGATTGCACAGTAGTTGATGTGGCATATTGAGGTACCTGATTCATCGGTGAAACAACCGATGATACAGGATGTAACACCCAAAAATTCTAAATTTTAGAATTAATGAGTTTCAAATAATTTAGATAACAATTAATGGGAAATTGAAATTTTGAAAACTATTTGGTGTTGCATTCATGCTGCTGCATTTATTTTCTTTTGTGTAGTGGATTTATTTTATTTTGAATTGGTTTGAAGAATTTTATTTGGAATAGTTTGAAAATAAGTAAATAAAGAAAAGTAGAAAAAAAAGAGAAAAGGAAACACTTACCTTTTTACCTGGCAGCCGCCGGCCTGCTTTCCTCCCCGCTTGGGCCGCACGGTGGGCCGCTGCCGCCTTCCCTCCTCCGCGCTTGCGGCCGCGTGGGCCGGCCCAGCAGACGAGCAGCCCGAGCCAGCCAAGCCAGCAGTCGCGCCTTCCCTCTCTTCTTGGTCGCTGACTGGTGGGGTCGGCTTGTCAGCCGCGTTTTCTTCATCCTCCGGTCGTAACCGAGATGAACACCGGTTCCAACCGAATCAAATCTTCTAGTTTGGATTTCCTAACCGAAATCGATGAAGTGAACCTATAAAAGGGTAGCAGGGGTTCTCTTCTTTCCGTTTTCCATCTAAAAACTCTAGTCCAACCACGTGAAACCGAGCGCTAGGGATTGGAGGGAGTTGGAGGTTTCGGTTGCTCGTAGGAGGAGCTCGCGGGTGGATTTGAGGCCGTGTTCTTCGCGTTGGTGAGTCCGCACTCTCCTTCTCTACCTTCCCATGCTTTTTCTTTTGGGTGGAGATGCTTCGAATTGTGTTTTTGAAGGCCACCGATGAGTCGGCAATGGCGCCACCGCCCTCCTCTTGTCGCGTGCCTTGCTCAATCTACCGTAGCTAGTATTTACTGCTTAGTTGAGTTCGCACGGAGCTTCTCTACCGTTTGGATCAAGTTTCGGGTCAAACGGTGGTCTAGATGGGGAGAGCCGCCATCTCCGGCGAGATGGAGCCCACCGGCCATGGGGGGCCGCCGGCCGGACTTGAGGGAGGTGATCGGTATGAGCACTGTAGACTTGATGATGAACACGAGCCGTCCGATTTCAGATCAACGGCTGAGATTAGAACTTACCCCTTCGCGGGTAAATTTGTTAAAGAGACCCTCAGCTTTTTAGTTATCAACCCGCGGTCCATAGCGTATGTCGGAAAATGCGTCTTCGCGTTTTGGAAGCGTATTTTCTTCCGGTTTATTCAAAAATACGTTTTCAGATATTTACAGTTTTGCCACTAGAATTGTTTTGGTCATAAAATCTTTATTTTAACTCCGATTTGACCCGTTCAAGTTGCGTTAGGTTCGTATTTGCGAGCTCTACATGTTAGTGTAGTTGTACAGTTAGTTTTGATAATTTATTTTTCGAGTTTATAATTAAGTATTTATTTATCTATAGGAAATCTTAGAAAATTCATAACTTTCACGTTTTAACTCCGAATTTGGTGATCTTTGTGTCTGTGTGATCGTAGGAACGTGTAGAAGAGTTTTATAAACTTTTATTACTGTTTTGCTACTGTTGGGGTACTGTTCTAATTGTATTTCTTTGTTTGCTTCGTGTTTGTTTGATTGGATGCATGTGTGTTGTTGATTGATGATCGAGTATAGAAGGTGAGCAGTATCTGGACGATTCGGAGTATTACTTTGAGCCAAGTCAGCAGTATCACTTGGAAAGCTTTGATCAAGGCAAGTATAACACAGGACTATCCTTGTTACCTATACATTGAATTGTCATACATATGCATGTGCTTACCTTGACAACCTTAGAGATTATAACTTAGTGATTGTTATCTTGATTCCTTGTCAACCTTGGGAATGCATATGGGTAGATACTGCTAGTGCTTAAACTAAGAACAATGATCTTGTAATTTGATTAATGGATTAAGCAATCAACTATTAAGATGATTTTATTACTGTTGAAAGGGGGCTAGAGCATGTGTATTATTTTGATGCTCTGGTTTCTCTCCATAAGGACTTATCTGTAAGTGATAACCGGGATATACAGTACAGCTGTGAGGGCTATATGGCTCTGGCTTTAGTTGTTCAAGAGACCTTTTCTAGCTTGTTAGAGGTTACCTTAAATGGCGTAAGAATGGCTTGCCACGTTGGGTGTAGTGCGAGCCCCTGGCCTAGTGTGTATAGGCTACGGTTGTTGTGCCACAGGGAAGGAGGGTTCTACATCTGCCTGCCGAGTGAATCTAATGGCCCTAACTTATTAGACGAACTTTTGAGTGGCTTTATATGGTTCTCGGGTGTTTGGGCTTGATCTCCCCACTCATTTGGAAATCATGACTCACAGTGAAAGTGTACACCTCTGCGCAGAGTTAAAAACTGGTATACTAGCCGTGCTCACGGATACGAGCGGCCTTGGGGATTCTTATGGAATAGTTGATCATAACTGTTATATCATGTTTAATTATTGTTGATTATTATTTGCTCATATTAATGCTATTCATTATCCTTATTACAATTGATCATTGGTTCTTTAATGGGAAGTGGTTTATCTTGATGCTACTCAATTGCAAATATATGATTAAACGCTAAATGCAGTTAAACAATGTCTAGCCTTTTTGAGCCTCACGAACCCTGTGTTATATTTGTTGAGTTCGACATGGACTCACTCTTGCTATTTCCACCATAACAGATGAAGATATTGAGGAAGATTATCGGAATGAGTACTAGTCTTGATGTCAACCAGTCAACCGTGTCCCTGTGTGGAGTTTCCGCTGAAGAATTACTATTAGTTATTTTTACAAGACTATGTCTTAAATACTTATTCGTTATGTAATAAGCACTGTGATGATACTTTGTAATTTGTCAACTTATGTGTGCGACTGTTTCCTGGGGCGCACATGAGTCTTTTATGCATCCTATTTTTGTCCTTAAAAATGGGTGTGACAGATTGGTATCAGAGCCGTGTTGACTGTAGGACGCGAGCCTAGTTAGAATGGTCGTTAATAGCATCCATACTTCACTTAATTCATGTTTCCTCTTTTCACCTTGTTAATTACTAAAGTTTTATGCTTCCTCTACTTTATTCTATTGCGAAAATACATTGATTCTATCTAATCTATGTCTAAATCTTATAGATGTTTCCTTATCCCCGTCTGTCAGCTGCACAGTACGTTGCCCGTTTCAAACCTCAGGAGCCGTATGAAGATGGTGATCAAGAGCTATCTGATGCTGAATCAAGAGTTGGTGAAACACCAATGGAGAATGTAGTTATGGGGTGGACTACGAAGCTTCATATTATGGTTCCTAAAGCTGATGCTTTCTTCCATGACATGTTGACAAGAACCTTGGACAACTACTACTACGACTGGGAAGCTACGTTGGAGTATCGAAGTACAGAGTATAGTCATCCACGGATGGATTCCTATTGGGAAACAGAGTTATGGGTTAAGAAAAGGGATCCTACCACTAAGGAGTCTAAGGTGGAGTCAAAGTTCATTACCAGAGTGAGCCGGGCAACCGTGGAGATAAGCATGGAGGATGTCGCTTTCAATGCATTTGTTTACTACCATGGTCTACGCTCGGACAAGACGTTAAAGGGTGCACTCCGGCATTTTACTTGTTTCTTACATGACAAGGGTATTTGGACCGTGCCGCTTGCAGATGATTCCTCCGTGACTTTACAAGCTACGGTGGGATTAGCTCGTGAATTGGCTTTCCATGAGGTGGATTTGAAGGATGAGTTGCTGAAGGAAAAAGAACTTAAGGAGCAAGCTTATAAGGAGATTGACCAATTAAGGGCGGAGTTAGGTCGTTCTAAGATTTATGAGAAGCTTAATTAGGAAATAGGAAAAATCCCTATGTAATAGGAACGATAGTAGTTGCGAGTTAATTTTAAGTTTGGATTGTTTTAATAGTCAGTTTGTGGTGTGAACAATTGTGTGATTGATGGATTGTTATTATAATAATGTGTGATTTGAATCTTTGTAATGTGTGCTGGAGTTTTGTAGACATGCCTACAAGTTCCATGGTTAAGAATATTAAGTTTGATCAAAATATATTAGTTGAATATGAGGTTAACTTAGTTCTGTCATTTGCTGATTTTTGGATCAGTCTGGGATGTTTTAGAAATAACTTAAAATCCGTTCATGAGAAATTTAAGAAATTTTACTGGGAATAATTAGACTTCTATATCTTTCCAACCCCGCAAGAATTATTTTAATATCTATTAAGAGCTAAGAGATATACCTGTTCCAAGTTGGAGTTACTGCACAGTCTGGAATTCTGAAACAGTTTCGGTTAAGTTCAGTTTTTGGCCAATTTATTGACAGAATCAGAAAAAGTGTTGTGAATAAAAGTTGTAGATAATTTTGTAAGCTTTCCAACCATGTAAAGATCATCTGAATTGGACGTCTGTAGCTCGAGATATGACAGTTTTACTGAGTTGCTGAAATTGGAGTTCGCTCAGAAAAATCAGATTTTGCTTATCTATTGAATACATCATCTCGGATCGTACTGAATTTCATCTTCTGTGTTTTTGGAAACAGATGTCAGGCAGAGGACGTGGCAGAGGTCGTGGAGGTGCTAACCTACCCATTACTATGGAGGAACTCATGCAAACTCAGAACCAGATGATGCAGATGTTTATGCAGCACATGCAGAACAATCCCCCTGCAGGAGGACCACCTCTGATTCGGATTGCGATTTCATTGACTAACCGGTCCTAGAAACTTCTGATGAAAACCATGCTGAGAATTAGTGCGCTGATGGTTGTTGCTTCCTGAGCTTTGTACCTTCATCTTCCTCTTCCTGTCCATCTCTCTACGCTCATTATCAAGCACAATAGATTTATTTACCAGCTCTTGAAAACTAGCATAGTTGTTCCCCTTCAACTGCAAGCGAAATCATAATAAATTCCCTTCAAGAAAAGACGCTGTCTGTTTGCATCTTCCCTCACTTCATTAGGAGCATAGCGAGCCAACTGGGTGAACCTGTCATGATATTCACTAACGCTCATCTGTCCCATCCTAAGATTTCTGAATTCTTCCTGCTTCAGCTCAATTATACCTTCAGGAATATGACGAGCTCGAAAATCTCTAACAAACTCATTCCAAGTGATAGAAGGAGCATTGTCAGGGCGTGCAGCTTGATACGACTCCCACCAAGTCTGAGCTGTCCCCTGTAACTGACCAGATGCATATAACACCTTCTCCATATCATTGCATTGGGCTATATTCAGCTGTTTCTCTACTGCCCTCACCCAATCATCTGCCTCTAAAGGATCAGCAGCATGAGAAAACACTGGAGGGCGTCCCTTCAAAAATTCCCCACGCTTATCCCTCACTTGCACAGGCGGTGGTCCTCCTACAGGGGGATTGTTCTGCATGTGCTGCATAAATATCTGCATCATCTGGTTCTGAGTTTGCATGAGTTCCTCCATAGTAATGGGTAGGTTAGCACCTCCACGACCTCTGCCACGTCCTCTACCTGACATCTGTTTCCAAAAACACAGAAGATGAAATTCAGTACGATCCGAGATAAAGTATTCAATAGATAAGCAAAATCTGATTTTTCTGGGCGAACTCCAATTTCAGCAACTCAGTAAAACTGTCATATCTCGAGCTACAGACGTCCAATTCAGATGATCTTTACATGGTTGGAAATCTTACAAAATTATCTACAACTTTTATTCACAACACTTTTTCTGATTCTGTCAATAAATTGGCCAAAAACTGAACTTAACCGAAACTGTTTCAGAATTCCAGACTGTGCAGTAACTCCAACTTGGAACAGGTATATCTCTTAGCTCTTAATAGATATTAAAATAATTCTTGCGGGGTTGGAAAGATATAGAAGTCTAATTATTCCCAGTAAAATTTCTTAAATTTCTCATGAACGGATTTTAAGTTATTTCTAAAACATCCCAGACTGATCCAAAAATCAGCAAAGGACAGAACTAAGTTAACCTCATATTCAACTAATATATTTTGATCAAACTTAATATTCTTAACCATGGAACTTGTAGGCATGTCTACAAAACTCCAGCACACATTACAAAGATTCAAATCACACATTATCATAATAACAATCCATCAATCACACAATTGTTCACACCACAAACTGACTATTAAAACAATCCAAACTTAAAATTAACTCGCAACTACTATCGTTCCTATTACATAGGGATTTTTCCTATTTCCTAATTAAGCTTCTCATAAATCTTAGAACGACCTAACTCCGCCCTTAATTGGTCAATCTCCTTATAAGCTTGCTCCTTAAGTTCTTTTTCCTTCAGCAACTCATCCTTCAAATCCACCTCATGGAAAGCCAATTCACGAGCTAATCCCACCGTAGCTTGTAAAGTCAAGGAGGAATCATCTGCAAGCGGCACGGTCCAAATACCCTTGTCATGTAAGAAACAAGGAAAATGCCGGAGTGCACCCTTTAACGTCTTGTCCGAGCGTAGACCATGGTAGTAAACAAATGCATTGAAAGCGACATCCTCCATGCTTATCTCCACGGTTGCCCGGCTCACTCTGGTAATGAACTTTGACTCCACCTTAGACTCCTTAGTGGTAGGATCCCTTTTCTTAACCCATAACTCTGTTTCCCAATAGGAATCCATCCATGGATGACTATACTCTGTACTTCGATACTCCAACGTAGCTTCCCAGTCGTAGTAGTAGTTGTCCAAGGTTCTTGTCAACATGTCATGGAAGAAAGCATCAGCTTTAGGAACCATAATATGAAGCTTCGTAGTCCACCCCATAACTACATTCTCCATTGGTGTTTCACCAACTCTTGATTCAGCATCAGATAGCTCTTGATCACCATCTTCATACGGCTCCTGAGGTTTGAAACGGGCAACGTACTGTGCAGCTGACAGACGGGGATAAGGAAACATCTATAAGATTTAGACATAGATTAGATAGAATCAATGTATTTTCGGAATAGAATAAAGTAGAGGAAGCATAAAACTTTAGTAATTAACAAGGTGAAAAGAGGAAACATGAATTAAGTGAAGTATGGATGCTATTAACGACCATTCTAACTAGGCTCGCGTCCTACAGTCAACACGGCTCTGATACCAATCTGTCACACCCATTTTTAAGGACAAAAATAGGATGCATAAAAGACTCATGTGTGCCCCAGGAAACAGTCGCACACATAAGTTGACAAATTACAAAGTATCATCACAGTGCTTATTACATAACGAATAAGTATTTAAGACATAGTCTTGTAAAAATAACTAATAGTAATTCTTCAGCGGAAACTCCACATAGGGACACGGTTGACTGGTTGACATCAAGACTAGTACTCATTCCGATAATCTTCCTCAATATCTTCATCTGTTATGGTGGAAATAGCAAGAGTGAGTCCATGTCGAACTCAACAAATATAACACAGGGTTCATGAGGCTCAAAAAGGCTAGACATTGTTTAACTGCGTTTAGCGTTTAATCATATATTTACAATTGAGTAGCATCAAGATAAACCACTTCCCATTAAAGAACCAATGATCAATTGTAATAAGGATAATGAATAGCATTAATATGAGCAAATAATAATCAACAATAATTAAACATGATATAACAGTTATGATCAACTATTCCATAAGAATCCCCAAGGCCGCTCGTATCCGTGAGCACGGCTAGTATACCAGTTTTTAACTCTGCGCAGAGGTGTACACTTTCACTGTGAGTCATGATTTCCAAATGAGTGGGGAGATCAAGCCCAAACACCCGAGAACCATATAAAGCCACTCAAAAGTTCGTCTAACAAGTTAGGGCCATTAGATTCACTCGGCAGGCAGATGTAGAACCCCCCTTCCCTGTGGCACAACAACCGCAGCCTATACACACTAGGCCAGGGGCTCGCACTACACCCAACGTGGCAAGCCATTCTTACGCCATTTAAGGTAACCTCTAACAAGCTAGAAAAGGTCTCTTGAACAACTAAAGCCAGAGCCATATAGCCCTCACAGCTGTACTGTATATCCCGGTTATCACTTACAGATAAGTCCTTATGGAGAGAAACCAGAGCATCAAAATAATACACATGCTCTAGCCCCCTTTCAACAGTAATAAAATCATCTTAATAGTTGATTGCTTAATCCATTAATCAAATTACAAGATCATTGTTCTTAGTTTAAGCACTAGCAGTATCTACCCATATGCATTCCCAAGGTTGACAAGGAATCAAGATAACAATCACTAAGTTATAATCTCTAAGGTTGTCAAGGTAAGCACATGCATATGTATGACAATTCAATGTATAGGTAACAAGGATAGTCCTGTGTTATACTTGCCTTGATCAAAGCTTTCCAAGTGATACTGCTGACTTGGCTCAAAGTAATACTCCGAATCGTCCCGATACTGCTCACCTTCTATACTCGATCATCAATCAACAACACACATGCATCCAATCAAACAAACACGAAGCAAACAAAGAAATACAATTAGAACAGTACCCCAACAGTAGCAAAACAGTAATAAAAGTTTATAAAACTCTTCTACACGTTCCTACGATCACACAGACGCAAAGATCACCAATTCGGAGTTAAAACGTGAAAGTTATGAATTTTCTAAGATTTCATATAGATAAATAAATACTTAATTATAAACTCGAAAAATAAATTATCAAAACTAACTGTACAACTACACTAACATGTAGAGCTCGCAAATACGAACCTAACGCAACTTGAACGGGTCAAATCGGAGTTAAAATAAAGATTTTATGACCAAAACAATTCTAGTGGCAAAACTGTAAATATCTGAAAACGTATTTTTGAATAAACCGGAAGAAAATACGCTTCCAAAACGCGAAGACGCATTTTCCGACATACGCTATGGACCGTGGGTTGATAACTAAAAAGCTGAGGGTCTCTTTAACAAATTTACCCGCGAAGGGGTAAGTTCTAATCTCAGCCGTTGATCTGAAATCGGACGGCTCGTGTTCATCATCAAGTCTACAGTGCTCATACCGGTCACCTCCCTCAAGTCCGGCCGGCGGCCCCCCATGGCCGGCGGGCTCCATCTCGCCGGAGATGGCGGCTCTCCCCATCTAGACCACCGTTTGACCCGAAACTTGATCCAAACGGTAGAGAAGCTCCGTGCGAACTCAACTAAGCAGTAAATACTAGCTACGGTAGATTGAGCAAGGCACGCGACAAGAGGAGGGCGGTGGCGCCATTGCCGACTCATCGGTGACCTTCAAAAACATAATTCGAAGCATCTCCACCCAAAAGAAAAAGCATGGGAAGGTAGAGAAGGAGAGTGCGGACTCACCAACGCGAAGAACACGGCCTCAAATCCACCCGCGAGCTCCTCCTACGAGCAACCGAAACCTCCAACTCCCCCCAATCCCTAGCGCTCGGTTTCACGTGGTTGGACTAGAGTTTTAAGATGGAAAACGGAAAGAAGAGAACCCCGGCTACCCTTTTATAGGTTCACTTCATCAATTTCGGTTAGGAAATCCAAACTAGAAGATTTGATTCGGTTGGAACCGGTGTTCGTCTCGGTTACGACCGGAGGAAGAAGAAAACGCGACTGACAAGCCGACCCCACCAGTCAGCGACCAAGAAGAGAGGGAAGGCGCGACTGCTGGCTCGGCTGGCTCGGGCTGCTCGTCTGCTGGGCCGGCCCACGCGGTCGCAAGCGCGGAGGAGGGAAGGCGGCAGCGGCCCACCGTGCGGCCCAGGCGGGGAGGAAAGCAGGCCGGCGGCTGCCAGGTAAAAAGGTAAGTGTTTCCTTTTCTCTCTTTTTTTCTACTTTTCTTTATTTACTTGTTTTCAAACTATTCCAAATAAAATTCTTCAAACCAATTCAAAATAAAATAAATCCACTACACAAAAGAAAATAAATGCAGCAGCATGAATGCAACACCAAATAGTTTTCAAAATGTCAATTTCCCATTAATTGTTATCTAAATTATTTGAAACTCATTAATTCTAAAATTTAGAATTTTTGGGTGTTACACAGGAGCTTTTCCTACTGCGTCAAACACTTGAGGTAAACCAGAGTTGAAGGCAGACAACTCCGGAGGCATACCATATCCCCACCAATTAGCAGGAATCTAGCTGTTTTGAGACGCAGGCCCTGACATAGCTGATGCCGATAGATCTGTATTGAGCTGAACTCATCCTCCTGAAAGTACTGGATCTGATCTTATCAGTGTTGATTGAACATTAGGCAAACCTGCCGAGACTGGAGGAGAAGTAACTTCTGTACCCACAACGGCTGAGGGAGCCGATGGAGCATTGACCGGTGCCGGTTCTGGTTGATGATAAGCTGGCCCAACGTAATGTGGTGACACTTATCCCTCTTTAAAAGTTCGAACCACAGCATTGTCAACAGTATTGGACATCACATTGGAGTGGTTAATCAAAGCATGATTTACTACAGAATTAACCATCTCTTGAAGTTTACTAGGATTGGAGTCAAAGGTAACCTGCCGAGGTAACGGCAGATCTTGCTTCTGTATGACGTCTCCACTCATGTTCAAGCTGAATGATTTTAGGCAAAGCTGTCTGTAATCCTCTATAGCCTTTTCCATAGCCTGCTTCTAATCTTCCTTAAGATCTTCTTCCGATATCGCGATGACATTCCCCGAATCGATTTCAGGATTGAACATATTGATCGTGTTGATTCGTCCCACCGAGCGTGCCAAAAGATGTGTTGATGCAAAAGTGGATCTGCAAACACAAAGGGCTAATACCCAATCCGATATCCAAAGCGTGCCAGTCGATTTGACCTGTTAATCGACAAGGATGATAACTCGAGTACTTTGGTCCTGACAACAGCGATACACCCGAAAGCCACGGACAAGAGGTACTCACACAGAACTCGAGGATCGTCGAAGGTTGCACTGAAGCGATGCAGCTCGTCAAATCGATGAGAACTCGTAAAAAGAAAAATATGCAAATTGACGAAGTCGCCGAAAAATAAGTAGATGCAAATAGGAGTAAAATTGGTTTGATATTTGATTGATATATTTTTTTACATTGTCCCTCAGTCTATATTTATACCCTGATCTGAAGAAACATAACCAGACACAACTAGGACACCGAGTCCATATCTAAGAAAAATGTGACTCTTACATGAATCATACTCTAACAAATATAGAAAAGGAAAACAACACCTATCTACTTCCTTATACGCCTTAATTACGATGAAATTTCCATCGGTCTCCTCTCCATCGGCATGCTTTCCGTCATCACAAGCTTCATCGGCAGTAGTCTTCAGATCTTTCTTTATCAGCATCGGTAATAACATCTCCGATCTTGTCAGCAATGCCTCTAAGTCTAAGTCAAACGACAACCTTTCCATCGGTTACCACCATTCATCGGCAACAATCCTCACAAGCTGATCTTCATCGGCACCCTTCTACCAGCATAATACAATAACTTTCCTTCTGCTGATTAGCCCACTCTGATCATTTTGACACGTGCCAAAAATGGTGTCAACAGAGGTCCTCCCCCAACTATCGTGAAACATCTGCTCTTCTTCCGGTGCCTCTTCTCCCCCCCGATCCCCACTCTCATGTCCACTGCTGGTGCCGCCCCCTTCCAAATCTCCCCTACCCTTCCTCACGCCCCCTTCTAGATCTGCCCTCCCCTTCCCCACTGCTATTGCTGCCCCCCTTCTAGATCCCCTGTGCGAGATCCCCTGCTGCTGCCCCTTCTAAAGCCCCTCCCAGATCTCCAATGTCACAGAAAATGGCTGGTGAAGAAAGCTACGATTCCCGCAAGAACCAGAGCCGATGGGAATGGGAGCAGAGATGGGTGCTTAGCCTTGTCTGCTCCTCCTCCAGCTCTTCCTCTCTCTCTTCTCCCTCTCCTGCTCTTATTTTTCTGATTTTTGGTCGTGGTGACGAGGACGCCTGTAACACCTCGGTGTTACACAAGCATTTAGGCATTGCAAATCATGCATATTATGCATCATCAAGTATCATAATCATGCATGCCTAATCATGTTAAATAAACATTAAAACAATACTTTGAACCATTGAAACATGGACTTGAAACATGCTTGTTTACTTAACTAATTAACTTTTAATGGTTCACCATGATTTTTAGAGCAACTTTGTTATTCAAAGTTTTCTAAAAATTTGCTTTTAAAAATGTTATTGAAAATTGTCAAAATACCCTTTATTTAGCTTTTAACTTCCAATTCAAAATCTATTTGGATTTTTGAGTTGGTCCCTTAATAAAAGTTGTAGAGAATTAAATTCTAAGCAACTTTAATTTTTGGGCCATTTCCAGAAAATGCCATTTTGTTGCTCAAAAATTGATTTAAAGCTGTTGCTTTTGAAAATCTTGAAAAAGAATTAAAAAATAAAAAGAAAAAACTCTTTCTTCGCCTGAGTGGGCCTGCGCCCCACTTTCGGCCCGCAGTCGCAAGCCAGCCCGGCCCAGTTCGCGCTCGCGCCCGCGCGCACCCGCGGACCAATGGACCGGGCGCACGCCGCTCGCCCGCTGCTCCCGCGCGCCGTTGCCCAACCCGCGTGCGCGCCCCGCCGCGTGGACGCGCCGCACCGGCGGCCATGGGTGGCGGCTGGCCGGCCGGTCGGAGCCCCTGCACCGGGACGGGAACGCGTCCAGGGTCGCTCCCGACCGCGCCTTAACCTCCGCGCCAGCTCCCGCTCTCCCTGCGCGCCTCTCATTTTCGAACGTCGCCACGCTCCTCGCCACCGCGCGGCCGCCCGCCCGCCATTGCCGCAGCCTTCGAGCTCGCCTGCGCCGCCTTGCGTTCACCCGAAGCTCCGCGAGCTTCCACGTGAGCCTCGCCTCGACGTAGCCCACCTCCGGCACCGCGGTTTCGCCAAGGTGAGGGCCGGAAGGGCGTAACCGCCACAGTGGTGCCGTCGTTGCTCGCCAGAGCCCGCGGCCGTGCCGACCTCCCTGCTCCGCTCCTCCTCTCTTCCTTCTAAAGGCACCATCGCGTTCGCCTTTTCATCGCGGTCCTCGTGCGCACCGCGCCTCGTCCATTCGCGACCGGAGACGGCAGCTGGCCGTTGGCGGCCACCGCGCTGCCGCGGCCACAGGCGCCGGCATGGCGTGGCCACGGTCGCTCTCGGGCGCTGCTGGACCGGCCACGCCCATGGGTCGAAGCCTTGAACCGAGCTGGCTCGCCTCTTTCCCGCGCGCGCTGCTCAGGCCGAGAGCGGCCGTGGGCCGGACGTTCTCACGGGCCGGCCCAGTGACCTTAATAGATTTGTTTTCTCGTTTTCTTTTATTATTTGAGGAAAGAATTAGTTGAAAAAAATATTTGTGCTCATTTTTGCTCCAAATCTGGTGAAACAAATTTTGCTAGGTTTATTTTGAGTAGATCTACAGCAAAAAAATATTGCATATTGATTTTGAAATACTTTTCTGTGGAGCTTTCTTTAATTCTTGTAATTGCTATTTACCTAAGAAAATGAATAGTAAATTCATTATTGCTCAGAAAAATATGGTTCCACTTGCATTAGTTTTCTTTTAGGATGTAGTTTTTGGGAAAAATGTATGCTATGCATGTTCTGTGTGAAATTATTGATGTCTAGTTCAAGTGCTATTTATTACCTAGATTTGTTATTTTCTTTATAAGAGAAAAATATGAATAAAACATGCATGTGATAAATTTTGTACAGTGATTATTACTGTGTAGAATCTAGAAAAAATGATAAATCTGTTGTTTGATACTTTTCATAATACAAAGTATTTTCGTGCTCATATTTATGCCATATCTTGTCATTTTTGTGTAGGCAGTTTTGCTTATTCAATTCACATAAAAATTTTATGGTAGACTAATTTTGGGGTGACTGTGCTACTGTATTTTTCTTAGGTTTTTATGAGCACCAGAATTATAGGTTGCTGTTGTAGCCCAAGTTTAAATTGAATATAAGATAATAATTTTCTAGTGCATGTTTAGTTGCTAATGTTTGCTTTGGTGTATCTTTGAAGCATCTTAGCTTGCTGTGGTGACTTGGTATGTAGTATAGTGGTTGTAGTAGTAGTTTAATAGTACATGTTTTTGGATGATGTTGACTACCTTATAGAAGAGTTGTATTTCTACTCTATCCAATAAAGTAAACATGTTCATCTATATTCCATTCATCAGGATCATTACATGTCATCCCTCCAATGCACCTATGCATGAACACTTATATATCTGCATCATACAGGATCGCAGGAAGGGATTCCGGTAGCAGTTCCCGATGAGCCGGAAGAGCAGCTCGAGGTACAAGAACAGGAGGTTCCCGAGGCAGACGAGGAGGTCGGTGAGGATCTTCCAGAGTGCCCCGATCATTGCCCGAGCTCTTTCGAAAGAGGCAAGCCCCGGAGCATTTTTCTCTCTCGATTTGCAAAACATTTAATTAATATTCTACTTTAATTGATGCATTACGTTCAGGAGTTGTTTGCAACCGTTGTTGCATTATACCTTGTTGACCTTTGTATACCATATCCTTGTTACCCTGGTATCCGCAGTCGAGTCAATGCTTAGCTGGCTTAGACCGGTAGAAGTCGGATGATTTCCTGTCACCTGCGAGCTATAGGTGAGTACCTAGATCTTGTTTGGCTAAATGTGGCGTCATGAGATATAACTAAGTGTTAATATGAAGTTGAGACCGGACAGAAACTTACAGGGTTTCAGACTGTAGTTATTTCCGTTTGTGTCTAAGAACCGACCGTTGTTGGGCCTCGAGTCATGTTAAACGCATGCCTCACATTTAGCTGGCCGGATAAAGTACTTTCCTACCGTGAAACTGGGAGATTATTCAGGCCGAGTAGATTGCCCGCAGCGCACTGTACCGGGGAAGGTGTGGTAGGACATGGGGGCGCGATGATAAGACCAAAGGGCAGTCGGTCGGCCCCCGGGTACATGTGGTTCCTAGCAAACTCGAGACTTTACCTGGATAGTTGACTCGGTGACCAATATCTCACTTTAGCGGGTGAGTGAGGTTTGTGTGAGGAATAAATTACCAGCTGATTAATAATCGATTCGAATCGCCATCGTTTACTGGATAGTGAACACTTGACTTGAGTTACTTCATCGTAGTAATGTTGATGGAACACCTGGACAGTTAAAATGGATATGACATTATGGTAGTTGATATTGATCACTGGTTATCATTACTTGCTAATCACATGTTTACTCTAGTATAGGTGCAAATGTAGCCGACAGGTAAATAATTATTAACTTGACAATAATGCTTTTGAAAAGATTCTTGTAATACTAAAAATGCTTTTTTGCAAATGAGTCAGCTACCCCATGATAAAGCCTTCATAATCCTTGGTGTCATTTTATTTTCGGTTATGTCGGGTAAGTCTAGCTGAGTACCTTCTCGTACTCAGGGCTTTGTTCCCACTTATTGCAGATGGGTAGATGTATTACGGCTACTGTATCAACTGTCTTTATCCTGCGATGGGTGAAGCTTAGGACCATGGGCAGTGGTCGTTCCCTACGTCTCATCTAATGCTTTTGTTGGAGATGATCATCAGCTGGCACTGTACTTGAACTCTGTGTGAGTGTGTGTGGGTGAATTTGAACAAAATGCTTCCGCTACTTTTATTTGAACTTGGTTTGTAATAACTATGTTTAAACTCTGATGTATCCGTGATGTGAACTTTTATGTAATTTGTGATGGTGACCACTAAACTTATTACGATCTTGGCTGGTATGTGAGTTGGTTTGAAATCCCTCGAGATTTCACGGACTACCGGGTTATACGGGCTTAAGTTTGCTAAATCGTCTGCTCCGGTGGATGATTTTCTTACTTAATTTCGTATAATTGGTCGGTTCTGTTACAACGCCTAGGTTTTTTGAGCGCCTGGACGCCTAGGCGACGACTTAAAAACCATGTATATAAGGGCAATTGACTAGCTTTTCGGACATAGGTTATCGGCACTAGAAGATGACCTCCACATCACTTCTAGCTATTTTACTATTATCTTAACAGGGATCATCTGTTTTGAATTGTTACACCAATACCTTGAAGAGAACATATGCATGATGAAGATTTTGTGATTCAACCAAAAGCTACAACTGGATCTGTTAACATGTGGAGATGGAAACTATCAGAAAACATGAGTGAGTGGATCTCACCATTTTAGGCGCTACAAAAGCTTGCTGCCTATTTTAGCTATCCCAGTTGTCAGCAATTAGAATGTGGAACATATACAGACTAAAACATATGGAGCCTCACATTTCAGGTATTGTCATGTTGTGCATTTCAAAATAATGCAAGCGCGTTGGTTATGAAATAATTTTTATTTACAGGTGCGTCTTGACATAGCACGTAGTGAAATAGATTTACATGAGTACATGACTGCTTGGTGGTTAATGGTTGTGATCGTGCAGGTGTGCTTCACCTATGCAATTCAGCAGTGTGTTTCCCCTAGAGGGAAAAGCATGTATGAGCATGAGCCTAGTGAGGAGAGGCGGTAAAGGTTTCTTGGAGTGTTTGGACGAGGATCGGGAATTGCTGCAGCGTCAGGCGCAACAAGGCATTGAGGGGGATGTGTTTTGGTGCAAGGGGTGCTGTGAGCCTGTGACCAGCGCTCAGTGCACGCTCACATCAGATGCTGGCCCAGACACTCTTGTAAGTTTCATCCTGTCAATAATATTGTTGGTGTTTCATCAATGCCCTTTGTAATATTTTTGATTTGATGTTACCCGCTAGAATTCTCAATTTCTGAATGCAAAAACTCACAGGTCATCTGAACATCCTTTCGGTGGAATTATGCTGATCCTAATGAAGTTGCTGCTGTCATTTTGGGTGATCGTACTGGGACTCAGCTCTTCCCTCTCACAAGCACAAGGGCCAATCCTGCTGTAAGATGACACACTTTATTGGTTTCAAGTTGCAAGAAGTACCAATTTTATTAACATCTTCAGAATTTATTGCTGTTTCAAATATACTGTAGAAAGTACAACTCTACAATGATCTTATTTCTGGTTAAAAATGGCAGAAGTATAAAGACAGACAAGATTCGGGATGCAGTTCCAGCACCAGCTCCTCATCTTCCTCAACGGTGGCATCCTCAAGGAGGACCTCAGTGACCTCAGCGGCGTGCAGCTTCTGGCCGCAGAGCAGCACCAGGAACGCGACATTGTTGTCGCCGCCGCGAGCGCATAGGTGAGTACACTAAATAAAAAGGAAAAGTAATTCAGCAGCACCTTTTCCACAGAATGAATTATCTAGTGAGCTCAACGAGCGTGTGCAGGACCTCTTAAGGGATAACCATTGTAATGCTGCTGATGTTCTCTGTTTCGGGCCTTATTCAATGGCCTTGCTGACTATAGAGCTGTGTAGGCAATGGCAGGTGTTGTTCCTCTGCGGCAATAAAGGAGATATACGCGTGCCTCTGCTGGCCCACCCTGTTAGACGGTGGCACGATGGTATTTTTTTTAGAAATTTCCAACAACCAGAATGCTTTAGAGGATAATTTGGAGAAGAAAAAAAAAGAAGTTAGATCAGTAGAACCTATTTGTCTTATGATGTTTGATGCCTTCAATAATGTTTGTTCTATCTTTTTGTCTGCGAGGGTCTAACTAAAACCAGTTATTTGAGTAGGAATTTTGGATCCAGAAGAACAAGGGAGGTTTTTGCATGTCCATCTCCTCAAAGTCTATGTCGATCACAGAGAGAGATGATAGGAGGTATTGGAGCTACCTATCCACAGAGAAATCAAGGTACTTTGTTTTTGTTTTCATTTCCCAGTAGATGTACTCATTAGGAGGTTAAGAGCGCATTCCATAAACTGTCGAGGTCGTGATAAAATGAAATCATGGAATACTTTTATCATGACATGCTTTCATATGGTCTACTATATTTTGTTATATATTATATTGGAAGCTCTTTGTTAATTGCTTGACTTTTCTTATGTTCCTCAATAAGACAATAATATGATCTTATACTCATTCTTTTTCAGTGAGCATTTAATGTATTTCTTTTGTTAATAAACTGGTTGAAGATTTCTTTTCCCGGTACATATGTATTTCTTTCACATACGTACTCAAGAAAGAACTATGATATATTTCTGTGATGATTGCTGGTGTGTTTCCCAGTAGGATGCATGGGATATTCAGACACATTTAGATGTCATCAGTGCTGAACTTTGAGTATGATTGAGTTGTGTAGGACCATGATTTTTTAGGCTATGTGCTATGTTAAGTGTTAGTGAGCCTTTATGCTGCTATGCTATCTTTTGTGCCATTGTACATAAATCTTGAAGCTAATCAGCATGCTGCATACATCCATAGTCACTTCAGTAACATCGGAAAGCCTATATGTGTACAATTAACTTCATTTCTGCTTTCTTGCTGGTTCATACAACCTATTTTTCTGGCTCCATTGGGCAGACCGCACAAGCGAATGGGCCGCTGAGGCCATGGCTCTGAGAAAATATCCACAGTTGGGACAACTTTCAACTTTAGACGATCAACACACTGCATCCGAGTCTTACCTAATTAACCCTGGAAGATGGATCCTTTACCATGTCAGTGATTTCATCATATCCAGTTCAGATAAGGTGACAGAACTCAAGTTCTCTATGATGCAGATTGATTGTATGCATACAAAACGAGGACTGTGTGTTGACTAAGGCTGCATATACCCCAAAGATCACAGATAAGAGGACTGCGTATTCTGCCAGAAAATTTTATAGGAGTGCTTGAATTCCTTGGCTAGCCTATTTCTTCTTTTTGAGTCATCCTTGTCCAAAAGGGTAGCGTGCATATTCTTTTTCTGAGAGTTGTGCATGAACAATTTATTTATTTGTTGTAAGGTTTTATTCCATATTTACTTTCTGTAGTGTTAGTCAAATAAATAGGGAGATCAGGAAGTAGACGTAGGTATATGATTGGAGCGCTTGACACACGCGTGTAGAAACTGATGTTTCATTACATGTATATAGATCTTGTGTTTATACATTATTGGAGACATATGCTTCTAGAAAGTTTCACTTAATTTGGCCTCTGCAAGTATTTGTGTCTCGATGCCAGGGAGTCCTGGTTTTAATTTGAACAACTGAAAAGTCACCGTATCATCAACGAAGGTTGTATATGGTTTGTGATTCAAACCTGAATTGGGGCAGTTGCTGAACGGTTTCATTACCTTACTGGTTTTTCAATTGTGGTCCTCTCTTCAATTGGATTAGTGATGATGTAAAAAATTATTAAAAACCAACAATGTCTCTCCATCACATGTTTTCTTTTAAAAAAAACACAGTGCTTAGTCAACAAAAATGTGGCGGGACATTGCCTATTTGTTAATTATCTGAGTCAACAAAATGTGGAAAGGTCTATAGAGTAGAGGTGAGCCTGCGACGCCACGCTTTTCGTGACAGTGTTAATTTCACGAACTTTGCTTTTTGGATTAATGTCACTTTAACGTTGGTATTTAATTTCATATTATTGTTATCTTATCGTATGATCCGTGTGTTTTTAATATAAAAGTTTAGTTGTCCCGTAGCAACGCACGGGTACGGTACCTAGTCAACAATATTTAGAGGGAGATTTAGAACCCTAAATGCTAATGAGGAACAGATTATACACAGCTCACCTCATTCCTCGCGCACTTGAAGAACAGACGCACGTGGTTTTCACTGTCCTTCTTGGTCCACGCCTCCACCACCCGGGCAAGACCGCAGTCGGGACAATGGATCAGTGGGAAGCCGCTCAGCTCGCCAACTGGATCCATAGCCATGCAAGCAGTGCGGGAGCTCCCGACAACTTGCAGCCTACACCTCGCCCTTCGAGCGGAGGACTCTACGTACTAGGACATGGCTCGAGGTGGGGCGGGCAGTGTACGCGTCGTTGGCGGCGGCGGCGGAGCTGCGGTGGCCGAGCGTCGCGCGGAGTAGAGGAGAAAGGAGAGTTTGGCGTGGGCCGGGTGAAGGGTCGAGATGGCAGACTAAAGGGGGGCGTAAATAGTCCTTTTTAAAAATTAAACATGTCAGCTAACCGAAACAAATACGGAATTAAACTTATCGGTCTCGTCAAGACTTCACCCCTCTAACTAAGTTCACAAGCACCTCACAAAAATCCTAATTAAGCAACTAATGTGCTTTCCTTAGCAATAGCTCACATAACCAATTCTAGAGCAAGGTCACACAAACCTATGCACTGTACTTTTCACACCGAGGGAGCTCCTACACAATTCTAGTAAGCAGAGCGCACAAAGCCTAAGCTCACAAGCAAAGCTCAAAGACAAAGCTACACAAGCTAAAGCTTAGAGCTCAACTTACTTAGCTACACAAACTAAGCAAGACAAGGGAACTACTTCTAACTACACAAGCAAGAAACTAGCAAGCTACACAAGCAAACTAGTTACAAGAGCAACTACACAAGCACAAGTATATGAAAGTAAATATAAGCTTGTGTAAAATAAATGTAAACCACCGAGAAGAGTACACAAGTTGACATGGCGGTTTTTCACCGAGGTTCACTTGGTTGCCACCAAGCTAGTCCCCGTTGTGTCGATCAACACTTCGTGGTTCGGCGGCTAATCGGTCACACACCGAGCCTCTCAAAAGGCACCGCAAGAACCCACCATCAAGTGTGGTAGCTCAATGACACGCTCTACTAGAGTTGCTTTTCGCGATCCCCGCGGGGTGAGCACAATCCCCCTCACAAAGCTTCTCCAGAGCCTCGCACAATCTTCTTAGAGCTTCGACGGAACCACAATCCACCAAGTCATCTAGGAGGTGGCAACCTCCAAGAGTAACAAGCACCACCGGCTTGCAACACGATCACATAGTGTCACTCGATGCAATCTCTCAAAGCAACGCACTAGAATCAACTCACTCGCAATCGATTCGTACTCTTACAAGCACAAGTGAGTTAGAGGCTCTCCTAGCACTCTAAAAGCATGGACACTAAGTCCTAAGGGTGCCAAGCTGCTGCCAAAGCTGGCCACCACTTGTATTTATAAGCCCACAAACGAATATAGCCGTTATGCCATCACTGGGCTGAAAAACGCGAGCGAGCGACAGACGCGTATGTCGCTTAAGCGACAGACGCGCTGCCCGCGTCAGTCGCACCAAAGAGCGCCACATGTCCACGCGCGCCAAAACTCCAACGGTCATCTCGCCAGCGTCAGGCGCGTCCGACGCGTCGAGGGCGCGCATCTGTTGCACCGACAGATGCGGCACAGAGATCACGCGTCGACAGACGCGTCCGGTGGTCGCCTGACAGACGCGGCCTGGCGTCTGTTGCCACCGCACTGAAAATGTGCTGAGTCCACGCGACAGACGCAGTACCCCGGCGTCTGACGCAGCCTCGACCCCGCGTCTGACGCGCCGTCTCTTTTCGTCTCAGCGCCGCGCGCTAGGGTAAGGCGACAGACGCTGACGTCAGCGTCTGACGCTGCCCACAGCCAGCGTCTGTCGCGTGCTTTTCAGCACAAAAGCACTCCACGATTTCGCCACTTCTTCCAATCTCCGGCGTAAAGGAAATTGATCATTTCTATTCCTCGAAAACGCCTGAATCCCGCCGAGGAGAGAGGACCCCAAACCCCTCTCAACCGCTCAAACACTATCGCCTTCGCAAATGTGCCAACACCAACAAGTGATCACCACCTTGTGCATGTGTGTTAGCATTTTTACAATCATTTTCTCCGAGGAGTTAGGCACTCAACTTGCCTCGCCACTCGATCCTAACATGTATGCAAAGTTAGATCGCTCAAGTGGCACTAGATGACCGATATACAAACAAGTTTACCCCTCTTGATAGTACGGCCATCTATCCTAAACCCAATCATCAACTTCTCTACATACCTATGACCGATGAAATAGAAATGCCCTAGGTTATACCTGTCTTGCGCATTTCACTCTATCTCCTCCGACGTTGATGCAACACATGCACCAACCATATCACAAATGATATGATCCACTTCATTTCATCACGTGACTGTATTGGTTCATCGATCTTGACTTCACTTGCTCTTCACCGTTGCTTTGATCCATCGGCGCCAAGTCTTGCTCAAGCTTCACCGTCACACGCGGTCTCTTGTTTCAAAGCCTCCGACTTGCCCTTCACATCGCAACCGGTCCATCGAGCCAAGCCTCATCTTATCTTCTCCACCTTGGTCACATGATTTCATATCATGTCTCATATGCAATAAGTTCCTCCATGACACCATCACCTATGGACTAATTTCTTGTGTATCTCACATTAAACACAATTAGTCCACCTAAGGTTGTCGCTCAATTACCAAAACCAAACAAGGACCTTTCACCGGGCCGCGCAGAGGAGGGAATAGAGCCTAGGGGCTGGGGCGGTCATTTTACCTGACCCTAATGCTTCCGTGCCAACCTAGCTGCTGACCAGGCGTGCCACGCCACCAAATGTGGCAAATATGTATTGCTTTCCTCTCTCTCAGATGCTAAAAATGTAGCGCCAAAGATAAGGATGCAATCTCAGGAGGCTCCCTTCGTTATGATGGTAAAAAGTTAAATATCCCACCCTATCCAGTATCTGCAGTGCGCTGCCGTCTTCCACCTCTCGATCCCTAATTCTCCATTTTTCATTGGGAAAAGTCTACTTCACCCCCCAACTATAAGGCATGGACTACTTAACCCCAAACTATGAAACGGTCTATTCCACCCCCTAAACTTTTCAAAACCAGTCAAATTGCCCCTAGGCAGTTTTGAACGGTGGGTCTGCTACAGTAACGGCATGTTGCTACAATAGCGGGTTTTGTCTTTTCTTTTTTTATTTATTTCGGCTGAATCTTTGAAAAATCATAGCAAATCACAGAAAAATCATAAAATGGAAAAATCCAATTTTGTTGGACTCCACATGAGTAGATCTACACAGTAAACATATAATATGATATGTTTTGGTACAAAGTTTTTGCTGTAGATTTTGATATATTTTTTTTCTGTAATTAATTGGAATAATTTATAACTGCAGTTTCTATGGTCCAATTGTGGTGAAATTTTTATGATGGCCTAACTATTGTATGATTGAACTGTAGTAAAATTTTCATACTCATTGGATCATGTATAACTTAGTTATAGATTTATTTAGACGCTAAATAAATCTATAACTAAGTTATACATGATCCAATGAGTATGAAAATTTTACTACAGTTCAATCATACAATAACTAAGCCATCATAAAAATTTCACCATAGAACTGCAGTTATGAATTATTCCAATTAATTACAGAAAAAATAGATCAAAATCTACAGCAAAAACTTTGTACTAAAGCATACTAGTATATTACCCGTGCTAACGCTACGGTGACATCTGGGTAACACACATTAAATAGTCAATGTATTGTTCAAGTAACTTCCAATGAAAGTGCATATTTTCAATGACACCATAAAAAACACCACAAACTCATGAAATACACAAGGAAAATGACCGGTCAATGTATTGTTCATGTAAGTACCGAGTGGCAAAAATATGCTTAAGACAAACCAATCATACGGAAACAGACCTGAACTCATTTGTAATAATTTCTTGATCATCACATGGACTGGCAAGTGGCAAAGAAGCTTGAGTCTTTGATAGCAAGCGTTCTGGTCTACGTATTTTTGCCTGAACCTGAACATTTGAAGAGAAAAATTATAGAAAAAGTAGTGACAACTAAAGGAAGCAGAAAAAGAATTGGTTCACAGACATGCTGCAGCATGCCAAATTAAGAAAAATGAATCGGCTTTACGCATTTAGAACTAATGCCAAGATGACACATGTTTTGTGCCTGATATAGTCCACATTAAACTACCAGATATAGTCCATAGAATCTCAGACCAGATCAGTCCGCCTGTGTGCCGCCGATCAACACACACAAATTATAAAGGCAAATACCGCATAATTTCAAGTATATACATACACTAACATAATGTGACTGCTGGTGGAGAGAATATAAATTAGCTATTTTTAAGGCTGTTCTAAAATAGCAACAAAGATGGTCAAATGACCCAGGACCATCTACATATCCTAGTACAGACCATGAAAATACTTGCAAATAGTGAGCACCTGGCAAGAAAATAGTTATTTCTCCAGCCATCTTAATTTTACATTACTGAATACCACATGAAACTGGCAAAGAAAACATTGTTCAACCACTTCATCAGGGCAAAAAAAAAAGAAGCAATTAATGTCAACATTCACAGACCATAAAAGGTATATTACCAGATCAACATTAAGTATGAAACTGATGTAAATATTCAACGACCAGACGAGCCAGATTAAGCCTCCTCTATTCTCCTCTACCCCAAGTATATACCTAAAAGTTGCAGAAAAGTGCACAACAAAGAACAAGTGCACTTGATTAGTGCTGGCATGATAAGCATTTTTTCACACAATAAAATGATTCTCAAATGTATACGAACTATTGCCGGACATTGTTTTCAACATATATGGCCAAGTGCATATCCAGTGCATCATATAGTTTTGATATTATGATGCACTGAACCACCAAATTTACAGCCAGACATAGCGATTGGAATTCAAGCAAAAAACGGATCGGATAATAACACTATAAAGCTACACTAAAATACAAAGTAGCACATATCCTTCTTTGCCTTATCATTATTTTTTATATCAGTTCAAGGAATCATAAGGCAGTAGTAAAAACAGTATCATGAATTTTTAGTATCAGTTCAAACTGCACTGGCTTATATTTTCCTAGAAGCAAATACATTTTCACACACACAGTGTTACACTTCTATTAAGTAATCATCTCAGTTATGTAATGCAGGGGAAGAATGAGTGCTTACGTAGCTGACAGCTACAGCGTGAGATGGAAAGTCGAACAGGAAGCATGATGCAGCGGGTATGCATCTTCTCCAAATGACCAAACGGATGCTGCTACCGCAGCCTGATCCACTTTCCTGAGCATTCAACAAGGGCCGCCGCCGCTGCTACCCGTGGCTGCCGTCTCCTTCGCCAGCAGATGTTGTAGGGACGGATGCAAGCAGAAGCCGGGGCCGGATCTGCAGTGAGCCTGAAGCTAGACACCATCATCATCCGGATCTGACCGCGAGCACCTAGATCCTAGCAGCCACAAGGGTTTTCCTCGGCCAACTCCAGTGGCAGCGCCACGGCGGCTTAGATCGGGAGGGGAGGGATAGAGGGCAGCGCATCAGCGGCGGCAGCGGTCGCTACTCGCCATCCCTCGGCCTGGGTGCGACCGCGACCAGCAGCGGCCGGCGGAGCCCCCTGCAGTGGGACGCGCGGCTGGCGGGGTGCACGCGACGGCGGCGGCGCCGCGGAAAGACGCGAAGAGAGAGGAGGGATATTTCTTGTGAAGAAATTTAGTTCCAGACGGAAGCAGAGATCGAACCGTGGCTGCGGCCTCCTGGCGTGGAGGGCTGGGCGCGGGCGTGGGAGATGGGGAGGAACGAGGAGGTTGACGCGAACGATCTGGACCGATTGATTTGAGTGAGTATCAGTAAATCTGTACTGTTTATTTTAATGGTGTAGTTTTATGTGTGGATAGATAGGAGCGGGGGATTTTTTTTACAGGGATGTAGCAAAGAAAAAGTCGGTAAATTAATATGGTAAATTTTTCAAAGATTTAGCCGAAATAAATAAAAAAAAAACACAAAAGCATAGTACTGTAGCAGCTCACGGTTCGAAACCGTCCGAGCGGGTAGTTTGACTGGTTTTGAAAAGTTCAAAGATAGAATATACCGTTTTATAGTTGGGGGTGGGTGTGAACTAGTCCACCCATAGTTGGGGGTAGAGTAGACTTTTTTCTTTTCCATTGCCTCCCCCACTCAATCGGGCGCCACCTCTCATCGGTTGGCCACCGGCGGCGCGGCCGCCCCACCACGTTCGATCCCATGCGAGTCGCCTTGAACCACTGCCCCCTCCTCCTCTCGCGCACGGTTCTGGGATTCGGCCCGAGAGGCCCGAATTCCACCGAATTTCGCCCATTTCAGACTGGGCCGAGATAAAACTGTACCGCCCAAAAAAATTCGGCCCGATTCAAAATTTCAGCCCATTCTATGGCCCAACAAAGAGCCCACAGATATTTCTCAACCAATATGACCCTGAAAACCTAAGTCAAGATCCCTAGCCAACGCCGTGTGATTGCGAGCCGCCACCAGCGACGCCGTCTCCGCTCCCCGCCGCCTACGCCAACGCTCCTGCAGCCACCACGAGACCCATGGTCGCTTCCCCCAACATCCGAGCTCGCCCATGGATGCTCCTCAACGCCGCCGCCGTGCCATGGCTGCTCCTCAACGCCCGCCGCCGCGCCATCACAGCCCCTGACATGTCGTCGCCGCCATCTGCACCTCTTGCTGCCACCACCGCACGGTCGCCATCTTTCTTGCCACCTACGAGTTCCAAGATGGCCCTGCATGCATCCTCCCCATGCCCACTGCCACTTCTGACATTTTGGGGTAATTTTGTTCAAATTTGATCAAATTTCATTCAAATTTTGAGTGGGTACCGGTACGAATTTTCCGAATTTTCCGAAATTCGTCAAATTCGGTGGGTACCAAATTTTTTTCAAAAAAGAATCCCAAAACCTTGCTCTCGCGTTGCGCTGTGTGCGCTGCTCGCCGCCGTACTCACTTTCCTTGGCGTAGTTGCGTCCTCCTCTTCTCCATAGCTTCGCCCGGTTCCTAGCCCTCACAGCACCCATCGCCTCTTCCTCTCTGTCCGCGGCGGCACTCAGTGGTGGCTGCCTCTGGACGCGGTGCATCGCCTCTTCCCCTCCGTCAGCGACGGCGGCTCAGCTGGCCGGCCGGATCGCGCGGTACCTCACCCTCTTCTCCGTTTCGTGCCTGCTCCCCCTGGTCCTTCATCCCCGTCTTCTCCGTCTCACAGGTCTCCGCTGCAGGCTACACTACGTCCACTCTAGAGGGGCGGACCTTTTCGTCGCCGGCTATCCAGGTCTGGTCTATGTCACTCTCTTTCTAACCTCCGAGTTTCGACTTAATTTGAAAGTGTGCCTTTTTTCGGTGTGTTTTTGGAATTGTCTTTTCAGCTAAGATGCCAGATTGACAGTGTTTCTTAGATTGTTCGAGCCCATTGTGAATGCATGCTTAGCTGAGTATATATATGTTTGTGTAATCATGCGTTTGTTATATATGTTGGTGAAATAACTTATGGTAATGTCATTGTCTAATTTCAAGTCGCTTTTGCAGCTTCATTGCGTCACAGCACCAATGGATGACCTGTTAAGTTTCATCTGCTATTTGGGCTGTAATTTTCCGCGCCATATGTGTTTGTGACATTGCCTACACAAGGTTACGACAGCTCTCATAATTCGTACTTATTTCCAGTAATATGGATCTCACAATAGTGTATTAGCAACAATATAATATTTGACTCCGTCTGAATTACATGATGGCTGTTTCCACAGGTAATAGTAATGAATAGCAGTTCTATGAACAAAAATAATAGCATTTATTTTTCCTAGTATCTTATCTATATATATTTGTATGGCGATGGTACGGTCAGGCTTTCTGTTAGAAGCCTTCGGCTTGACTACTTAGGCAACTAAGCTTAACTGAAAAACTAAGCTGACATTTGTGTCCTGTTGATTGGATTAGTGAACATCCATGCCGTGCATTTTAACAATGCATGAAGGGAAATGCTCCTGTGATAAAATACCGACTAATTTGCTTGCTTCATCTTTGGAAAGTTGATTCAATTTAAGTTTGGGAGATATTGTGGAGTTGACGCCTATGTTGACTCGAAGACTTCCTTGAGTCGTCTCAACATAGCCGGTCCCAAACCCAGGGTAAAGGAGGAGGGTGTGTTAAGGTCTGACGAACCAACAGAGATTCGTTGGGGCGTAACCCTCTTAGCGACGCGCTACATCGGAACCCGGTGTGGTGTTAAATGGGCAAGGGTCGGGTCGTCATCCCCTTAGTGGCGCGTCGTATCATGACCCGGGTACGATGAAAAATGAGCAAGGGTCGGGTTGTCGCAACCTTAGTGGCGCGCTACATCTACGTCCGGGTGTAGTGAAAAATGAGCCAGGGTCTTCGCACTTCCCTCGACGGGTGCGAAGGGTAAGGAAGCTAGCCGAGCCAACTAGGATTCGTCTAGATAGCTAGAACATAGGGTCCCTAACATGTAAGTTAAGACATCTAGTCGATGCCGCAATTAGGAGGCGTGTAAATATTCTATGCGTTCAGGAGACTAAATAGAAGGGCCAGAAGGCGAAGGAGGTAGAGGATACTGGCTTCAAACTTTGGTATACAGGGACAACATCGGGTAGGAATGGTGTAGGCATCTTGATCGATAGGAGCCTTAAGGATGGAGTCATTGATGTTAGGAGGCAAGGCGACCGGATTATCCTGGTCAGGCTGGTAGTTGGAGATTCGACTATGAATGTGATCAGTGTCTATGCCTCTCAGGTAGGTCTTAGCAAGAGCACCAAGACATAGTTCTAGGAAGATCTTGATAGCATGGTTAGTACCATGCCTATCAGCGAGAAACTCTTCATAGGAGGAGACCTCAACGGCCATGTGGGTGCGACTAATGTAGGTTTCGAGCGGGTGCACGGGGGTTCGGGTACGGTAGTAGGAATCAAGAGGGGGAGGATGTTTTGAACTTCGCGTTGGCCTATGACTTGTTGATAGCGAACACCCTCTTTAGGAAGAGGGAATCCCATCTAGTGACCTTTCGTAGTGGACAACACTCGAGCCAGATCGACTTTATCCTTGCAAGGGGGAGGATAGACGTGCTTGCTTTGATTGTAAGGTGTTACCTGGGGAGTGTGTTGTCCCTCAACACAAGCTTGTGGTGGCGGACTTTCGCTTTTCAGGTATGTGTCCACCAGGACAAATGGGCCAAGATTGCGAGAACAAAGTGGTGGAAGCTTAGAGGGAAAGCAGCGCAAACGTTTAAGGAGAGGATGCTAGGCGAGGAGCCTTGGGAAGGAGAAGATGTAACACCCCAGGTGTTTGTCATTCACTAAGCAGTGAGTTTGAGCTCAAACATGATAGATTAAGTGGAGGTGAGCCTAATCTAAACTTGGATGTTACTCCTTTGCTTTGCATATAGGATATTTTCAAGATATATGCTTGGGTGGTGTTATGGCAATATCTTCATGTGTCTCACCTTAGTACCTATCTATATTTATCCCTGGAAAAGTTTCATGAAGTTTGGAATCAAAAAGTCACATGAAATAATAAGTTATATGCTTGTTTGGATTATAACTGAAACATGCCTTATATCCCATGGGAACTAGTGCTTATGCAACATACAAGTGCAACATGTGCAACAAATCTTTGCAACATGTGGAACAACCTAGGGAAACATGGGTAGCATGTATCTTGAAACAACCACATGAAACAACTATAGCATTTCACTGAATTCTATGTTTCAAGGCATGTGAGGCCTACACTTTTGTGCAACCTATGCATGGTGTGTATGTTTGGCTTCTACAACACCTTAACTACACTTAGGACACTTAATGGAACAATGTTCATATTGATCATTTTGCCTAAATGTGTTTCTAAGTGATGGTTGACCATGTATGGACCCTAGAACCCTTTTGTTTGACCATTTCAAAAGTGGGACCTAGAAGCTTTGCCTGACTGTGCACCCTTTAACAAAGTTTTAGAGAATTTTATAAGGAACAAACTTTGTTTAAGAGTCAAGTCATGAAAAAGGGTGGAACATGCTCAAAAAGGGCCCACAGATTAGAAATGGGGCTGAATTCAGCACTTAGACATTTAAAGCCTCGATTTCAGTGTCTTCGACATTGGCATTTCGCGTTCTCCAATTTTTGTTAAGCAACTCAAGTTGAGGCAAATACAAAAGTTGGAGTAGACATTATGGAGAAGAGCATGTAAAAAGATGGCATCTGTTTGACTTCGTTTTGACCATCAAGTTGGATTTTGCTCAGCACTGTCAATGCGCTGACACTATCATGTTGGTCACTAATTATCCACTAATCCATAACCCTAATGACCATGACCCTTGAACAAGTTTTGTAGAGGGTTATGTGGGCTTCAATTTTTCTTTTGGGCCCATGACCTAACTCAGCCCGTAGATGGCCCATAACTGGAACCCAAGCTGCCTACCACGTCGCCCACAACGTGTTCGATGTCTGGCCTCCGTGGCGACCATGCAAGGCAGCGCACCCCACCGAGTCGACGTGCGTCCTCGCCGATGCTACGTGCCCTGCCTTCTCCTCGCGCGTCATGGACATCGAGCTGCTCCTTGACGCTCTGTGTCCACTATTGCTCGCCCCTCCTCCGCTCTTTCCCTCGCTTGAGCGCTCCTCCGTGGCCGCTGCCGCCATGGATGGCCGCCGCGAGCTCAAGCTCGACCATTTCTGTCCCACTGGTAGCTACCACCGCGCGCCAAATCACCATCGCCAGAGCGTCTCCACTTCTCCGCTCGCCCCCTCTGCCTCTTCCTTGGCTTCGCTTGGCTTCTCCTCGCGCGAACACGGCCGCTGTCGCCATTACCACCGCGAGCAGAGCTCCATGGCCGCCACCTGACCAGCCACGCTGTGCCCTTCTTCTGCTCCACCGTGGGCGGCACCGTCGTCGCCTCGTCATGCCTTGCACCGCGCGCGCACTCGCCTGAGCCATCTCCGCCGCAAAAGCTCCGGCCGCGGATGCCTCCATGGCCGACGAACAGCGACCATGCCGGCCACCGTGGCCAAGCCGCCTTAGGCCTTCTCGCCACGAATTGAAGCCATAGTTGGGTCCGCGTGAGCCTCCTGGTGCTTCCACACCTCTTCGTTGTCGGTGCGGACCGCCGGAGCCGCGCCTCCGCCGTCTCGGCCGTCGCAGTGCCGGCTGCTCCCGCGGCCAGCGGGCCACATGCCACCGCTGGCCAAGCCACGGGCACCGGTGGGTGTGCCTGGTGATGGGAGTGCTTCCCCGCATCATCCCCGACACCGCCGGCGACCCCCTCGCCGGAGACCGGCCGGAGCCGCAAGTCCGGTCGCCTCCTCTGTTTCCGGCAGCCGGAAGGGGAAGACCGACGCCTTCCCTCTCGCTGCCTCTCTCTTTGTCTCTCTGTGTGTGCATGACAGGTGGGCCCATTTGGGCAGCAGGTCCCGCATGTCAGCGTTATGAGAGGCACAGTTGTGGTACATGTCCGGGTGCACCTAGCATTAAGTAGGGTTTGAGTGATTTTGTTTTTGAATTTCAGAAATTTGTAAATCTTCTAAATTCCATAGTTAATGCTAGGTAATTCCAAAAAAAGCAAATGTGGACTTTTTGGAAACCTTAAGAAAAGATCTATGCAGTAGAGTCATAAAATGTTAGGGGTTTATAGGTGTTTTCTGATGTATTATTTAGGCTTTAAAAAGTGCTCTAAAAATGCCTTAAAACATTGACTAGAGCAAGATCTAGAGTTTTAGAACCCCAAAAATAGTGATTCTTGCTTTGTTAATTTTGTGATGACATGTACTTGCTAGGAAAAATATTAAACACACTAGTTTTTCACTGTTTTCTTAAGGTTTTGATTTGACCTTGATAAATAAGGAATTTACATTATATTGCTTGTTATTTTTATATCTTGAGTTGTGCTGCTCCAATTGATGTGAAATTTTTGTGGTAGTCTTTTCATGCTATGAATGTACTGTGGTATAAATTTCATGGTCATTGCTTACTATATGCTCAAGTTATTGAGTTAACTTGTTTATGGCTTAATAAATAGCTTATAAATAATATATAAATGATAAAATAGAAAATGTTGTTCCATCACCTTATTATGATGTTGCTCTTTGAGGTTAGTTTATTCTATGGCCATGTGTTCACAGAAAATATTGAGTTTTAGGTTTAACTTGCTCTCACATGATTTATTGCAATAGCTATTTGTCTTTTTCATAGAGGTTGATATGCTTGCCCAAATGGATTGAAATTTGGACAGTAGACTTTTGAGAACAGTTGTAGACCACTGTAATTTTGGTAGAATTTATTGAGTATCTTTATGATGGGGTCATAATTCCACCTAATGATCTAAATAAATTAAGAAAATGTATTAAAAGAATTTATTTAGTAATTGACACTATGTTTTCTGATGTTCATTAGTCATGTATGAAATGTTGGTAAAGTTGGTTTTGCCCAATTATATGTTTGCAACGGAAGTTAATAATTATTTCTTGCGAATGAGGTTTCTGGACAGATCTGGGAACTTAGCAAAGTTCTTCATGATAATATTCTTTGTTGTGAAACTTATTTATACAAAAGTTGTAGATAATTTATGTATCTAGCTTTTGTTAAAATTTGGTGGCATTTAACAATGTGGTTTAGGAGTTATAGCTGTTTAAAGTTAGGGTACAGAATTGCTTGCTCTCTGTTTGTCAGGAACAGATTCTGGAACTTTGTATTTTTGACTTGTTTAACTTATGAATCATGCTGTGATGATATTATATGAAATGTAGATAATTTTATAAGCTTTCCATAATGTCTTCTTTCAAGTCATTTGGATTTATAAAACTCCAGATATGATTGATTTATGAAGCTACTGTTTGCTAGTCCAGAAATTGGCATATTCCAGTTATCGTTGTTGTTTCACCTTGAGTTGCTTTGCATGTTGCTAAGTGTGATTCATGTCCTTGGTGATGAAGTTAGTACACCTAAAACTTGTGAAGATTATGCTTTACTTATTATGCATGGAATGGTTGGTGTGTTATAGTCAGTGAGTGGCTATGAGGGCTTGTATCTTGTTTAAATATTGTGCTTGTCTTATGTGATGCATTCTTATTGCCATTCATCATGTTCATACACATGCATCGTCATATCTCATTTAGGCACGTTAGATGCACTACATGGATGGCAAGATGTGGATCCAACCCGAAGATGGAGTTGGTGGATCCATTCCGAAGATAGAAGGATCGGACAAGTGGTAGATTGGAGGTTGCTCGCCAAGTGACTTCATCTGACATACTCTAACTTGAGTCAGACCCCAGGCAAGCCCCGGAGCATTATAAGCCTCCTATCTTCAAAGCAATTATATATATATATATATATATATATATATATATATATATATATATATATATATATATATATATATATATATATATATATATATATATATATATATATATATATATATATATATATATATATCATAAGTATTGTTGCATTAAGTGGTAGGAGTTGGTTGGAAACCCTTGCTGCATTATATCATTCCTTGTCCAGATATATGAATCCTTGAATCCTACATAGACTAGGATCGAGTAGATGCTTAGCCCTGCTTTAAGCGGTAGAAGTCAGGTGATTTCCTGTCACCTGCGAGATATAGGGATATTCATATATGGCACGGTTGGCTATATTTGCTATCGTGGAATGAAACCATGTGTTAATAAAATGAAATGAGACCGGGCGGGATGACGATAGTGAAGCAACAAGGCATGGAGGTCTTGGGTGTGGATCTATCCCCGTCTGAGTCGTTTAAGGATCGATTCGCTGTACGTCCTTGAGTCATGTTGAACGCAGTCTAACACTTAGTTGGCCGGATAAGTCGTTCCGACCGCGAAGCCGAGTAATGTGATTCGGGCCAGGAATCGAATGGTAGGTTGCTTCTTGGAAGAGAGAAAGGATGTGCTTGGGGACATTGGCGTGAGACCAAGGGGGGAGGGTTAGAGTCCCTATCACCTGGCAGAGTATCGCCCTTGGGGTCGTGACATCATTCAGACCCGCGATTCCTGAATCATATGAAAAGGTGGCCTGTGCGACCCTGGCAGGGGTCTGCACGGTGAGTGTTAGAAATACCCTCCAGCTGGATAGGAATTCGATTCGAATCGCCGTCGCTCCCGGTTAGTGAGCACTTGACTTGAGCAGCGGCAACGTAGATTCCATTAAATTGAACGGATGGTTAATTGGATCACGATGGAAAGGTTGCCTTAATTTATACCTGCTATGGTTAATATTGTTTGCTCCTAATAAAGTGAGTGCTCTAGTACAGGTTCTAATATAGATGATAGGTTAATGATAATTAACTTGATGCTTAAGCTTTAATGATTGATCATCTATATTAAGCTTTTATGCAAAATGTTGTTAAGCTAGCCCACTTTATACCAGCCTTGCATGATCCTTGGTGTCACCTTATTTCTGGTTTCTGATGGGTAAGTCTAGCTGAGTACTTTCTCGTACTCAGGGTTTTATCCCCACTTGTTGCAGGTTGTGATGTATCATGGCGACTGCAAGAGTTGGTTGGCTCCTGCTGTAGAGGCGGAGCTTGATCACGGGCATGCTCCTTCTTATTTATCTTGTCTCTAATGCTTTTGTTGGAAGTCGACCTTGGTACTGGCATGTATTTGAAATCAGAGAAATGTTAGTTTCAAATTACTTTGCTTCCGCTACTTTTCAATGTAAGTTGTAATAACTATGTTGAACTCCGATGTATATTGAATTACTTGTGAAATGGATATAACATGTGACTTGTTATGTTAAATCACTATGATCTTGGCTTGTATGTTGGTTGGTTTGAAATCCCTCGTGATTTCATTGGACTACCGGAGTTATATGGGCTCAAGTGCGAGAATTTGATCGCTCCGGTGATTGTTTTTGTACTTGTGCTCTTATAATTTGGACGGTTCTGTTACAGCTGGTATCAAAGCAAGATTCAACATTAAACTTGTCATATGTGTATTTAAAACAAAGGTTTTGTTTTATAAAATCAGTTTTATCAACTTATAGTTATATATAGGTTTGCCAAATCTAAATTTTAAACCTAAGTATGCCAGTGGTCAATTTCCTTATGCCCATATAAGGATTATTAGGTGGCTTATATAAGTACTATCTTGGGGGTTTTTCATTTATGCATCTACGCCCAGACCAAGGTATGTATGTGTGATGACTCTCCTACACTATGCTACCGGTGTGTTAGATTAGAGGTAGCCTTCATATATGAAATAACCATATATGTCGTTAGTTTACTTTTATACAACATCGCCCCTACGCTCAGGTAAGTATGAGTTATGAGAGCATGACTGTACAAACTACGGTCTAGGGGAGAGCTAGTTTTGGTTACTGGATTATTTACATGTTACACACATGTATATATGAAGGTACTTAATTGTGGGCGATCGAATGATTCGGGTAGTTTTGGTGCTACATGTATATATACAGGGGTATATGTATATGGGAGTACTTAGAATTTTACTTTCCTGCTTTCATTGTGTGCTATTTTGGGGAAATGTTGGGCTGCAATGAAACTTTTCTGCAGGTACGCTAACCATGAATGCGTAAGTCGAATGTAGCTGGCGACTAGCTATATATCAAAAGAGTGCGTGTTATGCCACCGACATAGAACGTGATCGCCACCTTAGGTTGGCAATCTTGTGAGGACGAATAGGACGAAGCATGCATCTTCATGATTGTTGCTTTGTGCATAGCTGTGCTCCTCTCACCTTTGTTCGATATTAAGTAACTTGTAATTGATATTATGTACTATCTTCCTTGTGTGGAGTTTGACATGAATGCCTTGTTCCATGTTGCTTGATTAGGGAGTGCTTGAAGATAGTGTGTGCTTAGCCTTGCTAGAAATAATTATGGTTACATGTTTGAACCTATAAATGTCCTTTAGTTTAGCCATAGTGGTGGATGTGTTGTTCACCCAAGTGTTTGCAAATGCTTTAGACCTCACTTAAGTAATTATGGATTCTCATGAATGAATTAAATTCATGTTGGTCTAAGGTAACAAAAATTTAGAGGTACTAGAATAACATGTTTGTGTGCTCTCTTGTTAAGTAGAACAAAGGCAAGCTTTGTTTTGCTTGTTGGACATTGGCTGCTAGAATAGTTCAGTTATAGTGATGATTTCGTGCTCATAATGGTGTTTTATGTAGTTATAGAGAATACCAAGATTGTAGCTAACTTACTTATCTAGCTTGTCCTAAGAATTCATGACCCTAGGTCTTAAGTTTGGGAGTTATGAAATTTAGAAGTTTACTGTCAGGTTTTGCGTATGCCCTGAATAGATCTAAATGTTTGGTTTGTTTGACCTATGTGGGTATGAAATCATGTCTTGGAGATAATAGAAGAAGTGTATTACTTTTTCTAAGCTTTCCAAAATGTCCTATAGCACTAATTGGGGTGGTCTAAATCTCTAGTTGAGCTTGTATAGTGGAATGACAGAATCTGTCCAAATCTAGGCAGAGATGTCTTCTTTATCTTGTTTGGCCTTGTTAGCTGTAGAATCATCTTAAAATGATAATAAGAAAGTTATAGACAACTTAATAAGCTTTACATAAAGTTAAGGATCAGCCTTGTTGGGTCCCTAGAACTCCAGTTACGCATTTTTGAAGTTCTTGTCAGTTTTCTGTCCATATTGGTATAGATCTGAAACTTTAGCAATTTTGGTCATGTTAATCTATGAATTAGCTTTTGGTATGAATAACTAAAGTGTAGTCATCTTCCTAAGATTTCTAGAAAGTCTAGGATCACCTTTGTGGGATGTCTATAACCTCAGTTATGGTTGAAACAAGTAACCACTGTGCTGCTGTCCAGATTCTATGCACATGTTAAGTTAGTCACCTTAGCTAGCATTTGTTTTGAGCTAAACTTGTAGTTAGTTCTTGCTTGAGATAAAGCTTGTTAGGGGTGAGCCTAGTGATTAGTAATGATTGCTAGGTGTGAGCTTGTTGCTTGGTAATAGCTGCTTGAGTTTGTTTGTGTAAGCTTCTTCATGTGTTGCTTGAAGTTATGATGCGTGTATGTATGCTTGTTATCTAGGTAGTACCCTAGTTGTCACCTCGTTTGTCCTCGGTGAGCATACGAGGGTCACATAGCCTTATCCTAGAACAACATTCACGTTACGTAATTGTATGGTTGTTGTCTTCAATTAGGTTTCTCTCTTAGGAGCCTGAGCCTGTAGACTTGGTGGTTAGCCCTTGAATGTTTGTATCCATGTCGTTGCTTGACCAAAAGCCCAAAGTTGAGTTCTCCTATATGTTTGTATAAGCCGTGGATGTTTTCCAACCCTTTTTTGTAAAGACCCTTGTCGACTGACCAACCAAGTTAACTTTCATCAATGCTAAGTGTGAGTGGAATCAAGCAAAAATCTCATGCTTAGTCACCTGCGGCAATTGAGCTATGTTCTCTTGTGAGGTGTTTTGATCTACGGATAGCTTCCCTATTGATTCTAAACCTTGTGACTACCTTTGCTTGCTATCCTCCCTTGTATAATGCTTGTTTTTACCACCCAAATTGTGTCACTTGAAATTTCACCTTGGTGGTGTGATCGGTAATGGTGTTATGAGTAGCAACTAACGGTGCCGCGACGAAACCGAGAGCCTCCTGCAGGTGTCGTGGTTTCTAGTCATGATCCATTGCAGAACAACATCAACGTGTTATTCTCATGTGAACTTTTCCTTGGTTATCTTTCCCATATCGTATCGTAAGATCCATATCTTAGACCGAAAGTAGTGGAGTGTCCTTCTGAAGTTGCTAAGAGAATAACTTTGAAGAACATGTCACCGACATAAATATTAACAGACCACAATAGGTGGTATACAAGTGACTCTACTTAGCTGTCCCAGTATTGATGAACGACATCTAGTGAGCGACATATCTCATCCCTGTTGGATAAAAAGGACACAACACTCAATATTGGACAAGTCATCCGTTGGATAAGACTCGATCGTTACAATATGCAAGTTTTAACCTTTGTATGCATAATGGCCATACCGTCGAAATCAACCATCTCTGGTGTGACTCCTTATCTGCTGACTTCGATAGCAACCATCTGCTTTGTATCAACCACAATTATTGTGATCAAGAATGAAGATTTGGAACTTTTTAGTGTTGAGAGACAACTAATTAGTTACCCATAGGAAGGTTAATCTCTAGCTAGGTAACGACTCTTTGGTAGCTATGAAGGCTATGTCTTACAGAGCAATAACCAACCCGAAGTTAATCAACTAGTCAACAACTTGAGCGATACTATATCTTCCAGAGCCATTGTGATCAAGTAAATTCCGTCTTGGACAATCACACAGATAGTGCAAGGTGTTCTATCAGCTAAAGTAAAGAATTAGAGAAAGTATGCACTAGTTCCGATCTGTATCCTTGTGCCCATAGGTGCCACAAATGGTTTGTCCATAACTTGATTGGACGAAGTGTCGAGGAATATTCGAAAGTGGTTCCTTATCCTTGTAGGAATGATCTCTAGGCGGAGTATGCATTTTGCCTTGCAAAAAGTAACCCGCAAGTTCAAAGCTTGTGCATCATTGGATTGGCATGTAAATTAATGGTCGAGATCTGCTGTTGGATGGCCCTTTTCAGGTCTCACAGATACTAGTTTACACACTTTTAATTGCTTTTGCTTTCTCGTATCCCCAATGTACGAGCAACATTGGTTTCTGCAAATCAATTTATACCATCACAAATCAAAAGCAATTTGAAAAGTGTCAAACAACAGATTTCCCAGCTTAGAGCTACTGTTTGATTCTAAAGAGGAAGCCTCATGGTAAAAAGTTAGCCTGACAAAGCTAGTTTCACTACGTTGCAAGTCAAACTCAACTTACTGTGCAACTGCATCACGAAGGAAATTGTACTCAACTTGCTCGATAGTGAACTATTTACCGAAGTTGGTAAATACTTGCAACTTGTGATGTCTGCTAGAACTCGCTATATCCTTCTTTAGCAATAATTGCTGATACTTATTGATCTTTGGTAATTATAAGTGTTTTTACCCAAGAGGATGCATCTGATTCAACCCGGACAACTGTTGCCTTAGGATAAGAGAATCTTCTTCGGTAACATTTGGCAGAAATACGAAGTCAACAGAGTCAGCTACCATACTTATTAATCCCTCAACAGACTCAGATAATACAGTGTTGTCATTAGAGAAAGAGAACTACACACATGGAACCTCAAGTAGTTTTCCATTAGTTGGTGTCTAAATGAATGAACATTTA
The DNA here is from genome assembly GCA_020631735.1 of Saccharum officinarum. NCBI lineage: Eukaryota > Viridiplantae > Streptophyta > Magnoliopsida > Poales > Poaceae > Saccharum > Saccharum officinarum. Next base: position 54,124,263 of record CM036168.1, on the reverse strand, counting down.
TGACCAACATAGACCTTGTCTATTGGTTAGTCAGTATCCTATGGCCTCAGAGAATGCTTGTCGTCTATGATCTCACCCTTTTGGAAGGTTGTACTCAAGCCATTTTGGTAGAAAACTGCTTTTCAAAACCGTGTGAACATAGAGTCATTTCAACGAGCATACTTCTGAATATTTTGGTCTAGTGTCAAGTTCATACGGACTATGTTGTGTTCACTAAAGAATCAGATACTTGTTAGTGGTTAGCTCATGGACCCAATGATCTCTGTACATTGAGAACGAAGTACTGCGTTGTCTTGGATTCCTCCCAAAGTAACAATGCTTCATGGAAGTCAATGAACGAAATTCTCCAGACCAATTTTACCACGAAGAGTAAGTATCAGAAAGTGCCTTGGCCAAATTGTTTGCCGATGTTGAAGCTTTGTAGCTAAATGCTATAGCAGATGTGGGAACTAGATAACGTGCCTCTCTTCCTTAAAAGGTCTTCCATTCCGAATCTCGGGACACGATTCTTTTAAGGGGGGAGGGCTGTAACACCCCAGGTGTTTGTCATTCACTAAGCAGTGGGTTTGAGCTCAAACATGATAGATTAAGTGGAGGTGAGCCTAATCTAAACTTGGATGTTACTCCTTTGCTTTGCATATAGGACATTTTCAAGATATATGCTTGGGTGGTGTTATGGCAATATCTTCATGTGTCTCACCTTAGTACCTATCTATATTGATCCCTGGAAAAGTTTCATGAAGTTTGAAATCAAAAAGTCACATGAAATAATAAGTTATATGCTTGTTTGGATTATAACTGAAACATGCCTTACATCCCATAGGAACTAGTGCTTATGCAACATACAAGTGCAACATGTGCAACAAACCTTTGCAACATGTGGAACAACCTAGGGAAACATGGGTAGCATGTATCTTGAAACAACCACATGAAACAACTATAGCATTTCACTGAATTCTATGTTTCAAGGCATGTGAGGCCTACACTTTTGTGCAACCTATGCATGGTGTGTATGTTTGGCTTCTACAACACCTTAACTACACTTAGGACACTTAATGGAACAATGTTCATATTGATCATTTTGCCTAAATGTGTTTCTAAGTGATGGTTGACCATGTATGGACCCTAGAACCCTTTTGTTTGACCATTTCAAAAGTGGGACCTAGAAGCTTTGCATGACTGTGCACCCTTTAACAAAGTTTTAGAGAATTTTATAAGGAACAAACTTTGTTTAAGAGTCAAGTCATGAAAATGGGTGGAACATGCTCAAAAAGGGCCCACAGATTAGAAATGAGGCTGAATTCAGCACTTAGACATTTAAAGCCTCGATTTCAGTGTCTTCGACATTGGCATTTCGCGTTCTCCAATTTTTGTTAAGCAACTAAAGTTGAGGCAAATACAAAAGTTGGAGTAGACATTATGGAGAAGAGCATGTAAAAAGATGGCATATGTTTGACTTCGTTTTGACCATCAAGTTGGATTTTGCTCAGCACTGTCAATGCGCTAACACTATCATGTTGGTCACTAATTATCCACTAATCCATAACCCTAATGACCATGACCCTTGAACAAGTTTTGTAGAGGGTTATGTGGGCTTCAATTTTGCTTTTGGGCCCATGACCTAACTCAGCCCGTAGATGGCCCATAACTGGAACCCAAGCTGCCTACCACGTCGCCCGCAATGTGTTCGACGTCTGGCCTCCGTGGCGACCATGCACGGCAGCGCACCCCACCGAGCCGACGCGCGTCCTCGCCGATGCCGCGTTCCCTGCCTTCTCCTCGCGCGTCATGGACACCGAGCTACTCCTGGACGCTCCATGTCCACTATTGCTCGCCCTCCTCCGCTCTTTCCCTCGCTTGAGCGCTCCTCCGTGGCCGCTGCCGCCATGGATGGCCGCCGCGAGCTCAAGCTCGACCATTTCTGTCCCACTAGTAGCTACCACCGCGTGCCAAATCGCCACCGCCAGAGCGTCTCCACTTCTCCGCTCGCCTCCTTGGCCTCTTCCTTGGCTTCGCTTGGCTTCTCCTCGCGCGAACGCGACCGCTGTCGCCATTACCACCGCGAGCAGAGCTCCATGGCCGCCACCTGACCAGCCACGCTGTGCCCTTCTTCTGCTCCACCATGGGTGGCACCGTCGCCGCCTCATCATGCCTTGCACCGCGCGCGCACTCGCCTGAGCCATCTTCGCCGCAAAAGCTCCGGCCGCGGATGCCTCCATGGCCGACGAACAACGACCATGCCGGCCACCGTGGCCAAGCCGCCTTAGGCCTTCTCGCCATGAATTGAAGCCGTAGTTGGGTCCGCGTGAGCCTCCTGGTGCTTCCACACCTCTTCGTTGTCGGTGCGGACCGCCGGAGCCGCGCCTCCGCCGTCTCGGCCGCCGCAGTGCCGGCTGCTCCCGCGGCCAGCGGGCCACAGGCCACCGCTGGCCAAGCCACAGGCACCGGTGGGTGTGCCTGGTGATGGGAGTGCTTCCCCGCATCATCCGCGCCGCCGCCGGCGACCCTTGCCGGAGACCGGCCGGAACCGCAAGTCCGGTCGCCTCCTTTGTTTCCGGCAGCCGGAAGGGGAAGACCGACGCCTTCCCTCTCGCTGCCTCTCTCTCTGTCTCTCTGTGTGTGCATGATAGGTGGGCCCATTTGGGCAGCAGGTCCCGCATGTCAGCATTATGAGAGGCACAGTTGGGGTACACGTCCGGGTGCACCTAGCATTAAGTAGGGTTTGAGTGATTTTGTTTTTGAATTTCAGAAATTTGTAAATCTTCTAAATTCTGTAGTTCATGCTAGGTAATTCCAAAAATAGCAAATGTGGACTTTTTGGAAACCTTGAGAAAAGATCTATGCAGTAGAGTCATAAAATGTTAGGGGTTTATAGGTGTTTTCTGATGTATTATTTAGGCTTTAAAAAGTGCTTTAAAAATGCCTTAAAACATTGACCAGAGCAAGATCTGGAGTTTTAGAACCCCAAAAATAGTGATTCTTGCTTTGTTAATTTTGTGATGACATGTACTTGCTAGGAAAAATATTAAACACACTAGTTTTTCACTGTTTTCTTAAGGTTTTGATTTGACCTTGATAAATAAGGAATTTACATTATATTGCTTGTTATTTTTATATCTTGAGTTGTGCTGCTCCAATTGATGTGAAATTTTTGTGGTAGTCTTTTCATGCTATGAATGTACTATGGTATAAATTTCATGGGCATTGCTTACTATATGCTCAAGTTATTGAGTTAACTTGTTTATGACTTAATAAATAGCTTATAAATAATATATAAATGATAAAATAGAAAATGTTGTTCCATCACCTTATTATGATGTTGCTCTTTGAGGTTAGTTCATTCTATGGCCATGTGTTCACAGAAAATATTGAGTTTTAGGTTTAACTTGCTCTCACATGATTTATTGCAATAGCTATTTGTCTTTTTTATAGAGGTTGATATGCTTGCCCAAATGGATTGAAATTTGGACAGTAGACTTTTGAGAGCAGTTGTAGACCCCTGTAATTTTGGTAGAATTTATTGAGTATCTTTATGATGTGGTCATAATTCCACCTAATGATCTAAATAAATTAAGAAAATGTATTTAAAGAATTTATTTAGTAATTGACACTATGTTTTCTGATGTTCATTAGTCATGTATGAAATGTTGGTAAAGTTGGTTTTGCCCAATTATATGTTTGCAACGGAAGTTAATAATTATTTCTTGCGAATGAGGTTTCTGGACAGATCTGGGAACTTAGCAAAGTTCTTCATGATAATGTTCTTTGTTGTGAAACGTATTTATACAAAAGTTGTAGATAATTTATGTATCTAGCTTCTGTTAAAATTTGGTGGCATTTAACAATGTGGTTTAGGAGTTATAGCTGTTTAAAGTTAGGGTACAGAATTGCTTGCTCTCTGTTTGTCAGGAACAGATTCTGGAACTTTGCCTTTTTGACTTGTTTAACTTATGAATCATGCTGTGATGATATTATATGAAATGTAGATAATTTTATAAGCTTTCCATAATGTCTTCTTTCAAGTCATTTGGATTTATAAAACTCCAGATATGATTGATTTATGAAGCTACTGTTTGCTAGTCCAGAAATTGGCATATTCCAGTTATCGTTGTTGTTTCACCTTGAGTTGCTTTGCATGTTGCTAAGTGTGATTCATGTCCTTGGTGATGAAGTTAGTACACCTGAAACTTGTGAAGATTATGCTTTACTTATTATGCATGGAATGGTTGGTGTGTTATAGTCAGTGAGTGGCTATGAGGGCTTGTATCTTGTTTAAATATTGTGCTTGTCTTATGTGATGCATTCTTATTGCCATTCATCATGTTCATACACATGCATCGTCATATCTCATTTAGCCACGTTAGATGCACTACGTGGATGGCAAGATGTGGATCCAACCCGAAGATGGAGTTGGTGGATCCATTCCGAAGATAGAAGGATCGGACAATTGGTAGATTGGAGGTTGCTCGCCAAGTGACTTCATCTGACATACTCTAACTTGAGTCAGACCCCAGGCAAGCCCCGGAGCATTATAAGCCTCCTATCTTCAAAGCAATTATATATATATATATATATATATATATATATATATATATATATATATATATATATATATATATATATATATATATATATATATATATATATATATATATATATATATATATATATATATATATATATATATATTGCATTAAGTGGTAGGAGTTGGTTGGAAACCCTTGCTGCATTATATCATTCCTTGTCCAGATATATGAATCCTTGAATCCTACATAGACTAGGATCGAGTAGATGCTTAGCCCTGCTTTAAGCGGTAGAAGTCAGATGATTTCCTGTCACCTGCGAGATATAGGGATATTCATATATGGCACGGTTGGCTATATTTGCTATCGTGGAATGGAACCATGTGTTAATAAAATGAAATGAGACCGGGCGGGATGACGATAGTGAAGCAACAAGGCATGGAGGTCTTGGGTGTGGATCTATCCCCGTCTAAGTCATTTAAGGACCGATTCGCTGTACGTCCTTGAGTCATGTTGAACGCAGTCTAACACTTAGTTGGCCGGATAAGTCGTTTCGACCGCGAAGCCGAGTAATGTGATTCAGGCCAAGAATCGAATGGTAGGTTGCTTCTTAGAGGAGAGAAAGGATGTGCTTGGGGACATTGGCGTGAGACAAAGGGGGGTTAGAGTCCCTATCACCTGGCAGAGTGTCGCCCTTGGGGTCGCGACATCATTCGGACCCGTGATTCCTGAATCATATGAAAAGGTGGCCTGTGCGACCCTGGCAGGGGTCTGCACGGTGAGTGTTAGAAATACCCCTCCAGCTAGATAGGAATTCGATTCAAATCGCCGTCGCTCCCGGTTTGTGAGCACTTGACTTGAGCAGCGGCAACGTAGATTCCATTAAATTAAACGGATGGTTAATTGGATCACGATGGAAAGGTTGCCTCAATTTATACCTGCTATGGTTAATATTGTTTGCTCCTAATAAAGTGAGTGCTCTAGTACAGGTTCTAATATAGATGATAGGTTAATGATAATTAACTTGATGCTTAAGCATTAATGATTGGTCATCTATATTAAGCTTTTATGCAAAATGTTGTCAAGCTAGCCCACTTTATACCAGCCTTGCATGATCCTTGGTGTCACCTTATTTCTGGTTTCTGACGGGTAAGTCTAGCTGAGTACTTTCTCGTACTCAGGGTTTTATCCCCACTTGTTGCAGGTTGTGATGTATCATGGCGACTGCAAGAGTTGGTTGGCTCCAGCCGTAGAGACGGAGCTTGATCACGGGCATGATCCTTCTTATTTATCTTGTCTCTAATGCTTTTGTTGGAAGTCGACCTTGGTACTAGCATGTATTTGAAATCAGAGAAATGTTAGTTTCAAATTACTTTGCTTCCGCTACTTTTCAATGTAAGTTGTAATAACTATGTTGAACTCCGATGTATATTGAATTACTTGTGAAATGGATGTAACATGTGACTTGTTATGTTGAATCACTACGATCTTGGCTTGTATGTTGGTTGGTTTGAAATCCCTCATGATTTCATTGGACTACCGGAGTTATATGGGCTCAAATGCGAGAATTTGATCACTCCGGTGATTGTTTTTGTACTTGTGCTCTTATAATTTGGACGGTTCTGTTACAGAAGATGCTAATGACATGTGGCTAGAGATGGCAACATGTGTCCGGAAGGTGGCTTCGGAAGTGTTTGGCGTGAATAGGGGAGGCAAACGGGAAGCGAAAGACACCTGGTGGTGGAATGACGAGGTGCAAAGGGCTATTAGGGAGAAGGAGTGTTTCAAGCGCCTCCACCATGACAGGAGTGCAGCCAACATCGAGGGCTATAAAATAGCGAAGAGGGTTACAAAGCGAGCTGTGAGTGTAGCAAAAGGTCAGGCGTATGATGGCCTTTATCAGCGCTAGGTATGAAGGAAGGGGAGAAGGACATTTATAGGATGGCTAGGATCCGTGAGAGGAAGACAAGGGACATCAACCAAATAAAATGCATCAAGGATGAGACAGATCGACTTTTGGTGAAGGATGAGAAGATCAAGGACAGATGGAGAGAGTACTTCGACAAGTTGTTTAATGGGAAGAATGAGGGTCCTACCCTTGAATTGGACGACTCATTTGATGGTACCAACAAATGCTTTGTAAGGAGAATTCAAGAGGCAGAGATCGAGGAGGCTTTGAAGAGGATGAAGGGAGGTAAAGCGATGGGCCCTGATGGTATCCTCATTGAGGTGTAGAGATGCCTAGGTGTCAGAGCGATAGTATGGTTAACTAAGCTTTTTAACCTTATTTTTTGGTCTAACAAGATGCCTAATGAATGGAGAAGTATATTAGTACCTATCTTCGAGAACAAGGGAAATGTTCAAAGTTGTACTAACTACCGTGGGATTAAGTTGATGAGCCATACGATGAAGCTCTAGGAGAGGGTTATCGAGCATCGCCTAAGGAGAGTGACAAGTGTGAACCAAAATCAGTTTGGGTTCATGCCTAGTAGGTCGACCATGGAGGCGATTTTCTTATTACGACAATTGATGGAGAAATATAGGGAGCAGAAGAAGGACTTGCACATGGTTTTTATTGACCTCGAGAAGGCATATGACAAAGTACTAAGAAATGTCATGTGGTGGGCCTTGGAAAAGCACAAAGTCCCAACTAAGTACGTTACCCTCATCAAGGATATGTACAGGGATGCAGTGACGTTTGTCCGAACATGTGATGGTGACACCAGTGACTTTTCAATTAAAATAGGACTACATTAGGGGTAAGCTCTGAGCCTGTATTTATTTGCTTTGGTGATGGATGAGGTCACAAGGGACATACAAGGTGATATCCCTTGGTGTATGCTCTTTGCTGATGATGTGATGCTAGTTGATGACAGTAGGGTAGGGGTTAATAGAAAGTTAGAACTATGGAGGCACACGTTAGAGTCGAAAGGGTTCAAACTAAGTAGGACCAAGGCCGAGTACATGAGGTGTGATTTCAGCGTGACTAGGCATGAGGAGGGAGACGTTAACTTTGATGGGCAAGTGGTGACTAAGAAGGATACTTTTTGGTATTTAGGATCAATACTACAAAAGGATGGCAACATTGATGAAGATGGTAGGCATAGAATTTCAGCCGGCTGGATGAAATGGCGTCAAGCTTCTGGCATCCTCTATGACAAAAGGGTGCCTCAGAAGCTGAAAGATAAGTTCTATAGGATGGCGATTCGCCCAGCGATGTTATACGGTGCTAAGTGTTGGCTTACAAAAAGGAGACATATCCAGCAATTGAGTGTAGCAGAGATGTGTATGTTGCGTTGGTGTTGTGGGCACACAAGGAGGGATAGAGTTCGGAACGACGATATTCAGGATAGGGTTGGGGTGGCACCAATTGAGGAGAAATTGATTCAACATCAGTTGAGATGGTTTGGACATGTCCAACGGAGGCCTCCTGAGGCGTCGGTGCATAGTGGGGTTCTAAAGCGGGCCGATAATGTAAAGAGCGGTAGAGGTCGACCTAAATTGACTTGGGACGAGTTCGTTAAGAGAGACCTTAAGGAGTGGAATATCTCTAAGGATTTAGCTATGGACAGGAGCACTTGGAGACTGGCAATCAACGTGCCTGAACTGTGACCTCTTTCTGTCTTGTGCCCTTTATGTCCCTTTATGTGTCTCCCTATTTCTCGTCTCTTTTGGGTTTCATCTCTAGCCTACCCCCAACTTGCTTAGGACAAAAGGCTATGTTGTTGTTGTTGTAGATATTGTGGAGTTGGCATCTAAAGTTACAATGGCCCCAACCTTCTTAGAGGTATGTCCAATTGATTCCCCGCTTGTAGTATTTGAGATTCACATTCCTAAAGCATCGATTATAATATCAATTTGCTTGGGACTAAAAGGCTTCGTTGTTGTATGCATGCAGCCAACATTTCTGGAGCAAGACAATTGCTTTGCATTTTACTCTCATTGGTTTGTCGTTGTTGTATGCATGCAGCCAACATTTCTAGACCAAGACAACTGCTTACCTCAATGGAGGCCATACTTCTGATTCGCGTGCCACCTAAACTTAGGAGCTTCACGATTGAGGGCTCTTCTCACTTAAGTAATTATTCCTTCTGAAACCATCCTATGCGTCTCAGTGAGTTCTGCAATGGTAATATTTGTGGTTCAGAATTACTCAAATAATTTTAGAAAACAAATGTATAGTCCATGCACCTCCTGCAAGGGAAACTAGAAAATCATTAAATTGTGGTCGGATTTAGTGCTGTAGGGGGTTAGATTTTTATCTAACTCCCATCCTCACCCCTACGAAATTCAGCTTTGTTTCATAGTTACTACATGTGCTTACTACAATATGCATGAATTTTGTTATTAGAAAGTGTAATCTTCCTGCTAATCTGCTTTATAGATGTTATAGTATCTGCTAAGTGCTAATCAACAATCACTTAAGGAATATTTAGAATCTTGGTAGTTCTATTACAATAAATTTATTAGGCATGATAACATGGTTTTTGTATGAAGCAGTTTAGTTGGGATGTCATATTTCAAAGGAAAGATTGACTTCAGTGTTTGTCGAATAAAAGTGCTATAGTGGATACTTAAGCGCAGTGATACTTTAGCCCAAACATATCTCTTGAGTTATTGGATTAACTGTCCTACTGTTACTAATCGACTCTGCAGAAAAGGTAGTATGGAGAAACTAATGGTGTTCTTCGATGTATGAAGCAATAGGATGCTATACCAAATATTGGTGCTGCAATTTGTTTAACCCTTGACAAAGGTGAAATTATTTGTCCTCACTCTTTATTAGTTTACATCTTTGGAAATAATCTGAACTTTACAATTTGCGGATTACTCTAGGAAAGAAAACCAATGAAACCCAACCACACACTGTCCCTGGATTGCTAATGCCTCATCATGTAACCCTTTTTCAGCATGTGTAAGCAACTTGGCATCTTAAGGGAGACCTCTTTTTTTGCAGGTATCAGAATGTGGTACAGCAGCATTGTCGGTGGTGCCCATTACAAGCTGAGAAGAGCTCCAACTTTGCATAGGCCACTCTGGTGGAAAGATTGTGGCTCAGCCCAGTGGCGGACCCACCCTGAGAATTGAGGTAGGGCGAACTTAGACTATAAATTTTGGCTAAAAATGACAAAATGCATATTATGAAAGGAAGTTGTAAAACGACTAACAAGTAATCAAACGACAAATTCGCAATAGCTTGCATAATTACAATACCAAATTTCTTAGAGCATCTCTAACAAATTAACTATACTCTATGTCACAATAATTCAACTTTTTTTTGTAAATAGACTGCAATTTGTTATAGGGTACATCGTTGCTATACAGGGTAGGATTTAATCATAGGCAACCTAGATTTACCTTTTTGACTCAGGCAATTCAACAAGCACCTAGAGAGCACCATGATACATCACATCACCAGCAAAATACAAAGAGAAGACGCACCTTTTAGGACCACATAGAGCCAGAAGAATAGGGCATAGCCTGAATGGTGGACCTGCTGAGCGTGTGGCGACGTGCTCCTCTGGGTCCACCGTCGAGGCTGCTACTGCCTGCTGGCATCTTCGCCTCTTCGGGGCTCGCCGGCTCGATGCCTCGGCCACCCGGGCGTAGCCGCATAGTTGAAAGTCTTATGTTTGGTGTTGGTAATTAGTGACAATACCTAGTACTAACCACATAGCAAAGACATGTGTGTAGCTATGATGTGGTTGGTGCAATGACATAGTGAAGCAAGGATCAAGCAATGGTGATGTGATCAAGTGCTTGCCATGATAGAGTTGGATGAAGGTGCAAAGCCAAATCATGGAGCTCAAGGCAAAGGTATATGATAGGGTTTTTCATTTTGCATCCAAGACACCATAGAGGGTGTGGATGGCTTAGGATCGATAGCCGTACTATAAAGAGGGGAATTTCTGGGGCTATTGATCACTTAAGTGCCACTAGATGAAGATGTATTTGCATATGCATTTAGATCTAGTGGAGAGCTAACTTAATGCCTCGAAAATGATTGTGAAAATGCTAACACACATGCACATGATGATGTACACTTGGTGATGTTAGCATATTTGCGAAGGCGGTGGAGTTTGAACGGTAGAGAGGGGTTTGGGTTAGCATATTTGCGAATTCGGTGCTTTTTGTGGAAGTGAAACGCCTATTTTCCACTACGCTGGAGGTGAAGAAATGGAGACAAAACAGAGTCTCTGGGGTGATCGGACTCTGAACCGGACGCGGTCTCGGCATGACCGGACGCGTTCGATCAGTTCAAGCCGCGAGCAGTGCGAGGGGTAGCTAGGGTTTGCAACCGGCGCGTCCGGTCCCTCATGGAACCAGAGCGTTTGGTCAGGCACCCAGAGGAGCTGAGTGTGGTGAAGTTCTGTGCGGACGCCGCGGCACGTCCGGTCACATGCGATCGGACGCATCCGGTCGTGTTAGGAGCTCTTTAGAACCTCTCTGGACCGCAACCGGACACTGGCACTGTCGCATCCGATCATTGCATGGAGCGCGTCCGGTCGCGTGGTCAGCAACGCGAATCAGTGGCGAGCGGACGCCGAGGCACGTCCGATCAGTTTGATCGACGCGTCCGGTCACTCTAGTGTGTGAACGAGTATATTTAAGTGACCGTTATGATCGAACAAACAAAATTCAAAGTGAGACACGTGGCATTCATCGGGGAGGTCACGGTGGAGTGGCCGGATGCTGTGCGCGTCCAGTCACCCTAAGTGTGGTTGTTTCATGAGCCAACAGCTCTATTCTTTCGGGGGCTCCTATAAATACTTGTTGGCCAGCTCTTAGAGGACTATCTTGGACATTTTGACTCTCTAACATCCTCTTGAGCTGAGCATGTCCCCTCCCACTCATCTCCCTTGCTTGATTGCCTAATCAAAGTGAGATTGAGTGATCTCAAGTGCATTTGCTTGTGAGTTTGCATCTTGTTGGCACTTGGGTGTTCTTTTGCTGTAGGATTCTTGTTTCTCTTGGTGGTTGCCGCCACCTAGATGGCTTGGAGCAGTGGTGGAGGTTCGGCACGTGTTGGTGATTGTTCGTGGCTGGCTCCAGTGAGCTTGTTGTGAGGGGTTGTTGTGGTTCCCTGGTGGAGCGCCGAATTCCAACTCTAGTGAATTGCTCATGTCAGAACTTCTCACCATTTGGTAGGTTCTTGTGGTGCCTTTTGAGAGGCTCGGTGTGTGATACCGATTAGCCACCTAACCCTGTGGTGTAGGGGGATACAACAGGGACTTGCGTGCCGGCAAGCACATGAACCTCGGGATAAATCTTGTGTCTTAATTGTGTTTGATCAATTGGATTTCATCCCGGTGATTGGTTACTTCATTGACTATCTTGGTATTCACTTTGGTTGGCTCAATCATCGCCCCTCGGTATAACATTCCAAATCCCCTTTTGCACTTACTTTGGTATCTTCTTGTTTAGCTTGTTGTTGTTCCTTTTGGTTGCTAGCTTGTGTAGTTCTAGTTGTAGTAGCTTTGTAGCTTTGCTAGCTTGTGATTTATCTTGTGGCGGTTGTGTGAACCAAACTATAATTGTCGATTGGATAGGTGGCTTGCATCACCCCACTAAGCTAGGCAAAACTCGCATCTCAGCATTTGTGTTACTAATTAAATTGTTTGAGTGATCTTTGTAGAAAGTTTTATTAGGCTATTTACCCCCCCTCTAGCCATCAAGACCTTTCAGCAGGGACGGTGGGACGGCGGGACAGAGAGGCAGGGAACATGGCTTGTGGCACCACTGCCGCGCCACCAGTTGGAGCGCCACTGCCGAGCCCGAGCATGGAGTGTGTTTGGCCCTCTGGTGTCTGGTGTGGGTAGTGCTTAGACCTGAGGGCCAAAATGGGCCAAAAAATGGGCCATTGCTAAGATGGCTAGACGGCCTAGCAGGCAACAGGGCACCTTCTTCAACCTCCTGGCTCTCGTCATCGCCACATCGAACCTGCACGGTTGCACTCACACTTCGACGGATGCCATCGCCAGCTGGAGAATAGGGGGTACTAGTGGTGCTCGCCGGAGGGGACCTAGGGCAGCCACCCAAGCTCACCCTATAGGTCGGTCTGCCTCTGGCTCAGCCTTTTCTTCTTGTCTGCTGAACTAGCAGTGCCTGCTTCCCAACAATTTTACAGGGAATGGTTGCTTCCCTACGGTTTTACAGTTTAGGACAAACAATTCTTCATGCATGGGATTGCTGCTATGCTATGTAGGCTTACAGTTATCGAGTTATACGTAGCGTCTGAGAAACAAAAGATCTTATATGATATGTGTACGCACAATCAACTACTCATCTATAGTGATGGTATGTTTAAGATCAGCTATACATATATGTATGCGCATAGTCAATTACTCACCTATACATATATGTTAGTTGGCTCTATCTAGCCCACAACAATTGTCGCGGGGTTCTGGATAGTATTAATTGAAGCCCATGCAAACGCATGCAGCACCAGGCGATCGATTTTGGTTGCCTAGTAGGAGAAGGAGCTGCTTGGTGGAGGTTGCTATCCAGGACACCAACCAAATAATTTCCAGGCAGGGTACAGGCAACAACTAGTCCAGGCAAAATTGATCTAGGGTTGCATCCAAACACACCTAAAGTGTCTTATCGGTCGACTGCTAAGAGCTTGTTCGCACCGCGTGATTGTCTGACTACTAACTTGTCTGCACACTGTCTGCCTCCTCACCACCCCTGCCCCATCACTTCTTCGACTCCCAGCCGCTGCCAATGCCTATGCTACCCTACCGTAACTTGCCCCTCCCCATCAATGTCGTCGATGCCCCGTCCCACTTGCTGTTTCCTCCCCAAATCGCTTGAGTCGTGACCCTAGGGACGAAGGAGGCGGCGACAAGTCATCCACCTCACGTGCACCACCATGGCGGCACCACCAAGAGCAGCAACACCTGTGGAAGGCATCAAATGCTGCCATGGCTGCCTTGGCGTCCTCCTATGATGATGTGTTTTGTAGCCATCTCTCTCACATCGTTCATCCCTCCCTCTCTCTCGGTGGGATTAGGACATGGCCCTACCGATGGCTCTTCCCATCCTCTATCATCGCTGCTGCAAGTGAAGACGGTACATGCTCAATCCAACACCATTCCTCCCTCTTCGCAGATCTCGACCAGCGCACTTGATTTCTCATTATGGCTTTTTTTATTCCTGTAGTGACCAGAGTTATTGACAGTGAGCTCTTGGGGCTTCATGGAAGCGGCGCCACCCATGGGCAGCGATTATGAGGGTCGTGGTAATCCAAGCTTAGTGCTGCCATGGAACGCAACAAATCCAAGCTCCTGATGGTATACTAGCATGGAAATCACATCTGCACCGTCTAACTATTGATTAATTAGGCAATTTCTAGATTAATACCGAAATATAAATCATGACAATCTCGACAATCTCATAAACTAGCATGTAGAGCCATAACATACTAGTTAGATTGGACAACATTAATAGTGACATAACGAAGATAATCATGATCAACACAGTAGGCAAACAACAGGAATAGATTGGATCACGTGGCGTGTACCTTTCGTTTGTAAGGGAAGATGACATTGCTCGTGATGGAGATGCAGAGGGAAATGCTGTTGGTGGTGGTGGTGGTGGTGGTGCGAAGTCATCGATGAGCGATGAGGGAAGAGCTCGGAGCAGGTGACGAAAAATACGCCAAAACGTAGCACCTCCTATCTTGGATGGAAGATGACACGTCATGGAAGTTGGGAGTAGTCGCGTGAAGAGTGCTTCTCAAAAACCTTATTCGTCCTCTCTTGGCGCAGGATCACAAGAACAAAGGTTTTGGAGACCTATTGTCCTGATCGTCGGTGAACGCAGGTGGTCGGGATGGTGATAGGTCGAGATGGCGGACTAGAGGGGGTAAATAGTCCTTTCTAAAATTAAACATGTTGGCTAACAAAAATAAATACGGAGTTTAAACTATCAGTCTAGCCAAGACTATACCCCTATATCTAAATTCTCAAGTATCTTACAAAGATCCTAATATGAGCAACTAAGGTGCTGGGCTAGGTAGAGTGTAACACCCCAGGTGTTTGGCTTCCTTAATTGCATTGCATTTCATAAGCATTACCATTAATCATCTCATTCCTGAGTGTGAGCATCATTCATTTCATGCATGAGCTTATAATATGTGAAACATGCTTTTGAAACATTGCAACAGGTGTTTATATTTCATGTGTATTAAGAAGTGAGTAGTGTGCAACACACAAGTACCATATGTGCAATTTCCTTTTGAGACATGTCAACCACTTTAGTGTAACATAATTAGCAAGTGCTATGCAACACACTCATGCAACATGTGCAACATGAGCTTGCAACATGTGGGTGAAAATATTGAATTACTTGTTTTGAAGTATGTGACACTAGGAATTTTGTGCAACCAATGTGTAGAGTGGCTAATTAGGTCTTATAACACCTTAATTACATTTAGGGTAAGTGGTGGAGCAATGTTCATGTTGACCAAAATTACCAAATTGCCCTTCCAAATGTTGTTGACTAAGTTTGGAACCCTAGAGTGATCTGGTTTGACCAATTAAAAAGTCCAGCTTAGAAATATTGCATGGAGGAGCAACCTTAAACAAAGTTGTAGAGAATTTCATAAGGAACAAAAGTTCTAATATGGCCATCTCATGAAAATGACCAGAACATGGTCAAAAATGGCCCACAAGTTAGTCTTGGAAGCTTTTTTGTGACTTAGCCATTTTGGCTAAGTGTTAAACTGTAAACCGTTTCACTAAACCCCACTTCACCACCATGTAACTCAAAAACCAGGCCGAACCAGTCCTTGAGCCAATTGACAAAATTGTAGCCCTCATGTAGCTCTACCATTTTGGTATTATCATCTTCTGCTAACTCAAGCTGGATTAGGAGATAATCAGCGTCAAACTTGCTCTGTCAGTCACTAAATGTCGGCTTTGTTTTAGTCTGTCAGAGCAGCGTGGCCGACCGGCCGCAGGCCGTCGTTGACGTGTGGCCGCGCGGTGGCAGCCGTACGCCGGCCGTGGCCCCCCAGTCAGACCGCGAGGGCTTCAAGGGCGCCACGATGCCGCCCCCAACCTCATTCACGCCTCTGCCCTCT
The DNA here is from genome assembly GCA_020631735.1 of Saccharum officinarum. Lineage (NCBI taxonomy): Eukaryota > Viridiplantae > Streptophyta > Magnoliopsida > Poales > Poaceae > Saccharum > Saccharum officinarum. The sequence goes on along the minus strand of CM036168.1, from coordinate 54,108,654 downwards.
CTCTCGCTCCTCCCGCGCTCAGGCAGACGCACCGAGCCGCATCGCCGCCGCGTGCCTTGCCGCGGCCGTGAGAGCTCGCCACCGCATTCCTACCGGCCAAATGAAATCACACCCCTCACTCCGCCACACTGCCCTGTACCTCCTCGACCAACCCGTGACTTCAATCGAGCCCAAGGTGAGCCGCATTGCCGCCTCCGCCCGTCCCAAATGCCACTAGAGCTCCGCCGTGGTTAGGGTCATCATGGCCAGCACTGCACCGCACTCCTTCGCCTTCCCTCGCTCACGTCCCCTCTTCCCCATCACACCTAGATGCTCGGGTGATGACGCTACCACCAGTCCCGGTCCGGTCAAGCCGGAACATGGCCGCGCACTGCCACGCCATGGCCGACGACCAGGTGCTCACGCGGCCAAGCTGCTCCACTCCATCCCAATCTGTTTGTGTAGCCTCGGAAGGTCCGCCAGGGTTCCAGGAAGCGGGTGCACCCCTCTGCCGGCCATCTAGCGACCGGAGCACGCCGGCGTACCGCCACGCGTTCGCTGCGGTCCGCCCTCACCGTCGGCAAGGGTGCTCTGGTGCGGTAGCGTTGGGGAAAAGTGCATGCCTAAGTGCGGTTTTGTGTGGAGAGCACGGTGGTGTGCTCGGCTTGGCCAGAGGAGCCACCGGCGGCGTGAGTCCGCTCGCCGGAGCTCTCGGCTCGCCGCTCCCTTGTCCCTCTCTCGCTGACAGCGGGTCCCTCCTGGCTGACGCACGTGCACGGGCGGGAATCGGGTCAGGCCGCGCGCTGGCTGGGCCGCGCTAGCAAGTCGGGCCGGCCCAGTACTGTAGCTAGGGTTGATTCTGAGTTATATGTCACAAATTTAGATGATGTTTAGGAATTTCATATCTAGGGTTTTACTTGCTCAAAAATTATGATTTAAATTTGTGGGCTCTGCATGAAGTGTAGTATTTAAGAAAAATATCAAATAGGTAGATGATGTTTATTTTCTGGAAGGATTAATTAGGGTTTTGAAATGTGTTTTAAATTGCATGCAAACTTGTTTAAACCATATCTTGAGCTTATGTGTTCCAAAAATTATGAAATTTGGTGAGTATGTTCTTTCATGTATATACTAGCTCTGGTAAAAGTTTGGATCCTATTGCTTGAGTAGTTTTCAAGTTATGATGTTATTATTTTATATTAAGAGATACTTGAATGAATTTTCATAATTTTTCTATAGTTCCAGTAAAGGTAAAATTTTGGGAGTGTTGTTCTTAGGTTATAATGGTACTAGGAAAAATATGAAATCTGTTGTTTGACACTTTTCAATAGGGTTTCCTATTTTTGTAAAAATCAGCCTTTTTGGCTTGTGAATTTTGTGTAGGGAGTTTCTATGGATAACTTTAGTTCAAATTTGTACAGTAGTCTCCTAGTAGGCCAGAGAGCCTCCTGTAATTTTTACAGAATTTTCTAAGTAGTTTGAATATAAGTTTAATTTCCCACTTAATTAATTAAGTAAATTAAGAAAGGGGTTAAAATAAATGTTCTAGGTTGACACACTTTACTTTCTGGTGTTTTCATGACATGAGTGAACTAGTGGTATCTTTGGTTTGGTCATAGAGGAAGTTTGACACATGAATAAATATTTAATTTTCACATTTCTAGGTCTCTGGACAGCTGGTAGCAATTTTGGATTTGAACTTTGATAAAATTGTTTGCTGGGGATCTTGTGAATACCAAAGTGGTAGTAAACTGGTGAAACTAGTTTGTGTCAAAAATTGGATGGTATTTGGCCTAGTAGTCTAGGAGTTATAACTGTTTAAAGTGGCTATCCAGAAATGACTGCTCTCTGTTTGGAGAGGATAGATTTCTGGAACTTTGGAATTTCGACTAGGTAAACTTTGGAATTAATTGTTGAGGTCTGAAAATGAATTGTAGGGTATTTTATAAGATTTCTAGAATGTCTTGTATCATGCCTTTAGGATTTGGGAATCTCTAGTTGTAATGAGAATACGTAGCTGCTGTCCAGATTATGTTGTTACGATATTTGATGATTTGTTGTTGGTAACCTAAGTAATGCTGTTCTTATGATTTTAGGTGTTAGGTTGTGTAGATTAGATAAGTACTTCTCCACCGGAGAAGAGATTTGCATGTAATATTGAAGTAATTTGAATAGAATACTTAAATTGCTGCAATGCATTCCATTCCGAGCATATTGCATTCATTATGCATCCATGAGATTTATTGTGCATTCATGCAATAGGTGTACCGGAGGGGGTGACACTCCTCGAGTTCGAGGGGACCATTCCGGAGGAGGACCAGGAGCAGCCAGGGGAACTCGAAGAGGCAGCCAGCGAAGGACACGCCGTTGACGAGCTACCTGAGTGCCCAGATCACCTCCCGTCCTCTTTTCTGAAAGGCAAGCCCCGGTGCATGCTGACCCAATTATTTTAAAGATAATTCTTGAGTACTTTTACTTGTTTACTGTATTAAGTTGTAGGAGTTGTATGGAAACACTTGTTGCATTACACCTGTCCTTGTCCAGATATCTTACTTAAACCCAAAATTAGGTTTAGGCACGTGTCAATGCTTAGCCTTGCTTAGTCCGATAGAAGTCGGGTGATTTCCGGTCATCCGCGAGATGTAGGAATGGGTCACGAGTGGATATGATGGCTATCATGAATGGAACCATGCCTAAAAATGAATTTGAGACTAGGCGGGAGTTCGATAGTGCAGCCGTAAGACACCTAAAGTCTTGGGTGCGGAGCTATGCCCGTCTGAGTCGTTTAAGGACCGATTCGCTGTACGTCCTTGAGTCATGTTGAACGTAGTCTAACACTTAGTTGGCCGGATAAGCCGTTCCGACCACAAATCCGAGTAATACAGTTCAGGCCAGGAATCGACTGGTAGGTCGCATCTTGGAGGAGAGAAACATTGTGCTTGGGGACATTGGCATGAGTCCAAGGGGGGGTTAGAGTCCCTAGCACCTGGCAGAGTGTCGCCCTTGGGGATGCGGCATCAGTCGGACCCGTGGCTCCTGAACTGTACCAAAGGTGACCTGAGCAGCCCTCGCCAGGCGTGACTCGGTGAGTGTTAGAAATACCCCTCCAGCTGGATAGGAATTCGATTCGAATCGCCGTCGCTCCCGGTTAGTGAGCACTTGACTTGAGCAGCGGCAACGTAGATCTCATTAAATTAAATAGATGGTTAAGTGAATGATATAATGTTGCCGCAATTTATACCTGCTATGGATATAATAATAATATTATTGTTTGATTATACTCAAGTGAATGTTTAGTACAGGTGCTAAGATAGATGACAGGTTAATGCTAAAAATAAATGCTAGTACAGGTTAATAGAGTTTAAATTACTTATGCTTTTCTGCAAAAGGTAATGTCAGCCAGCTCCACTTATGAAAGCCTTGCATGATCCTTGGTGTCTCTTATTTTCTGTTTCGACGGGTAAGTCTAGCTGAGTACATTCCCGTACTCAGGGTTTATTCCCTCCTGTTGCAGATGACATGCTTTATCAGGGCTTCTGCAAGACCTGCCTCCACCCCGTGGGTGACGAGGACTAGATCACTCGGTCATGATCGTCTATTAGTTCCTTTCCTCAATGCTTTTGTGGGATGGTGATTTGTAATACTGGCAGTAGTATTTGAACTAATGCGTGTGTTATGCTTCCGCTACTTTATGAACTTGGTTTGTAATAATTTGCGACTCCGTGTGTTGTAAGCGAACTTCCGTACTAATTGTGAAATGTAACATGTGATGTGTATGTTGAATGATGCGATCTTGGTTGTAAAAGAGTTGGTTTGAAATCTTTCATGGTTTCGATTGACTACCGGGATTATATGGGCTCAAGTTCAAAAATTTGAGCGTTTCGGCGCTTATTTTTGTACTTGTGCTCTTATAATTTGGTCAGTTCTGTTACATAGAGTTCACCTAAACAATTCTAGTTAGCAAGGTCACACAAACCTATACAACTTGTACTCAAGTAATCGGGGAGCTCCTACGCATACTAGTATACAAAGCACATAAACCCTAAGCTCACTAGCATTACTCAATAGCAAGGTTACACATGCCAAACTAGAGAGCTCAACAATTACTTAGCTACAGAAACTAATCAATGTAACTAGCAAGGCTACACAACCAAGCTAACTACACAAGAGCAACAACACAAGCACAATATATGAATAAATAAATAAATAAATACAAGCTTGTGTTGGGACTTGGGAGATTGCAAACCAATAGGACGAACAAGATGACATGTTGATTTTATGCCAAGGTTCTCGAATGCTTGCCAACCACCTACTCCCTGTTGAGACAAGCTCAAGGTTACCACCAATTCTCTTGCTAGTGGTGACCCTCAGTTCACACTCTCCCACGTGGAGTGCACACCACGAGCTCTAGCACTCGACCCGACCGGACCACTTGACACTCTTAATTCACGTCTCGCTCAACGAGAATTGCTCTTTCACGTCTCCCACGGCATGAGCACAACACCCACAAACTTTCTCTGAAGCCACGCACAAGCTTCTTGTGGGATTTACGATGGAGGCCACACCACCAAGCCGTCTAGGAGGTGGCAACCTCTAAGAGTAACAAGTACCACTGTCGATGTTCTAGAACCGGGGGTGCCTAGAACGCCGACAGGTGAATGATGCTGCGTGTCGGAGCCTCCGATGGCATGCAGGGCAGACACAAGATGTATACTGGTTCGGGCCGAACGTCCCTACGTCCAGTGCTCACTACTGCTCGTGTTGCCTTGCACCGAGGTGCTTGTAGTAGGGGGATACAAGCTGGTCGAGAGAGGGATGGCTCCCAGGTCTCTGTGAGTGGGTGTGTTTGTGTGTTTGAGTGTGTGTCTAGTATGTTGCCATTGTTGGGCGTTGTCTAACCATTTCTTTCTATCTCTGTTGAGGGTCCCTCCCTCCCCTTTTATAGTATGCAAAGGGAGGGGTCGGGTTACAGTATCTGGATGTACAAAAATAGAAAGAAAAGGCCCTAAGGTACCCTATTGCTAGCTTTCCTCTCAGTTTGTGCATTCGCACAGTCGTCGTCATGGTGGTAGCCTGCCGTGGCTATAGATGACGCGGTGAAGCCATACCCTGACATGGTGTCATGATGAATAAGATTTCGTGGCCCTAAAGCTGCACCGACGAAAAGTTGGGGGGCTTGGTCGGCCGTTGCTCCTCGCCCCGTTGAGGCAGACATGATAGGGTGTGGCGTAGCGTAGCTTCTCCCTGTTACTACTGTGGGGGTGAGAAAGATCCATGTAAGCCTTGATTGGATCATGAGTCAGGTGTTACAAGTTCCTAGGTGATCCTGCACGACGTGGCGAGCTCCTGTTCCTCAATAGGAAAAGGTAGTGGCCCGTGCATACCCGCAGCAGTGTGTTACAGTGGGGGGGTGGTTGAGCGAAGCAGTAGCTATGCAAAGGGGTTGAGCGCCTTGATGACGTCACAGGGCTCGGACGCTTGGATGATGTCATGGGGGTCGGACGAGACGGAGGGATGTCGGACAAAGCGAAGGAGCGCTGGGGGGCTCGGGTGTAACAGAACCGACCAAATTATAAGAGCACAAGTACAAAAACAAGCACCGAAGCGCTCAAATTTTTGAACTTGAGCCCATATAATCCCGGTAGTCAATCGAAACCATGAAGGATTTCAAACCAACATGCTTACAACCAAGATCGCATCATTCAACATACAACATCATATGTTACATTTCACAAGTAGTCCTGAAATAATTTTACACACACGGAGTCACAATTATTACAAACCAAGTTTATAAAGTAGCGGAAGCATAACACACTCATTAGTTCACATACTATTGCCAGTCTTAATGATCAACATCCCGCAAAAGCATTCAGGAAAGTACATAACAGACGATCACGCCTGAGTGATCTAGTCCTCGTCACCCGCAGGGTGGAGGCAGGTCTTGCAGAAGCCCTGATAAAGCATGTCATCTGCAACAGGAGGGAATAAACCCTGAGTATGGGAATGTACTCAGCTAGACTTACCCGTCGAAACGGAAAATAAGAGACACCAAGGATCATGCAAGGCTTTCATAAGTGGAGCTGGCTGACATTACCTTTTGCGAAAAAGCGTAAGTAATTTAAACTCTTTTAACCTGTACTAGCAGTTATTTTTAGCATTAACCTGTCATCTATCTTAGCACCTATACTAAACATTCACTTGAGTATAATCAAACAACATTATTATTATATCCATTGCAGGTATAACATTGTGGCAACATTATATCATTCACTTAACCATCTGTTCATTTAATGAGATCTACGTTGCTGCTGCTCAAGTCAAGTGCTCACTAACCGGGAGCGACGGCGATTCGAATCGAATTCCTATCCAGCTGGAGGGGTATTTCTAACACTCACCGAGTCACGCCTGGCGAGGGCTACTCAGGTCACCTTTGGTACAGTTCAGGAGCCGTGGGTCCGACTGATGTCGCATCCCCAAGGGTGACACTCTGCCAGGTGATAGGGACTCTAACCCCCCCTTGGTCTCATGCCAATGTCCCCAAGCACATCCTTTCTCTCCTCCAAGAAGCAACCTACCATTCGATTCCCGGCCTAAACTGTATTACTCGGATTCGCGGTCGGAACGACTTATCCGGCCAACTAAGTGTTAGACTGCGTTCAACATGACTCAAGGACGTCCAACGAATCGGTCCTTAAACGACTCAGACGGGCATAGCTCCGCACCCAAGACGTGAAGTGTCTTGCGGCTGCACTATCGAACTCCCGCCCGGTCTCAAATTCATTTTTAGGCATGGTTCCATTCACGATAGCGATCATAGCCACTCGTGACCCATTCCTAGATCTCGCGGATGACCGGAAATCACCCGACTTCTACCGGACTAAGCAGGGCTAAGCATTAACACGACCTAAACCTAATTTAGGGTCTAAGTATGATATCTGGACAAGGACAGGTGTAATGCAACAAGTATTTCCATACAACTCCTACAACTTAATACAGTAAATAAGTAAAAGTACTCAAGAATTATATTTCAAATGATTGGGTCAGCATGCACCGGGGCTTGCCTTTTAGAAAGGTCGAGGGCCGGTGGTCAGGACACTCAGGTAGCTCATCAACGGCGGGCCCTTTGATGGCTGCTTCGTCGGGTTCTCCCGGCTGCTCCTGATCCTCCTCCGGAACTGTTCCTTCGAACTCGAGGAGTGTCACCCCCTCCAGTACACCTATTGCATGAATGCACAATAAATATCATGGATGCATAACGGGTGCAACATGCTCGGAATGAAATGCATTTCAGCAATAAAAGTACTCTAATCAAGTCACTTCACCATTACGTGCAAATCTCTTCTCCGGTGGAGAAGTACTTACCTAATCTACCCAACCTAATGTACAATTGTTCCGCTTCAGTTAAGGCCCTAACACCTAAAAATTATAAGAACAACATTACTTAGGTTACCAACAACAAATCCTCAATTATCATGACAACAATTTCTGGACAGCAGCTACATGTTTTTATCATAACTGGAGATTCCCAAATCCTAAAGGCATGATACAAGACAATATGGAAATCTTATAAAATGCTCTACAAAATATTTTCAGACCTCAACACTTAATTCCAAAGTTTACCTAGTAGAAATTCCAAAGTTCCAGAATCTGTCCTCTCCAAACAGAGAGCAGCTATTTCTGGATAGCCACTTTAAACAGCTATAACTCCTAGACTACTAGGCCAAATACAATCAAATTTTGACACAAGCTAGTTTAACCAGTTTACTACCACTTTTGTATTCACAAGTTTTCTAGCAAATACTTTTATTGAGGGTTAAACCTAGAAATACTACCAGCTGTCCAGAAAACCTAGAATTGCAAAGATTAAATATTTATTTATGTGGCAAACATCCCTTAAGGCCAAACTAATGTTACCACAAGTTCACATAGGTCACAAAAACACCAGAAAGTAAGGTGTGCCCACCTAGAATATTTATTTGTACTCATTTCTTAATTTACTTAATTAATTAAGTGAGATTTTAAACATATATGTAAACTGCTCCTAAACTTCTACAAAAATTACAGGAGACTCTATGAACCAAAAAGAGACCACTATAAAAATTTGAACTAAAATTATTTACAGGAACTCCTTAAACAAAATTCACAAGCCCAAAAGGCTGATTTTTGTATTATTAACAAATCATATTAAAAAGTATCAAACAACAGATTTCATAATTTTCTTGGACACTTTAGGGTACCAAGATATTCTCCAAAAAGTTATAAGAACATTGCACATGTAGAAAAATTACAAAAAAATCATTTAAGTACTTCCTAAAATAACAAGATAGCATTATAACTTGAAAAGTATTTAAGCACTAATGCCCAAATTTTTACCAGATCTAAAGCAAGTACAAATTAGCCTACCCACCAAACTTCACAATTTTTGGAACAGTAGAAGTCAAGTTATTCATTTAACAAAGTTACCTCCTTTTTTCAACACATTTCAAAGACTTATTTAATTTTCCCAAAAACTAAACATTACATATCAGCTTTATATTTTTCTAAAATACTACACATCATGTAGATCCTAACAAAATTTATCTCATAATTTTTGGGCAAGTAAAACCCTAGATCTACATTTTTCAAACATCAACTAAAATCTGTGACAAATATGAAAAGAAAAACAAAACCAAACCCTAACTCGCTACTGGGCCGGCCCCTACGTGGACGCGGCCCAACTACGCGCGCGGCCTGCTCAGGCCGTCCTGCCCCCGTGCGCGTGGGGCTGACCGGAAGGCTCCACTGGTCAGCGAGAGAGAGGCGGAGGGGAGGAGCTGCGGTTGCCGGAGATCGCCGGCGGTGAGCCGACCGACGAAACTGAGCGGACGAGCGCGACCACGTCCTCAAGCTAAGTCGATTGGTGGCAAGAATGGGGCGGCGGAACCATGGGGAGGCGCTCGTCGTCGGGCATGGCGGTCCACGGCCGTGGCTTGCCGACGCCGGTGAGCTATACGGCGGCTCATCCCAAATGACCGGTCCCGTGAGCATCAGCGACTCCAGACGGACCCAACGCACCCAAGAATGAAGACGGTAGAGCACCAGAGGAGCATGGCCACGCTACGGGAGCGCTCCGGCGAGGAATGTCCGAGGCGAACGGTGGCGGACACGGCAATGCCGCCTTACCTCCCCACAATTGACCCAGCTATGAGGTGGAAGATGGAGGGGGCTTCAAGGCGGAGCGGTGTGTGAGTTTTTGTGGACAGTGGTGCGGTGGTGCGCGCGTATGAGCTCGCCGGAGTGGAGGCGGGAGCTACGCTCGGTTGTTCCGCCCGGTGGAGGGGAGAACGGAAGGGAGAGGGAGGTGTGGCGCGAGTGAGGCAGAGACCGTCGTCTTGGCGGCCTTGAAGGCTTGGTGACCTGACGGGTGGGACCGCGGCCGGTCTATGGCTGCCACCGCGCGGCCACGCGTCAGCGTTGCCCTGCTGTCGATCGGCCACCGACTGAAGAACGGTCGACTGAATCGACGAGGCCGAAACGGTGACTAACAGTGAAAGTTTGGCGCTGATTATCTTCCAAAACAGCTCGATTCGGTCCAAGATGACGACATCAAATTTGTAGAGCTATGTGAGGTCAACAAGTTTGTCAACTGGAGTTTAGACTGGTTCAGCCTAGATTTGAAACTACATAGCCCCAAAGTGGTGCCCTTTGAAACTGAAACGTGTTTTCAGTCATTAAGCCGACTAAAACCCGATTTTCTAGACACCATATCTCCCAAACCATTTAGATCTAGGTGATGGTGATGTTAACAATGTTGTAGAGCTAAGTGAGTACTACAAAAGTGTCAACATGAGTTGGAGCTGGTTTGGTCTGGTTTGCAAACTACAAGCTTCCAAAGTAGGTCACAGTAAAACTGGAGGGACACTTGGAGACTAAGAAAAATTTCTAAGTGTTGAGACAGCCCCTCTAGCTGACTTGTGGGCCATTTTTGAGCATGTTCTGGTTAGTTTCATGAGATGGTCATATTGAGACTTTTGTTCCCCATAAAATTCCCTACAACTTTGCTTAAGGGTGCTCCTCCATGCAAGGTCTCTAAGCTAGACTTTTTAATTGGTCAAACTAGAGCATCCTAGGGCTAAATGGTGGTCAACTACACCTTGGAGGGCATTTTATTGATTTTGGTCAACATGAACCTTGCTCCATTAGTGACCCTAAGTATAACTAAGGTGTTGTGAGATATAATTAGCTACTCTCCCCTTTTGTTACACCAACTACCTAGTGTCACATGATGCGAGCCCAACAAAATTCTAAAAACAACCACATTAGTTGCAACCACATAAAATAACATGAAATGATGCATGCTTATGCTCATGCAAATGCAATGCAATTATGGAGCTAAACACCTGAGGTGTTACAGCCCTCCCCCCTTATAAAAATCTCGTCCCGAGATTTGGAAAGCGTACCATTTTTCATAGAATTCCTTATAGCCATCCCACAAATAGTCCCCCCGTTTCCAGGTAGCGTCACTTTCACTACCCTGATTACTCCACATTACTTTATACCACTTAACCACTTTGCTTCTAGTTACTCGTTCCTGAGTATCGATCACCCGGACTGGCTTTTCTTTGTAAGTTAAATCAGACTCAAGCCTGATATCTCCTAACGGGACTCTTTCCTCAGGAACTCGAAGACACTTTTTGAGCTGAGATACATGGAAGACGTTGAATATGGTACTCATTTTAGGAGGTAACTGGATCTTGTACGCAACAGCTCCACTCTTGCCTATGATTTGGAAAGGACCCACGTATCTTGGCGCAAGTTTCCGCTTAACACCAAAACGTTGGACACTCTTCATTGGAGAAACTTTCAGATAAACGAAGTCTCCAACTTCAAACTCGAGCGGTTTTCTACGACGATCAACATAACTTTTCTGTCTAGCTTGGGCTGCAGCCATATGTTTTTGGATGGTACGGACTTGTTACTCAGCTTCCTGAACAAAATCAATACCATAATACCTCCTTTCACCAGCTTCTACCCAGTTTAGTGGAGTTCTACACTTACGACCATACAAGGCTTCGAATGGGGCCATCTTAATACTCTCTTGGTAACTATTATTGTACGAGAATTCGGCTAGAGGTAACCATTTTTCCCAAGAACCCTTGGATGAAATGACACATGCCCGCAACAGATCTTCCAAGATTTGGTTAACCCGTTCCGTCTGACCTGGCGTCTGGGGGTGATAAGCAGAGCTTCTCACTAACTTGGTTCCTAGAAGGTGATGCAAGTGCTCCCAAAAGCGAGCAGTGAACTGGGGACCACAGTCAGAAACGATAGTGCGAGGTACCCCATGGAGCCGGACTATCTGATTGAAGTACAACTCAGCATAGTCAGTGGGACGATAGTCCACTCTAACAGGAATGAAGTGAGCTGATTTGGTTAAACGATCCACAGTTACCTAGATGGAGTTATGATTTTTGACAGTAGGAGGAAGTCCAACAATGAAATCCATGCTTATCTCTTCCCATTTCCATCCTAGGATAGAAAGTGGTTGAAGCAACCCAGCTTTCATGTGCATAGCTTTAACCCTACAGCAGGTGTCACACCTGGCAACATATGCAGCTATTTCTTTCCGTATTTTGGTCCACCAATAGTATAACTTCAAATCATAATACATCTTATTGCTACCAGGATGGATGGACAACTTAGAGGAGTGTGCTTTAGACATAATATCATTTCTAAGCTTTCGGTCCTTAGGCACAACTAACCTATCCTTGAACCATAGTACACCCTCTTCATCTACCCTGAATTGTATAGTTTCTTGCTCTTTCATCTTGCATTTTATGTGGAATACACCAGAATCAGTCTTTTGGAGCTCAATAATTCTGCTTTTGAGAGTGCAACTGACAGTAATGTTGTACAAGACTGCTGGATATAGAAGGCGAGATCGATAAAAATCAGTTTCAACTAGGGAATGGCAATGAGACTTACGGCTTAAAGCATCCGCAACCACATTTGCTTTGCCCGGATGATAGTGCACTTGAAGGTTATAATCCTTAATCAACTTGAGCCATCTTCTTTGATGCATATTTAACTCGGGTTGGGTGAAGATGTATTTGAGGCTTTTATGGTCAGTATAGATATTGCAAACATTGCCCAACAGATAGTGCCGCCAGGCTTTCAAAGCATGAACAACTGCGGCGAGTTCTAAGTCATGCGTTGGATAATTCACCTCATGCTTCTGAAGTTGTCGAGAGGTATATGCAATTACTCGGCCTTCCTGCATCAGAACACCTCCCAAACCTATGCCTGAGGCATCACAATACACATCAAATGGTTTCTCGATATCCGGTTGTGCCAAAACCAGAGCCGAGGTTAGGAGAGTTCGTAGTTTGTGAAAAGCCGCATCACACTCAGGAGTCCAGACAAACCTGGTGTCTTTCTGCAGCAGCCGAGTCATTGGCTTGGCTATTTTTGAGAAATCCGGGATGAAACGACGATAATAGCCAGCCAACCCAAGAAAACTCTGAACCTCATGAACCGAGATAGGAGCCTTCCAGTTCAGTACTTCTTGTACCTTGGCGAGGTCCACCATAATTCCTCCATCGGACAACACATGCCCAAGGAAAGGTACTTCTCGAAGCCAAAATTCACACTTACTGAACTTTGCATATAGTTGATGTTCACGCAATCTTGTGAGAACTATACGCAGATGTTCAGTGTGGTCTTCCTCATTTTCAGAATATATCAGGATGTCATCAATAAATACCACCACAAACTTGTCCAATTCAGGCATAAACACCAAATTCATCAAGTACATGAAGTGTGCGGGGGCATTTGTCAGGCCGAAAGACATAACAAGATACTCATAAAGGCCGTATCTTGTCGAGAAAGCCATTTTTGGAATATCTTCGGGACGGATTTTAATCTGATGGTAACCAGACCTTAGATCAATCTTGGAAAAGACTTTAGCTTTGGATAACTGATCGAACAGGATATCGATACGTGGCAGAGGATACTTATTTTTGACAGTGACTGCATTCAGAGGTCTATAATCTACGCACATCCGCAACGACTGATCCTTCTTCTTTACAAAGATAGTGGGACATCCCCACGGAGATGAACTAGGACGAATCAACCCTTTCTTCAAAAGTTCATTCAACTGCACCTTAAGTTCAGCTAGTTCATTCGGAGGCATCCTATAGGGTCTCCTAGAGATGGGAGCCGTGCCAGGCAACAACTCAATTTAAAATTCCACATCCCGATCCGGAGGGAGTCCCGACAAATCATAGGGAAAAATGTCCGGAAACTCATTTACTACGGGAATTTCGGCCAACGCTTTTGCTTGCACAACATGAACTTCCCCAGACAAATCAACTTTTCTGGGAAGTTGCACCAGAAAACCCTTTTGATCTGTAGGATCTCTGAGCATAACTACCCGAGTGGATGTATCAATGAGTACCCCATTCTGACTCATCCAATTCATGCCCAGAATAACATCTATGCCTAATTCCGGCAAAACCACTAAGGCAAGCGAGTACTTTCGCCCTTCAATCTCAAGCTCAAGACTCCCTACTACTTTATTTGTGGAAATATTCCCACTTGCTGCGCTAATGCAATAACCCCCACCTTCAACAGTATGCAATTTGTGTGCAAACTTTGATGCAAACTTAGGACTGATAAAGGAATGCGAAGCACCTAAATCAAAAAGTACCACTGCAGGATGTTGATCAACTAGGAACTTACCAGTAGTGACAACCTCACCAGATGGGATTTCCTCAATACTGTTATAATGAGCGTGCCCTTGACGGCCACCTTGGTTGACATTCTTCTTAGGGTAAGGACAGTTTCTGGACCAATGGTCTGGCTTGTTGCAGTTCCAGCAAGGCATGTTGCTGGGAGGAACACTAGAACTGCTCTGTCCAGAATTTCCCTTTGGCAGAGCGACTGTATAAGCCTTGCGAAACCCAGTTTTAGCAGCAGGCTTCTTCTGTGGTGGACGGAACTTGGTATTCTGAGCAGGTGGGCGAGGGGAAGACCTAGGTGCAGCTGAGGTCCGAGACTGCGAAGCACTCACCTCGAGGGCCCTTTTGCAGCTCTTAGAGGCAGAATAAATAGCATTATTGTTCTCCTGGGTCAAAGCATCACTGATAAAATCATTGAAGGTAGTACACTTGCTAGTGCCCATAGTCTTCATCAGCTTTGGGCCTAGGCCTCTTTTAAAGCTAGCAATTTTCTTGGCATTGGTATCCACAAACTCTGTGGCATACCTTGCCAGGTTGTTGAAAGATTGCAGATGTTCAGTCAAGCTTTTACTCCCCTGCGACAACCTCATGAATTCCGTGTGCTTGATAGCCATAAGACCTGGAGGAATATAGTTCCCACAAAATGCGGCCTTGAACTGGTCCCAAGCAATCGGGACATTTGCAGGCAGTGTGGAATGATAGTGGCTCCACCAAATACCCACTGGACCATGCAGTTGGTGAGAAGCATATTCAGTTTTTAGCTCATCAGTCAAGCGAAGCAGACGAAACTTTTGTTCAATAGTGTTCAACCACTCATCGGCTTGCAGTGGTTTCTCCGCCTCCTTAAAGAGCGGGGGCTTAGTATTAAGAAAGTCCTTGAAATCACTGTACTGATTGGGTTCTGGGCCCTGGCGGCCATGACGAGCCTCCCGGTTGGCAAGCTGGCGCATAGCATCTGCCAGCATGCGCTGCCCTTCGACCATGGTCTGCATCAGCTCAGTCGGGGTAGGTGGTGGCGGAGGGGGTGGCTGTTCCTCATCCTCATTGCCATGACCCCGACAGAGATTGTACGACATCTGCAAAATGCATAGCCAATGAGCACTGACGATGTGGGAAATTTGTAGATGAATTATTGTAAATATGTCAAACTGATTTCATGAAATGGACTTCTCAAAATACTCATGGCACAATAATTCATCACAACCGCACAATCCATTCAAGCGCATCAATTGACGCAATCATGCGAGGGAATCCAATAAGATGTACTTTGATAAAGGCTCACTCACAAGGAGCACAGCAGTTACTGAACCGTTTACGTTAATATCTACGTGATTTTTGACCTTTCGCCCGATACTTGGATTCGATCTTAAAATTTTTAGTTGACTGAGAAAGGCTACTTTAAACTGACCACAAAGAGACTTCTCAACGGTAGAGTTCCATGGTGGATCATGACTAGCCACCTCGATACCAGCGCGTGCCAAGCAGCACAACCTTATGTCGCGCGCCATAGCAGGCCCTCGGTTTCGTCGCGACACCGAAGGGTGCTAATCGTGACACCATCATCGAACACATGCAATAAAACATCCAATTGTGATCGAAATTAACAGGTTCAAATAACATCTAGGAAACATAGGGTTCGACCTTACATCCCAAAAGTCAAGTTATTACAAAGCCTCACTCCAACCCCAGGAGGCACAAAAGACGATTCTAACATCGTAGCTATGCGATGACTACTCTAAGCATCGCCCTCAGAGTCGGTGTCAAGGATCTCCCCGCCATCCTCGTCGCTAACAGGCTCTAACTCCTCGTCTTCTTCTTCTTCTGGCCCTTCTTCTGGTGCTTCTTCTGGTGCTGCATCTTGGGGCCCATTGACCTCCACTTCATCATCATCTTCAGCCATGATGATTCTCGAACCCATGTCCTCATCTGCGTTGTTGTTTCGAGGCAGCAGAGGATTTAGCTGGTTGTTCAGGCGGTGCACTTCTTCATGAAGATTGTCATTGTATTCTTCAGCATTTTCCAACTATTGCTCGAGCTCAAACTGACGAGCTCTCAGAACGTTCTCCTCGTGCCAGGCTTCATCCCTCTGATTCATGACATGGACCAGCATGCGTTGACAGTTGCAATGGGCTACTGTCAATCTCTGGACTGCAAGTGTTTCCTGGTCACGATCACGGATCACTTGCTCTAGTTGCTGATGCGCTGCATTCCCAGCAGCAGTCACTTCAGCCAACTCAGCCCTCAGCCTTTCCACCTCAGTGGGCTCAGGGCGGGGCTCACGTGGAGCGAGCTGGTGACGAGGTGCCCTGCCCCCAGTGGACTTGCGAGCGGTCCTCTTGGTACGTGCCATCTGTAGCAACAAGATACGACTTAAAGTGAGGATCATTTAGGGGATACGAAATTTAATTTAGTCGGGACTATTAAAATTTTTAAGGAGGGAGTAAATGATATGTATGATATAATTAAACATGATGCATGCATGTTCCGTACGCCCTCTCATCCTAGTAGAATCATAAATTTCTAACGCTAGGCGGTGGCATACATATGTTCTCTCATATAGGCGAAACTATCGGTCTACTCGTTTGTGCTGTTAGTGTACCTGCAGAAAATCTCATTTCAGCCCAACAGTTTCCCAATATAAGCACACAAGAAAGCAGTAATTTAAATACGTTCCATATACACATCCCCTGATGTATATACTTCAGTATCAAATCTACCCGATATAAAGGTTCCCACAATTAAGTGCTTACATAATTACACGGTTTAAACATGTAAGTATGCAAGTCACCAAAACTACTCTCCCTAGATCACCGGTTGGACGATCATGCTCTCACAACTCACACTTACCAGAGCGTCGAGGCAATTGATCCATACATTACCACCCAAGTGGATGGCATCCATACAATATCACGCCGTATGGACGACGAAACAAAAACAAACAAGGCCCCCAAGTTAGTCTTTATAATAAGCCACCTAAGAGTCCTTATTTGGGCTAAGAGATGTGATCACTGGCATACCTATGAAAATAATTTTTAGAGTTTTAACCCTTTTCATAATCAAATACTTTTGTTTTTAAATACTCATACGATGTGTTTAATGTTGAATTATGCTCCGATGCCAGCTGTAACAGAACCGACCAAATTATAAGAGCACAAGTACAAAAACAAGCACCGAAGCGCTCAATTTTTGAACTTGAGCCCATATAATCCCGGTAGTCAATCGAAACCATGAAGGATTTCAAACCAACATGCTTACAACCAAGATCGCATCATTCAACATACAACATCATACGTTACATTTCACAAGTAGTCCTGAAATAAGTTTACACACACGGAGTCGCAATTATTACAAACCAAGTTTATAAAGTAGCAGAAGCATAACACACTCATTAGTTCACATACTACTGCCAGTCTTAATGATCAACATCCCGCAAAAGCATTTAGGAAAGTACGTAACAGACGATCACGCCGAGTGATCTAGTCCTCGTCACCCGCAGGGTGGAGACAGGTCTTGCAGAAGCCCTGATAAAGCATGTCATCTGCAACAGGAGGGAATAAACCCTGAGTATGGGAATGTACTCAGCTAGACTTACCCGTCGAAACGGAAAATAAGATGACACCAAGGATCATGCAAGGCTTTCATAAGTGGAGCTGGCTGACATTACCTTTTGCGGAAAAGCATAAGTAATTTAAACTCTTTTAACCTGTACTAGCAGTTATTTTTAGCATTACCTGTCATCTATCTTAGCACCTGTACTAAACATTCACTTGAGTATAATCAAACAATATTATTATTATATCCATAGCAGGTATAAATTGTGGCAACATTATATCATTCACTTAACCATCTGTTCATTTAATGAGATCTACGTTGCCGCTGCTCAAGTCAAGTGCTCACTAACCGGGAGCGACGGCGATTCGAATCGAATTCCTATCCAGCTGGAGGGGTATTTCTAACACTCACCGAGTCACGCCTGGCGAGGGCTGCTCAGGTCACCTTTGTACAGTTCAGGAGCGCGGGTCCGACTGATGTCGCATCCCAAGGGCGACACTCTGCCAGGTGATAGGGACTCTAACCCCCCTTGGTCTCACGCCAATGTCCCCAAGCACATCCTTTCTCTCCTCCAAGAAGCAACCTACCATTCGATTCCCGGCCTGAACTGTATTACTCGGATTCGCGGTCGGAACGACTTATCGGCCAACTAAGTGTTAGACTGCGTTCAACATGACTCAAGGACGTACAGCGAATCGGTCCTTAAACGACTCAGACGGGCATAGCTCCGCACCCAAGACGTGAAGTGTCTTGCGGCTGCACTATCGAACTCCCGCCCGGTCTCAAATTCATTTTTAGGCATGGTTCCATTCACGATAGCGATCACAGCCACTCGTGACCCATTCCTAGATCTCGCGGATGACCGGAAATCACCCGACTTCTACGGACTAAGCAGGGCTAAGCATTAACACGGCCTAAACCTAATTTAGGGTGTAAGTATGATATCTGGACAAGGACAGGTGTAATGCAACAAGTGTTTCATACAACTCCTACAACTTAATGCAGTAAACAAGTAAAAGTACTCAAGAATTATATTTCAAATGATTGGGTCAGCATGCACCGGGGCTTGCCTTTTAGAAAGGTCGAGGGCCGGTGGTCAGGACACTCGGGTAGCTCGTCAAACGGAGAGCAGCTATTTCTGCTAGCCAATTTAAACAGCTATAACTCCTGGACTACTAGGCCAAATACAATTAAATTTGACACAAGCTAGTTTAACCAGTTTACTACCACTTTGGTATTCACAAGTCCTAGCAAAATACTTTTATTGAGGGTTAACCTAGAAATACTACAGCTGTCCAGAAAACCTAGAATTGCAAAGATTAAATATTTATTTATGTAGAAACCTCCCCCTTAAGGCCATATCAATGTTACCACAAGTCACATAGGTCACAAAACACCAGAAAAAGTAAGGTGTGCCCACCTAGAATATTTATTTGTACTCATTTCTTAATTTACTTAATTAATTAAGTGGGATTTTAAACATATATGTAAACTGCTCCTAAACTTCTACAAAAATTATCGGAGACTCTATGAACCAAAAAGAGACCACTGTAAACCATTTTGAACTAAAAATTATTTAAAGGAAACTCATTAAACAAAATTCCAAGCCAAAAGGCTGATTTTTGTAATTATTAACAATCATATTAAAAGGTATCAAACCAACAGATTTCATAATTTTCTTGGACACTTTAGGGTACCAAGACATTCCCAAAAAGTTATAAGAACATTGCACATGTAGAAAAATTACTAAAAATCATTTAAGTATTTCCTAAAATAACAAGATAGCATTATAACTTGAAAAGTACTTAAGCACTAATGCCCAAATTTTTACCAAAGCTAGAGCAAGTATAAATTAGCCTACCCACCAAATTTCATAATTTTGGAACAGTACAAGTCAAGTTATGTCATTTAACAAAGTTACCTCCATTTTTCAACACATTTCAAAGACTTATTTAATTTTTCCCAAAAACTAAACATTACATATCAGCTTTATATTTTCTAAAATACTACACATCATGTAGATCCTAACAAAATTTATCTCATAATTTTTGGCAAGTAAAACCTAGATCTACATTTTCCAAATCAACAAAAATCTGTGACAAATTGAAAAGAAAAACAAAACCGAAACCTAACTCGCTACTGGGCCGCCCCTACGCGGACGCAACTACGCGCGTGGCCTACTCAGGCCGTCCCGCCCCGCACGCGTGGGGCTGACCGGAAGGCCCACTGGTCAGCGAGAGAGAGGCGGAGGGGAGGAGCTGCGGTTGCCGGAGATCGCCGGCGGTGAGCCGACCGGCGAAACTGAGCGGACGAGCGCGACCACGTCATCGAGCTAAGTCGATTGGTGGCAAGAACGGGGCGGGAACCATGGGGAGGCGCTCGTCGTCGGGCATGGCGGTCCACGGCCGCGGCTTGCCGACGCCGTGAGCTATACGGCGGCTCATCCCAAATGACCGGGTCCCGTGAGCATCAGCGACTCCAGAGGACCCAACGCACCCAAGAATGAAGACGTAGAGCACCAGAGGAGCACGGCCACGCTACGGAGCGCTCCGGCGAGGAATGTCCGAGAGGGACGGTGGCGGACACGGCAAGTGCCGCCTTACCTCCCCACCTTGAACCCAGCTGCGAGGTGGAAGATGGAGGGGGCTTCAAGGCGGAGCGGTGTGTGAGTTTTTGTGGACAGTGGTGCGGTGGTGGCACGTGCACGAGCTCGCCGGAGTGGAGGCGGAGCTACGCTCGGTTGTTCCGCCCGGTGAGGGGAGAACGGAAGGGAGAGGGAGGTGTGGCGCGAGTGAGGCAGAGACCGTCGTCGTGGCGGCCTTGAAGGCTTGGTGACCTGA
>CM036168.1:53845839-54088465 GCA_020631735.1 Saccharum officinarum | reverse complement strand
CTGGTTCGGCCTAGATTTGAAACTACATAGCCCAAAGTGGTTGCCCTTTGAAACTGAAACGTGTTTCAGTCATTAAGCCGACTGAAACCCTAATTTTCTAGACACCATATCTCCTAAACCATTTAGAACTAGGTGATGGTGATGTTGACAATGTTGTAGAGCTAAGTGAGTACTACAAAAGTGTCAACATGAGTTGGAGCTGGTTTGGTCTGGTTTGCAAACTACAAGCTTCCAAAGTAGGTCACAGTAAAACTGGAGGGACACTTTGAGACTTAGAAAAATTCTAAGTGTTGAGACAGCCCCTCTAGCTGACTTGTGGGCCATTTTTGAGCATGTTCTGGCTAGTTTCATGAGATGGTCATATTGAGACTTTTGTTCCCATAAAATTCCCTACAACTTTGCTTAAGGGTGCTCCTCCATGCAAGGTCTCTAAGCTAGACTTTTTAATTGGTCAAACTAGAGCATCCTAGGGCTAAATGGTGGTCAACTACACCTTGGAGGGCATTTTGGTGATTTTGGTCAACATGAACCTTGCTCCATTAGTGACCCTAAGTATAACTAAGGTGTTGTGAGATATAATTAGCTACTCTCCCCTTTTGTTACACCAACTACCTAGTGTCACATGATGTGAGCCAAACAAAATTCTAAAAACAACCACATTAGTTGCAACCACATAAAATAACATGAAATGATGCATGCTTATGCAGCAAAAATGCAATGCAATTATGGAGCTAAACACCTGAGGTGTTACAGCCTCCCCCCTTATAAAAATCTCGTCCCGAGATTTGGAAAGCGTACCATTTTTCATAGAATTCCTTATAGCCATCCCGCAAATAGTCCTCCCGTTTCCATGTAGCGTCACTTTCACTACCCTGATTACTCCACATTACTTTATACCACTTAACCACTTTGCTTCTAGTCACTCGTTCCTGAGTATCGATCACCCGGACTGGCTTTTCTTCGTAAGTTAAATCAGACTCAGCCTGATATCTCCTAACGGGACTCTTCCTCAGGAACTCGAAGACACTTTTTGAGCTGAGATACATGGAAGACGTTGAATATGGCACTCATTTCAGGAGGTAACTGGATTTTGTACGCAACAGCTCCACTCTTGCCTATGATTTGAAAGGACCCACGTATCTTGGCGCAAGTTTCCGCTTAACACCAAAACGTTGGACACTCTTCATTGGAGAAACTTTCAGATAAACGAAGTCTCCAACTTCAAACTCGAGCGGTTTTCTACGACGATCAGCATAACTTTTCTGTCTAGCTTGGGCTGCAGCCATATGTTTTGGATGGTACGGACTTGTTCCTCAGCTTCCTGAACAAAATCAATACCATAATACCTCCTTTCACCAGCTTCTACCCAGTTTAGTGGAGTTCTACACTTACGACCGTACAAAGCTTCGAATGGGGCCATCTTAATACTCTCTTGGTAACTATTATTGTACGAGAATTCGGCTAGAGGTAACCATTTTTCCCAAGAACCCTTGGATGAATGACACATGCCCGCAACAGATCTTCCAAGATTTGGTTAACCCGTTCCGTCTGACCTGACGTCTGGGGGTGATAAGCAGAGCTTCTCACTAACTTGGTTCCCAGAAGGTGATGCAAGTGCTCCCAAAAGCGAGCAGTGAACTGGGGACCACGGTCAGAAACGATAGTGCGAGGTACCCCATGGAGCCGGACTATCTGATTGAAGTACAACTCAGCATAGTCAGTGGGACGATAGTCCACTCTAACAGGAATGAAGTGAGCTGATTTGGTTAAACGATCCACAATTACCCAGATGGAGTTATGATTTTTGACAGTAGGAGGAAGTCCAACAATGAAATCCATACTTATCTCTTCCCATTTCCAACCTAGGATAGAAAGTGGTTGAAGTAACCCAGCTTTCATATGCACAGCTTTAACTCTACAGCAGGTGTCACACCTAGCAACATATGCAGCTATTTCTTCCGCATTTTGGTCCACCAATAGTATGGCTTCAAATCATAATACATCTTATTGCTACCAGGATGGATGGACAACTTAGAGGAGTGTGCTTCAGACATAATATCATTCTAAGCTCTCGGTCCTTAGGCACAACTAACCTATCCTTGAACCATAGTACACCTCTTCATCTACCCTGAATTGTGTAGTTTCTTGCCTCTTTCATCTTGCGTTTTATGTGGAATACACCAGGATCAGTCTTTTGGAGCTCAATAATTCTGCTTTTGAGAGTACAACTGACAGTGATGTTGTACAAGACTGCTGGATGTAGAAGGCGAGATCGATAAAATCAGTTTCAACTAGGGAATGGCAATGAGACTTACGGCTTAAAGCATCCGCAACCACATTTGCCTTGCCAGGATGATAGTGCACTTGAAGGTTATAATCCTTAATCAACTCGAGCCATCTTCTTTGACGCATATTTAACTCGGGTTGGGTGAAGATGTATTTGAGGCTTTTGTGGTCTGTGTAGATATTGCAGACATTGCCAACAGATAGTGCCGCCAGGCTTTCAAAGCATGAACAACTGCGGCGAGTTCTAAGTCATGCGTTGGATAATTCACCTCATGTTCCGAAGTTGTCGAGAGGTATATGCAATTACTCGGCCTTCCTGCATCAGAACACCTCCCAAACCTATGCCTGAGGCATCACAATAAACATCAAATGGTTTCTCGATATCCGGTTGTGCCAAAACCGGAGCGAGGTTAGGAGGGTTCGTAGTTGGTGAAAAGCCGCATCACACTCAGGAGTCCAGACAAACCTGGTGTCTTTTTGCAGCAACCGAGTCATTGGCTTGGCTATTTTTGAGAAATCCGGGATGAAGCGACGATAATAGCCAGCCAACCCAAGAAAACTCGGACCTCATGAACCGAGATAGGAGCCTTCCAGTTCAGTACTTCTTACCTTGGCGGGGTCCACCATAATTCCCTTCATCGGACAACACATGCCCAAGGAAAGGTACTTCTCGAAGCCAAATTCACACTTTACTGAACTTTGCATATAGTTGATGTTCACGCAATCTTGTGAGAACTATACGCAGATGTTCAGTGTGGTCTTCCTCATTTTCAGAATATATCAGGATGTCATCAATAAATACCACCACAAACTTGTCCAATTCAGGCATAAACACCAAATTCATCAAGTACATGAAGTGTGCGGGGGCATTTGTCAGGCCGAAAGACATAACAAGATACTCATAAAGGCCGTATCTTGTCGAGAAAGCCATTTTTGGAATATCTTCGGGACGGATTTTAATCTGATGGTAACCAGACCTTAGATCAATCTTGGAAAAGACTTTAGCTTTGGATAACTGATCGAACAGGATATCGATACGTGCAGAGGATACTTATTTTTGACAGTGACTGCATTCAGAGGTCTATAATCTACGCACATCCGCAACGACTGATCCTTCTTCTTTACAAAGATAGTGGGACATCCCCACGGAGATGAACTAGGACGAATCAACCCTTTCTTCAAAAGTTCATTCAACTGCACCTTAAGTTCAGCTAGTTCATTCGGAGGCATCCTATAGGGTCTCCTAGAGATGGGAGCCGTGCCAGGCAACAACTCAATTTAAAATCCACATCCCGATCCGGAGGGAGTCCCGACAAATCATAGGGAAAAATGTCCGGAAACTCATTTACTACGGGAATTTCGGCCAACGCTTTTGCTTGCACAACATGAACTTCCCCAGACAAATCAACTTTTCTGGGAAGTTGCACCAGAAAACCTTTTGATCTGTAGGATCTCTGAGCATAACTACCCGAGTGGATGTATCAATGAGTACCCCATTCTGACTCATCCAATTCATGCCCAGAATAACATCTATGCCTAATTCCGGCAAAACCACTAAGGCAAGCGAGTACTTTCGCCCTTCAATCTCAAGCTCAAGACTCCCTACTACTTTATTTGTGGAAATATTCCCACTTGCTGCGCTAATGCAATAACCCCCACCTTCAACAGTATGCAATTTGTGTGCAAACTTTGATGCAAACTTAGGACTGATAAAGGAATGCGAAGCACCTAAATCAAAAAGTACCACTGCAGGATGTTGATCAACTAGGAACTTACCAGTAGTGACAACCTCACCAGATGGGATTTCCTCAATACTGTTATAATGAGCGTGCCCTTGACGGCCACCTTGGTTGACATTCTTCTTAGGGTAAGGACAGTTTCTGGACCAATGGTCTGGCTTGTTGCAGTTCCAGCAAGGCATGTTGCTGGGAGGAACACTAGAACTGCTCTGTCCAGAATTTCCCTTTGGCAGAGCGACTGTATAAGCCTTGCGAAACCCAGTTTTAGCAGCAGGCTTCTTCTGTGGTGGACGGAACTTGGTATTCTGAGCAGGTGGGCGAGGAAGACCTAGGTGCAGCTGAGGTCCGAGACTGCGAAGCACTCACCTCGAGGGCCCTTTTGCAGCTCTTAGAGGCAGAATAAATAGCATTATTGTTCTCCTGGGTCAAAGCATCACTGATAAAATCATTGAAGGTAGTACACTTGCTAGTGCCATAGTCTTCATCAGCTTTGGGCCTAGGCCTCTTTTAAAGCTAGCAATTTTCTTGGCATTGGTATCCACAAACTCTGTGGCATACCTTGCCAGGTTGTTGAAAGATTGCAGATGTTCAGTCAAGCTTTTACTCCCCTGCGACAACCTCATGAATTCCGTGTGCTTGATAGCCATAAGACCTGGAGGAATATAGTTCCCACAAAATGCGGCCTTGAACTGGTCCCAAGCAATCGGGACATTTGCAGGCAGTGTGGAATGATAGTGGCTCCACCAAATACCCACTGGACCATGCAGTTGGTGAGAAGCATATTCAGTTTTTAGCTCATCAGTCAAGCGAAGCAGACGAAACTTTTGTTCAATAGTGTTCAACCACTCATCGGCTTGCAGTGGTTTCTCCGCTCCTTAAAGAGCGGGGGCTTAGTATTAAGAAAGTCCTTGAAATCACTGTACTGATTGGGTTCTGGGCCCTGGCGGCCATGACGAGCCTCCCGGTTGGCAAGCTGGCGCATAGCATCTGCCAGCATGCGCTGCCCTTCGACCATGGTCTGCATCAGCTCAGTCGGGGTAGGTGGTGGCGGAGGGGGTGGCTGTTCCTCATCCTCATTGCCATGACCCCGACAGAGATTGTACGACATCTGCAAAATGCATAGCCAATGAGCACTGACGATGTGGGAAATTTGTAGATGAATTATTGTAAATATGTCAAACTGATTTCATGAAATGGACTTCTCAAAATACTCATGGCACAATAATTCATCACAACCGCACAATCCATTCAAGCGCATCAATTGACGCAATCATGCGAGGGAATCCAATAAGATGTACTTTGATAAAGGCTCACTCACAAGGAGCACAGCAGTTACTGAACCGTTTACGTTAATATCTACGTGATTTTTGACCTTTCGCCCGATACTTGGATTCGATCTTAAAATTTTAGTTGACTGAGAAAGGCTACTTTAAACTGACCACAAAGAGACTTCTCAACGGTAGAGTTCCATGGTGGATCATGACTAGCCACCTCGATACCAGCGCGTGCCAAGCAGCACAACCTTATGTCGCGCGCCATAGCAGGCCCTCGGTTTCGTCGCGACACCGAAGGTGCTAATCGTGACACCATCATCGAACACATGCAATAAAACATCCAATTGTGATCGAAATTAACAGGTTCAAATAACATCTAGGAAACATAGGGTTCGACCTTACATCCCAAAAGTCAAGTTATTACAAAGCCTCACTCCAACCCAGGAGGCACAAAAGACGATTCTAACATCGTAGCTATGCGATGACTACTCTAAGCATCGCCCTCAGAGTCGGTGTCAAGGATCTCCCCGCCATCCTCGTCGCTAACAGGCTCTAACTCCTCGTCTTCTTCTTCTTCTGGCCCTTCTTCTGGTGCTTCTTCTGGTGCTGCATCTTGGGCCCATTGACCTCCACTTCATCATCATCTTCAGCCATGATGATTCTCGAACCCATGTCCTCATCTGCGTTGTTGTTTCGAGGCAGCAGAGGATTTAGCTGGTTGTTCAGGCGGTGCACTTCTTCATGAAGATTGTCATTGTATTCTTCAGCATTTTCCAACTATTGCTCGAGCTCAAACTGACGAGCTCTCAGAACGTTCTCCTCGTGCTAGGCTTCATCCCTCTAATTCATGACATGGACCAGCATGCGTTGACAGTTGCAATGGGCTACTGTCAATCTCTGGACTGCAAGTGTTTCCTGGTCACGATCACGGATCACTTGCTCTAGTTGCTGATGCGCTGCATTCCCAGCAGCAGTCACTTCAGCCAACTCAGCCCTCAGCCTTTCCACCTCAGTGGGCTCAGGGCGGGGCTCACGTGGAGCGAGCTGGTGACGAGGTGCCCTGCCCCCAGTGGACTTGCGAGCGGTCCTCTTGGTACGTGCCATCTGTAGCAACAAGATACGACTTTAAGTGAGGATCATTTAGGGGATACGGAATTTAATTTAGTCGGGACTATTAAAATTTTTAAGGAGGGAGTAAATGATATGTATGATATAATTAAACATGATGCATGCATGTTCCGTACGCCCTCTCATCCTAGTAGAATCATAAATTTCTAACGCTAGGCGGTGGCATACATATGTTCTCTCATATAGGCGAAACTATCGGTCTACTCGTTTGTGCTGTTAGTGTACCTGCAGAAAATCTCATTTCAGCCCAACAGTTTCCCAATATAAGCACACAAGAAAGCAGTAATTTAAATACGTTCCATATACACATCCCCTGATGTATATACTTCAGTATCAAATCTACCCGATATAAAGGTTCCCACAATTAAGTGCTTACATAATTACACGGTTTAAACATGTAAGTATGCAAGTCACCAAAACTACTCTCCCCTAGATCACCGGTTGGACGATCATGCTCTCACAACTCACACTTACCAGAGCGTCGAGGCAATTGATCCATACATTACCACCCAAGTGGATGGCATCCATACAATATCACGCCGTATGGACGACGAAACAAAAACAAACAAGGCCCCCAAGTTAGTCTTTATAATAAGCCACCTAAGAGTCCTTATTTGGGCTAAGAGATGTGATCACTGGCATACCTATGAAAATAATTTTTAGAGTTTTAACCCTTTTCATAATCAAATACTTTTGTTTTTAAATACTCATACGATGTGTTTAATGTTGAATTATGCTCCGATGCCAGCTGTAACAGAACCGACCAAATTATAAGAGCACAAGTACAAAAACAAGCACCGAAGCGCTCAAATTTTTGAACTTGAGCCCATATAATCCCGGTAGTCAATCGAAACCATGAAGGATTTCAAACCAACATGCTTACAACCAAGATCGCATCATTCAACATACAACATCATACGTTACATTTCACAAGTAGTCCTGAAATAAGTTTACACACACGGAGTCGCAATTATTACAAACCAAGTTTATAAAGTAGCAGAAGCATAACACACTCATTAGTTCACATACTACTGCCAGTCTTAATGATCAACATCCCGCAAAAGCATTTAGGAAAGTACGTAACAGACGATCACGCCCGAGTGATCTAGTCCTCGTCACCCGCAGGGTGGAGGCAGGTCTTGCAGAAGCCCTGATAAAGCATGTCATCTGCAACAGGAGGGAATAAACCCTGAGTATGGGAATGTACTCAGCTAGACTTACCCGTCGAAACGGAAAATAAGAGACACCAAGGATCATGCAAGGCTTTCATAAGTGGAGCTGGATGACATTACCTTTTGCGGAAAAGCGTAAGTAATTTAAACTCTTTTAACCTATACTAGCAGTTATTTTTAGCATTAACCTGTCATCTATCTTAGCACCTGTACTAAACATTCACTTGAGTATAATCAAACAACATTATTATTATATCCATTGCAGGTATAACATTGTGGCAACATTATATCATTCACTTAACCATCTGTTCATTTAATGAGATCTACGTTGCCGCTGCTCAAGTCAAGTGCTCACTAACCGGGAGCGACAGCGATTCGAATCGAATTCCTATCCAGCTGGAGGGGTATTTCTAACACTCACCGAGTCACGCCTGGCGAGGGCTGCTCAGGTCACCTTTGGTACAGTTCAGGAGCCGCGGGTCCGACTGATGTCGCATCCCCAAGGGTGACACTCTGCCAGGTGATAGGGACTCTAACCCCCCCTTGGTCTCACGCCAATGTCCCCAAGCACATCCTTTCTCTCCTCCAAGAAGCAACCTACCATTCGATTCTCGGCCTGAACTGTATTACTCGGATTCACGGTCAGAACGACTTATCCGGCCAACTAAGTGTTAGACTGCGTTCAACATGACTCAAGGACGTACAGCGAATTAGTAATTAAACGACTCAGACGGGCATAGCTCCGCACCCAAGACGTGAAGTGTCTTGCGGCTGCACTATCGAACCCCCGCCCAGTCTCAAATTCATTTTTAGGCATGGTTCCATTCACGATAGCGATCATAGCCACTCGTGACCCATTCCTAGATATCGCGGATGACAGGAAATCACCCGACTTCTACCGGACTAAGCAGGGCTAAGCATTAACACGGCCTAAACCTAATTTAGGGTGTAAGTATGATATCTAGACAAGGACCGGTGTAATGCAACAAGTGTTTCCATACAACTCCTACAACTTAATGCAGTAAACAAGTAAAAGTACTCAAGAATTATATTTCAAATGATTGGGTCAGCATGCACCGGGGCTTGCCTTTTAGAAAGGTTGAGGGCCGGTGGTCAGGACACTCAGGTAGCTCGTCAACGGAGAGCAGCTATTTCTGGATAGCCACTTTAAACAGCTATAACTCCTAGACTACTAGGCCAAATACAATTAAATTTTGACACAAGCTAGTTTAACCAGTTTACTACCACTTTGGTATTCACAAGTTTTCTAGCAAATACTTTTATTGAGGGTTAAACCTAGAAATACTACCAGCTGTCCAGAAAACCTAGAATTGCAAAGATTAAATATTTATTTATGTAGCAAACATCCCTTAAGGCCAAACTAATGTTACCACAAGTTCACATAGGTCACAAAAACACCAGAAAGTAAGGTGTGCCCACCTAGAATATTTATTTGTACTCATTTCTTAATTTACTTAATTAATTAAGTGGGATTTTAAACATATATGTAAACTGCTCCTAAACTTCTACAAAAATTATAGGAGACTCTATGAACCAAAAAGAGATCACTGTAAAAATTTGAACTAAAATTATTTAAAGGAAATCCATAAACAAAATTCACAAGCCCAAAAGGCTGATTTTTGTATTATTAACAAATCATATTAAAACGTATCAAACAACAGATTTCATAATTTTCTTGGACACTTTAGGGTACCAAGACATTCTCCAAAAAGTTATAAGAACATTGCACATGTAGAAAAATTACAAAAAAATCATTTAAGTACTTCCTAAAATAACAAGATATCATTATAACTTGAAAAGTATTTAAGCACTAATGCCCAAATTTTTACCAGATCTAAAGCAAGTATAAATTAGCCTACCCACCAAACTTCACAATTTTTGGAACAGTACAAGTCAAGTTATTCATTTAACAAAGTTACCTCCTTTTTTCAACACATTTCAAAGACTTATTTAATTTTTCCCAAAAACTAAACATTACATATCAGCTTTATATTTTTCTAAAATACTACACATCATGTAGATCCTAACAAAATTTATCTCATAATTTTTGGGCAAGTAAAACCCTAGATCTACATTTTCCAAATATCAACTAAAATCTGTGACAAATATGAAAAGAAAAACAAAACCGAACCCTAACTCGCTACTGGGCCGGCCCCTACGCGGACGCAACTACGCGCGTGGCCTACTCAGGCCGTCCCGCCCCCGCACGCGTGGGGCTGACCGGAAGGCTCCACTGGTCAGCGAGAGAGAGGCGGAGGGGAGGAGCTGCGATTGCCGGAGATCGCCGGCGGTGAGCCGACCGGCGAAACTGAGTGGACGAGCGCGACCACGTCCTCGAGCTAAGTCGATTGGTGGCAAGAACGGGGCAGCGGAACCATGGGGAGGCACTCGTCGTCGGGCATGGCGGTCCACGGCCACGGCTTGCCGACGCCAGTGAGCTATACGGCGGCTCATCCCAAATGACCGGTCCCGTGAGCATCAGCGACTCCAGAAGGACCCAACGCACCCAAGAATGAAGACGGTAGAGCACCAGAGGAGCACGGCCATGCTACGGGAGCGCTCCGGCGAGGAATGTCCGAGGCGGACGGTGGCGGACACGGCAATGCCGCCTTACCTCCCCACAATTGACCCAGCTGTGAGGTGGAAGATGGAGGGGGCTTCAAGGCGGAGCGGTGTGTGAGTTTTTGTGGACAGTGGTGCGGTGGTGCACGCGCACAAGCTAGCCAGAGTGGAGGCGGGAGCTACGCTCGGTTGTTCCGCCTGGTGGAGGGGAGAACGGAAGGGAGAGGGAGGTGTGGCGCGAGTGAGGCAGAGACCGTCGTCGTGGCGGCCTTGAAGGCTTGGTGACCTGATGGGTGGGACCACGGCCGGTGTACGGCTGCCACCGCGCGGCCACGCGTCGGCGTTGCCCTACCGTCGGTCAGCCACCGACTGAAGAACGGTCGACTAAATCGACGAGGCCAAAACGGTGACTGACAGTGAAAGTTTGGCGCTGATTATCTTCCAAAACAGCTCGATTCGGTCCAAGATGACGACATCAAATTTGTAGAGCTATGTGAGGTCAACAAGTTTGTCAACTGGAGTTTAGACTGGTTGGGCCTAGATTTGAAACTACATAGCCCCAAAGTGGTGCCCTTTGAAACTGAAACGTGTTTTCTGTCATTAAGCCGACTGAAACCCGATTTTCTAGACACCATATCTCCTAAACCATTTAGAACTAGGTGATGGTGATGTTGACAATGTTGTAGAGCTAAGTGAGTACTACAAAAGTGTCAACATGAGTTGGAGCTGGTTTGGTCTGGTTTGCAAACTACAAGCTTCCCAAGTAGGTCACAGTAAAACTGGAGGGACACTTGGAGACTTAGGAAAATTTCTAAGTGTTGAGACAGCCCCTCTAGCTGACTTGTGGGCCATTTTTGAGCATGTTCTGGTTAGTTTCATGAGATGGTCATATTGAGACTTTTGTTCCCCATAAAATTCCCTACAACTTTGCTTAAGGGTGCTCCTCCATGCAAGGTCTCTAAGCTAGACTTTTTAATTGGTCAAACTAGAGCATCCTAGGGCTAAATGGTGGTCAACTACACCTTGGAGGGCATTTTAGTGATTTTGGTCAACATGAACCTTTCTCCATTAGTGACCCTAAGTATAACTAAGGTGTTGTGAGATATAATTAGCTACTCTCCCCTTTTGTTACACGAACTACCTAGTGTCACATGATGCGAGCCCAACAAAATTCTAAAAAAACCACATTAGTTGCAACCACATAAAATAACATGAAATGATGCATGCTTATGCTCATGCAAATGCAATGCAATTATGGAGCTAAACACCTAAGGTGTTACATCGGGTGCTTGTCCTTTGGCTTTAGTTTTGAGCAGAGTAAGGCCTGGGCTGGCTGTAATGGGCCGTGGGCCGTGATATTTGCCTTGGTGGATGGTTTTGTGGTGAAGATGGGGTACCCCATTTTACTGGTACCCAACAGTAGCCCCCGAGCATTTGGAGGAATAAGTTTTTATTCCTCTAAAGGCTTAGAGATGAGCGATTTGTTTTGTGTTCTCAAGGATTTTTTTGGTGGGAGCGCACCCACCAGGTGTAGCCCCTGAGGCCTTGGAGGGGTAGTGTACCCCTTCAAGGGCTGAGATATGAGTACGCAATCATAGAGTTATGGGCATCCTTGGCCGTTCGCTAGGCTGACAAGGTGGGGTCATCCCCTGAGCCCTTACTCTATAAAAGTTGGAATGCTTCAGAGAACGAGCGTCATTAACCAGCCGTTGGTTGGTCATGATGGGGTCCACCCCCAAGCCTCTTCTCTTTGCAATGGTTCTTCATGCCAAGTCCTTCGATTTCCTCTGCGGGCCTCTGAAACTAGGCATGAAGTATGTGGGTCATTCCAATCACCATCTGCCGGCTCTTGGTATAGTTTTTGTGTGTTCTATTGGGCGCAAGGAAGGCCTTTCTGGGTGAGTCTTGGTGAAGGGTGTTTTCCTTTTACCGTGGTCCATGGTCAGCCCACAGATAAGCTGGTGATCAGTTGTGTGGAAAGGAAGGTGAATGGGTGCAGTGGTGGTTTTTGTTAGAGGTAATTGAGTGCGGTTGATGGGAACAGTGAGACGATGTGGCTTGGTTGGTGGAAAAAGTGGGCGACGGTTCATGATTTGGAATGTCATGGTTTTGGTGAGAGGAGAGGACGACGTTTCGTGAATCGAGACCACATTGATCGCCCCGAGAGGCTGTGGAACCGAATGGTCGCTTAGGGTCTATTTATACCCGGCTCGGAGCCTGACTCTTTCACTATCCCTGCCTTCCCTTTCCTATTTCCTTTCCCACTTAGTTTAGCCTTGATGGAGTGTGGTGACTCGTCAAAGGGGTCTCGGGCGTCCGAGGAGGTGGACGTCCCTCTGGCAGCGCAACGCCATCGTGTTGAGGACCGGGCCTTCACTGAGTCTGGCCG
Organism: Saccharum officinarum; assembly: GCA_020631735.1. Taxonomy (NCBI): domain Eukaryota; kingdom Viridiplantae; phylum Streptophyta; class Magnoliopsida; order Poales; family Poaceae; genus Saccharum; species Saccharum officinarum. The sequence goes on along the minus strand of CM036168.1, from coordinate 54,075,894 downwards.
TGTGCTAAAGACCGGTGGCCTTTCTACTGGTGGCCTCCTTTGCATTGCTACCACGGCTTGGGCCGCCCCATCGGAGCTAGTGGTGAAGGAGGTGGAGGAGTGGGTGCTCATAGATGTCGTGGCCGCGGACGTCGAGGAGAGGGCGGACGCCCTCATCAAGTTGCTTGAGGACGCCGATCACCATGGCGTTGTTACATATTCTTCTTCTTGTTTTCTTTTGTGCTTTTGTCTGATAGAAATGGGGGTTTTTTTCCTCAGAGGCGATGATGGAGCTAGAGTGTCTCCGCGCGGCGGTGGACGCTTTCCTCAACTTCATGGGGGTTGCGCCAGGCGCCCGGGAGGAGCACCTCTGGAACGCGCACCGCTGTGTCCTCGACGCCATCGAGAGTGGCGTCCGTCATGGCGCTGGGGTTGCCCTAGTCATGGTGGAGGTGACAGTGGAGGTGGACCTCACCGGAGTCGATGGCTTCCTTGCAGGGGGAGGAGCTGCGCCATCATGAGGACCTGGTCACGCGCTACGGCCCAGCGAGGGAGGTGGTGGCCACCCATGTTCCTGCTGCGGAGGTGCTGGCGAGGCTCCCCCTCATTAGGGTTTTTTCTTTATGTTTTCCTTTGCCTATGGCGCATCGATGCCTTTTGTATCAGACCTCTTATGATGAAGTAATCGGTGTTTGGTTTTATCACTTTTGTTTACATTTTTGGGTTAGCATGCAGTTAATATAAAATGTCGCTGGAGCATCATCAGCGACGAGTTTGGTGGGGTCCTTTGCAAGGAAGGAACCACTCCCGAGTGCGCGTAGCATGTTAGGGTCGACATGACTACTGCCACTGCCACGTCCTGAGACGGGGTCGGTGTCGCTTAATGCTGACACATGGAAGGGACAACCGTTAGCTGGACTTTTTTTGCCCTTGGGCGCTTACTAACTCTAGGCGATGGCTCGGGTAGACGTCGTACCTGCACATGGGCCTTTGAAATAAGAAAGTAGTTACACGTATGAATCTAGGCCTCCAAAAATCTTCGCCCGTGTGTCGATTCGGTCAGGAGGCCCAATGCATTCCCCTCGCGCTTCTTTTTCGCAAAGGAGGGGTTGGACAGCGGCACGTCATCCCTCTTGCCTAGGGTCAAAACGTGGTGCCCATTTGAGTTGCTAACAGGTTTCTCGGTTCGAGCGGGGCCCTAGTTCCCATTCGTTAGGGATCCGACAGAGGTAGCTAGTGACCGACCCCTGGCTCTTGACGACTGGTTCAGCAGGGTAACCGGGGCCGTTCGACCGTCCCGATGGCTCGTTGCCTTTTTCCGATAAAATACCCTAGACCAGTGTTTATCAAGACTCGAACATGGATCGAAGAGTCCCATATGGTGCTCAGTGCAACCGGGTACTGGCCGCTTGTGTGCCACTCCTCATTTCATCCCTCACTCTATTGGCTTGGAGCGACTGTCAAAATCCCTCCGCAGGGCCAGCCTACGAACTCCAGAGCCGGTTTCGGACCATGTGCAAATGATGCAGCATGATGCATGCATGACCATGATGCATATGATGACTTGTATACATAGCATTGCAAGGGATATAAAGAGCAACTTAAAATAAGATTTTTAAGAATAGCTTAATAGCAGTATTAATAATGAAAACAACGTGAGATGGTCTTAGTGATTGTTTTACCAACTTCTGTCTAGGGACCTAGTTGTTCCCTTTATGGCCATGAAAGCTCGTAGCTATTGAAGCGATCAATGAAGTCATCATTGCATGGCTCGTCATCGAGGAGGTAGTTGCTGATGTGCAAAAAGCATTGCATCTCTCGAAGCCTAGTGAAGCTAGTATCGCCTTCATTGTCGTTGTCATTGTCGGATTCGAGGAAGTTGGAGTTGGAGCTTATCTTGGCCGACGCCAGGACGTCGGCGATGGAGCACATGAGCTGTTGGGGTAGATCCTCTAGTACCTCTCCTGCTTCTAGATTGAGATGATAGATGTTTGTTGACGATTTACAAACCTTTTTGTTGTGACAGGGCTGGACAACACATGGAATGCTGGGGTAGCTGAACTTGTCAGGCCATGTGCCCTTCAACTCATCGGAGCAGAGTTGTAGGTTGGCCATCGGCTTAGAGAAGCTGGCAGGCTCGCCAGTCTGTGGAAGGAGGTCGAGGTCGTAGCCCTCCGCGATGATGACAAACTCAAGGCTCCCAACTAGATGTGGGATCCTAGAGCAAAGTTGATGTCGTTTTAGGCCATCGGAGACTTGGTGGAGTAGAACGTGACGCGTAGAGGCCCCTACCTGGTGCGCCAACTGTCGGTGTTCTAGAACCGAGGGTGCCTAGAATGCCGATAGGTGAACGATGCTGCGCGTCGGAGCCTTTGATGGCGGGCAGGGTAGACACAAGATGTATACTGGTTCAGGCCGAACGTTCCTACGTCCAGTTCTCGTTGCTGCTCATGTTGCCTTGTATCGAGGTGCTTGTAGTAGGGGGATACAAGCTGGTTGAGAGAGGGATGGCTCCTAGGTCTCTATGAGTGGGTGTGTTCATGTGTTTGCGTGTGTGTCTAGTATGTTTCCATTGCTAGGCATTGTCTAACCGTTTCTTTCTATCTTTGTCGAGGGTCCCTCCCTCCCCTTTTATAGTATGCAAAGGGAGGGGTTGGGTTATAGTATCTGGATGTACGAAAATAGAAAGAAAAGGCCCTAAGGTGCTCCCTATTGCTAGCTTTCCTCTCAGTTCATGCATTTGCACAGTTGTGGTGGTGGTGGTGGCCTGCCGTGGCTGTAGATGATGCGGCGAAGCCATACCCTGACACAGTGTCATGATGAAGAAGATTTCATGGCCCTAAAGCTGCATCGACGAAAAGGTGGGGGGCCTGGTCGGCCGTTGCTCCCTGCCCCATTGAGGTGGACATGATAGGGTGCGGCGTTGCATAGCTTCTCCCTATTACTATCATGGAGGGCGAGAAAGATCCATGGAAGCCTTGATCGGATCATGAGTCAGGTGTTACAATTTCCAAGGTGATCCTGCACGACGCGACAAGCTCCTGTTCCTTAGTAGAAAAAGGTAGGGGCCCGTGCGTGCCTGTAGCAGTGTGTTACAGTGGGGGGGGGGTTGAGCAAAGCAGTAGCTATGCAAATGGGTCGAGCACCTTGTTGACATCACAGGGCTCGGACGCCTAGATGACATCACGGGGGTCAGACAAGATGGAGGGAGGTCGAACGAAATGGAGGAGCGCTGGGGGGCTCAGGTGCTTGTCCTTTGGCTTTAGTTTTGAGCATAGTACGGCCTGGGCCGACTGTAATGGGCTATGGGCCATGATATTTTCCATGGTGGATGGTTTTGCGGTGAAGATGGGGTACCCCGTTTTACTGGTATCTGACAACCACCGGCTTGCAACTTGATCACCTAGTGCCACTCAATACAATCACTCAATGCAATGCACTAGAAATCACTCTCTCAATCAATCGGATGTGATCTCAATCAAACATATGAAAGTAGAGGCCCAAAGTTAAGCACAACACAAGGGCAACACATCCCTAAGGTGCTCAACCATATACCATGGCCGGCCACCCTCTATTTATAGAGGGGACATGCTCAACTAGCCATTATTCCCTTGGCACAGCAACTTTGCATGCCTCACAGTCCCATCATCAACCCTAGCGATCCAACTACCAGGCACCAACGGTCATTGACAGACTGCAATGGCTACTTTAAACAATGTTAGTGCATGGTCCAACACCTTCTAGTAAGGGTCCAGAGAGGAATCTTTTACTCGGACTTAGTTCGACGGTCTCCCTTGGACTATATCTCAGTCCGACTCTCCTACAGCACCACCACCCGTGCCTGGCAGTCCAATCGCCAGCCACTTCAGCAGTGCGCACCTTCTCTGGATGACCTAGCGGTCCGACCAGAAGGTCGGGCGGTCCCACCGGTAGGCGTCTAGTTCCCGAATTCTTCTCCTCTCTTCTCATGTTGCAACCAACTAGAGTATAGTCTAATGGTTTAGGGTCCGACGCCCCCAAAACCGTCCCCTCAACTTCTTTGCTTCAAACCTTTTTCAAATGTGCTAACTCCCTGATTGTAACAACAACTTGGTGATGGTAAGGTGGCAAGGTTTTGTATCAATTTTGGGTTCTGGCAGGTCACTTGAGGGGTCACGCATGTCATCTCTAGGGGAGGTCGCTTGCGCATGGTGTGTGACAAACTATCACAGAGGAGGTGGGTTCGTGATATCTCCGGTGCACTCACCACGTAGGTTCTGTGGAACTACATTCGAGTGTGGGAATTGGTGGATGGCATGATCCTTCAATTGCTAGTGCCAGATCATTTCATTTGGAGATCATCACCCAATGGTGTTTACATGGCGTCCACCTACCGCGTGTTCTTCAACAAGTTGACTTTCTTGGAGGGTGCTTCAGAGCTTTGGAATACGATGATGCCACCCAAGGTAAAAGCAGTTTTTCTAGCTAGCTCTCCACGAGAGGCTGTGGACGGTGGAACGACGCAGAGGCACGGTCTGTAGGATGACAAACAATGTGCACTCTACTTTCAATGTGTGGAGATGGCGGACCATCTGCTTGCTGGTTGCTTCTACTCTAGGGAACTGTGGACTAAGCTTCTTCGTGGACTGCACCTGGCATCGCCAGCGCCTACAGTGTCCGATTCTTTGTTTGGTTGGTGGTTGCGTCGTCGATTGGAGCATAACATCAACCTCAGGAAAGGTTTCGACCCTCTTGTGTTTCGTACTGCCTAGTTGCTTTGGTGCAAGCATAACAAAAGGGTCTCTCATGGAGTATCCAAGCGGCCGTGGCAACTCATGGAGGAAATTTTCATCGAAGGGGGTTCCATGCTTCAAGCAGGCTTCAAGACCCTAGCTGTACTGCTGGCGGTAGTGCATGTGTAGTGCTTTCTGAGCTCTGGTCACCAATTTTTGAGAAAATTGGATATTTGCCCTGATGCTAGGTGGGTTTCGCTGAAGTGCCATCAAGATTGTGGGCTTCGCCAGATTGCCTCTATGAAATGGATGCTTCACACTATTTTTCCATTTCATGATTTTAGACAATTTTGAAAAATTTCCAGCCCAATTTTCAACTTATGTGGTCATTTTACCCCTACCTCTATTGCCTTATCCCCTCCTCATCTCCTCAAGGACATGGCACGCTAGACCATAATGTCGACGACCGCTGCCCTCGTGCCGCGCCTCCCTAGGCCACCCCGGCGCCCCCTGCACGAGCCACCCCACCCGAGTCCCCACAGCTCCTGTCCACACTGCCCGCAGGCCAGGACGCGCATCTCCAGCTATGGCGCCTACCTCACAGCCTCATGTCCCGTAGCCACCAAGAATCCTCGCGCCACCTCACTGTCATCGAGGAATACATCTGCCATGTCGCCAAGTGCAAGCGGGAGGCTCGCACCTTGTACACCGCCAAGGACGTGGATGACATCCACTCGGAGGACTTCGTCCATATGCCTAGTGCTTCATTCATGAAGGCATTGTAGTACTGTGCTATGTCTGGCACATGCACCGCGAGAGAGTGGCTGCTGCCCATGAACGATGTTTGCCACATCCTGCACCCGCCACATCCGGCCACCGGTGTCAGGCTCCTGCCCAAATGCCATCTGCCGTGTCCTGAGGAGATGAGAGAGAAAGAAAGGATAAGGTAATGGAGGCAGGGGTAAAATAGTCATAGAAGGTGAAAAGTTGGACTAAAAAGTTTTCAAAGTTGCCTAACATCATGAAATGGCAAAATAATAGGAAGCACCCGTTTCATAGAGGCAATCTGGCAAAGCCCACAAACTTAATGGCATTTGGGCGAACCCCCTGGCATGACAGCCAAATTCCAATTTTCTCTCAATTTTCAGTTGTTTAAATTCTAACACACACTTTGTTGGCACGATACTAGGGGGATTTTGGTGTGCGCCTTGCACTACTGGGTCCTTGGCCATGTTTTGTATGTTTTGGCAAATGCCTTTACTCTTCATGAAAAATTTCCAATGCATGATCAGCTATGGGGGCATCGTGAAGGCATAGAGAGAAGCAGGGATGCTAACAGAGCACATGGAGGGAGAAGAGGCCGTGTGACTGTTTGGTCGCAAGTGGAGAAGTGATTGAGTGGGAGGTGTGGGGGTAGAAACGAGGTGCTCTAATGTTGCCTCAACTACGTCCAAGGGATGTCAAGCCATATCACCCCGTCCACATGCCATCCTACGGCAGCACGATGGAAACTCCAAGTCGAGTCAGATTTGCAGCCCATGACATGCAGCCCACTTCAGCCTAGTCTTGTCCTATCTCAACTATTGAGACTAGCGACAAAAGAAAGGGAAAAGTTCATTTTGCCTCCTTCAACTATCGTGAAAGTCAGCTTTTGCTCCCTCAACTCTAAAACCAGATATAGTTCCTCCCTTATTTCTCAAAACCCTTTACTAGAAATATCCACTTCTATGACGAATAGCTTTCATCACTAAAGGAGCCAAATTTGTCATAATTTCAATTTTATGATGAATTTATGATGAAAACCGGTTCGTCATAGAAGTCGCGTCATACTTAAACTTCTATGATGAATCTAGAAATTCATCATAGAAGTGGATTGTTCTATGACAAAAAACTGACCATCATAGAACAGTTTTGGCATGCGTGGCAGGGGGTAGCCATGCTGGCGGGTTCCTCCGTTGGAGATGCTTTCCATGCGTACATGCTATAGCTGATTGCATTGGAGATGGTTCGGGTACGTGTCACCTTCTTATTGCACAATGTGACCATCTCTGGTTCTTGTACGTTTCAGGTTCTTACTAAACCACATGTTAGGCCCCTGTTGTTCCACATGTTAGTTTTCTATTGGCACACGTGTTGTGTTGCGGTTGGGTCATGTGTCACTTCTTCGTTAGACCATGTGTCGTATTTTTATTGGTCCACGTGTTGTGACCATAATACCCAGCATGTCTTTATTTTACTCGACCATGTGTCTCGATGCTATACGTCCGCGTGTCAGTATTTTATTAGGCCACGTGTCACATCCTGAGCTACCCATGTATCTTTTTCTGATTCAACCACATAGTAGGACGGATTTGTACCATGTATTTGGTTTGTATTGGCCCATGTGTCCTGTCCTAGCTCTTACACTTGTCATTCACTGGTTTGTCCACGTGTCAGATTCTTATTTAACAACGTGCATGTGCCAGATCTACCACGTGCACACCAATCATTACATCAGAAAAAATGATTTCAGATCTACACTGCTACATAACATGACTACATGCATAATTATATTGAATCTGAATCAAATAACAGCAGTTCAGCTTAGCAGCAAGCTACTGACAGAGTTCACATATCAAGCCACCAAAAAATCACATCAAAATAGCAAACAAACCACATGTTCACTGCATCAACAAGACTGAGGTTACCAGCGCTTAAGAGCATGATATGCTCATAGAGCTTATTATACTCCTCCTGTTGCTGTTTCTTGAACTTCTTAAACTCTCTATCAGTGTTTTCTGCCTTCCTCTTCAGTTGATCCACTTGTTCGGCGAGGATAGCTGAACTTTCTTGTTGAGCAGCAAGCCGTTCCGAAAGTCTGGAGCAGCTTGTCTTGATACCAACATTCTTTAAAGAAAAGGTGTTGTAGCTAGCCTTGGGAGAGGACCTTGGAAACAACATCAGCAACATGTTCTGCTCATATAGTATCCATAGCTTCCTGCGAAAACCGAGTAAACATTAGGGAGAGGACTTAAATTGCAGAACCAAGAGATTATTTCATTTAAAGTAATGCATATGTCTTCCTCAGCCTACTACCGATAGAGATTCATAAGCACAATGCATAGGTAACATATTAACTGTTGTAATATTACATCTTCAAAATGATGATGCCACTTTAGGCTCCTCCTACTTTTCCTTCTTTTATGCCAATGACTTCAACAGATTTCAAGGAAAGAAAATGAAGGTACTTACCACTACTTCTCTTGCAGCATCGCTCAGTCCCATGTTGCTACTGGTATGGAAGTTGTTGAAGATTCCCAATGCATCAACATCTTTATGAGGTCGATCATGTTCTTCAACAAGCACTTCTTGATCGTGTCCTACGTCCTTCCTATTTTTGTCTTATAAATTAATGCACACAGAATAATCCGCAAGCGCACATATATTATACCGTTGTAGCACTTCACTAAGAGTAACCCAGTTTTATATCAAACCCAAAGAAATGGGGGTGAGGATAACTAAGTCTTAACTTAACCCAACTTCACAATCAAGGGTAGAGAATAGGAGCGTAGAGGAGACTGCTTAGGTCTTCTAGTTCTAACTTTGGTAAGCGTTGTCTTCTATTGTTCAATTTTGGGGATATTACTAGAGAAAACACAGGTAGAGTATGTTTCCTATAGCAATAAAGTCTTGCTAGGCCTACTAACGGGAGGTGGACTACAGAGGATTCAACGAGGCTATAAGAGTCACCCTCGTGAGCTACCACCGATCCAAAAAATAGGATGTATCCACGAGCAACCGAATCTAAGCACCACGCTTATGCTATGAATACTACTTTAATCCAGAAACTATAAGGATTAAAGTACTCAAAAGAGAGTCACAAACCTGAAGAACAATATGAACAAGATGCTTACCTGAATTAGAAGTCGATTACTAGAGAAATCTCAAAAGCAGGCTCAAGAACTTGATTTTGTCAGGGTACAAGCCATAGAGAGAGCACTGACAAGCTGAGACTCCTCCAAAACTCTTCCCTCTCACTCTTTCTCACTCTCTCTAATACAAGACTAGATCCTGCCAAGGACTAATCTTTCTCTTGATTGCTAGCTCTAATCCTAATGAATATGTGGATTAGGATTTCTGGCTTCTCAGCTCTTAGGATCTAAACATGGTAATGAATTAGGGTTTCTGGGGGGAGGTGTAGGTAGGTATATATAGCCCGGAGCGTTAATCCTCAGTGCTTACATCAAATTGACTTGAATAAATGGTGTAGATGCATCCTAGGTGGCGGTGGAGAACCGACATAGCAAGGAGGCTGACAGGTGGGACCCCTGGGGCCAGGCGACCTCTAGGTGGGGCCGGCCAGCCCCACCTAGCAGTGGCTTGGCCCCCACTTCGATGGAGAGTCTCCTAAAGTCTTCTGGAACCTTCCCATGTTGGTTACGCGGCGGAATTCCATGATTTCCTTTGACGAATAGGTCCCCTTGGTGGTTTTCTGATTAAATCCTGCTGGAAACACAGAGTCACCAAAACTCATGGAATTTGTTGGTTTAAACCCCTAAGTCTACATTGGTGATCCATTTTAGTCATTTATGCAAGGTGGGTTGATGGTTTATGATGTATGTTAACTACCGTCAACAACTGCCTATACCACAATTGTGTTAGACTGCAACACAAGTAGACCACATAGAGATTAGACAAGAAATAAATGAGTTCACACACACACACACACACACACACACTCACACACACCTTGTTCTTAGAACTTAACCACTCATGGACAAGTGCACACCACTGTGCGTCATTCATGCAAGACACAAGAGAGGTCTTTCTAATTTGATCAGCGAGGACGCTATTGAAGTAGGATCGCTTGAACCTGTACCATGTTTGCCGTATAACAGACTGGAATACACTCGTGCATGCTTCTTTTGTTGCTTCATCATTGTCATCAATGGCTAGCCTCAACTGCAGAAGTGTGAATGCAAATTAAATCCATTACTAAATTTCTCAAGGCAGAGTTGAATATCAACAGAGGATATACACACTTAGAGATAGCTTGGCCACAAATCCATTAAGATGTTCGATCCATTGCTTGTAATGTTTTCAGTGTGGGAAAATTGGTACTTGAGACCTAACTACTACACCTGCCTCCGAGGCAAACTTGGTAGCTTGCAATGGATCATGTGGCCTTCTGTTCCCCTTGACAACTAAGATGGGCATCCTTGTTCCCATTGATTGGGTGGTTTTGCGAAGCCCAACCCCCTTAGTTGCTTGCCTCTACTTCCTCGCTCTTCTCTGCAATGGTACTACACAGTTTTCATACATTCAGATTGTTAAAAAAGTAATATGGATATCAAATAGTATGACTTGATTTATAGACATGTGTAAGGTAGTACCGACCTTCGCAAGTTTGGTCATTCTACGGGTGGGGAAGTGGAGTCTCCTCTTAAGCATGGTTAAGGTCATCTTTATGTGACCAGTCCCTCACAGGGCTTTGTTTGCCTTGTGTGTGCTGACTTTTGGACCTAGTTGGAACTACAAGATGCTGCAACTCTACTAGACTATTTGGCTTCACTCTCTTGGATTGCCATCCCTAGGGCCCATATTAGTGCTACCTTTTGCCCTGCTGGCAGGGACTTCTCTATGACTTGTTCAACCCATAGCCTAAAATTGGAGAAACAAACTTAAGCGGTAAGCATGTAAAAATTGTATTGCTATCCACACAACAAAGAATTGAATTGCACTGCTACCTAAACCAACCCTCCTCCCATCCCAACATGACAAGATAGAACAAGTACCTCAATTATAACTGATCTGAGTTCTACATTCACCGGTAATGACTTTTGGGTTCTACATTCACCGATAATACTAATCCCCCAAGTTTCGGTGGACCCCTAAGTTTTGGTGGACGATGACTCTTGATAGCGTTTATGTGTGGGTGATGTAATTACGCAACGTGTGGGACAGTCCGCTGCTAAAGAGATTCTCTCAGTACCAATCTTTTCCTCTTTTGCGCGTCATTTTCGTCGTCGTTCGCCCCCTCTGGCGCCACCCACCCTGCGCTGCCTCACACCTCCCCCACCCCCTTCCCCCTCACACACTGAAACCTCTTGCCTAGATCCTTCTGTGCCATAGGGATCTACTGCGTCGTGGTGATCTACCACACTGCCATCTATTAGTGCGCCACTCCTCCAGTGAGCAAGCCGGTCGAGATCACCTTCTTGCCTCGACACGGTGAGGCCATCTATGATCTCCTCTTTTTTTCTTCATGATTGTATTGTGTTTGATGTAATGCATGTGTATTTTTTTCTAATTGTTACAGATGGCGCGAATTAAAGTAAAGCGGTCAGAACTATCACATCGCAGAAAGAGCCAAAGGCCGACAAACATTCTCCAAGAAGCAGAGGAACAGGCACCAGCATAGCCTAGAAAGAGCTAGAGGAAGGCTCACAGTCTCCTAGAAGCAGAGGAATAGGCACCACCATAGCCCAGGAAGAGGTAGAGGAAGGCAGATAGTATTCGAGAAGCAGAGGAAGAAGCAACCAAAACTATGCTAGCCCTAGAGTCTGGGAATTCTCGCAGGCGTACTTGAACGACTCGCTGACAGCAGCAGTGTGAGAAGAGTGCTGAAATGGAACTTAGGGAGGAGGAGCTCACTAAGGAACAACTACAGCTCATGACCGAGTTCCACTCCAAAAACCAGACCAGTCGCTTTGCACCTTCCTGGATCCAATCTGTAGTTACTCATGGGTGTGTGCACGCTCGCACTTATGGAGGTTCGATATGTGCCACAATTGGTGGTATGAGGAGCAGTCAAGGAGGTAATTTGATGTCTGCCAATGGTGAGGAGCAATCGAGGAGATTTGATGTCTACCAATGGTGCTATGAGGAGCAGTAATATTGAGAGAAAGAAAGAGGTGGTTTAGTTCTATGACTTTTGGTATTACAGCTCAAAGAAGATATGAAGCATTAGGTTTTGCGATATTGAGTTCTGGTTTCCACTAGTCAAAGAGCCTGGCACAAAATCACAATTCTAGACTATGACTCAAGAGAGTTTCTTCAAGAGCTACCATGCTAGAGGGACGACACTAGCAGACCAAATGATACTTGGTTGGGATGAGGTTGAGAGAGCAGCTGGTATACCCATCCGGCCCCTCTTTGAGCAGTTCCTGGGCTTTGTTCACCTTTTCAGTGAGGTTGATCAAGTTGTGATAAGCTAGGTGCGTCAATTCTATACAATAGTGTGGATTCATCTGGAGCATGACTACATTGCTTTTATGCTCCATGGTCGGCCAGAGCGATTGTACTATGACCGCCTGCAAGAACTCCTTAGGGTTGACACTTTAGACAGGAAGCTCCACTAGATAGTCTGCGGAGATGCTCTTCCTCTGCATCGTAGCAGGGCTAGAAGTACTTTTCCTATAGACCAGGAGATTCACCCGCTCTTCATGGAGCCCATCGTCGATGGCTCCTTGCGTACATCGGATAGACTCTGTCTAGAGGCTTACGTTCTACACATGGCTCTGAGGAAGACAGTCCTTCCTCGTGGCGGCAATAGGGAGTCATTGACCAGCTTGCAGCAGTGGCTACTACTATCAATATGGAGAGGTGAGCAGTTTGACTTCTTACACTTTTTCCTATATGAGATTGAGGATGTGATAGCTGATGCTATCAGTAGTGGATGGCATTACATGTACCCTCACATCATCAGCTATCTGCTACGCATGATTGACTTTGAAAAGAATGGGCCGCTGTACAATGAGTCGACCTACGAGGTTATGACCTACATGCCAGCAAGTCTGGACGATCGTCGTTGTGGACAACGTGCCCTTAAGTCTGTTCAAGAGCTGTTACCCATACAGGACAGAGAAAGACACAAAACAGCGGTGGATGCAGCCCTAGAGTAGGTAGAGCACTAGTCTGGGATTAGAGGAATCTTGAATGTACGAATGCAAGATTCAAACTTCGATGACATTGACTACCGTGACCCTACATCAGATGACCATGACAAGGGAGGGTCGTCCTCCGGTGTTGTGGCCGACAAAGAGATCGATGATGTTCCACCTACTATAGGACATTAGCCAAGCAGGCACCACCTCTAGTGTCCATTCAGCAATCGTCAGAGCTTGGATAGATACTTTCTAGGCTAGTTATCGGCTAGGAAAAAAACTAGAAGCATATGGAACGACAAGAGAGGTGTTTGAAAGCAAGTATTGATAAGCAAGCAGAGAGTGTGGTCCTTCTCAAAGAGCAGATGAGCTAGCAATCATCTGCTTTTTGTGAGGCCATCAACCAACAAGGCCAAAAAATCAACATGATGTGCAATGTGGTCACCGGTTGCTTTAATCAATTGTATAGTACCACAGGAGTTAAGGCCCCTGACTTTTAGATGCCTTAGTTGCAATGTGGTAGTCAGGTCAACCCCATTGCTAGTTATCTGACTGGTCGTAATAATACAACTATCCACATAGAGTTACCCATTACAACGCTACATAAGCAGAGTTCAGCTTCGGTCCTGATCAGGCCGGTGATCCACCTTCTTCACTCCCTCAGGTCGAGGTGCAAGCCGCCACGGAGGCAAATATAGAGCCTCTCAGGGCTTCTCCAACGCTCGAGATACCTGAGCTAGCTTCAAGTCCAATGAGGCAGGTGAACCACCTTCTTTGCCCCCTCAGGTCGAGGTGTAAGCCGCCACGGGGACACATATAGATCCTCTCAGGGCTTCTCCAATGACCGAGATGCCTGAACCTGCTAATGCTAGTACTACTACAGTTGAACATAATCAGAGTTTAGCTTCAGCTCATGAAGCAGCTGATCGACCTTCTTCGCCCAATCAGGTTGAGGGGCTAGATACTACGTGCGATGCCACATGGGCACATATAGAGCCTCCCAGGGCTTCCCCAACAATCACGGAGCCTGATGCGACTACCGAGCCTACCAATCCTACCATTAATAGAGCTAGGTCAACCCCAGGGTGTGATACTACTACTTTAGTTTAGTAGACCAGAGAGTCCACCATTCATCCAGGTAACCACATCAGTGAGCATGATGTGACATCAGATTCGGACACTAAGATTTTAGCGTACTCACTAGGCGAGATGCACTCACTAGGCGAGTTCGACCTCAACAGCACCATCATGACTTCGATGCCTGCTTTGTCACCACCACATCCTTCGAATGCATAGTCACCTTGATTCCTTGCTAAGGAAGGGACGTACAAGAGATTGGTGATAGTTCGATAGTCGAAGGGAGGGATGCAGTGGAAGGTGAGGGAACAGAGGCATCAAAATTTGGATTTAAAATGATTCTTGATGTAATAATTGAAGTTTTGCTTATGTCACAATGTCTATTTTATGGTTCTATAATAAGTTGTCATGTTGAACCCTTTTTATCTCTATGTTGCCATGTAGGCATCAAAATTTGGATTTAAAACGATTCTTGATGTAATGATTGAAGTCTTGCTTACGACACAATGTCTATTTTACGGTTCTGTAATAAGTTGTACATGTTGAACCATTTTTATCACTATGTTGCCACTATAAATTAAACCTAACATCTACGTGCGATATGAGTGACATCTATCTAGTCTGACTACCTTGTTGCTCTTAAGAGAGAACTACAGGGTTGAACAACCCTATTGCAAGTTGAGGATCTATTGTCCAGCGCGTTATAATCATCGAGTAGCGGACTTTCTTTTGTGCACAATCAAATCTTGCATGCACATTCAGAAAAGAGTAATAGATATTGTCTGGCGCATTACAATCACATAGCTTTAGACTTTCTTGTGTGTGCATTCAAAAAAGAGTAATACACATTGTGCCGACGATTAACATTTACAATGTCTGATGCATGTGGAAGCATTCAGAATAGAAATATGTGAAGTTACTAAGTTACCTATGGTGTTTCATAAGAGGGAAGGAAGCTTCCCTAAAACCTAACTCTCCCTTTCAAGAGGGGAGGCAGGATCTAGCCCATGACCTCCTAATCACCTCATCCGAGCATGTCGGCCGCACAAGCCAATCGCATCCAAGCATAAGGAGCAAACACCGTGAAAGACAAAGCGACATGCATAAGTTGCTCTTCGAATTAAAGTAACAAACTATCCTTTCATTAAGATTGGAATGACCCTAGATACAATCTATATGTCAAAGAAGGCAGTGAGGACGACGTCTCCCGCATGCGTGGCTGCCACGATGGCCTTTGCGGCGGCAGTAATGTTGCCAATGAGCTCCTCCCGCTCCTCCTCATTGGTGCCAACTAGGAAGTTGGGTTCAAGCAACCAGAGATCGTGGCCGAAACGAAGCTACGTCATGGCCAAGGCTAAGGCAGCCCTATGGCACACCCCTTGAAGGGCCACCATCCTAACGCAAGCTAGCATGGTCCATAGACAGTCCTCAAGTAGGAGACCCCCTACGTTCACGTTGTTGACGGCGACGAGGGCCGCCTCTTGAAGAGCAGCCAACTCCTCTAGGGCTGACAACATGAAAAACCATCAAAACAAGGCCGTGGGCATTCAGACAGAGCTTCTCGATGATGGAAACCTTACCGATCGTCTTGGCTTGAGCATCGGTAGCTGTCGCCCGGGCAGCAGCAGTCTCCCACTCTGAGGCGGCAAGGGCAGTGTTGACGGTCGTTAACGTACATTGCAAACCAATAAATTTCCTTGCACGTATACACAAATATCATAGAATAGGAGGTTTTTACTCACAAATTCCATGAGTTTTGGTGATTTATAATTTTCTAGGGTGTTATTTAGAAAGTCAACAAAAGGGACCTAGGAATTAAAATAATTCATGGAATTTTGCCGCAAGACATATACTAGAAGACTATAGAAGCCAATAGAAGACACCAGAGCGAGCCGGGGCCCTAGCCCCTAACAGGTGGGGCCGACCGGCCATAGGGGTGGCCGGGCCCTCTACATCCTTCCACGAGCTTCTGAAGTATTCCTGCACCACCTTTGAGGAGTCATCTAGGCCATCCCTTAAGTCGGTTTGATTGAAGGGCTCACGTGCATCCCACCGGGGTATAAATAAAGAGCTAGACCCCCTTGGAGAAAGGAAGCCAGATCAAGAGCTAAAGAGCCAGAGTTCCAATTCCATATCTAAAGATCTAGGCTAGCAATCAAGAGTAGACTGGTTCTTCTTAGGATTAGTCTCAATTAGAGATAGAGAGATAGAGTAAAAGAGCAGAGTTCTGGAGGAGTTCCGACCTGTTGGTGCTTCTCCGCTGCTGTGTTCATCGGGATCAAGTTCCTTCACAAGGGGCTTGCTTCTGAGACTCTTTGGTAATCAACTTCTGAATCAAGTAAGCAATTTGTTCATATTGTTCTTCAAGTTTGCAACTCTTTTGAGTACTTTGATCTTGGTAGCACCTAGGTTGAAGTTGTTTTCATAGTGTAAGCGTGGTGCTTAGGCTAGGATTACTTATGAATGCCCCCTGATTTGCTGGATAGTAGTAGCTCGCGACGGTGACTTTATAGCTTCGTTGAATCGTTTGTAGTCCATTTCCAGTTAATAGGTAAAGGTAGGCTTATGCATGCTGGTAGGGGAGAACTCTAATTTCATCCCTTATTGAAAGTTATCGCCCACTGAATGAATGATTAAGAACATAGTTTATTGAGATTGGAATTAGATAGTCCTTAGTAGTCTCCCTATTTTCACTATTATCTGAGCTTGATTGTGAATTGGGTTAAGTTTATAGACTTAGTCGTTGTTGCCAACCATTCATTTGGGTTTGATATTAAAACTTGGATTATATTGGTGAAGTGCTACAATGGTATTATATCTGTGCGCTTGCGGATAGTTATCTTTTCTAGTGTGCCTTTAATTTATACCAACAGGCACTTTGGGCTTACCAGATTGCCTACAAGACACCATTGTGTATGTCACCATACCAATTGGTGTACGGAAAGACCTGTCACCTACCTGTGGAGATAGAACACAAGGCTCATTGGGCTATCAAGCATTGGAACATGGATTTTGAAGCTGCAGGAGAAAAGAGAAAGATGCAAATATCAGAGCTAGAAGAATGGAGAGAAAAAGTTTATGATAGTTCAAAGCTTTATAAAGAAAGAACCAAGAGATGGCATGATAAGAGAATCAAGAAGGAGTTTGCACCTAGAGACAAGGTATTACTTTTTAATTCCAGGGTCAAATTATTCGGGCATGAAAAATTACGGAGCAAATGGGAAGGACCATTTACGGTGGTAAAACACGTTATCGCATGGAGCGGTAACTCTACGCATAGATGAAGGTACATTATTTAAGGTAAATGGCCAATGTCTTAAGATCTTTCTAGAACCTATTAGACCCTCTAAGGTAGTTGATGAATTAGATTTTATTATTTTGCCTTAATATTATATATCCTTTTTTTGTTATGAGAAAATATGCGAAATAATACTTAGCGGGTAGTAAATAATAATAGAAGACACCGCGCATGAGATCACCCTGAGGGGATGACCTATGGGGCTGGCCGGCAAGGCCTATGGCCGCCTGGCCACCCACCTCCTTGTCCCCCCTCGTCTCGATCCTCACGAGTCTTCTACACCCTTCCTCGTCCAAATCTCATAGATTTAACTGATAAATCACATATTCTTCCATACAGATCCATTACTCCCTAGATCTTGACCCATTCTGTAAGCTGAACCCTCATATAAATACATACCCATGCCTCCTTCAACCACATCCCATTTAAGCCTCCTCTCCTCTTCTTAGAGAAATTATGCTCCTTTCCATCTCCAAGCTCCAATGGCCGAAAAAGAGATCATCGTCTACAGATCTGACCTCTTGTAGATCCAGTCGAAGGAAGAAGCTCTAGCCATCGTCCCTATGCTAGATCCCAAGCCTCAGCTGGTGACAGTTCCTCCATGTCGTCATTATGAGCAAGCTTATTTTGTTGAAGCTCGCCAGCCTGCTCTCCCATCACCTCCTACAAAGCTGCTGCTAAAAGGCCTGAAAGTTGTTGTCCCTCAAGGCACCAAGTTGCTACCTACTGCAAATAATGAGAAGTTCATCAAGGTGACTACCAACAGATTTGGGGATGTGACTTGTGCAAAGTACGCTACCTCTCGCATCTCCCTTGGTGGAATCCATGCACCTTCTAGCCAAGTCAAGTATGTTGCTCCAAGAGAAACTGGCAAGAGATCTGCTACACCCTAGATTGAGAGAGAAGCAAAGCGTCCTAGGATGACAATGGCTATGATGGAAGAAAAGTTTAATGCTCTCAACCAGACGGTTGAAGTTATGAAGATATCTAGCAAGCTCCAAGCTGGTTCAATCACCAACTTGCAGAATTAGCGATTAGATGATCTTAAGGAGATCCATAGGTTGACTAGGATCATAGCTGCGCTCTCTGAGAAGAATAAGAATAAGGAGTAGATGTCTTAGTTATCTTAGCAATAAGGCACAAGTGTGTTAAATTAGTTCAATTTAGGTTCGTAATTTAAAGTTAAGTTTGTGATTTCCTCGGTTTATTAATTATTGTATTAGCTCGGAATGAATAAAGTGCCTTCTTATTATTATTATTATTATTATTATTATTATTATTATTATTATTATTATTATTATTATTATTATTATTATTATTATTATTATTATTATTATTATTATTATTATTATTATTATTATTATTATTATTATTATTATTATTACTACTATTATTATTATTATTATTATTATTTTGTTATGATTACCTATTCTCTCTATTTTTGGTATGTGCTTGTCTCCACATGTTGTGCAAAAAAGATATACAAGAAAACAAGTGTGGGGGTGACACACCTCAAAAATAAAATTTATCACGAAAATTATACAATTCGAAAGATAATCGATTGAGGACCACGTACGACAAAGTGGGCCCCGAGGGGACCCCCTAGGTGGCCGCACGGCTAGGCTCATGGTCAGCTGGCCCACCACCTCCTCCTCTCTCGCCTCGCTTCATCCACGGTCAGGTTTGAGCCCAATATACTTTAATTATATATATTTCGTCTTTTGTTTCGATCCAAATTGAAAATCACATGTTAAAACATTTAAACAGATAGAAAAAATTATTTAATTCATTACTTAAGAATAGACTCACATAATACTTTTCCTGGTAAACATGTTACTGTTGGGAACTAATTATTAGGGACCCCATGATTACTTAAGTTGTTGAGGAATATGAGATAGTAGAATAAGGAGAACTTGATTCTTGATGTCTTGTCTTTGGAGAACTTTTATTTCAAAAGTAAAAATAAATAGCATTACCTCTCCTTAGTAGTAAAAGGAATGTCCTACTAGAGCCATATATAGGATAGATAAACCTTCTATAATTCATTGCTTGTATTTGTGTTGAGTTTGGTCAAACCTTGTTGACCCTTGTTGAGAAATTTATCATGCTTTCAAGATCAAGATCACGTACACTCCACATATATCTGCTACTCCTACACTGAGAGTATGCAAAAACATGCTTGTTCATCTACTTAAAAATGTTTTACTCCTACACTGGGAGAAACCACAAAACATGCTATTTGTTAGGAATAAATGCTCTGAGTTCTTTGTAATTGTCTTCTCTTCAAATTCCAAGTGCAAGAGAGAGGTATGTGGCTATGTAAAAATAAAGTATAAGAAAAATGGACAAGTGTCCAAGTAAGTAAAAAAAGAGAAAAAGAAAAAAGCATGAAAAGATAGCCCATATACTCTAGCAAAGTTTTCAAGTTCGAAATAAGAGAGACAAGTTTCTAAAGAGCATAGTAGAATTAGGTTAGCCACTATATATATATATATATATTCCACACACATGCACATCTCGATCTAAGAGTATGACATCTTTCTCCTTGGATCTTTGTTTTGACTTTACAATATATGCAATACAAGTATGTTCTTACATTCTTCATACCTACTTGAGATCCACATAAGCTTTTTAGAAGTAGGATAAAGAAGGCAATCATCTATGGCTTGGTGAGGATCCAAAAATTATACATATATGAGTGATTCGAGAGTACTACAAGAGGAGAAGGTAAGCTATGTTTCGTTTTCAAAATTTTAAACTAATTCTCCAATTGACTTGATTTAAGAAAGAGAGTAATCTATTTCAGCTGTTCTGTTCTTCAACCGCTCAAAGATTTATGGTAGACACTTTGAATCCTGCAATACATGAATAACTAGGAATGGTTTTGTGTTGATGTTTTATTCTAGAGTAATGCCTTAAATAATTTATTCCATGAACCAACCTTTTCTCAAGGACGAGTAAAAGCCTAAGTGTGGAGGAATCTTGTTGACGGTCGCTAACGTACATTACAAAACAATAAATTTCCTTGTACGTATGCACAAATATCATAGAATAGGAGGTTTTTACTGACAAATTCCATGAGTTTTGGTGATTTATAATTTTCCAGGGTGTTATCTAGAAAGTCAACAAAAGGGACCTAGGAATTAAAATAATTCACGGAATTTCGCCACAAGATATATACTAGAAGACTATAGAAGACACCAGAGCGAGCCGAGGCCGCAGCCCCTGCTAGGTGGGGCCAACCGGCCATAGGGGTGGCTGGACGGCCACCCCCTTCTACATCCTTCCATGAGCTTCTGGAGTATTCCTACACCACCTTTGAGGAGTCATCTAGGTCGTCCCTTAAGTCGGTTTGATTGAAGGGCTCACATGCATCCCACCGGGGTATAAATAAAGAGCCAGACCCCCTAGAGAAAGGAAGCCAGATCAAGAGCTGAAGAGCCAGAGTTTCAATTCCATATCTAAAGATCTAGGCTAGCAATCAAGAGTAGACTAGTTCATCTTAGGATTAGTCTCAATTAGAGATAGAGAGATAGAGTAGAAGAGCAGAGTTCTAGAGGAGTTCTGGCTTGTTGGTGCTTCTCCACTGCTATGTTCATCGGGATCAAGTTCCTTCATAGGGGGCTTGCTTCTGAGACTCTTTGGTAATAAACTTCTGATTCAAGTAAGCAATTTGTTCGTATTGTTCTTCAAGTTTGTAACTCTTTTGAGTACTTTGATCTTAGTAGCACCTAGGTTGAAGTTGTTTTTATAGTGTAAGCATGGTGCTTTGGCTAGGATTACTTGTGAATGCCCCCTGATTTGCTGGATAGTGGTAGCTCGCGAAGGTGACTTTATAGCTTCATTGAATCCTCTGTAGTCCACTTCCAGTTAATAGGTAAAGGTAGGCGTATGCATGCTGGTAGGGGAGAACTCTGATTTCATCCCTTATTGAAAGTTATCGCCCACTGAATGAATGATTAAGAACATAGTTTATCGAGATTAGAATTAGATAGTCCTTAGTAGTCTCCCTATTTTCACTATTATCTAAGCTTGATTGTGAATTGGGTTAAGTTTATAGACTCAGTCATTGTCGCCAACCGTTCCTTTGGGTTCGATATTAAAACCGGGATTATCTTGGTGAAGTGCTACAACGGTATTATATCTATGCGCTTGCGGATAGTATCTTTTCTAATGTGCATTTAATTTATACCAACAGGCAGTCTGGACGGGATCGCGGTAGAGCGTGAGCTAACTAACCTCGCGCCTAGGGTCAGAGCGTGGGTTGCGAGCCGCATCCCGATCACGGTGGGGCTCGTGGACTTCCTGACGGCTAGGGGGAGAATACCCCTCTAATCCTACAGGGCGCGCGTTCGTAGAGCGGGTGGCACCAGAGAACTGCCCAACCTCTAGCGTCATGGCATGAGAAATGCCCTGAAAAGATTAAGGAGATTAGAACGAAATGACTTCGATAACTAAGAACAAGACAACCTTACACAAGGTGCCCCAAATGGGAGCGGAGATGCGGCGGAGGCCCGCTCCCCTCCGAAGGGTTCTCTGCCGAGCGCTTCCCATGGTCCATCACTCTGACCGAAGACGTGAATCGCTCGAGGCTAGAGAGAAGGCAAAGAAGTACCGTAGGAAGTCAGAGAAGAGCGATTGCCTCGCTCTTACCTCTCTCGTAGGTTTATGGGTAAACCAGGCACACTGGGCTCTCCAGGTTTAGTGGAAATTTAATACATATTTAATTGTTGTGGATTTCTAAGCAACAGGTTGCAGTGGGTGCATTCAGAAAAAAGAGTGATTGATATTGTCTGGCATGTTACAATCACATAGTACCAGACTTTCTCGCATATGCATTCAGAAAAGAATAGTACACATTGTGCCAATGATTAACATTTATACAATGCCTGACGCAGGTGAAAGCATTTAGTCATTGTTCGGTGCATTACAATCACATAGTTGTGGACTTTCTCGCGTCTACATTCAGAAAAGAGTAATATACATTGTGCTAATGATTAACATTTACAATGCCCAACGTAGGTGCAAGCATTCAGAACATGAATACACTAATAAGTTACTAAGTTACCTATGGTATTTCATATGTTTCATGGATCAGTTGGAGGCCATTGTGTATTTCACTGTCGATGGCAAGCAGATCCGGCGTCAGGAGCTGCATCGACTTCTAGCACCAGGCCACGGCCTCCTCCTCTATGGGTTGCACATTGAACAACCAGCACCACAGCCTATCGGTCCATTTCTCCATGAAGCGCTTCAGGACCTTCTTCATCATCGACAACGGCGACATGACCGGCTTTCACCTGGTGATGAGCATGTGGAACACGTCGTACCCTTCATTTGGTGGGACGACACTAATGTCAATGAACTGGGATGCCAAGCGTGATACAACGAGCTTGTCAACGAATGGCGTCCACCAATCGGTCCCACCAAAAATGAGCTCATACTACAGCACCATCTTGTTGTTGCAATCTGCCATGAAGAACCACCTACACAGAGCACCCTGCCAATCTTTTCTAGGGAACTCAACTTGTAGGAGGTCAAGCATTTTCTAGGGTGACATCTCAGATGCCCACCTCATCAAGTGGTCAACCTGTGCGTCCGTAGCTGCCATTCCTCCCAGTGGCGGCTTGTTGTGGACATTTCCAAGTCCACGCTTTAGGTAAGGCATGATGACACCATTGACAAACTCGATACAATCATCAGGCCAAGCAGCTTGCTTCCATGGCAGCACAATGTCATAATTTTTGTACACATGGACCTATGGCGCACTCGCACGTGGATGAGGTTGGCGTCCCCTTAGTGGTGTAGTCCGAGGCCATGGACAACACTATAGCCCATGCGTTCCATTATCTGGTGAACCGCTAAGTTGTTCACAGCGGTCGTCGTCGGTGCTGTTGGACAGGGCGATGCCCGATGCACGTCCCATAGATTGGAATGGCTAGATGATGTCCCTAGGCCCCCAGAGACAAACAGGATGGGTCACCTGTAATCCATGGCTGCAATGGGCATGGCATCCTCGTCGGCAACCACGACACCATGAGCATCATCAACTGCGGCACCATCATCATCGACAACCGCGATGCCATCAGTATCAACAACCACGGCACCAGGGATAGCGCCGGTGTCATGCTCTACTAGCGCCGTATGCTAGATGTTGCTAGCAGTGGGCTCATCGGAGGCCATGGGAAGTGGTGACAGTCATGTGGATGGATGTCACAACTAAGTGGGAGGCGAAATAAGTTGTTCACTACTAACTTTTCACTTAAGTACAGGAATGTGTTGCGGTAGTTCCAAACACATGATGGAGTATGATCAGTAACTGCTGCATCCATGCGGTTGAATTGAGATTAGGCCGCTTCTCCTCAGGGGCGTTGCATCGCCTTGGGCATCGCAGTCATCAAAATTCACCCTTTTTGATCGGAGGACGTGGGCGTATAGCTGTTGAGATTTTTGGGACCCTAAGACAGTCTGACCCTACGAACTATAGACGCTTCGGATCATTGCGAGTCAATGAACAAAGAAATATAGTACTGGCAACTATCAGGTGCTATCCAACTAGTCCATGGAACCCAACAATCAGGGCCTAACAACTAGTTCTAGTCCATGGAACCCAACAATTAGTTTAGGAATCAAACAATTATGGACTAATAACACAACTAATTGGCTAATTTTTAGTTTGATAAGTTTAGCCATGGCTAACTAGGCATAGTATATCCAAACAGAGCCTAAGATAGTTCGATACTAGGAAATCTTGATAGGCCAGATAATAGTTTTGATGAAACTACAAAATACAGATCGTGTCAACTCTTGCGCTGAGTTCACCGCAATCATTCGTCGTTCGTCTTGCATACCTCCACCTTGAGCTTAGCTTCATCATCCTCCTGCTCCTCCCATTCCTTGTCTTTGTCATCACTGTAGGTGGCCTCATGGATCACATTGAAGAAGTAGGTGTCACCGACGTTGAGGTGGTTGCTTGCGCAGAACTCATCCCACCCGTACTTGAATGATGTGCACACTTTCTTGTTGGTGAGGGTCCTATCCAAGCCCACGAACCATGACTACCTAGACATCTACAGCTCGATGGTTTGCCACTGTTGGTAGCCGTGCGCTACCTCAAAGTCCAATGGCATGATCTTCGCCTTGAACAAGGTTGCTTGCGCAGAACTCATCCCACCCGTACTTGAATGATGTGCACACTTTCTTGTTGGTGAGGGTCCTATACAAGCCCACGAACCACAACTACCTAGACATCTATAGCTCGATGGTTTGCCACTGCTGGTAGCCATGCGCTACCTCAAAGTCCAATGGCATGATCTTCGCCTTGAACAAAAAAATATTGATGAGAAAGACGACAGTGGTAACTTGCGACATCGGTATGTTCTGCGTCAAGTGCAAGTGCTCACAAGATACTTCACTTTGAGGTTGACTATCACTGTCCTAGAAGTCATGCGGGTACTGCTTGTGGTAGGTAGGAAGGTTGACATTAATCTGTGACTAGCCGTCATACCACAATACAAGAGAGAACACGTCTTGGAGGTCGAGGGTGCGGGTGAAGTGCTTCCATCCCCAGCGGAGGTACAAGCGAATGCTATTGGGAAACACCTCCACCTTCCACCAGGCCAGGCTCTGCTCATTGTCCAGAAAAAGCTTGAGTTTTTGGCATCTTCTACGTGTACAACGTTTGTTGATAGTAATTAACTATCAATTTTAAATGTCAACAAAAGAAGATAAAGGACTTAAAATGAACATCACCATAGACTTAGGGGTTTTAACTGACGATTTCCACAAGTTTTGGTGAATGTCTGTTTCTGCAGGGAGTTATCAAGAAATGACCAAATAAGGCCCACATGTCATGTTTACATAGAGATAAAGACCCACACATCTGCAAGAAGACTCTAGAAGACTCGGGAAGGCACCCCCTAGAGGATGGGGCCCACCTGTCAGGTGGACAGGGTGCCCACCCATGTCATCAGGGTGCCTGCCCTACCCCTCAGCCAATCAGGGCTGAGCTCATGGATCATGCCCCTAACCGCCTTTGAGGATCAATCTACACCGTGCATGAAGGTCGGTTTGATCCGAGGGCTCTAGTGCATTTGAGGAGGCTATATAAGCAAGGCCATACCCCTGGGTTGAAACCCTAATTCATAATTATTATTATTATCAAGAGGAAGCCATCATCAGAGCTAGGGTTTAGAGATCTCTCTCCACCAGAGAATTAGAATAGCTACTCCAATACTTCAAATTCTACATAGGTTTAGACTAGATAGATTCAAGAGTTGGGCACCTGTGCCTAGGATTCAGATCATCGTCTACAAGTTTGGTACTATCTTGTATCTTTCTCTATGACTTTATTCTAAATATCATTATGTTTCTATTTATTATGTTCCTAGTTTGCTCTAGTTCTATATTTGATATAGTTATGATTGATGATGAGTTTATGTATAAGTTTGCAAAGCGCTTAGCTCTTTTCTCGAGGGAGTTAAGTGGTAGATTACATGTAGGCGTGGTGCCTAGATGTTGTTTACCTGCAAATGCACCCTATTGGCTGGGTTGTGTGGTAGTTCGCGGAAGTGATAGTTTCATTGAGTCTTATATAATCCACCCCCCGTTAGTAGGACATGCAGAATTGGTATTACGTGGGAAGTCATGCTATGTTCTGGCTTTCTTCAGTGATGTTCCTTATACATAGATGAAGAGTCTTTTGTGCTATATATAATAGTGTATGTGCTAGAGTAGATGAAAGACTTAATTGATTAGAACCTACCTAGAATTCAATCTTTTGCCTAGTCAGATGTCTACCTACCTTTATGATGAGTAGTCTATCTCTAATCTCTGCGTGTGTTATCATCTGAGCTTATCAATTCATTATATTTATTTATCATGGCTTACCCCTTGTCAAAGCAAGTGACTGTGTGATTGATTCTCATAAGTAGTCGTGTTTTGCAAGTTCATCTCTAGTTTAAGTCCTTAGTTCTTTTCTTTGAGCTAAATATAAATTAATGATACCTAGAATATTTCCTAGTGAAGTGCTACAATGGTATTTAATCTGTGCGCTTGCAGATCCCTTATTTATTTTCTAGAAGAGCATTTATAATACCAACATTTTTGGTGCCATGCTAGGGATGACAACCTAGTACTTAAAGTGGTGTTAGAAGTGTCAACAAGCATTTCTGGTGCTGTTGCCTAGGAAGGTGATGAGGACATCCTCCATTATTACCCGCTGGCAAAGACGTAACAAAAAAGGCCAAGTGGCCTAGTTGTAGTCGGGCGGTGACCGTGTGAGCCTCTGAATAATCCCACCCTGCTTAGCTTGGGAGGAGGAAGCCACCTTAAAAGAGAGAGCCACCCTTCCCCCACCAGACTAGTCTTTTAGGGACATTGGGCCTTTCCCCGAGTGGGTGTGTATAAGAACTGTTGGGGTTCGGGCAACCTTAATTTATTAGGCCTCGGCCAACCCCACCTGGGCTGGATAATCATTTGGTATCAGAGCTTCAGGTATACCGTCAGGTTCAATTTTACCCTAGTTTAGTTTGATTTCACCTTCGTCCTAGAGTCCACAGAAAAGCCAAAAAAAATTAGTGTTAGGTTTTTCCCCTATCCCAGAAACCATGTTTAGCCTTTTGCATAATTCTTTTCAGATTTCGTCGTGTTGAGTTTGTGTCCTGATCAAGGGCTTGTTGCTGGTTAGGTTGTGTTAGAGTCCAATTTGTGTGTTTTCCCCATCGTTTCCATCAAACCCTAGCCACCGTGACCACTTTTGTGAGCATTGTTCCTGTTTTGTCCTCTAATTCAGAGTCCAAACTTGAAACTGGTCTAGTTTTCGCATACGAACTTGGATTTCAACGTTTCAGATATCAAAATCGATCAGAAAAAAATTTCGGATCCGTCCATCCCCCGCTTGATCGGGGTTCGAAAATTTTATTTTGGCCAAAAACTAGTCACAAGATCCTCTTTTCCTGGTCACAAGCTTTTCCTCAATTTTGGACCCATCTTCTGCAATTTCCATAGGCCACGCCTTTTACTGGTTTAAGCTCAAATTTTTTGTGGTTACTTCTTGTGTGCTCCTAAGTCAAGAAAAAATATCATTTTTTTAAAAAAAAAGTCGAAAGTTTCCAAAAAAACAACGACACCTCAAAAAATAGAAAAATTGAGAGGGGCAAAAGAGGAACAATATTTAGAGGAGCACATAGAGGAGACAGTTTGTTATAATTGTGGGTGTGTACTATCTTGTGTTTGTTTTTTATTACTCTTGCTATCCATCATACTTGTTTCTCCATTCTGTTATCACACATCTGGTACTTGGAACACGTTAGACCAGCAACGAGAGCAAGTATTTGGGACTATAATTCAGCATTACTTTCTATTTTTGAATTGTGTTCCACTCACATATTTGGCCTGCTTGCCTTAACTCCACATACTTCTTTTGGACAATATAAGTTTTGACCCCTATAATCTCAGTGTTATGCCTTCCAGGTATCCTTGACCTTGCTGGTAAGAACCTTGTAAGAGCTTGAGAAGGGATCTCCTTTTGCTGCGATCTTGAGAGGCACTACTCCACCTACGTAGTAGATTATTAGGGATAACTTTCATGGTTTGTTCTTGTTTTGTGTCTACAATGACAGGTTACAACACTCATCGATACGAGACAACAATGATGCATGAGCCACGCACTATTGCTGCTACACCTCCTTCCGTAGGTCGTTCTATTCTTTCTTCTCCACCTACTTATGATGGTATTGGTGTTGATGAGTACATTGAGTGGGAAAGTAAAATAGATAATATTTTTGCACACTGTCATATGTGTGAGCGGAGGAAGATTAAGAATGCATCTAGTGTTTTGAGACATTTAGCATCAATTTGGTGGGAGTCTTTAAGTTCTTCAGATAAACCTCATACATGGAACGATATGAAAATTCTTATGAGAGAAACTTTTGTTAATCCATCTCTTGTAATTAATTCATATGATGAGGAACATCAACTAGACCAATCTCCTATTATTCCTCTTGCTGTGCCTAACCTTTTGCAGGACAATGCACAAAAGAGCGGGGATGACATGATAGAAAATGAGGTGCTCTCAGTCTCATGTAAAAATTCAACACGTGATACTTCCGCTGACAGTGAGAGCAAAGGTAATGCCAATGATGCTAATCTGACAGAAGATGAGAGTTCTCTTGATGTGCTGAATTTTTCCACCAATCATGTTATGATAGAGCAAATATTAGTGGAACCTTCACTTGATTTACCTTTGTCACAAGATGATTTGCTTGATGTTCCTTGTGATAAAGATGACTTGAATGATGATATTTATATTATTCCAATAATGAATGATCATGCTATATGTATGTTGGAATCGAACACTACTACTGAAAATAGACATGTTATTCATAATGCTAGCGATGTTGATGAGCTAAAGTTGATGTCTTCTTTAAATACATTGGGATACATTGATTTTAATGTTCTTTGCAATCTTAATTATTTAGAGGAAAAACTTTATGCATATGCTGATTTTCTAAGGTTGTCTAGACATACATATCATGTTTTTGGCAAATATAGCAACCAAGGACAATATATGGTACAACGAGTTTACATTTGTACAACTGTGATTTTTTCTTTTGTTGTGCAAAATAATGATCAATTAGAGGACTATAAAATCAACAATGTTGTCATGCCATATTCCTCTTGTTTTGCTTTACAATCCCAAGTGGAATCCAAAGAAGGGGAGCATATGTTTCTTGTTAGTACTAATCTTTTGCAGGATAGTATTGCAAAGATCATGTGCATTTTAATCGAGGAGACTACATGTTTGTAGGAGAAGGCATGCTGTAAACCAAAACATGTGGTCATATTCTTTCTCCCAACATTGTCAATTCCCAATATTTTGGCAACCTCGTTTGTCTTCATGTTGTGCAGAATGGACTTCAAGCAACATCGACGCCGAGAACGGCTTTTCATCAAGAAGGGGAGGATGATGAGGACATGGCCTCCACGCATATGACAATTCTTGGAGAATTACATGGAGGCCAAGGAGATCAGCAAGGGCATCCAAATCGAGAAGGAGGCCCAAAGCTTATCCGGTTCGAGTCACCAAGGTGGAGGCCCAAATCAAGTTCGAGTCCACCTCGGAATCCAGGACTAGTATGCCTTGAACTGGTCACCCAGGACACGTTCGGACTCTGTTTTCGATGATCCATATATGGATGGAAAGCTTATTTGATAAGGAAGCCAATCCAAGTGGTCCCACGTCAAAAGCTATTCGGAATCAACGGGAATCGTCGAAACAAGTCACTATCCAGAATCTATCAGGGCGCTGTGTCGCCGTCTTTTGGGCTGTTTGGGCCTTGTAATGTGTCGGCGCTCCCCAGGGACGCGAATAGGGGTCCTTTGACATCCCTTAGTCTATATAATCAGTAGTCACTGTCTACATTAGGGGGGTTTTGCTTAGATTATTCTGTTGATAACAGTTCCACCGTCGCCGTCGGTTTGTGAGACCCTAACTTTGTGAGATTAATCATTTGTCTACAATTTGGTTGCATTCCTTTGTGTTCTTGCGTGTGTTCTCGATTCGTAGGCAAGGACTTAGCCTTCTTGGTGAGGTCGACCGTGCAACGCCGGTCGATAACCAGAGGGGTCGTGGTGCTGTGATTGCAGGGTTTAGAGCCGAGTTGTTCGGAAGCCAGATCGAATTGTGTCATGACTCCACCAAATCGAGAGTTATTAGAACCTTTCGGAAGATCGGGAACCCTAGTTCACATCAGAAGGATTAAACTATTGAGAAAAATTGCGTAAATAGATACTTATAAAAATGAGAAATCATATTAAGGCACCTCTATTTTGACAGGATCACCCCTGTTGTTTTTCTATGTTTATATTTTATATAGGGTGTAGTAGGATTGATTCGAATTAACTCAACTCTTCATCATCAGAATTGGATCAACCAAAGAAGGAGCTCGTCACCAATTGCTGAAGCTATGGCAGAAAAGACCTTGCAAGAATTCTCTGCTCCACGCATTGAGAACATTCTCACCGGTCCATCACTTCAAACTGAGAATCTTGAGTTTGAGCTTAAGCCAAGCCTCATAAATATGGTGCAAGCTACCAATTTAGCGAAAAGGTACATGAAGATGCAAGTGCTCATCTACAGAATTTTCTAGAGATTGGAAGCACCATGGCCATTGATGGAGTCGCTCAAGACATTATACTACTTCACCTCTTTCCATTCTCACTTGTGGGAAGAGCAAAGCAGTGGTTCTATGCTAATAAAGAAGACATCAACACATGGGTGAAATGTTCCAAGGCCTTTCTAGCAAAGTTCTTCCCTGTAGGCAAAACCAATGCCTTAAGAGGAAAGATTACCAATTTTCAACAGCAGAAGACAGAAACCATTTTAGAAGCATGGGAGCATTTTCAAGTATATATATCAGATTGTCCTCATCATGGAATAGAAGAATGGTTACTCATGCAAGGCTTTTATTATGGATTAATCCCAAAGACCCATGCACACCTAGATGCAACTGCTGAAGGATCATTCTTATCCCTCACTCTTGGAAAGGCTAAGATACTTATGGACAAGATAGCAGATAATCAGAGCTGGCCCCAAGACAACATTCAACATTGTCATCAAAGTGAAGAAACCATTGAAGAAGTAAATGCACTGTCTACCAAGATGGATAATTTGCTCAACTGGCTTGATTAGAGGGCCAAATACAAAGAAGATTAGAGAGCCATTGAAAAAGCTTACCAGCAGTGGCAGAAGAGGAAAATCACAATGAAGTTGAAGAATTATTACAAGAACTTCAAGAAAGGGAAATGAGACAAGATTTTTATGATACAAATTATTTACTATTTTCTCGAAGAAATAGGAGGCTGCAATCAGATAAACAGTTTGGTAAGTTTATGAAGGTTATTCAGAAGTTATATGTCAACATACCTCTACTGGACGCCATACAGGTCCCTACATATGCAAGGTATATCAGAGACATTCTCAATAAGAAGAGACCACTGCCAACCACTGAGGTGATCAAACTAACAGAAGAATGTAGTGCGGCCATCCTCAATAAATCACCAACGAAGAAGAAAGATCCAGGATGCCCCACTATTGATTGTACAATTGGAGACCAACATTTCAACAATGCACTCTGTGACCTTGGAGCAAGTGTCAGTGTGATGCTAGCAGCAGTCTATCACAAGCTCAATTTTGCAACACTCGAACCAACATCAATGTGCTTACAACTTGCAGATCAATCAGTTCGATACCCGTTGGGCATTGCTGAGAACATCCCAGTCAAGATAAGAGAATTCTTTGTGCCAGTAGAGTTTGTGGTAATAGACATGTGTCCAGACTCAAAAGTGTCACTCATCCTTGCGAGACCATTTTTGAGCACCGCCAATGCACACATTGATGTCGGGAAAGGAGAACTCAAGTTTACTATAAATGGGCAAGAAGAACAATTCGCATTCAAGCCAAAACCCGAACTCAACTCCACTATGAAGATGGTATGCCAGGACAAGGAAGACATATCAGAGTCATCGCCATAGGAGTCAGACACTCAGAAAGAATAAAATATATTGGGAGTCCAGTTCGGAGGACTTTAAAAAATTCGAACCCTCGCCGAAAGGTAAGTCGGTAGTTATCTAAGTTTACTTTTAAATTTACATAAATATTTTTTTTCACTATCACATTATAAAATTCATGCCCCACATAAATAATTTTTATGGTGTGTAAAAACCCATATCAAGAATTTACTATGGTGGCATAAAAATATTTTTACTCATGCATTTTATTTTACCTAAATGATTCTGCATATATAAATATTTATAATAGGGCCCACTCCTATAGGACCCACATGTCATAGACTCCAGCTCACATACATCACATCACATTATTTCATTCAGTTCCACTCACCTCCGCTATATTCTCTTTTCCACCAAATCCACCACTAGCACACTTATTTTGCTTAGTCATGAAGCAAAGAGGTGAGTGGGAAACATTCAGCCATGGAGGAGCTAGGAGGTGGGCGGCCACCCCCACCATTTGGGCACCCGCCCTGCTCTCTCCCCCTCTATAAATACCCTACCTTTCCTCACTTCTTTGTATCACAAGCATTCCAAAAAACCTCTCATACCTCAAGCTCTCAACTTCTAGTGTTCTGCTCCAAGCATAGGCAAGAAAAGAGAGAATGGGAGTAAGAGAAGAAGTAGGGGAAGGAAGAACAGTGGTAGTGATCTTGTGAGAGGAGTGTAGTGCTACAATAAGTAGAAGAAAGTAGTGCACTTAGTGGACATGTTGTCCTAGGAAGCAATTAAAAAGAATTAGGAGGGAGGTTCTGCTGATTTCTCAACTAAAATCTTGTTCAAACAACTGACCCATGGACCACTAATTCTGGACAGCTAACCACTAACCCGCTAATATTCTCCACAAGTTTTGTTTTTGCTAAGGTTTTTGCAGGATATTCAAGATGTTCAAAGCTGCCAAAGGAGCCGCGAAGAGCGCACTCAAGAGTCTTGGATCGGGATGCATGACCTAGTCCGCTTCATGAGGCAACTCTGAGATGAGCGTCGACCCGCCGGCCGACCAACCGTCACCATCATCATTAGCACCAACAAGGAAGATTCTCCTCAAGGAAAGTCATCTTGGTTTGAAGGATTCTCGGGAGAGGAAGATTTTCAAGGAATTGAAGATTAAGGCCTACACTCACACACCAGTTCTCGACCTCACACTTCTCCATGAGATATGTATGGATGCTGAATTCAATTTAATATTTTCATTGGTGGGTTGGGAGTCGTTTTGGGACATAACTGAGTTAGGGTCAAAGCTTTTGACCATTGAATTCCTATGCACTTTACAAACCACGGAGGATGGGGTAACCTTTAGATTTTTCAAGGAGACGTTTAATCTTACTTGGAGGGAACTATGTAACCACCTTGGTTTTTGTTGGGTATTTTAAATGCAAACAGAAAAATCCGCAAGCGCATGGATACCGATGTAGCTTTCACCCGGGAGTATTCCAAGGTATCAATTTTCCACAGGGAATGCGAAGTGCACTAGTTGAGGTTTAGATCGCCCAGGTATAACTATATGTTTTTGTGAGGAGAGAGGAATTTTCCTAAGAGTTCTATAGATAGATCTAGGAATCAGGGTTTACTTTAGGGTTACTTATTTTGGGACATCAGAATACTAACCACAGAAAGGGATGAGAAGGGGGCTAGGAAGCTCTGACTATGGTCCTACAAACACCGATCCAAACGTGGTGGAATACATCGGCCGTCAGGACTGTCATGATCCTAGGGCTACCACAACAATCCGCTAGATTGAGTGCAATTCTAGGTAATCATGAGACTAAGCGCCATGCCTAATCTATTAATTACTACTCTAGCATTGCAAAGACTAGAGCACTTGATGCAAGCGGGAATCCAATAAATAAGTTAAAAGTAAATACAGAAATTAAATGAAGAACTCAGGAATTATAAAATTAAAGAACCTGGAAATTGCTCAAAGATGAACCGACTGCTGCAAAAGTAAAATGTTGAGGAAGATCTGATAGATCCGGCACCTCCTCAGCTTTCTCCTCTTCTCTCTTCCTCTTCTCTAGTTTACAACTCGATGAACTAGAACTAGAACTAGAACTAGAAGATGAACTAGAAGAACTAGAACTAGACGATCATCTAGAGGGACCTCTACTTCTACTTGGATAGAGGTGTGAAACCCTAGCTTTTGCTCTGGAGATGAATAATGAAGGAGATGGCCTGAGGGAGGGGTTCTGTCCCTGCTTATATAGCCGGTGGGGTGAACTGCAGCCCTCGGATCAAACCGCCTTGAAAAAGTTGTCAAGATGCGTTGTAGAGATGGGTTGGAAGCCGTCACGCGAAGCTAGTCTCAGTTAGAGGTGGGCCCAGGCTGGCCGGCCCCTCTTTTCAGCCTCTAGGCTTCCGCTTCGTTCTCGTGTCTTCTCGTGTCCTCTAGAACCTTCCCGTCAATTTTTGCGGAATTTTGACTTGATTTGGTTTGGTCTCTTGACTCCTCCTTCTCGGCTTATTCTATTTTATCCCTAAAAATTCACAATTCACAAAAGCTATGGAAATTGTTATGTTAGTCCCTAAAACTCTTGGTTGGTGATGGTTCTAGAGTCTTCTTGAATCTTCCAAGTCGTATCCATCGGGGACTTTCTCTCCGAAACTCCAAATATAGCAAATGATATGTCCGTTTCGATCGTCTCGACGACTCTTCACAATGATGTGCTCTAATTCATCACTTGAGATACTTTTATATAGTGAAATATTAAATATCCTACAAAATAAGTGAGAACAACACAACTCGTGGAACTCGTTAGAATCAAACCCTACAAATATGCTTTGTGGTTCATTTCATGCTATTTCATGCAATAGTTGATGGTTAAGAATGAGCAATAGTGATCATCAACAAGTTCCCCCAAGCTTAACCTTTGCTAGTCCCTGAGCAAAGCCAATCTCAAAAATGGATCAGGAGTTGCTTCAATGCTTTCACGCCTCAAAAGTACACATGTGTTCAAACAAGAATTCTCCTCTGAATTAGAGCAAACCATTCTAACTTTCAAACTTACCCGTATTACCTTCTACCATGGAGATTTTAGCCTTCACTTGGGTCTTGAGTAGTTGAAAGACAGAACAATCAAGTCAAGCACTGCGTCTCAAGTTCTTCAATCAACTTTCATTCTAGAGTTTTTGTAGGTTTTTAAAACTCAGAGATTCCTTTTTGTATGACCCTTTCTAGTCTCTCATATGTGGTATTTGCGGATCCTTTCCAAGGCAATGATGGTGTTTTTCCTTCTATCTTTCACTATGTGGTATTTTTGGAATAAGGCAGAGTATCATCATGTCTCCTCTCTCTTACCCTATAACTAATAGGCTTATATGGAGCTGAGGGTATTTCAAGGATGTAGCATACTTACCATGCATATGTTGCTTAGTCAAAACGGGATCCAAGGAGGGGAGACCATACCCTTAGATCAAGATGTGCATGTGTGTGGAAATATTTGGTGGCTAACCTAATTCTACTTTGCTCCTGGAAAGACTATCTCCAACTAAAGAATTTATGAAGAACTTTGCTATGGAGATCTTGGGATATCTTCTTTCTCCTTTCTTTGATGACAATGATGAACTTCTAGGCATAGAGATCATAGACTTCTCTTTTTCTCTCTCTTTTTTTTTATTTTTTTCTTCTTCTTTTTTTTCTTCTTTCTTTTTTTACAAAGGATTCCCTGCCCCTTACTTAGGATACAATGAACTTATAGAAGAGATAAATCACAATCTTGGAGCATTTATTTGGAAACCTAACAATCTTTTTGGATCCTCTCCCAGTGTAGGAGATAGATTTTTGGGTGGAAAAAGGCATGTTTTTGCGTACTCCGAGGGTAGGAGCAGCAGGATATATGTGGGTGTAAGTGATCTTGATCTTGGGAGCATACCATCCTCTCGACAAGGGTCTCACACGGGTTGACCAAACTCAATACAAAGCAAGCAGCTTATGAGCTGGTTTTCCTAGTCTAGCAAACATGTATATATGCTATGGTAAGAATTCAAACTCTCGTCATACAGGAACTCATCATGTGGTAATTTTATGTTTTCAAAAGATAAATATCTAGAACTCATGTTTCTCTAGGAACAAGATAAACAATAGCTCATACCTTCTCATATCATATCCGTCAATCACCTAGACTTAGATCAAGCATTTGCAACCCACAAGTTTTAGTTTAGAGTAAATCCTAAGTCAAAATAATTATTTCTAAAACTCAGGAGAGTTCGAGGTTGAAAACTAGGCACTTGAAAGGAATTACAGCAGAGCAACTATTCATCATTTCCATGCATAGAGATTTGACCAGGTTCTTTTTATTTACAAACTAATTCAAGCAAACTTGACACACTCTAACTAACACACATTATTATGAAATAACACCATATAGAACAAATACTCGACTAGATAAAGTAGATAGTGAAAACTCCATAGATATATAAAGTGAACCTTCATGTGCTCACATTTTTTTATTTTTGGATTAATTTATGTAAAAAGAAAACATAACAGGATAAGGATACTTACCTAGATACATGGGGGTGCCCTCCCCCAAACTGAATGTTGATGTAGTCGTTCGATCTTGTGATGTAGCAGACTGGCAGTGGAGCTATACTTCCTCTATCGAAGCATTGATTGGTGTTGATGATGGATGAGACAGTGCTCCAATAGTGGATGGAACATCCACTTGCTTGTCAGCTCTTTTTGGTTCTTTGAATCCTGTGAAACTCAAATAGACAACAAAACTTGTGAAACAGATTAAGCGTTAGTGGTGGCCACTTAAGCCTCAGTTGTCCAAAGCTTTTGAGATTGTTTAAGTAGAGTTTTAGTAGGATCTCTTTCTCAATATTTTTGTATTTTTGTATTTTCTATGATGCAAAGAAAGTTTAACAAGATGAATGCATACATATTTATTTTATTTTTATGCTATCACAGTGAATATCTCCATGGGTTTTTACACACCATAAATTTATTCACATGGGGCTTTAGGATTTATGATGCATTAGATAAATATTTTTATTTTCTTTTTTATAATGCAATGCTAAAGAAAAAAAGTAGATATGCTAAAAAAATGATTATGCAGAAAAGATAAATATGGATAACTACCGATTTTACCTCCCGACGAGGGTTCAATGTTTTAAGTCCTCTGAACAAGACTTTTCACCATGTTTATTCCTTAGGTGACTCATCTGACCCCAAGGTGGAGACCATGATATGTGCACTTCTTGATATGGTGTCACTCATGTTCTTCGTTTGTCCAGCAACCGTTTGAAGTGAAGCATTAATTGTGGAAACTGGCCGTATCTTGCTTAGTGTGCATGTTCTTGTAGATTCAGGACCTTCACTTGTAGAATTTAGGAGTTGACCAACTCCATGTTTTGCTCAAAGTGTATCCATATCATTTGAAGGGTGATGGTACCGAACCACCTTGTGGAAGCTTCTCTTGCTCAGCTAGTTGTGCTTGTGAATGGCTTGTCTTCTCTTGCTTATCTCACAGTGTGCTTTAGTGATGGGAGCATCTTTTTGTTCTCCTGATCTTGATATTCTTGACAGTCCTTGTGCTCCCTTCATTGTCTTGAGAATTTCCCCATGATGGCCTTTGTCTTGAAGGGGCTTGATGGAGATTTGTTCACCCTCTTTCATGGAGTGAGTGTAGATCTTGTTTTGTGGCACTCATCTTCTTGTTCCATGGATCTCTCCATGATGCATGAGCTATGTTTCCCTTGTGCAAGGTTGATGAAGTTCATGTATCTCTTTTCTCTCTATGTGAGTTCATTTTAGGACTTCCTAGTTTGACTTTTGAAAGTTTTTCCTGCAGGAGTTAGTCCAACAAAAATATACAATGTGTACACAAGCAGTTTTTAGTTCAATAACCAAACTAGACTCCATGTCTAGTTAGATTAAG
This sequence comes from Saccharum officinarum, assembly GCA_020631735.1. Taxonomy (NCBI): domain Eukaryota; kingdom Viridiplantae; phylum Streptophyta; class Magnoliopsida; order Poales; family Poaceae; genus Saccharum; species Saccharum officinarum. The sequence goes on along the minus strand of CM036168.1, from coordinate 54,038,516 downwards.
GAAGGTTGTTTAACCTAAGCACCATGCTTACATAAAAAGCCAATAGAAGTATGTCCAGTACTTCTAAACCAACACTTACTTATGATGGACAAAGGTAGCATGAAGGCATTATAGAGATTTACTCAAATGGTGATGGAAGAGAACATGACTGGTGTATAGCAAATTGAGCATGTCTTAAAGGTAGGGACAACTAGAATAGCAACATGGCAAGGGATGTTCTTAGAAAGTTATCCTCCAAGCTTGAATTTTTGTAAAATCAAGATTGGATAAATTTAATTCAATGTTGCATGATAATTGGTTGGACATACCTTGTGCTTGTTATTCCTTCGATCTTTTTGCTCCAATCCTAGAGAGATTAGTGACAAGAATACTCAAAGGAATATTTTCATAATTAAATCCCTAAGCTCGTTTCACAAGGGCAGCGTAGCAGAAAGGTGAACACTTGTGTTAGGATCTGAAAAGGACACTAAGCTTGTCCTTGGGAAACCTTCAAAATGCGATTTGGTGAAGTGGTTTCCCCTCCAACACCAACTTAAGTGTACCTATCTCAAGATTCAATATAACGAGATTTACAATATTTATGATAAACATATGCATTGACAACCTCCCTTTTAAAGTTTTTGCAAATAGAGAGGATAAGGGGGTTGGAGATCTCGAATGTGATGGGGTTGGAGAGACCAATTGAATTGGGAGATGTCTCATCTGAGCATGGATTTAATGAGGTCGTTATGGAATATGTTTCATGCTCATTGATGTCATCTTCGTCTCCAATCTGAATGTTCAGAATTTCACTTGGATTAGTGACTCTTGAATTGGTCTTGTCTAGGGCCTCTTCCATAGATGGATGAGTCTCGTCTTCAAAGGGAGTTGAAACCTCACCATTTGAAGCTAAGTCAAGGTTAGATTCCATTAAGGCTTCTTCCTTGTCCATCCATTCTATACATTCTAGCCACTGTCGTAGCCTCTCTTAGTCATCCTCGTGGTCTTCATGACTCCTATGGTTTGGTTGTCTTAGTGGATTTCTAGGATCATCATGAGACTAAAAAAGGATGAGCATAAGGGGAATCTTCAAAGACAAGGATGGGTTTAGAGATAGGTCCAAAATTTGTGTCGTCTATGAACATAATAGGACAACAGCTAGGATTTTCCGTATGGCAAGGCTGTCCTTCTATGGCATCATTCAACATGCCATCATTGAATTCTTCCCATTGGGAATAAGGACATTTTATAAGAGATCACTTCTGGAGAGGATTTGAATTTTATTCACTTGAAGGTCTCTTATGAAACTAGAATTCTAAACCATCAGTATCAAAAAGATCAGAGCTTTCCAAAGGTGGAATTTCTTCTTCCCTTGGAAGATTTTGGAGTGATGGTTTAGAATTGATAGCTAAATCTTGGGATTGGAGTGATTGTGATTTAGCTATCAAAACTTCCTTTTCTTGTCTAGGAATTGATTCCTTATCTTTTGGTTTAGGGCTAGGCTCAATTTCTTTCTCTTCGTTGGGAAACTCAACAAAAATGCTAGTGTAAGGGGGTTTTCAAGGATTTTCTCTAGAATGGCTTTCCCTTCACTAATGAGTTTATGTGAGAATGAACCTCTTGAAGCGATGTCGAGATGTAGAGTAGCTTCCTTGCTAAGACCACGATAAAAGTGATAGTGTAGGACATGATTAGGCAAGGAAATGTTTGGACTAGAATTCATAAGGCTTGTGAACCTAGCCCAAGCTGCTCCTAGAGTCTCCTTCTCTTTTTGTTTAAATGTAAGAACTTATATTCTAATATCAGTGATTCGAAAAAGAGAGAAGAACGCAAGACAAAATTTGTCTCGGAGTTCATCCCAATTTCCATTTACGTCTCTTGCGGAATGAGCATACCACTTTTTTGCTCTTCCCAATAGGGAGAATAGAAATAATTTCCATTTAAGGGTCTCTTGTGTCATGCCAGCTATAGACCGGCAAGAACACAACTGCTCAAATTCCCTAAGGTGGGTGTATGGATCTTCATCTGCTAACCTAGACAAGGATTTCTCCTGAGCCATGGCTATGAAAGCAGGGCGAAGCTCATAGCCATCTATAAGAATGGGGTGTGATGATGGTGGAGGCTCCAACAAATCACCCTTTGGAGCAAAGAATTTATAAATAGGCGTGAAATCCATGTGGTATGATGGTGGTGATAAAAAGGTGGTAAAAAGAAAAAGAAAAGGATGAACTTTGGCTCAAAACTAGCACAACAACCGTTCCCCGGCAATGGTGCCAGAAAGGTTGTTGGGTATTTTAAACGCATATAGAAAAATCCGCAAGCGCACAGATATCGATGTAGCTTTCACCCGGGAGTATTCCAAGGTATCGATTTTCCATGGGGAACGTGAAGTGCACTAGTTGAGGTTTAGATCGCTCAGGGATAACTATATGTTTTTATGGGGAGAGAGGAATTTTCCTAAGAGTTCTATAGATAGATTTAGGAATCAGGGTTTACTTTAGGGTTACTTATTTCAGGACATCAGAACACTAACCACAGAAAGGGATGAGAAGGGGGCTAGGAAGCTTTGACTACGATCCTACAAACACCGATCCGAACATGGTGGAATACGTTGGCCGTCAGGACTGTCATGATCCTAGGGCTACCAACAATCCGCTGGATTGGGAGCAATTCTAGGTAATCATGAGACTAAGCGCCACGCCTAATCTATTAATTACTACTCTAGAGTTGCAAAGACTAGAGCACTTGATGCAAGCAGGAATCCAATAAATAACTTAAAAGTAAATACAAAAATTAAATGAAGAACTAAGGAATTATAAAATTAAAGAACCTAGAGATTGCTCAAAGACGAACCAGCTACTGTAAAAGTACAATGTTGAGGAAGATCTGACAGATCCGGCTCCTCCTCAGCTTTCTCCTCTTCTCTAGTTTACAACTCGATGAACTAGAACTAGAACTAGAAGATGAACTAGAAGAACTAGAACTAGATGATCATCTAGAGGGACCTCTACTTCTACTTGGATAGAGGGGTGAAACCCTAGTTTTTGCTCTGGAGATGAATAATGAAGGAGATGGCCTAAGAGAGGGGGTCTGCCCCTGCTTATATAGCCTGGTGGGGTGAACCGCAGCCCTCAGATCAAACCGCCTTGAAATAGTGGTCAAGATGCGTTGTAGAGGTCAGTTGAAAGCCGTCACGCGAAGCTGGTCTCACTTGGAGGTGGGCCTAGGCTGGCCGGCCTGACATGTGGGGCCGGTCGGCCCCACTTGTTAGCCTCCGGGCTTCCGCTTTGTTCCCGTGTCTTCTCGTGTCCTCTAGAACCTTCTCGTCAATTTTCGTAGAATTCTAACTTGATTTGGTTCGGTCTCTTGACTCCTACTCCTTCTTGGCTTATTCTGTTTTTATCCTTAAAAATTCACAATTCACAAAAGCTATGGAAATTGTTATGTTAGTCCCTAAAACTCTTGCTTGGTGGTGGTTCCGGAGTCTTCTTGAATCTTCCGAGTGGTATCCATCGGGGACTTTCTCTCCGGAACTCCAAATATAGCAAATGATATGTCTGTTTCAATCGTCTCGATGAGCTCTTCACAATGATGTGCTCTAATTCATCACCTGAGATACTTTTATATAGTGAAATATTAAATATCCTGCAAAACAAGTGAGAATAACACAACTCGTAGAACTAGTTAGAATCAAACCCTACAACAATGCTTTGTGGTTCATTTCATGCTATTTCATGCAATAGTTGATGGTTAAGAATGAGCAATAGTGACCATCAATAGTTTCCACCCAAGAGCTGCGATAGATTTAGATGACGCGTTGCCAGGCTTTGAGAAAAATCAATTTTGGAAAGAAATGACTAGAGAAGACTTTTATTTTCAAGCCCGTACTAATAGCATATGACTCCCCACTCTTCATTTTTTACATAAATGTATGGGTTATGCTATGTTTCCTAGAGACGACATCTGCAAGGTCAGGGTAGGAGATTTATAGTTGCTTTATGCTACGCTAAAAAAGATTAGAGTCTCACCTGTTCGTCTCTTGGCAGCTCATTGGTTTTCCACTCATGAATTGATGGGCCCTGTTGGTTGCACTTCTTTAATTACTCGTCTGTCCACCAACTTAGGGGCGCTAAATAATTCTTCAGTTAACTTTATCGAGGAAGTCCGACCATGTTATGGATATGAATCTTTTAGACATGCTAGAATATTAAAAAGGGAGCATGATGGGCTATACATGATTTTTGAAAATAGAGGCAGGCTCTGGTTACCTAACCTAGGACTTAGCCTTTACACTGTGCAAGTTCTCTTAGTTGATGTGCAGGCAGCACCAATGAATCGTCGGATCCCTCGGAGGGCAGCCTCTGTCAGGATGGGATATCAGCCTGAGCCGACATGGCTCGATGCTAACCCTAGTCCTGAGGCGCCAGTTCATACAGGCTATGATGATTTTGATGCTCGCAACCCCTGCATCCTGAGAACCCTTGGGTGCATTTTGCCTCCCAACCAGCTCCCCAGTACATGGAAGAAGAAGATTGGCCACAAGGAGATGATGAACAATGGCAACACCACCCATACAGTCAGCCTGCAAGACACTCGGTTGACCCTCTTGGAGCATCATCCTCTGGTGCCCATCATGGTTATCACCACTAGAATTTCCAACTTGGATGTGCTTCTGATGCCAGATTCTACTACACCCCAGAGATACATGAAGAGAATGTGGCGTTCCATCAGTGCACTTACAACTCCCTCCAGACCATACAAGAAAACCAAGCTCAACAAAACCAGTGGTGGGAAGACCAGTGCTAGTGGAATGAAAACACCACCCATACCATGAATGAGATCCGTGACGGCCAAGAAACCATGAACCAAAACATGAGCACCCTGTTCAGGTACTTCTCCTTGGAGTGATCGACTATAGCAATATCTAGTTTGGGGGAGGACCCCCATTTATCCAAGGTAAGTTTTTTCTTTTCTATAAGTATATTTTCTTTCATTTTATTTCACGCATTTTAAAAAAAACTAAAAAACCTCAAAAGCAAATAAAAAAATTATTTACTGCTTTTCTTCGTAGTGCTGTTTATGTTTGCATAAAAATTTAGAAAACCAAATAAATATTTTCTATTTGTTTTAGTGTGCTTCTTAAATATGAAAAACAAATAAAAAGAGTGTGTACAAAGGTGTGCTTTAATCTTGTTTCTATAGATAAGTAGATTTTTAAGAATGCATGATGGAAATGATGAACAATTGCTCTGCTGTAATTCTTTTCAAGTACCTAGTATTCAACCTAGAGTTCTCCGAAGGATTGGATAAAATTGTTAAACATGAAGATTTACTCTAAACTGGAAACCTGTGGGAGCATATGCTTAATCTAAAGTCTAGGTAATTGACGGACTTGATATGATATGGTTGAGCTACTGTTTATCTTGTTCCTAGCAACACTAAATTCTAGAGAATTGTTTTTGAAAATTAAAATTACCACATGATGAGTTCCTAATATGACAGAGTGTGAAATTCCTACCATAGCCATACATAATTATTAGTATAGGAAACTTCCACATATTTGCTGCTTGTATTTGTATTGAGTTTGGTCAAGCTGTGTAGACCCTTAGGAGCTCTTCATGCGGTTAAAATCAAGATTCACTTTCACACATCATGTATCCTTGCTACTTCTACCCTGCAAGTATGCACCACATATTTATCCTATTTAGACCCACCAAAAATGTTCTACTCTTACCCTGAGAGTGAGCACCAAAAATATTTTCCCCATAGGATTCATTTATTCTGCTAGCCACTTATCATTACAACTGCTCCAAGTATTATCATTTATCCTCTCAATTATGTTTCATCAAAGAGTTTGTTGGCAAGTATTTAAAAAAAGAAAGAGAAGAGAGAGAAAGAGAAAGAAGGGAAAGCAAGGAAAAAATAAATGCTCTGAAAAAAAATCCTCTCTCATAAAAGCCCAAGTATTTCTTTCAAAGTTTTTAAGAGGAGTTTTCATCAATGGAGCATTGTAGAATCAGACATTCATCCCTTTTCCTTTCTACCCCTTGTTTTTTCTACCATATTAACCACACATGCACATCTTGATTTGATTGTATGACGAGTCCCTCTGGATCCATGGTTCGACTAGGCAACATATGCAGTGCAAGTATGTGAGCTATTTCCATACCTATGAACTCCACATAAGCTTTATTAGTTATAGGGTGAGGAAGAGCAGGCATGACATAGTTTTCCTTGAACCAAAAATACTACATATTTTGAGAGAAGAGATAAGGCATAATCCTTTCTAATGCTTTAGTGAGGATCCACAAATACCACATATGGAGAGACTTGTGAGAGTCATATCTACGGAACTCTGAGTTTTATTTTGAAAATCTCTAAAAACTTCAGAACAAAGGTGGAGCAAAGAGCTTGAGACATAGTGCTTAACTTAATTGTTCTGTCTTTCAATTGTTGAAGACCCAAGTGCAGGTAAAAGCCCCATGGTTGGAAGTAACATGAGTAAGTTTGAAAGTCAAAACAGTCAACTCTAGTGTGGAAAAGAACTTCTGTTTGAATGCATGTGTACTTTTAAAACGTGAAAGCATTGCAGCAACTCCTGATCCATCTAGGTTTAGCTATTTGCTCAGGGACGAGCAAAAGGTAAGTCTGGGGGAGTTTGTTGATAGTAATTAACTATCAATTTTAAATGTCAACAAAAGAAGATAAAGGACTTAAAATGAACATCACCATAGACTTAGGGGTTTTAACTGACGATTTCCACAAGTTTTGGTGAATGTCTATTTCTGCAGGGGGGTTATCAAGAAATAACCAAAGGACCACATGTCATGTCTACATAGAGATAAAGACCCACGCATCTACAAAGAAGACTCTAGAAGACTCGGGAAGGCACCCCCCTAGAGGATGGGGCCCACCTGTCAGGTGGACAGGGCGCCCGCCCATGTCATCAGGGCGCCCGCCCTATGTAACACCCTAGGTGTTTATCACCAGTTAAGCAAGGGTTTTGGAGTTCAAACGTGACATGTGAAGTGGTAATGAAGTTGTCGAAGCCAAGTCTATGGAATGGAGCCCAACTTAAACTTGAATATTGCACCATTGCTTTGCATATAGGCTATTTTCAAGATATATGCTTGGGTGGTGTTATTGCAATATCTTCATGTGTCTCACCTTAGTACCTATCTGTATTGGTCACTGGAAAAGTTTCATGAAGTTTGGAATCAAAAAGTCACATGAAATGATAAGTTCTATTCCTATTGGAATTTGCACCATTAAGTGAATGGAATTGTAGATCATCAACCAAACCTTGCAACCTTGCCCAAATGAGTCTAGATGAACTCTACAATAAAAGTCATGAAAAGTTAATCTTGAACAAATGCCCTAAAATGCTCCAATAGGTCACAAAGGATAATCTAAGCCTTATTGTGATGTTACTTTGGTCAAAATGGAACTATAGGTTCTATACAAGTTTTGATGTTGGACCTTAAATAAAAGTTGTAGTTCATGTTATATAGAACAAAGTTTGTTTGGAGGTCAAGACCTAGATAGGCCTCTAACTTAGTGTAACCAAGCCCTAAAGTTTGAATCTGTTGTGATTTTGGGAGCTCAAAATTTTGCTAAGTCTGAGAAACTGAAGATCAGTTTTCCAGTTTTAAGTGACCATCTTTGATGCATTGTAGTTTGCAAACCAGGCCAAACTAGTTCATGAACCTTTAATAGGAGTTGTAGTACTCACTTATCTCAACAACTTGTATTAATAAGGTTTTTGCTGAAACCGGCTGGATTAGGGAGTAGAGAGGGGAGAAGAGTGCAGTTTCAGTCGGTCTGAAACTAAACTACAGGATTTAGTTTGGGGTACCCTACTTTGGAGCCTTGTATCTCTCCAACCTGGCCGAATTAGACCTTGACGCTTTAAGAAAAGTTGGAGCCAGCATGTAGCTCTACAACTTATATTAGTGAAGCTTTTGCAAACACCGACTGGATTGGGTGATACAGAGGGGGAAATATGGCGAGTTCAGTCATACGTTTGAGGTAGAATTTTATTTTTGATTTTAGGCAACACGTCATGGCCGACCGTGTGAAGGGTCCAGACACCGCGTGGCTCGGTCGCGCTCGCTCAGCTTGCCACCTCGCCGACGCTCGTGCCACGTGGAGACGGGAAAAGCCGAGCGCTCGCCTTCCTGCTCTCCATTCTGCTCTCCCTCTCGCTGTTCTTCTTCGCCAGGGACAGTGAGCTGCCCTCCACCGCGCCATTGCTTGCCCCAGCACCCTGCCTCTCCAAATGTGGAAGCCGAGATCCTCCCTCAGTCGCTCACGCTAGCCTTGGTGCCTCCCATTGCTAGTGCGCTGCTACACGAGCACACACTCACCATGGCCGCCACCATGGCCGAGCTGGAGCTCCGTCCGCCGCTGCCATTCCCGTCTTGGCTCCCCACCATAGCCATGGCTGCATACACCACCGCCTTCACCTTGTCACGTTCCACCTCGTGCACACGCTCGCCCAGACCAAGCATCGTCGGAGCGTCCCACCACCGGAGATACCGCGGGCTTGGCCACCGGTGCACGTGGCTGGACCACCTCGGGCCGTCTTGGGCCAAGCCGAGGGCACCGTTAGGTGCGCCTTAGGATGGAGATGCTCCGCCGCCACTCCATGGCCACCGGCGTGGCCACCTCCGGCCGGAGTAGCGAGCTCCGACGAGCTCCTCTTTCCAAATTGCGACAAGGGACCTCGGGTCCAAATTGGGTAAAAGGAAGGGGTTTTTCTATGAAGTACATGACTCAGTTAAATAGTGCCGCATAGTGCAGTTTTTCTTTTTCCTTTTTTCTTTTATACATATGATGGCTGAAAATTTGGAAATTCATAGCAATTCATAGGAAAATCGTAAAATAGCAAATGAGGACTTTTTGGAATCCTTGTGAAATTTTCTATGCAGTGGATCTATAATAAGTCATGTTTTAGTTTAAAGTTTTAGTTCTAAAAATAGATCTTTGCATCTAGGTTTTCTTTGTTAGTGGTATTTGTCATTTTCATAACTGCAGTTGTAGGGCTCCAATTGAAGTGAAATTTTTGTGGAATGCTACTCATGTGATGTTTGATGTGTGGTAAAAATTTCTTGAATTTTGGTGGTAGTATGAGTGAGTTATTAGTGTATCTTGATCTCACATGATTTATTGCATTAGCCATTTGCCTTTTTCACATAGGTTGATATAAATGTCCAAATGACTTGAAATTTGGAAAGTAGACTATTGAGAGCTTATGTAGGCCACTGTAATTTTGGTAGAATTTATTGTGCACTTTTGATATGTGTTTATAATTCCACCTAATTATCTAGAAAAATTAAGAAATGTATTAAAATAATTTTTTTAGCAATGGACACTATGTTTTCTGGTGTTCATTAGTTATGTGTGACATGTTGGTAATGTTAGTTTTGTCCAATTATATGTTTGCAACATAAGTTAATAATTATTTCTGGCAAATGAGATTTCTGGACAGATCTGGGAACTTAGCAAAGTTCTTCATGATAATGTGCTTTGTTGTAAAACTTGTTTATACAAAAGTTGTATATAATTTATGTATCTAGCTTCTGTTAAAATTTGGTGGCATTTGGCCATGTGGTTTAGGAGTTATAGCTGTTGAAAGTTGGGTTACAGAATTGCTTGCTCTCTGTCTTGTTAGACCAGTTTCTGTGTTTGTGTAAAATCGACATATTAAACTTTGGAATCATGCTGTGATGATTATAAATTAAATGTAGATAATTTCATAATATTTCCATAATGTCTTCTTGCAAGTCATTTTGAGTTATAGATCTCCAGTTATGATTAAATTACTTAGATGCTGTTCTGATGTCCAGATGGTGGCAAATTCTAGTTCTAGTGCTTTGATTAACTTTGCCATGCTAGTGTGTTGAAGTGTGACTCATATCTTTGATGATACTTGGGTTAGTACCCTGTAATCTTATGAGACTTGTGTCTTGATTGATGTGATTGCCCTCTTCTATGTTATGCCTTAAGGGAGGATCAAGTTAATTAGCTCTAGGTGCTTATGAGAACTTTGGTATGCTTGCATGATTGCTTTGTTTATTGCACTTCTATACTTTTATACATATGCATTGTTGCACCTCATTTAGGTATGCTAGCTGAAGCACGTGAAGGACCTGATGTGGAGCCAAACCCGAAGATAGAGTTGGTGGATCTATCCCGAAGATAGAAGGATCAGACAAGTGCTAGGTTGGAGGATGCTCGCCAAGCGGGTTTCACCTGACATACTCTAACTTGAGTCGGATCCGAGGCAAGCCCTGGAGCATTATAAGCCTCCTACCTTCAAAGTAATTAATTATATATATGTTATAAGTATTGTTGCATTAAGTGGTAGGAGTTGTCTGGAAACCCTTGCTACATTATATTATTCCTTGTCCAGATATATGAATCCTTGAATCCTACATAGACTAGGATCGAGTAGATGCTTAGCCCTACTTTAAGCGGTAGAAGTCAGGTGATTTCCTATCACCTGCGAGATGTAGGGATATTCATATATGACACGGTTGGCTATATTTTCTATCATGGAAAAGAACCATGTGTTAATAAAATGAAATGAGACCGGGCGGGATGACGATAGTGAAGCAACAAGGAATGGAGTTCTTGGGTGTGGATCTATCCCCGTCTGAGTCGTTTAACGACCGATTCGCTGTACGTCCTTGAGTCATGTTGAACACAGTCTAACACTTAGTTGGCCGGATAAGTCGTTCCGACCACGAATCCGAGTAATACAGTTCAGGCCGGGAATCGAAGGGTAGGTCGCATCTTGGAGGTAGTAAGGATTTGCTTGGGAACATTTGCATAAGACCAAGGGGAGGGGATTAAAGTCCCTATCATCCTGGCAAAGTGTTGCCCTTGGGGATGTGACATCTGTCGAACCCGCGCTTTCCTAAACGGTACCAAAGGTGACCTGAGCAGCCCTCGCCAGGCGTGTCTCGGTGAGTGTTAGAAATATCCCTCCAGCTGGATAGGAACTCGATTCGAATCGCCGTCGCTCCCGGTTAGTGAGCACTTGACTTGAGCAGCGGCAACGTAGATTCCATTAAATTGAACGTATGGTTAATTGGATAATGATGTAAATGTTGCCTCAATTTATACCTACTATGGTTAATATTGTTTGCTCCTAATCAAGTGAGTGCTCTAGTACATGTGCTATTATAGATGACAGGTTAATGATGATTAACTTCATGCTTAAGCATTAATGATTACTTATCTGTATTAAGCTTTTACACAAAATGTTGTCAAGCTAGCCCACTTTATATCAGCCTTGCATGATCCTTGGTGTCACTTTATTTCTGGTTTTTGACAGGTAAGTCTAGCTGAGTACCTTCTCGTACTTAGGGTTTTATCCCCACTTGTTGTAGGTTGTGACGTATCATGGCAACTGCAAGAGTTGGTTGGCTCTAGCCTTAGTGGCAGAGTGTGATCATGGGCTTGATCCTTCTTATTTATCTTTTCTCTAATGCTTTTGTTGGAAGTCGACCTTGGTACTGGCATGTATTTGAAATAAGATTAATGTTAGTTTCAAATTACTTTGCTTCCGCTACTTTTCAATTTAAGTTGTAATAACTATGTTGAACTCCAATGTATATTGAACTACTTGTGAAATGGATGTAACCTGTGACTTGTTATGTTGAATCACTACGATCTTGGCTTGTATATTGGTTGGTTTGAAATCTCTCGTGAGTTCATTGGACTACCGGAGTTATATGAGCTCAAGTGCGAGAATTTGATCACTTCGGTGATTGTTTTTGTACTTGTGCTCTTATAATTTGGACGGTTCCATGACACCCTACCCCTCAGCCAATCAGGGCCAAGCTCGTGGATCATGCCCCTAACCGCCTTTGAGGATCAATCTACATCGTGCATGAAGGTCGGTTTGATCCGAGGGCTCTAGTGCATTTGAGGAGGCTATATAAGCAAGGCCATACCCCTAGGTTGAAACCCTAATTCATAATAATTATTATTATTATCAAGAGGAAGCCATCATCAGAGCTAGGGTTTAGAGATCTCTCTCCACCAAAGAATTAGAATAGCTACTCCAATACTTCAAATTATACATAGGTTTAGACTAGATAGATTCAAGAGTTGGGCGCCTGTGCCCAGGATTCGGATCATCGTCTACAAGTTTCGTACTATCTTGTATCTTTCTCTACGACTTTATTCTAAATATCATTATGTTTCCATTTATTATGTTCCTAGTTTGCTTTAGTTCTATATTTGATATAGTTATGATTGATGATGAGTTTATGTATAAGTTTGCAAAGCGCTTAGCTCTTTTCTCGAGGGAGTTAAGTGGTAGATTACATGTAGGCGTGGTGCCTAGATGCTGTTTACCTGCAAATGCACCCTATTGGCTGGGTCATGTGGTAATTCACGGAAGTGACAGTTTCGTTGAGTCTTATATAATCCACCCCCGTTAGTAGGACATGCAGAATTGGTATTATGTGGGAAGTCATGCTATGTTCTGGCTTTCTTCAGTGATGTTCCTTATACATAGATGAAGAGTCTTTTGTGCTATATATGATAGTGTATGTGCTAGAGTAGATGAAAGACTTAGTTGATTAGAACCTACCTAGAATTCAATCTTTTGCCTAGTCAGATGTCTACCTACCTTTATGATGAGTAGTCTATCTCTAATCTCTGCGTGTGTTATCATCGGAGCTTATCAATTCATTATATTTATTTATCATGGCTTACCCCTTGTCAAAGCAAGTGACTGTGTGATTGATTCTCATAAGTAGTCGTGTTTTGCAAGTTCATCTCTAGTTTAAGTCCTTAGTTCTTTCCTTTGAGCTAAATATAAATTAACGATACCTAGAATATTTCCTAGTGAAGTGCTACAATGGTATTTAATCTGTGCGCTTGCAGATCCCTTATTTATTTTCTAGAAGAGCATTTATAATACCAACATTTTTGGTGCCATGCTAGGGATGACAACCTAGTACTTAAAGTGGTGTTAGAAGTGTCAACAATGATCAACATAGACAGATATAGGGACAAGTTCATTCCCAAAGGTAAACCCAGTAGATCGGATTCAACACACAGAAAACGAGCGCTTTTGAATTTTTTTGCATACATTCCAGGAAGAAGGATCATCATGCACTCCAGGTCACTCTGGCTCAGTCCTACCATGTCTTCTTGTAGCCCCGCTATGCCAACTAGGGAACTTGACAGTCTTGAGGAATCCTTGCTAGGGGCTTTCTCTGTTTCCTTCTCCTCTCGTGGGGCTTTCTTTTTCTGTGTTTTTGGTGTTGTCACAAATGCTAGGAGGGCACACACTATTGGAGTATTAGTCGAGGAGTCAATATGTAAAAACTAGCACTGAGACTAACGTTGTCTCATCGGCGTAAATGGAGGAGACGTGCTCTATTTTCATCAGTGTACTCCTGCATCTCCTATCGAACACGTCTTCTGTAGTATGACTGGTTGTGGTTCCCAAGGGATTACGATGGCACCCGAGGAGTGAAAAACTATCACCACCGCACTAGGCTTTCAAGTCTCAACCATGTCATGGTGGTCAAAATCTCTTACATTTTCTCGATTCACTCCTGTCCAGCTTTCATCATGCATTCACTTTGCTCTCGGCAACCGTGCAAGGTATCTTTGAGAGGAGCAAGTCTTAAAAACCAGAAAGTCCTACCACTGTATATTTGAACGTGTCAGATAGTATACGTGTTGTACCCATTTGCAAACATTTTTGTTCACAAAGGAACATTTACCATTATCTCGATGCACACGTGATAGTCCGAGCATTGCAAATCTAACCGGGCCGGACGCATCTCACTCTTGCCAACCGTGCAATGGTTGCAATGGTGAACCAAACACATATCAATAGTGGTAGTAGTCATGAGTGGCTCTGATCATGCTCAAAATGAGTGGCTCTGATCCGTTGTGAACCCAACTCATCTTATTTGCATGTGTCTGATAAAAGTTGTTGAACTTGCAACAGCCCTGCAGCGAGGAGTTCATCTGAACAAGTCTCCTCGATCTAATGCACAACAGAGGAGGCATGGATGTTGCAATTTTTACTACACACGCTAGAAAGTCCCCCGCTATCCATTTGATCTTTCATCAGATAGTAAGTGTACCCATCTCTAGCTAGCCGCTACATGTCTCTGCAAAACCAACCAAGGGAAATTGCTTATGAAAGCAACTCCTCTTCACTCTTTAGTCTACCCCTCGACTGTTGTGACTGCTTGGATAGGAGTGAAAAGACCTATCACAACCATACCAGGCTTTCAAGTCTCAACTGTGTCATGGTGGTCAAAATCTCTTAATTTTTCACTCCTGTCCAGCTTTCATCCTGCTTTCACTTCACTCTTAGCAACCGCGCAAGGTTTCTTTGAGAGGAGCAAGCCTGGCCTAATGTAGAACAGATAAGCCATAGGTGTTGAAAATTCTATTGCACATGCAAGAAAGTCCTACCACCGTATATTTAAATGCGTCAAATAGTATACGTGTCAGATTTGTGCAAATGTACTCTCAGCCCCATGTCATACAATATGAAAAATGTCACTTTCTTTTAGGAACTAAATTAAAAGCCAAGCAGAACATGATACACATGACCATGCCCCTACAACTAGTAAGTGAGTGTAGTCGATCACAAACTATGAAATTTTACTGCGCACGTCAGAAAGTCCGCCAGCCACATAATTGATATCGTCATGCCAAGACTCATGCTATCTCATCGGCATAAATGGAGGAGACGTGCTCTATTTTTGTAGCCGCTAGTGTAATACGATTGCGATTCTCGAGGGAGCACGATGGCATCCACCTCTGGGAAAAATAAATCTTCACAGAGTATTGCCTTAGAAGCCCTAGCGTCCCTATGTACTATACATAAATCTTTATGGAGTATCTTGCCTTAGAGGCCTTGGCATCCCTGTGTATGCATAAAGCTTGGCCTTGCTCCAATTCTAATTGTTTCTCATCCCACCTTCCATTGCCCAAAAGCCCTTGCCTTGCCTCCCATCTCTGCCACCCTGTTGGTTGCCATGAAGGCCATCGGTGGCCCGGCTCTAGTCCCCACTTCCTTCTGTGGTTCAGCGGAGGTGGGGCCGATGGTGCACCCCGAGTTGGTGGCAGCGGTGGTAGTGATGACGTCCAGTCCTAGGAGATCGGTGTTCCCATCACGCTCTCGCACGCTGTCTCCTAGGCTGCTACTCTCCCCGTCACCCTCGGCAACAATGCTGGCACCACCAGCACTGGTGGTTCACTCATCACCACCAACCCTGGTGCGGTCCCGCTTGCCGTCGCCGGGTCCACTCGTCGTCGCCGGATCCACTCCCAGTGGGGGAAGGTCACCTGCACCGTCACGGTCCCCCTCACCATCCGACGAGGCTAATGACAAGGCCAAGGTCGAGGCCAATGACGATGCTGTGGCTGGGCCAAGGCCGATGGCTCTCTGAGCAACGTCACGATGGACTCAGATGATGATCGTTTACATGGCTACCAAACGCCATTTACCCCGGGCCCGAATCTATTCATGCGCGTCAGCCTGTATGGTAGCCTGGTGTGCCCCGTCTGCCCCAACCGTATGGCCCATGGTTGGTTGGAGGTCGACGCTAGGGCGTATATGCTGGCAAAGGCACACGTCCCCTAGACGACACCTACACCAATGACAAAAACATTGCCCGCCATTACGCCCTGGCGAGGAACAAGGGCTGGATGGCCTGAAGGGATCTTCTAGCCACGACGGTTCACCGTGGCGGAGAGGTTTGCTGGCTTCAACCAAGGTAGGTTTACCTTGGAGGTGTTGGATTTTGTTTGTGCCTATTGGTGCCCTTGTTGCATGACTTGAGTAGAGGTGTAGGATGGCACTCCTCATTTGTAGTATCAAGTCATGTCAACATATGTAGTTAGGCCTAGTATGCTGCCGGATGCCATTAGAATTAGTATGAGGTCATGTTAATCATTTGTAGTTAGAACTAGTATGTCTAGGTAGTAGTTGGATGACTTTGAGTAGTGGGATGGCAATGCTCTCCTTTTATTATTATGGCAGATGAAGGCATGGTTATGTAGGTTGAACTCGTATCGTTGCTGTAATCCACATATATATGAAGTCTGGTTTGCTGTTATCTTATTATGCATGTAATGCGTGCATTTGTGCAAACATTTTGGTTCACAAAGTATCGTTATTGCTCACGTGATGGTCCGAGCATTGTAAATCTAAACGGGCTGGACATATCTCAATTGAACCATGCAAGGGTTGCTTTGTGCCTCAGTTTGGTGAACCAAACACGTATTAGTTGTGGTAGTAGTAGTCATGAGTGGCTTTGATCTGTGGTGAACCCAACTCGTCTCTTTGCTCTCAACAACCATGCAAGGTATCTTTGAGAGGAGCAAGCCTGGCCTAAATACATAATAGAGTAGCCATAGGTGTTGAAATTCTACTACGCACATAAGAAAGTCCTTCCACCATGTATTTGAACGCGTTAGATAGAAAACATGTCATCCATATTTTTGGGTGTCATAGAGATCTGCGTGCTTTTGTTTGTAGTATCAGTAGTATGAGTGGCTTTGATCAGTGGTGAACCCAACTCGTCTTGCTTGCATGTAGCTAATAAAATTTATTTAACTTGCAACAACCATGCCATGTGGAGTTCATATGAACAACTATCGTCGCCTAGACATAAAGTCCACCAGCCATACATTTGATATCATCATGACGTCTCACGGACTAAATGGACGAGATGTGCTTTGTTTTTGCAAAGGACAGATGGGAACGCCATTACTCCTGCATGTCTAGTCGCACACGCCTTCCCAGAAGCCCTACCGTCCTTATGTATACATAAAACCTGGTCTCGCTCCAATTGTTTCATTCCACCTTGCATTGTGCAAAAGGCCTCGCCTCACCTTTCAAAGTCCCCACCTCTGCCTCCCCGTCGGTTTCCATGAAGGTTGTCCCCATGAATCGCTATAGGTCCGCATCGAGGAAGGGTGGACCGGCTCCAGTCCTCACTTCCTCTAGTGGTTTAGTGGAGCCAGGGCCGATGGCGCACCCCGGGTTGTTGTTAGCGGAGGCGGCACCGATGTCTAGTTGCGGGAGATCGACATTCTCGTCATGCTACCACAGGCTGTATCCTAGGCTGCCATTACTCTCCTCATCGCCCTTGACGATGACTCTGACACCACCAGCACCGGTGGTTCGCTCGCCACCGCCGGCCTTGGTGCATTCCTACTCGCCATTGCCGGGTCTGCTCGTCGCCGTTGGATCTGCTCCTGGTGGGAGCGGGTCTCCTCCACCGTCATGGTCCCCCTCGCCGTCTACCGAGGCCGAGTCTGACAGCTCTCAGGGAAACATCACGATGGACTCTGACAATGATCGTCTACATGGCTACCCAATGCCTATCCCCATGGGCTCGAATCTATTCATTCGCGCCAGCCCATTTGGTGACCTAGTGTGCCCCGTCTGCCCCAACCGTATGCCCCATGGTTGGAACAAGGCTGACTCTAGGACACATGTACTGGCAAAGGGACGCGCCTCTGAGACCGCTACTACACCAAGGACAAGAACATTGCCTGCCATCATGCCCTGGAAAAGGAACTAGTGCTAGATGGACTAAAGGAATCGTCTAGCCATGCCAGTTCGCCATGGCGAAGAGGTCTAGTATGCTGCCTCATGTGAAGTCATGTTAAACATCTGTAGTTAGAACTAGTATGTTTAGGTAACAGTTGGATGCCATTGAGTAGTGGGATGGCACTGTTCTCCTCTTATGGTAGATCGCAGCTATATATATATATATATATATATAAAGTCTGGTTTTTCGTTATGTTCTCTTTCTATCTAGCAGTACTGATATCCTCATATTATGCATGTAATGTGCACATTTGTACAAACATTTTGGTTCACAATGTAACGTTTACCATTATCTTTGTGCGCACTTGATGGTTCGAGCATCATCCATCTGACTGGGCTGGACACTTCTCACTCTTGCCAACTGCGCAAGGGTATCTTTGTGCCTTGGTTTGGTGAACCAAAAACGTATCAATAGTGGTAGTAGTCATGAGTGGCTTTAATCTGTGGTGAACCCAACTCATGTCTTTGATAAAATTTATCGAATTTGCAAGAACCATGCAGCGAGGAGTTCATCTGAATAAGTGTCGCTTTGATCTAATGCACAATGGATGAGGCATAGCTGTTGTATTTTTACTGCACACGCCAGAAAGTCCACCTTTGTCCATTTGATCTCTCATCGGATAATAAAAATTGTAGCCATCTCTAGCTAGCTGCTGCATGCCTCTACAAAACCAATTAAGAGAAATTGCTTATGAAAGCAACTCCTCTTCATTCTTTAGCCTGCCCCTTGACTGTTGTGACTATGTTTTTGGAGTGAAATAACTGCAGAGGCTTTCCTCCTGCATTCAATTCACTATTGACAACCGCGCAAGGGTTGCTTTGTGCCTTGGTTTGGTAAACCAAACATGTATTAGTATATGTACTTGGCATGTTGGTAGAACTGATTAATGATCTCACCGTAGTGGTTGAAGCATGCTGTGTGAAAGGAATGCTTTATGTCAATGGCTTTTGCAGTGTATACGAACCTATAACAAGTACTAGTTGCACTTGAATGGAATAGTCATGTACACAACAGATAGTTCACATAGTGGAGTACAGACCCTAGCAGACAAAGCCTTTGTGTCCGCTGAAGCAAAAGTTTATAACAACTGAGCATACCAAACATGTTCAGAATACAAAGCTAGAAATCCAAAGCAAAGTGTAGTTTTAGAATACATGTGGTCCCAAAGATTATACATAAAATATCCTATAAGTCATCGTCATCTCCAGACATGTGATCTCTACCACCGCAGTTACTTTTGTCACTGCAAAACTGGATTCTAGTATCATCTTCATCCTCATCTTCATCCTCGTTGCCTTCAATTATGCCAACTACTTCCACTTATCTCTTAGAAGGTCTTCTAAATTGGCTTCAATGACAGTGTCTTCTCCATCATGACTAGCTTCGTGCATAACTTGATCACCATCACCCTGCAGGACTTCATGCTCGTTGTCAAAACAGTGATCATCTTGGTGCACTAGATGCTCTATTTCATTCACGTGATACATATCCCTATGTTCGAACTTCTGCATGACCCACTAATCTTTGCCCAAGGAGGTGTCCTGTAGATAAAAAAATCTTCCTTGCTTGTGTCACGAGAATGAAAGGGTCACCCTTATACCAGAATGATTTAATGTTGACGAATCTAAAATGTTCGTCATCGTCAATGCCTGTAGACTTTGTATTGCCAGCTAGATTATACCAGTCATAGCGCAGAAGAACCACCGTCCTATGGCTTTGTACGCTAGAGTTATACATCAACTGAATAACTTCTCTAAGGACACCATAAAATTCCACTGATTGGCCTTCATGTGTGCTGGCGGTCATGAAACCACTATTCTGTGTACGCAGGAATTTCTCGCGGTCAATAGTGCTATACCTGACTCCATTAATACTGCAAGCTGCATAGACCCGAACTTGGGTATTAGGACCACATTTCGTATGTAATATACAAAACAGCAAATCAACAGATAAAAAATCATACTTACTCCACATATGGTCCAACCTTGTCGCAGTTATTAAGCACATATCAAGCTAGCTTATTGATTTTGGCTTTATCATTGATGTCCTTTACCATAATCTTGCCAATGGGCTTGACACCATTCATGAAAACAGAGGTCTCACCATCTGCTAGCCCATCATGTGACATATTGTCATCTAGGTTATATCTTGTTTGAACATCATCCATGAACCTCTCCCAAAATGTCGACGTCTCACTTTCTAAGTAGTCCTCTACAATTGATCCTTCATGCCTGGACCTATTCCTTAAGAAATTCTTCAACATGCCCAATCATCGTTCTATTGGGTACATTAATTCGTACTGTACGGGCTTTCTATGAAGTGCCTTGTCAGGTAGATGGATAGCCAAGTGCACCATAGCATCGAAAAAGGCCGGTGGAAAAATCTTCTCAAGCTTGCATAAGATGAGTGGGATGTCCCGTTTTAGCTTTTTCATGACTTCTTTCCTTAGAGTTCTACTACACAGTTGCCTAAAGAAGTTCCCAAGTTCTGAAACAACTTCTTATACATCTTTGGGAACAAAACCTCTTAAGCCTGTAGGTATGATCCTCTGGAGAAGGACATGGAAAGTATGCATTTTTAGCTTGCCAACTACCATGGTACCTTCTGCACTTATGGATTTTGCTAGGTTGGCTGCATAACCATCTGGAAACTTGGCACCTTTAAGGAACTTGCAAAATTTTCCTCTGTATTTTTCCTTCATGACATAGCGAGCTTCTAGGAATTTAAGTGAGTTGTCTTGCTGCACGCCATGATATTGAGGCGTTATGTTCATATCATGCAAATCTAGCCAAGCGTTCATTGTGTCCTTTGTCTTGCCCTCCACTTTTAGCAATGTACAAAGAATATTTTCACATATGTTCTTCTCAATGTGCATGACATCAAGATTGTGTGGCAGCAACAAGTCCTTCCAATATGGCAACCCCACCAAGCAGATTTTCGATTATAAATCACTGGCTCTCCACGCTTTCGTTTCTTTTTTCCACTGTGCTTACCTAGGCAGACATCTTTCACCTTCTCGAGTTCCTCAAGGACCTCCTGTAAGGTGAACTTTTTTGACGCATCTCGGTCCTTAGTTTCTCCATCAAAATCCAAGCTCTTCCTCCAAGGGTGATTCCTAGGAAGGTAACGGCGGTGTCCAAGGTAGCCTAGCTTATTTCTTAGCCTCCTTGCAATGGATTTTTGTCGCAATAAATACATGCATAATAACCTTTTGTAGTTTGGCCTGACAAGGTGCTTAATGCTAGAAAATTGTGTATGCACCAAAGCACGGCAGCGCGCAGAGTGAAGCCTTCCTTATTATTAGGATGTAGTACATGAAAATTGTTGACACCCTTCCATAGTTCTTGTAGTTCGTGTCACGGAACCGTCCAAATTATAAGAGCACAAGTACAAAAACAATCACCAAAGTGATCAAATTCTCACACTTGAGCCCATATAACTCCGGTAGTCCAATGAAATCACGAGGGGTTTCAAACCAACCAACATACAAGCCAAGATCGTAGTGATTCAACATAACAAGCCACATGCTACATCCATTTCACAAGCAATTCAATATACATCGGAGTTCAACATAGTTATTACAACTTAAGTTGAAAAATAGCGGAAGCAGAGTAATTTGAAACTAACATTACTCTTATTTCAAATACATGCCAGTACCAAGGTCAACTTCCAAAAAAAAGCATTAAAGACCAGATATCTCAGAAGGATCATGCCCATGATCGCACTCCGCCACTACGGCAGGAGCCATCCAATTCTTGCAGTAGCCATGATACATCATGACCTGCAACAAGTGGGAATAAAACCTTGAGTATAAGGATGTACTCAGCTAGACTTACCCATCATAAACCAGAAATAAATTACACCAAGGAGTATACAAGGCTGATGTAAGTGGACTAGCTTGACAACATTTTGCATAAAAGCTTAGTATAGATAAGTAACCATTTATTGCTTAATCATCAAGTTAATAAGCATTAACCTGTCATCTATATTAGCACCTGTACTAGAGCACTCACTTTATTAGGAGGAAACAATATTAACCATAGCAGGTATAATAAGGTCATCATCATATTATCATTCCTGAACCATCAAGTTATTTAGTGTATCTACTTCGGAGATAAGCCCGTCAAGTTCTCACTAACCGGGAGAGACGGCGACTCGAATCGAATTACAACTCAGCTGAGGGGGTATTCCTAACACTCACCCAGCAAACCCCGCTAAAGGCAGCCGTAGATCACCTTTGGTACAACTCAGGAACCAACTTCGTGGGTTCGATCAGCGCCAGCACTCTCAGGGATTACCCTTCTGCCAGGACGTTTAGGACTTTTAAATCACCTGCCCTTGGACTCACGCCTACGGCTCCCTCCCGAGGCGCACTTTATACTTATCGACTCCCAGCCTAAGTTAAGCTACTCGGCTTCGTGGTCGGTCACCAGGTCCGGCCAACTAAGTGTTAGGCATGCGTTCAACATGAACAGGAAAGGCTCCAAGAATCGGTCCTTAATCAACACAGACGAGGATAGATCCACACCCAAGACCTCCATGCCTTGTTGTTTCACTATTGTCATCCCACCCAGTCTCCTTTCAAGTTATACAAGGTTCTTTTTCATGATAGCAAATATAGCCAACCATGCCATATGTATATTCTTATAGCTCGCAGGTGACAGGGAATCACCCGACTTCTAGCGCTTAAAGCAGGACTAAGCATCTACTCGAGCCTGAGCTACATAGGGTTCATGGTATATTCTTTGGACAAGGATTAGATATCAATGTAGCAAGTGTTTTCATCTAATACCTATAACTTAATGCAACAATATATATAACATAGTACTCAAATGCATTTCAGAAATTAGGAGGCATATAATGCTCCGGGGCTTGCATGGGATCCGACACTAGTCAGTGTTTGTTAGATGACCCACACTTGGCGAGCATTTCCCATCCTAGCACTTGTCTAGTCCTTCCATCTTCGGTTCAGCTCCACATCATGTCCTTCACGGGGTGCATCTAGCGTACCTAGATGAGATGCAAGATGCAAGTGTATGAATACATGGAAGTGCAATGGACAATGCATCACATACAGTAAGCAAGACAAGCACCATATTACACTACACATACATAGACACTTCAAGTTGCTTTAAATAAACATCACACAACCTAATATAATAGATAGCAAGCATATTAGACATGGAACAAAAGTTTCACAAGATCTCAGGTGTATTAACTTAACTACCTTCAAAGGCATAAGTCACACTTAACAACATGCAAGCAACATAACCAAGCATTCATGCATTTTCAGCAATTCTAGACATACATGCAGTATCTGAGTAAATCAATCATATCTGGAGTTTTTCAAATCCAAAAGACATGCAACAAGACATTATGGAAAGCTTATGAAATTCTATACATTTCATCTTTAGACATCAAAGCATGATTCACAAGTTAAATAGGTCGAAATTATATAATTACAGAAACTGGTCCTGACAAGACAGACATCAACCAATCCTGTACTCTAACTTTAAACAGCTGTAACTCAAAAACTACTTAGCCAAATGCCACCAAATTTTAACAGCAGCTATATACATGAATTATCTACAACTTTTGTATTCACAAGTTTCCTATAAAACCATATTTACATGGTGTAACTTACAAAGTTCCGAGAACTGTCCAGAAACCACATTTGCAAGAAAATAAATATTAACTTATGTTTCAAACTCACATCTGGACAAAACCAACTTGACCAACATGTCACACATGGCTAAAGAACACCAGAAAACATGGTGCTCACTTCTAAATAATTTTCTTAATGCATTTCTTAATTTATTCGGATAATAAGGTGGTTTAATGAACATATACCAAAAGTGTACATTAAATTCTACCAAAATTACAATGGCTTAAATATGCTCCCAATAGTCTACGGTATAAATTTCATGCCAGTTGAATAAGCATAGCAACCTCTATTAAAAAGGCAAATTGCTATTGTAAGAAATCATATGAGAGCAAGATACACTAATAACTCACTCATACAGCAACCAATGACCATGAAGTTTTTTACCACACATCAATCATCACATGAGTAGCATGCCACAAAAATTTCACTTCATTTGGAGCCCTACAACTGTAGTTATGAAAAAGACAAATACAACTAGCATTGAAAACTTAGCTGCATAAATCTATTTTTACAGCTAAAACTTTAAACTAAAACATGACATATTATAGATCCGCTGCATAGAAAAATTCACAAGGATTCCAAAAAGTCCTCATTTGCTATTTTATGAATTTTCTACAATTTACTATGCAATTTCAAAGATTCACCCGATTTAAAACAAAAAGGTCCAGAAGGCATTATTCATATGAGTCACAGAGTTCGCAGTTAGGCCCCTGCGTTTCTTCAAATTGTTGCATGAAGCCCCTAACGAGAATTTCAGTAGGGGGGTCATCGGGGTTTTGCCGTTTCCAGCCGGGGGCGGCTTGCCGGTGGTGGGGGAAGTGGCGGCGGAGCATCTCCATCACGAGGCACACCTCATGGTGCCCTCGGCTTGGCCCGAGATAGCTCGAGGAGACCCAACCACGTGCGCCGGTGGCCGGGCTCACGACACCTCCGGCAACGGGGCGCTCCGGCGACCTCGATGGCCACCAAAGGGCATAGGAGAGTCGGTGTGAGGAGAGGAAGACGGTGGTTTTGGCAGCTAGGGCAGAGGAGGCTCGAAGACAAGGGGCAGCGGCAGCGCTGTTGTGAGCTCGAGCTCACCTCTGCCATGGCGAGTGGACAGAGAGCGGGCAGGCAAAGAGCGATGAGGGTGAGGGAGTGAGGGGAGGAGACCGAGGAAGAGGGCTCGACATCCTTTTTTCCAAGCACGGACACGAGGTGGCAAGCATGCACTCGCACGGGAGGGCCATGCGGCATCGGGCCCCTGCCCGTGGTCGGCCATGACATCTCCCCTGCCCGATTCAAAAAAAACTAAAGCCAAGCTGCCAAGGATTGCAATACCACCTCAAAAATGTGACTGAAACTCAATATTTCCCCCTTCGTAACTCTAAATCCGTTCCAATTTGGCACAAGCGGTAGTAACAAAGTTGTAGAGCTACTTGAGGTCTCCAACTTTGATTATAGCGCCAAAGTTTGATTTGGCCTGGTTCAAGAGATACAAGGCTCCAAAGTGGGGTACACAAAACTTGAAAACTGAATTCAGTTTCAAGCCAACTGAAACTACAATTTTCGTCCATCTCCATCTCCCAAACTGAGCAAGAAAAAGCTAAACCAATTCCACCGTGTTGTAGAGCTATATGAGATATGAGGACTACAACTTTGCTTAAAGGATCTAGGTTCGGTTCAACTTAGTTAGAGAGATATATTGTCCCAAAGGAGGGTACATCAAAACTGAAATTAGCTCCAACACTTAGCCAAATTTGTGAAGTCCAAAAACAGCAGCAAATTGCAACTTTGAGCCTCTGTTTGACTCATTTCCAAGCTGAACTAGGGTATGCTCCAAAAATAAAGTTTGTTGTGCTCAAGCTAAACTACAACTTTTATTTAAGGTCCAATTCCATCACTGGTATAAAACCTACAGCTCTACTCAAGTCAAAGTTGCATCATGATAAAGCTTTAAATTATCCTTTTTGATGCACTGGAGTATTTTCTTGATATTTGCTCAACATGAACCTTTCATGACTTTTGTTGTAGAGTTCATCTAGAGTCATTTAGGCAAGGTGGAAAGGTTTGGTTGATGATCTATAATTCCATTCACTTAATGGTGTAATCCAAACACTTGGTGAAGCCATTGAAACAAAGACATGACTTATCATTTCATGTGACTTTTTGATTCCAAACTTCATGAAACTTTTCTGGTGATTCATATAGCTAGAGATGAATGTGAGACACATGAAAGAAGTGACATCAACACTCACTTGCATTACCAAGCATGAGCATCAAACATACACAAATCGAAACACAAAGTAACAAGGGTATGTTGCTTATGTTTCAAGGAAATGTTTCAGATGTTTTAAAGCACATTCCATATATACATGTTTCACATGTTGCACTAGTATGTTCCATATGTTTCACTAGTATGTTACATATGTTCCATGCCCATATATGAACGAATGATGCTTAGGCTCATGCAATGCAAGTGTCAAGATGCAAGCCTAACACTTGGGGTGTTACAGCCCTCCCCCCTTAAAAGAATCTCATCCCGAGATTCGAGGTGAAAGACTTTCAAGGGCAGAGAAGCATATTATCCACTTTCCAACATTCACGATAGCATTAGGCTACTAAGCTTCAAGCATCAGAGAGGCTAATTTGGTCAAGACACTTTCTGATACTTGCTCTTTATAGTAAACTTTGTCTAAAGGATTTCCTTCATTGACTTCCATGAAGCATTGTTACTTTGGGAGAAATTCAGGACATCACAATACTTCATTCTCAATGTACGGAGGTCATTTGGTCCATGAGCTAACCACGCACAAGTATCTCTTTCTCTAGTGAATATGGTAGAGGCAATATGAACTTTACACTAGACCAAAAATCCCTAAAAGTATACTCATTGAATGACTCCATGTTCACAAAGTTTGAAAAACAGTCCCCTACCAAAGTGGCTTGAGCACAACCTTCCAAAGGGGTGAGAACATAGACGACAAACATCCTCTGAGGCTATAGGAAAACTGACTAACCAACAGACAAGGTTTATGCTGGTCATAAATGTTCAGTCATTCAGATATCAACTAATGGAAAGCTACTTACTATTCCATGTGTGCAGTTCTCTTTCTCTGATGACAACACTATATTATCTGAGTCCGTTGAGGGAATAGGGAATATAATAGCTAACTCTATTGACTCCGTATTTCTGCTAAATGTTACCTAAGAAGATTCTCTTATCCAAAGGCAGCAATTATCTGGGTTGAATCAGATGCAACCTCTTGGGTAAAAACACTTATAAGGTACCAAAGATCAATGAGTATTAGCACTTATTGTTAAAGAAGGATATAGCGAGGTCTGGTAGACAACAAAAGTTGCAAGTCTTTACCAACTTCGGTAAATAGTTCACTACCGAGCAAGTTGAGTACAATTTCCATTGTGATGCAGTTGCATAGTAAGTTGAGTTGACTTGTAGCATAGCAAAACTAGCTTTGTCAGGTAAACTTTTCACCTTGAGGCTTCCTCTTTAGGATCAAACAGTAGCTCTAAGATGGGAAATCTGTTGTTTGACACTTTTCAAATTGCTTTTGATTTGCGATGGTATCAAGGCTGCTCGTACATTGTTGATATGAGAAAGCAAAAGCAAACGAAAGAGTGTCAACTAGTATCTTTAAGACCTCAAAAGGGCCATCCACAAGCAGATCTCGACCATGTTTCACACTGGGACATCCACCACTATCATAACCTTCTCATGCGAGTAATGAGCACAGTCACCAAAAAATGGAAAATTTTGTACCCTTCGGTTTTCTACTCATATCTCACAAACTACTGCTCCATTTTGCATGAATTTTGGTAGGCATATAGATCCATAAGTCCTCTAACTACTGACCTAATTTTAGCTCAAACGGACACCATTTGGCTATCCATACAATTCATTTGCCAAAACTGCTCTGTTCTGAATTTGCAGCAAACCAATCTGATCAAACATCTCTCAAATCTGATGTTTTACTCACTTCTCAAACCAAATTAAGACCTTGATGTGTCCTAATTAAGGAATGAGATTACCAAGTTTGGGGTCAATCCAACCATGTTTGTGTCACTAATCGATGGCTTGAAGATAACCAGTTTAGTGCTACAAAATCTGGACGGATTTCTTGTTCTTTGTTTTCCTTGCTTCACACGTTGAGGTGTGTGTTTTGCACTCTCTAACGCTTTGTACCGCAACAATAGCTTTTTGTCTCTGTGGATGGAGGCTAAGGCTTACCTCATATGTTTCTTGGGAATTAACCTCAACCATTCCTTTACCTACAAATCCGATGATGCACATGCTTTGAACTTACGGGCTGCTTTTGTAGGGCACAAAGCATACTCCACATGGAGGACATGACTACAAAGATAATGAACCGTTTCTGAATATTCCTCAGCACTTCATTCAATAGTGTTATGAACAAAACCGTTTGTAGCACCTAGGGGCTGCAATGAAATCTTCTGTAGGTATGCTAACCACGAAAGCGTAAGTTGACATCTGAAGATCTTTGCTTACCTCGAGCAGCAAAGAACTTCTGCAACCTTGGTATTAGTGGAAAATGCCTCAAAATCTTATGAGGAACCCGCCTGCTACCATATGCATCCTCCCATCTAGACTCTTTGCATTTTGGGCACACTTCCAATTTCTCACGATCACCCCAAAATAACACACAATTGTTCTTGCACACATGGATACTTTCATAACGAAGTCCCAATTCTTGAATATATATTTACATGCCTTGTCACAAGATTTTGGTATGTTGCTCTTAGGGAATGCATCTGACAGCAATGCCAATAGTGCATCAAAATAGTTGTTGCTAACTCGATAGTGGGACTTGATATAGAGCAACCTGACAAAGGAAGGAGAATCTTAAGAAGGTAGATCCAGAAGAAACTGATTGCTTCAAATCATCCAACACTCTTTTAAACTTTAGGACTCTTCTAGCCCGCTCTTCAGATGTCAATATGTTTGTACCTAAATCATCAAAATCTGGTAATATGTTATCGTGCCGTCCTCCTGTAACACCCTAAAATTTTGGCATGATAGGTGAATATGAATTTTTATGTATTTTTGTGAGCATACAAACTTAGATAAGTAATAATTTTTATTAATTTAAAATCAAATATAAGGGTAGAAACATGATTGAGCATTCATGCTGCTGCATTTGAATTTTGTATTGAGTGGTTTGATTTAAATTCATAAGGGAATCTAAAATCTTTTGGAAAATGGCTTTGGAAATTTTGAAAAAGAAAAAAGAGAAGGAAATCCTATTCTATTCGGCTTTTTGGCCCAGCTCAGCCGAGCCCAGCAAGGCGCCCCGCCTGCCCTCTCCCCGCGCGCGGCCCGTCTCCCCTCCTTCTGCTTTCCGCTCTGGGCCGAGCCGCCGCTAGCCTAGCAAGCCGACTGCTCGCGCGCGCGCCCGCGTCCGCCTCCCACCGCGCTATCGGCCCAGGTGGTCGTCCCTTCTCCCCGCCCTCGCTCTCTTGGGCCGAGCCTAGTCGCTGGCCCGGTCCATGTTTGTGCCTGCGCCATTTGTCTCCGTCGCTGATGCCATGGACCCGCACGTCAGAGTCGCCTCCTTCCTCAAGACATCGCCGGCGTCGCTTTCCTTCTTTGCCGACGCCAAATCCCACGCCTAATCTTCCTCCTTCCTTACTTAGAGCGCATTCGAGCTATATAAGCAAGGGTGCCACGCACAGCCGCCCCCATCCAACCCTTTCGCAGTGTCAGCCGCGCTCCCGTGACACCACCACAAACTAGAAACCCTACCTCGCCACCACCGTCCGCCCTATCGAGCACACCGCCACCTCCATCCGTCCCACGCCCTCGATTTCACCCTTGGTGAGTTCGCATTGATGTTCTCTATCATCCGGTGTTTTTCTTTCGTGAGCTCATGCCTTGTAGCGCTAGATAGCCATGTCTGGCCATGGCGCCGTCGCGGAAACGCCGTCGGACCACTGTTCCCGCCGGAGCGCCACCACCCGTTTTCCCCGATCCAACCTGAGCCGTCCAAATCAAATCCAACGGCCAGGATTAGAAGATACCAGTTTGGCTGGTACTTTTGCTAAAGAGCCCCTGAGAATTTTAAGTATAGAACCCGCAGTCCAAAACGTATTCCGAAAATACGCTTTCTCCTTCCAAAAACGTAGATTCATTTTAATAAGTTTAGAAATACGTTTTCACATATTTACAGTTTTGCCATTATGTTATTTCATGCGTAGAATCTCCATTTTAAATCCGATTTGACCCGTTTAAATTGCGTTAGGTTCGTATTTGTGAGCTCTACATGTTAGTAGTACTGTATAGTAGGTTTGTAATATTTTATTTTTGAGTTTGAATTAAAGTAATTATTTTTCTATAGGAAATCTTCATAAATTCATAACTTCGTCATTTTAGATCTGTTTTTCGTGATCTTTGTGTATGTGTGATCCTAGCGAGTTGTAGATTCGTTTTAAAGACTTTTTATCTTATTGTTGGTGTACTATTTTAATTTATTTCTATTGTTTGCTTCGTGTGTGATTGCATGGATGCTTGTGTGGTGTTTTATAATCCTGTCTAGTCAGTGAGATTTACGTGGTGATCAAGAAGAGGTTCTTTGGAGGTTACGAATCTACAGAAGAAGGATCTGAGTTGAAGGCAAGTATAGCATGGGATCTTCCTTATTTCCTATTCACCTTTAATATACTTAATTCATGTGCATGTGTCTACCTTGTTACCACTAAGGATATCCTAGCTTTTGTATCTTGTACCTTGACACCGGTGGAACATTGCATTGGGTAGTATTTATGCTAGTGCTCAAGATAAATAACCATGATTTGTAACTTGACTAACGGTATATGCAATAAACATTTAAAAGATGTTTTAAAGCAACATGGCTCAAGAGGGCTAGAGCATATTGGATTGTTTTTATGGTACTCTAGTTTTCTCTCCTTAAGGGCTTATCTGTAAGCGAACATCTGAGACTTACAGTACAACTATGAGGGCTATATGGCTCTGGCTTTAGTCAAGTATGAGGACCTTTTCTATCTTGTTAGTGGTAACCTTTATGGCGTAAGAACGGCTTGACGAATCGGGTATAGTGCGGCCTCTGTCCTTATGTGTATAGGCTATGTGTCATTGTGCCATTTGGAAGGGGGGCTCTACATCTGTTTGCCGAGTGAATCTAATGGCCCTAACTTGTTAGACGAACCTTTGAAAGACTTCATAGTGAACCCTGCCAACTTTCCTTGGAAGTGGGTCAAGAGATTAGCTACCTCGGGCGAAAGGGTAAATCACGACTCACAGTGAAAGTGTACAACCTCTGCAGAGTGTAAAACTGTATATCAGCCGTGCTCACGGTCACGAGTGGCCTTAGACCCTTACAGAATAAATGATGAACACTGATGATAATGTTAATACTGATGATATTGATGCTCACTAATGATTATTGTTTCTTGGTATACATTATCCTCGTTTACATGATCATGAGGTTATTTGGGCTTATGATAAACTTGTTGCTACTCAATTGCTAACAGATGACTCATTTACATGATCAAGAGATTTGACTTCTTTATTTCACATATAGTGTATGTCTAGTTTTGTCCTTAAAACCGGGTGTGATGGAGTGGTATCGGAGCAATGCTGACTGTAGGACGCAAGCCTAGTTAGAACTGGACGTTTAGCATGTTTTCATTTTTGCCTATTTCTTGCCTTCTCTTTAACTTTGTTATTTTCCCAAAGTTATGCTTAATTCTATCCCCGTTCTGTTATAAAAAGCTTGTCTCTATTTTGAACCTTTTTTCCTTGTCTATTAGACAGCTCATGACGAGAAGACTGTGGACTTCAGAGGTTAAGAGGACTAAATTGTGTCGCTCTTGCTCACATTTGACAAGAAGCCATTAGCAAGGCAAAATCAATTACTAGAAGAAATGGCTCAATATGGAAATTCTCAACAATGCTCATCTCAAGGTCAGGTCAACATATTCAAGGGGCCAAAGAAGATACAAGTAGCAGAAGCTTGGAAGAATATGAAATCCAATAAAGATGTAGATAGTAAGGCACTTGGGAGGCAGGAACAATGTCACTGTTGTAAGCATTATGGTTTTCCCTGTCTTCAAAACGAGTCTAATAAGGGAAAAGTCAAGGTGGATCCAAATTTTGAGGTCAACATGGACAAGAAGAGGAAGGCAATCTCACTAGAACCCCTTATGGAAAGCAATCAGCAATCGAGTTATACTACATTGTCTTATACATCTCTAATCCCTTGTCAAATAAATCCAAACCTTGAAGAGTTAGAAGCCTCTCAAGCTAAAACTACTCCTCATGAGGTAGTCATAGATGGGTGGACAATTACCTATAAGGAGTATCAACCCCGAAAGGCCAAACAAGCTAAGAAACAAGCCAAAGGGACGAAGGTGAACTTTTATGGCAAGCAAGATAGCAGCATACCAAGCAACAGTTCCGTGGAGTATGACATCACAAAAGATCCTGCTAAGAGAAAGTGTTATCATTGTCAGCAGGAAGGGCATTATGTCAAATCTTGCCTGCAAAAGAATCAACAACAGCAAGACCCTGGACAGGATGTTCAAAAAGAGCATGTGCAAGGAAATAAATTAAAGAGAAATTACATCCATGGAAGGTTGAAACATGTGGATATTACCGCCATTCCTGGATCTAAGGAGGTCGTGTTTGGATCAATTCCTGTAAGTTCAGGAAATGCCAAGGTTTTGTTTGACCCCAGTGCCTCACATTCGTTCATATCTAGACAATATGTAGAAGATCATAACATATTTATACTTCCAAGGGGGAAAACAGTGATGGTTAAAACTCCAAGAGGTGAAATAAAGGCGAACCGCGTATGCCCAAAAGTTAGTCTTGACATAAAGGGGGTAAATTTTAAGGTAAACCTCATTGTTTTGGAATTAATGGGCATTGATGTTATCCTTGGAATAGACTGGTTATCTACTTGTAAAGGAGTGATTAAGTATGCCCAACGTTCAGTGTTTCTAACTACACTTTCAGGAGAAAGGATTGAGTATGAGGGTATTAAACCTACACCTGAGGGATATAAGGTTGACCCATCTTAAGGTATGAATTATAAGAATGGTAAAGAGGGATGCAGGGATTCAGATGTCAATATAGAGGACTAAGGAATACAAGAGATGCTATCTACTCCGGATGCTGCTGCAATCACACCATGGTTAAGAAATAGGAGTTATGTCCCGTGTAATAAAACCGTTAGTAGCCAAGTTGAGTCGTCTTAATGTGTGGCTTATGAACTTTTAAGTGTTTAGTTGCTTTATGCTTATGTATATGCTTGAGTTGGAATTTTGTCATGAGTGGAATGATCTTGTGGGTTTTGTCCATGATTTCATTAGTTTATATGTATAAGGTATAAGGATTAGTGAAATAAATAGATGGGTTTTGGTTATCTCCTGCTTTCTACATCTTATCTTTTGGAGCAGCCTGTATTTATCAACTTATATCTCTGTTCTTGAAAGACCAAAAATCATGAGAAAATTCTGGACAAGAGTAGACTTCAATATCTTTCTCTAAATACAAGAACCACCCTCATAGCTGTTTTGGTTTGGGAGTTATAAAATTCACAAGATGATGTATTTGTGCTGTCATAAACCTGGAACAGTTTCTGATATGTACTGTTTTCAACCAAGTTAGCTATAGAATCTGGAAGTATGTTCTATAAGAAAGTTATAGAAAATTTTATAAGCTTTCCATCGGTGTAAACTACAGCTTCATTGGAGTAACAGAATGAGAGTTACAGCTGTTTTATTGCACTGCTATTTTTCATCCCGCGAGGAATTTTCAGATTACCTGTCCATACCTACGCATAGAAGTTTCTCTTGGAAATCAAAAGGGATTTATGGTAGTTATCTTGTCTATGAAGAGATGCAAGTTACATTGGTGTCCCCTAGTCTCATCTTAAGGGGGGTAGCCAAAGTAAAGAAGGTTTTGTACGTTCTAGTTCTTTATTTGGAAGTATCGGTTAACCCCCTGGTTGAGAAGGCACTATCAAGAGTGGGTATCATTTTCTTGGGATTGGTGACTTGTTAGAACATCTACAAGGAGCTAGGGTAATCGTCAAGACAAGTCTTGGTCTTCGCTCTGATCTATCATCAGTGGGAGTCCAATCTTACTCAAGATAAGTTGGCATCGATATTGGACATCTACAATTGATTCCACGAAGGTTCAGAGGATGTCGACATTATGACTAGTTTAGCAAGTGAGCTATGAGGGAAGGAAGTCCTCTATTTGGATAGTTATCTCTAGTGGTGAAGAAGAGCTCAAGAAAGTTGGTGATGGGGAATTCACCTAGGGATGTAAGAGTGACTCAGAGTTTCTTTTAAAAATGATGACATTTAGTTAGAAGTTGAAGGAAGGTTTATCCAATACTTTCAAGATATTGCTACTAGAGAAGATATTAAGTATCTTTGGACTCATAAACCTCAAGAAAATTATAAAGGCATTGAAGAAGTAAAACCTATGAGTTAGATCTGCCAGATCAAGACAAGAGTGTCTCATCTATCGTGATGCACCATGTCAAGGTGAGGGATGTGTCCTTATGCAAGAAGGAAAATGTGATGGCTTGAGCATTAGGGATGCATGGGAAACATGAGTTGAACTACCTGACACAAGGAAGTAGAGATATCAGTTTATGGTCTAAAGGTTTTGGAGATATTATCCTACTAGACACAAGTGTGGTATTTACACGGTTTATAAGAGTGACACCTACATGGATTGTAAGAATATAAAGGACATCATTACTAAGTTGGGGTTGAGCTAGTGACATTGTCAATGGAACGAAATTGATTATATATGACTTCAAAAAGTGCTATCACTAGGAGGAGCAAAAGTTGTTGCCGATGTCTTTAACAAAGGAGAGTTTTGCTAAAAAGATTCAGATGATGCCATGGACTAAGAATTATGTTTAGGAGTTGAGCAACCCAACCTAAGCATATAGTAATTAATGTTATGAAGTCAGTGGTAATGCCTACATTGGAATAAGATATTCACAAAGGTCTTTGGAAAAAAAGAGATAGTTATGATTATCATGGATGGGAAGGTATCAGGTTTTTAAATGGACAAACAAGGAACATTATGGTTTGGAAAGATAAGTGGCTTAATAAATAGGGCTACTTTAAGGTTTGTTCAGAGTCCCTATCAACATCTTGGAAATGATTGAGCGAGTTACTTGGAGTAAGGTTATGAAGGTATGAAAAAGGAGCTACTCAAGCAAGAGAAGATCTAAAGGCAAAGTATCCATCACTCTTGGATCACCATCTTCCGAATCTCGAGGACGAGATTCATTTTAAGGGGGGTAGAATTGTAACACCCTAAAATTTTGGCATGATAGGTGAATATGAATTTTTATGTATTTTTGTGAGCATACAAACTTAGAAAAGTAATAATTTTTATTAATTTAAAATCAAATATAAGGGTAGAAACATGATTGAGCATTCATGCTGCTGCATTTGAATTTTGTATTGAGTGGTTTGATTTAAATTCATAAGGGAATTTAAAATCTTTTGGAAAATAGCTTTGGAAAATTTGAAAAAGAAAAAGAGAAGGAAATCCTATTCTATTTGGCTTTTTGGCCCGGCTCAGCCGAGCCCAGCAAGGTGCCCCGCCTGCCCTCTCCCGCGCGCGGCCCGTCTCCCCTCCCTCTGCTTTCCGCTCTAGGCCGAGCCACCGCTAGCCCAGCAAGCCGACTGCTCGCGTGCGCCCGCGTCCGCCTCCCATCGCGCTGCCAACCCAGGTGGTCGTCCCTTCTCCCCGCCCTCGCTCTCTTGGGCCGAGCCTAGTCGCTGGCCCGGTCCACGTTTGTGCCTGCGCCGTTTGTCTCCGTCGCTGACGCCGTGGACCCGCACGTCAGAGTCACCTCCTTCCTCAAGACATCACCGGCGTCGCTTTCCTTCTTTGCCGACGCCGAATCCCACGCCCAATCTTCCTCCTTCCTTACTTAGAGCGCATTTGCGCTATATAAGCAAGGGTGCCGTGCACAGCCGCCCCCATCCAACCCTTTCGCAGCGTCAGCCACGCTCCCGTGACACCACCGCAAGCTAGAAACCCTACCTCGCCACCACCGTCCACCCTATCGAGCACACCACCGCCTCTATCCGTCCCACGCCCTCGATTTCACCCTTGGTGAGTTCGCATTGATGTTCTCTATCATCCGGTGTTTTTCTTTCGCGAGCTCATGCCTTGTAGCGCTAGATAGCCAGGTTCGGCCACGGCGCCACTGCGGAAATGTCGTCGGACCACTATTCCGGCCGGAGCGCCGCCGCCCGTTTTCCCCGATCCAACTTGAGGCGTCCAAATCAAATCCAATGGCCAGGATTAGAAGATACCGGTTCGACCGTTACTTTTGCTAAAGAGTCCCTGAGAATTTTAAGTGTAGAACCCGCAGTCCAAAATGTATGCCGAAAATACGCTTTCTCCTTCCGAAAACGTAGATTCGTTTTAATAAGTTTAGAAATACGTTTTCACCTATTTACAGTTTTGCCATTATGTTATTTCATGCGTAGAATCTCCGTTTTAACTCCGATTTGACCCGTTCAAATTGCGTTAGGTTTGTATTTCCAAGCTCTACATGTTAGTAGTACTGTACAGTAGGTTTGTAATATTTTATTTTTGAGTTTGAATTAAAGTAATTATTTTTCTATAGGAAATCTTTGTAAATTCATATCTTCGTCGTTTTAGCTCCGTTTTTCATGATCTTCGCGTTTGTGTGATCCTAGCGAGTTGTAGATTCGTTTTAAAGACTTTTTTTCTTATTGTTGGTGTACTATTCTAATTTATTTCTATTGTTTGCTTCATGTGTGATTGCATGAATGCTTGTGTGGTGCTTTATAATCATGTCTAGTCGGTGAGATTTACGTGGTGATCAAGAAGAGGTTCTTTGGAGGTTACGAATCTACAGAAGAAGGATCTTAGTTTAAGGCAAGTATAGCATGGGATCTTCCTTGTTTCCTATTCACCTTTAATATGCTTAATTCATGTGCATGTGTCTACCTTGTTACCACTAAGGATATCCTAGCTTTTGTATCTTGTTACCACTAAGGATATCTTGTACCTTTATGGCGTAAGAACGGCTTGACGAATCGGGTATAGTGCGGCCTCTGTCTTTATGTGTATAGGCTATGCGTCATTGTGCCATTTGGAAGGGGGGCTCTACATCTGTTTGCCGAGTGAATCTAATGGCCCTAACTTGTTAGACGAACCTTTGAAAGACTTCATAGTGAACCCTGTCGACCTTCCTTGGAAGTGGGTCAAGAGATTAGCTACCTCGGGCAAAAGGGTAAATCACGACTCACAGTGAAAGTGTACAACCTCTGCAGAGTGTAAAACTGGTATATCAGCCGTGCTCACGGTCATGAGTGGCCTTAGACCCTTATAGAATAAATAAGGAACACTGATGATAATGTTAATACTGATGATATTGATGCTCACTAATGATTATTGTTTCTTGCTATACATTATCCTCTTTTACATGATCATGAGGTTATTTGGGCTTATGGTAAACTTGTTGCTACTCAATTGCTAAAAGATGACTCACTAAAAGCTAATCGCAGTAAACCAGTGTCAACTTTTGAGCCTCATGAACCCTATGATATATTTGCTGAGTTCGACATAAACTCACTCTTGCTATTTTCCACACCTCAGGAGAAGTTTAGACTTGTGATCAAACAGTCAGTTTTTTCCTGGAGTGAAGTCTACACGCGGTGTTCGGAGTTGTCTTTCCGCTGTGTTGTTCTCTAAGGTTATTTCTTATACTATTGCATTATGTTTATTAAGCATTTGTCTCTTGATATTACACTTATCTGTGGCTATATGTGAGATTTGACTTCTTTATTTCACATATAGTGTATGTCTGGTTTTGTCCTTAAAACCGGGTGTGACACCTCCTACTCCTCCTCTTATGCAATCCAACCATCATGATGAGATCCATGCACAACTGATGGCTCTATAATGTCAGTACCTCCTCCCTCTTCCCCATGATGAATCCATGTGGTGTATGTGGGTGACATTATGTACATAAGTAAGTGGTCCTTCACCTCCTCCCAAGTTGTATCCACCTGGTTAAGACATTGTGTACGTGGCAAGTGATCTTTTGCTCTGAAAATTTTTGTTTAACCCACTCGATGAACTCTTCAACTCCATTGGTGAGCGTCAACGAGAATGGTCTCCCATTAGGAATCTAGGATCTGTCCATCTGCTATAGCAAAAGTATGCAAAGTTCGTTGGAGTTTAGACCATTGGGTGGATAATGGCAATACTAGCATTAGAACAAAGCATATAGTGTTCAAGATCACTAATCTATGCATTTGTTCATATTATACTATAGGACAGTCTGATTTTCTATTTTTGTGTGATAAAAGCATTGATTTCAATTGAAATTCATATAGAATAGCCTTTCTTTATGTGTACTTTACTTTATCATGTACAGAAAATGCAGTCCTATAATCATAGAAGATGGTACTCATACCATTGTTCTACGAACTAGCACGGCTCGGCTGCAAGCCGCCTCTACCACGACACACACCTGATCACACGGATGCGAATGCCGCCATGCTCCATAGGAGAGCCCCGCCTTGCCAACAAAAGGATGCCTAAGCCACCACAGCAGACCGGGGATCCTTCGCATCCGCCGCCACCACAAGTCCAGCGGCATAGATTTGTTTTCACTTGCAAGCGATATCCAATTTAGGTCAACCTATAGGGCATCCACACAACCAATAGGATACTATAGCGACTCCAAAGAGATATCAGCACAGCCGGGCATCTAGCACAGTGGTAAAGATGTTCCATTCCTTGGTCTAGATCCTGGGTTCGACTCCTAGGTATCTGTCGATACAGGATCTACCGGGTTCTGATCAGGTCGACTTCTATGCATGGGTCTAGGCCAGGCCCACGGTCAATATCAGAGGACATGGACCAAGGTGGCATAGACTTCAAGCTGTTAGAGACCGACCTAGTCTGAATATTAGAAAAGTTAGACTCTGTAATAGATCTAGAACTCCTCAATTGTATCCGACTAGGACTAGAATTTCACCTCAGCCATCTCTCCATATATAAAGAGAGGCTAGAGGCACCCCTTGTACACACAATCATACCATCAATCCAACACAAAGGCTAACACTGATTGGATGTAAAGGCTTTTACTCGATCACGAGGGCCTAAACCAGTATAAATAGCTTGTCCCTTGCGTTACCATCGAGTTCCTAGGTTCGCCGGCCCCACTGTTGGTGGTCCTTACTACATAATTTATACCACCAACTATTAAACAAAACACACACCAAACTTAGTGAATAGGGCTTAGCACTAACATATTCCATAAGTTTTGGTGTTCCAATTGTTTTGCAGGGCATACATGGAAATGGCACATATGTGGGCCAAATAGGGTAGAAAATATAAAGAAATAACAAATAGCAAATTTGGCCCAAGTAGAGCCCAAGAGGAGAAGCCCATTTACCAGAGCATTCGGGCCCCCAACATGGACAAAAATATCCAAACATGAACCCAAGGAGTAGAGGCCCGAAACCAAGTCCAAATCAATCTCGGGCTGCAGGAGCAGGGTCCAGTAAAATGGGCGCCCCGGATGCATCCGGACTCGGAATCAGGCATGCGAGCAGGCGTTGGAAAGCTAACTCAGAGCCCAATGCACTCGCCAAGTTTCAGCCCATTTGGGGCGCGCCTGTGTCAGCGTGTCCCGGGCCCATCTTTCTCTGGCAGTTCGCTGTTTAATGCCTGAAGACAGTGCGGGGTGCGCTACCTGATTCTCTGTTCCTAGACGTGGTATTCAGGTCGGTTTGGAGGAGTTAATGAGGAGAATTTGGCAAAGACCCCCTCCTCTTAACCTATAAGTAGAGGGCCTCACCCCTCCTCATTCCACACACACCAACACACTCAAGCATACACACTTGAGCAAGAGAGAGGAGGAGCCTCAAGTCCTAGCTTCTAGCTAGATGTAGTATAGGGAGTGAGTGAGGGCAAGAGGAAGAGAATGGCAAAATTGTCCACCCTTCCTCCTAAGTGCGCAACCCTCGGAGTCCGCCGAGTCGTCGAAGTGCCAAACATGTCGGCACCCGCTATCCTTGTACCTCGACGACCGGATTACCACTTGGGGTAAGAAAGTCATGATATTCCTTTGGTATTACTCCTTAAATGATTTATCATTTATCGTTATGCTTTGCGGGTTCATCATCCGTCCTCATGGCAGATGCTCTAGCGAATGGACTCCTGATAAAGATGGATGCTGCTAGCTTATACTAGAGTAGTAGTCGATAGCGTAGACGTGATGTCTAGGCTAGAGGCTACCTTCATTTGCCTTGTGCTCTACGATCGAGGGGTAGGCGGGTAGGTGGTGACAGCCCTGTTCATCCCTTGCATTCCCCCACATTCGGGTATGGCGTAGAGCTAGAAGCCAGCATCGGCTGGCAGACCAGCTGATATCTGGTGCCCAAAGTGAAGTATAAAGATAGTGATATCTAACCTTAAGAAAGCTACCTAAGATATCCTCACTACCCAAGTTATCCTTCTCTTGTTCATAAAGGTTAAACTAGAATTAGAGACTACCTACGAAAGCCGTCCTTGGGAAATTACGATACCCTAAATACCACCGGGTGAAACGCTACAACGGTATTTCCGTGCGCTTGCGGACTTGTTCTGTAAACGTTGCAGAATACCACCCAAAGTTTCTAGACAGCGTTGCTAGGATAGACCCATTCTAGCGATGACATTAAGAAATGTCAACAAGCATTTCTGGCGCCGTTGCCGGGGATGGTTGTCGTAGTTTTCTCTGAGCCTAGTTTGCCTGTGTATCTTTGAGTTTTATCCTCAAAAAGGAAAACCATATTTTACTTTTTTCATTACTTGTCATCTATTCATGAAACCTACCATCCAAAAAATGACGAGTTCTCAAGGGCACTGCTCAAGATGGTTGTGGTACAAACCTAGAATTGGGTTTCGAGTTTTGGGTACCCATAGCCATAGCCATTGAAACCAATCATAGCTTCCAACTATGAGCTCTATCCTACCTTTAGAGGTCAAGCTTATGACCATAAAATAAGCACTACCGGGAGATACCCCGAGCTATCTTAAAAAAAACAAACACATTTTTTCTTATCAATAAAAGCAAGAATATGTTTTCAAGTTTGTATGCACCTTCGGGTATTCTTGGTCGCTAACCATTTTAGGTGGAGATTAAGAAGAACAAAGGACATATGATGCCGGAGGACATAAGAGCTGCATCAAATAAACATCATGATGCCCTTGGTGACTAGATCAATCTAGACTCTACACACTTGACATTCACACGAAAGTTCAAGTGTGGGGGAGGACGGTGAGAATCTCACCACGAGGCCATCTTGGTTGAAAGAAAAAAAATGATGATGTTAGCTCTACCTTGCTGAAAAAAAGAAAAGAAAAGAAAGATGTTAAAAAAAGAAAGAAAAAAACAATATATTGGAAGTCTTGCTCAACGGACTTTAAAAGGTGAGCCCTCGCCGAAAGGTAAGCGGTAGTTATCCTTTCATATATATTTTTTGTTAATAACCATTGCTAGTATAAGTAATGATCAAAACTCAAAACTTCACTTCTGTATAAATTATCTTAGCTTAGGGGAATGGTATGGAATCCATCATTACCCCATAGGCTTTATAATGCAAGTATGGTGCTTGGGTTATCTAGCCTGCTATGATCATATTAAGATTCTTAGTCTGGTCATTGAGCTAAACATTGTTTGTATATGAAGTGGAAAATAAAAATATTTCATAATTTGATAAAAATATTAGTTAATCTTTCTTAGTTGATATGAAGCATGTTTAAGTTTGAAGCATGGTTTGTGCACAATCATGTCTTCATAGGCTTTTTAAACTAGCATGGTGCTATGGTTAATTTGCCTACCTTGATTAAATGCTACATTTGATCATTGTTCTAAAATTTGCCAAATATAAACTCTGAATGATAAACCAAAACAAAAAGATTTAGCTTTTGAATAAACTTCTGTCTATACTAGCATGCTTGGGTTTTGAAAATATGGTTGGTGCAATCATGTTTTCATAAGACTTTTCAAATTGAGCACGATGCTTAGATTGACTAGTCTACTTTGATCAAATTGAACAACTTGCTTAATTTGGTCATTGTCTCAAAACTGCTAGTATAAAACAAGGATAAAAATAAAAAATACCTACCGGAGTCTTCATCAAGCAACCTCAGACTACTAGCTTCGAGCTAGCTTGGGGAGGGCCCCGCACAGGTATGATGCATTGCATATTTACTTTATTGCATTTGTTTTTCTTTTGCATACTAACTTTACTATGCATAGAAAATTAAAAAATCATAATGAACAATAATAAGAATAAATAAAATGTTCACCAACTCCATTACTCATATTTGTCTCCATGAAAATATAAATCATGCTTCCTTTGTTTAAGATATATCCTCTTGTTTGGATGTATTCATGAGTACATCCATAGGTCTTTCTAAATTAAGCATGGTGCTTAGGTTAGAAAAGACCTTCCTTCATCAAAATTTGACATGGTGTTGAAATTTGATTAATGAGCATTGAGTTGTTGTCATAAACCATAGGAGTAATCTATAATGGAGATAAATCAAGGCTATGCTTCCATTGAATTTTTTAGCCTTGCTCAAGTACTATTTTAAAAAGTTGGATGAGCAAATGAAACAAAACAAAACAAAACAAAAGTATTACATAAAAAATGAAAACAAAACAAATAATAACAAATACTGAAGTTTTAATAAAATGATTTAGTCTCCCCGATGTCAAATCAGTAGAGCCCATATTTGTTTCCACCTTTGTTTTCTTTTTGTTTGAATAAAAACAGGTACAAGAATAAGTGTGGGGGAGATCTCTCATACATAACGAACACGCATTCAAGATCTCCCACCAACACGTTGCATAAACATCAACGGATCAGACTTGAAGAAGGGCCGGACAGAAGGCTCTAGAGAGGGTCGGTTGAACTTCTCATTCAGCCAAACCAACTCTGATTCATCTTAGCCCCTTCAGCTTCAACGATGGTTTGTGCAACCTCTCACTCAACTCCCTATACATTTTGAGTTTAAAAAAGCAAAATTTTGATCACTAAAACAAACTCGATGAAACATGAGTGCCCCATGTGACCCACACTTCATTTGAATTCCTACAAAGTGACATGTTCATAACATCTTTAAGATAGAAGCTTGCATGAAGATTATTCCATATACATGTATTTATGCTAGTGGGAAGAATACTCTAATAGGACAATCATGTTGACTAAGTTGTTGTGGGGTGTGATGTAATTTTGACATAGAAATCCTACCATTTCTATTCAATGCACTTGGAAAATTCATTTTGATAAAAATGCTCTAAAAACAATAGTATCACA
Source organism: Saccharum officinarum (assembly GCA_020631735.1). Taxonomy (NCBI): domain Eukaryota; kingdom Viridiplantae; phylum Streptophyta; class Magnoliopsida; order Poales; family Poaceae; genus Saccharum; species Saccharum officinarum. The sequence goes on along the minus strand of CM036168.1, from coordinate 53,995,880 downwards.
TACTCCTCATTTGGTGAGAAATTCCTACCAAAGCCAAATGTAGCATCTTGCAAGTTGAAACCTTCCACATAGGCTACTTGTCATTTTATTGAGTTTTGTCAAGCCTTGTTGACCGTTGTTGAGAGATTTATCATGCTCCCAAGATCAAGATCACGTACACCCACATATACTTCTGCTCCTACACTAGGAGTACGCAAAAACATGCCTCCATCCACTAAAATTCTGCTCCTACACTAGGAGTAAAAAAATGTTAGGAAAATACTACAAGCTTTACAAAATAGTGATCTCTCTCTATATGTGGTTTAAGAGACATGAGCTATATAAAAGGATATAAAAAACATTTGGACACATGAAGGTCCAAGAAAAAAAATATATAGGGGCACATGAAGGTTTCAAGGTATTGAAAAAAAAGGGATGAGCACATGAAGGCTCATATGTAAAAAAATGATAAATGATAGTCATGTCTCAAAATAAAAGTGAGAGAGAGATCATATCAACAAAAGGAGTGTAGTTTTAGTTCACATTGTAGGTTTTAGTTCACAAATTTTCCACACACATGCACATCTTGATATAAGAGTATGACACTTCTCTCATTGATCCTCGATTTGACTTTACAATATATGCAATGCAAGTATGCTACCTTGTTATCCCTACCTAAAGCTCCACATAAACCTTTTAGAAGTAGGAGAAAGCAAAAGAAGGAAAAAACTTTGCTATCCCTTGGTGAGGAAATATACACTACTGAGTGATCTGAGAGTGCCATTTGAGGTGTATAAAAGTGACTATGCTTTTGTTTGAAAAAAATGCAAAAACTCCAAAGTTGCTAAGATGTGAAATTGGGAAGATAACTTTGTTTCGAGAATTGTTCCACCTTTCAACAACCCAAGGAAACTTGTTAGCTAAATGCCACATATCCCACTTGCATAAAGAATGTGTTGGAATGAGCTTAATGTATAGCTATATATCATGGGATACTATGTTCATGATCACTTTTATCTCTATTTGTATCCAGTCTTTAAATTTAATAAATATTATATGGTTTGGATACTTGTCTCCACTTGTTTTTGTCCTTGTGCAAAATGTGAACAAAAGATAGGTACAAAAACAAGTGTGAGGGAGACGCGTACAAGAATGCACAACGCAAGCACGGTACACATTCGGTTTGTGCATCTTCTCACTCCTTATTCCAAAATAAACATGGGCAGATATAAAATATGCAATGCTATACTCCAATTACTATCAATTGATAAATTCTTGCATATATTTTATTTCTAGCTTGAACCTGAATTTGTGAGCAAAATACATGCATACCCACTTTATTCTAAGAAATTTGGAATTTGAGACATAATGGATAAAATGAAACTTGTTCTCTCTTGCACTAGACTTGGGTATTATTTTCAAAATTAAAACTTGCAAATAGCATGCTCCTCAATGATAAAATGAATTCCACCAAGCCTTGCATCTTGAACTTACACTTAGCCATTTACACTTGATGATTCTTGTTCAAACTTTGAAATCTATGTTGAGAGAAGCTTCATGCTCATAAAATTGGAATTTAAACTTAAACAAAATTAATCTAAAAAGGTTATGGTTCTCTCTTTGCAAAAACTAAGTCCCAGAAAGAGTATGGGCAAAATAAAAGATGCCATGCAAAAGAAGCATGAGCCAAAAAGAATGCAAGACAAAGAGCATGATACAAAATAAAAAACATGATGAGAGAAAACAAGGGGTGCAAAGACACCTGCCCGAGAGAAAAAAATGGGTACATGTGTGCCCACAAAAAGGTGTTCAAAAAAAATAATCATTCCAATCTTCAAGTATGACGCTTCCCTCCATGATCTTCAAGGTTTGGCTCGATTCACACAAGGTAAGTGCGCCATTTCACCATCCATAGCTGCAACAATCATAAACAAACTTAGAGGTAGGATGAACAAGAAGCAATACCTCGGTGAGAAAATAAAAATGAGTGACTTTGAGAAGATCATTAGAGGAGCATTGCTAAACTTTGTGAAAATGTAAAACCCAAGTCCTAGAGCATGAGTAGAATAAAGTTGATTTGAATCCCAAATATTTCATCTTACAATTACTTATGATAAATTGGGGAATATTTGAAAATGCTCACAAATGTAGGTAAAAGCTTGAGTAATTTATATGCAGGACATCAAACACCTGGAGTAGCTACCACCTTAGTCTCCATTGCTTACTCGGGGACGAGTAAAGGAGCAAGTGTGGGGGAGCTTGTTGGCAGTCCTTATTACATAATTTATACCACCAACTATCAAACAAAACACACACCAAACTTAGTGAATAGGGCTTAGCACTAACATATTCCACAAGGTTTGGTGTTCCACTTGTTTTGCAGGGCATACATGGAAATGGCACATATGTGGGCCAAATAGGGTAGAAAATATAAAGAAATAACAAAGAGCAAATTTGGCCCAAGCAGAGCCCAAGAGGAGAAGCCCATTTACCAGAGCATTCGGGCCCCCAACATGGACAAAAATATCCAAACATGAACCCAAGGAGTAGAGGCCCGAAACCCAGTCCAAATCAATCTCGGGCTGCAGGAGCAGGGTCCAGTAAAATGGGCGCCCCGGATGCATCCAGACTCGGAATCAGGCATGCGAGTAGGCATTGGAAAGCTAACTCAGAGCACAATGCACTCGCCAAGTTTCAGTCCATTTGGGGCACGCCTGTGTCAGCGTGTCCTGGGCCCATCTTTCTTTGGCGGTTCGCTGTTTAATGCCTCAAGACGATGCGGGGGTGCGCTACCTGATTCTCTGTACCAGGACACGGTATTCAGGTCGGTTTGGAGGAGCTAATGAGGAGAATTTGGCAAAGACCCCCTCCTCTCCACCTATAAGTAGAGGGCCTCACCCCTCCTCATTCCACACACACCAACACACTCAAGCATACACACTTGAGCAAGAGAGAGGAGGAGCCTCAAGTCCTAGCTTCTAGCTAGATGTAGTATAGGGAGTGAGTGAGGGCAAGAGGAGGAGAAGGGCGAGATTGTACACCCCTCCTCCTAAGTGCGCGGTTGCCGGAGTTCGTCGAGTAGTCGGAGTGCCGGACATGTCGGCACCCACTATCCTCGTACCTCGACGACCGGATTACCACTTGGGGTAAGAAGTCATGATATTCCTTTGGTATTACTCTTTAAGTGATTTATCATTTATCGTTATGCTTTGTGGGTTCGTCGTCCATCCTCGTGGCGGATGCTCTAGCGAATGGACTCCTGATAAAGACGGATGCTCCTAGCTTATACTAGAGTAATAGTCGATAGCGTAGACATGGTGTCTAAGCTAGAGGCTACCTTTGTTTGTCTCATGCTCCACGATCGAGGGGTAGGTAGGCAGGTGGTGACAGCCCTGTTTGTCCCTTGCATTCCCCCATGTTCGGGTACGGCGTAGAGCTAGAAGCCGGCATCGGCTGGTAGACCATTTGATATCCGGTGCCCGAAGTGAAGTATAAAGATAATGATATCTAACCTTAAGCATGCTACCTAAGATATGCTCACTAGCCAAGTTATCCTTCTCTTGTTCATAAAGGTTAAACTAGAATTAGAGACTACCTACAAAAGTCATCCTTGGGAAATTATGATGTCCTGAATACCACCGGGTGAAATGCTACAACGGTATTTCCGTGCGCTTGCGGACTTGTTCTGTAAACATTGCAGAATACCACCGAATGTTTCTGGATGGCGTTGCTAGGATACACCAATTCTAACGATGACATTAAGAAATGTCAACACCCACGAACAATCATCTCGGGTAACCCCGTGATGAGCTATCGGTCATCAAACACCGACAGCTAGCGTGCCAGGTAGGGGCTTTTGGCGAATTCACGCTCGACAGCTTGATGGACTTCGACAACATGATCTTCCTAGTGGGTTCAACCTTCATCTTTGGTTCCGGGATTTGCGTGGCTGACGATGATGGCAAGCTTCAAAGTTGGCTCACAGAGATTCTGACACCTCAACATGCTCTTGTCATTCTCGCAATCATGATGGATCAACTCGCCAAGAAGTTCTCTCGACTTTTGATTTCTAATTCGACTCAGATCTCGAAGGTCCCCAAGGAATTCGACTCTGGCTCGACTATGCCAGAAGAAATCTACCTAGAGTCCAATCTGGGTTCTATCCCCGAAGTATCGAGTCCTTATCCACTAGGACTCCGCAACTCAGCTTTCATCTATCAAGATTTGCTTCAGAGCTAGATCCACCCGACACAGGAGATTCCCCTGATAGGAGCTCAAAGGGGCCTTGTGCGGATGGTTACTCTGCAAGCTTTCATCGTGCACTGGCCTGGTTTTAGACCAGTCGAATCTTACCTAGATTCATCCCGGGTGATAGCAATGGCGATGATCACGGCTCCATGGAGATCCTCAAAAGCTTCGGTACTGCTGAGTCTGCTACCAATAGGGTCTCTCCTCATGCACTGGAGGTATTCATGGTACGGGGCCGGTCACCGCTTCATGGTCCAACTCTGCCTGATGTCAACTCAGATGACGAGAGCCCCTCTACTATTTCCTCTAATGCACTCGGATCTTCGAATGAGATAGAGGCCGAGAAGGATGTGAGGGAAAAGAAGAACAAGCAGAGGGCGAGACGCTGCATCTGAGCTGAATGTCAGTGACAGGCTCAGGCTGATTACCAAACCCGAATGGTCGAATATGATCACCAACGCCTAACCTGGGAAGTCGAAGAAGACCAGTGTCGTGAGGACAAAAGGCGTTGACGCGAGCACCACGAACATGAAGATTGGATAGCTGGTTCATCCCATAATCTTGAATCAGAGTTCATGCTTGTCAGGGGTCATAAGGTGTATAACACTCTGTACGCGAATGTCTATACTCTGGCCCAAGGATATGAGGCTATTCATAATCCAACCCCTGAGCAAGAGTGGTTGCAGGGCATATTACAGTCCACTGCTCTTTAATTGCAAGGAAGGAACCCATCTATGAGCCATCATCCCTCTCAAGTAGAAAGTCAGGGGCATAGTTAGCAAGTTTTCGTTCATGATAGAATTGGACCAAACCTCACGTAGAATAGAGACAACCGAGACAATCGAGGGAGCCAAGGTGCCTAGGGAGGATGAGATGGGGACGTGTGTGGCTGACCACTAGTTCACCTGGCTCCTCATAACCCACCTCGATAGATGTCGGTGTCCATAGAACCAGGGGTCTAAACAGAGCGACAAGTAAATTTGTTCCTGCGCATCTAGGCCTCGATGGTGTGCAAAGCGGACACAATGATGTATACTAGTTCGGGCATGAACAACCCTACGTCTAGTGGGTTTTGCTGCTATTCGTGTTGCCTTGCACCGGAGTGCTTGTAGTAGGGGTTACAAGCTTTTCGAGAGAGGGAGATGATCCCATGTCTCTGGTGAGGGGTGGTGTGTGGATGCGATGGGCTCTATTCGGTTGCCCTTTCGATCGAGGTGAGCTCTAGCTATTATTACTTCCTCCTTCCACCTAGATGTGGCCCCTGCCCCCCCTTTTATAGCTTATAAGGAGAGGGCTCGGGTTACATTCGTGGTAAAGAGATAAAAATGGGAAAGGATGAAAGAGAAAAACAAAAAATGTGGCCTCGGGCGTGGTCGTCTTTCTCCTTATCTGGTGGGAACAGTTGCCTTGTGGTGCCAAGATATAACAAGCGTTGATCTTTTGGCCTTTCTGTCTGCTGGTGCTACGTGTTGTGGCCATACCATCTCCTGTGCATCTTTGTGCCATTGAGGACGGGCAACATGGGTGTCCGGATTTGCATAGAGAGGGGGTTAGGTGGTACAGTGATCGTTACCCCGTCGCTGTAGAGGTATGGGCGTTGTCATAGTAGAATGACCGGGGTCATGTTGAGTTAGGGCATGGTTTCCGTGCTCCTATTGAATGTACACGGCCACGTCCGTCCCATCGGTGGGAGCGGGGCACCATGGTTGGGGTCCCTGTGGCTCACCGTATCGCTAGAGGGTTACATGTGTCCCTCGGGTGAGGCGGAAGTGATCTAGGGGGTCGAGCGCTTTTAATGATGCCGCGGGGGCTTGGGCGAGGAGGAGAAATGTCGCCCGAGGTGCTCATCTTGCCCAAGACCCCTCCGCAAGGCTCGGGTGGATGAAGTTTGTCTTTTGTGCAGCAAGCGACTGACATGTTGTCCGTGCTTTTAATGAGTCGATTTTACTAGGGCCCCTATGGTGGGGTTTTAATGATCATATAGGGTGTCGTATTTCACCATCTATTGGGTACCCTGGTATTTTGGTATTCGACAGTAGCCCCCGAGCTTGTGGAGGAGTGGAGAACTCCTTCAGAGGCTTGAGGACAAGCGACCATGGGTATTCCTTAGTTTGTTTTTGTGTTTAGAAGAGGACTGTTCGGTGGGTGTAGCCCCCGAGGCCTTAGAGGGATGAGTTATCCCTTCAAGGGCTTTTAATCGAGCGAGTACGGTGCTCTTTGTGTGACTATGGGTTGGGCGAGGAGCCCCTGAGCCCGTGGCCTGGCTCATTCGCTAGGTCGGGATGCAAGAGGAGCTCCTCAGCCCCCGCGCATTGTAGGGGACTGACCGGATGGCCTTTCTGCTGTCACATGGTTTCCCTTGAGTTCTTCGGCAGAATAGAGGGGTATGCATGGTTTATTTGATTTAGAGAAGACTTTTCGATGCGTGCACGCGAGCGCACCTACTGGGTGTAGCCCTTGAGGCCTTGGAGGGATGAGTTATCCCTTCAAGGGCTTTTAATCGAGTGAGTGGGTCCGCCTGGGGAAGTCGAGTGGTCACGCCAGGCAGTTGTCGTTGTGATGCTTCATGGTGCGTGAGGTGGGGAGGTGGTTCATGGGGAGTTGGTGACCGGAGCGGGTGCAGCCCCTGAGCCCTTGCTTGATGTTGGGGCTCAGCTAGAATCCCACTCATCTTTGGTGCAATTTTGCACGTACTTCAGGGGAACGGAAGGTTCAAGTCAAAACACGCTATCGTTGTTGTACAATCCATGGCCCTCGGGTAGGTCTGAGTGAAGTCCGAGTTCCATCCGCTGGGCACCAGCTTGCGTTCAAGGTGGTGGCCCACCTCTAACTCTTGACTCCAGAGCCCGGAGGCGGTTGTCGTACCCATGACGGGCCAGCCTTCAAACCCCTAGACTGTACTTGGGCTAAAGGAGCATATGTAGTTCCGTATTCTTCTCACATCTGTCGAGGCCTATTATCGGTTCGTGGAGAGCAGAGGCGCCTGAGCCCCATGTAGTGATGAGACAACGACAGGCGCGGCGTGTGAGGCGAAGGGTGCGAGGCGTTAGAGTGGATTTGCGGGGGCGTGTGAAATGTTACCGAGATATCCGGGGTGTGATGAGATGTTTTTGCAACCGCATTTAACGCGGGTGGTTGGAGTCTCAAATCGCTTCGGCCTCCCCCCTTTTCAATCTGGTGGTCTTTCCCTTTCCTCGCACGCCTTTGCCTTTTGCCTTCCCAGCGCTTGCGTTTTCCATCTGCCTCAGCAAGGAAGTGTGAGAGAGAGACAATGGAAGGTCAAAAACTTACTCCCCCACCACCATCGTCGCTCTCGCCATCGGAGTGGTCTCCCAGTGACCTCGATGGATCCATGGGGTCGCTCCGGCTTCAGCGAGAAGATTGCATTGTGGCTCATCGAGGATGGGCTCCTCCATCTAGTGATGAGTGTCACACTACCGGAGTGCATCATTCCTTGCAATGAGGACGAACTGAACCCCCCCCCCCCCCGCCGGTTATGTTGTCAGCTTTGCACACTTCCACGAACGGGGGTTCAGAACGCCCATGAGCAACTTCTTCCATGGTCTTCTCCACTATTACGGGATTGAGATGCAGAATCTCAACCCTAACTCGGTTTTGCAGATTTCGGTTTTTGTCACCTTGTGTGAGGGTTATCTGGGCATCAGGCCTAACTTTGCCCTATGGAAGTACTACTTCTGCGCCACCGTCTTCCTTAAGTCGGTGAGGGGAGAGACGGTGCCAGTGTGCATCATCGTCATGAAGGCATCATCATGAAGGCATCATCGTCGAACAAGGGGTGGCAGCAGCGGTGGTTCTACCTTAAGAGCGACGTCGACGTGCCCCTGCCTCCATACACCGGTCGCTTCTTTGGAGAAGCACCGGAGCACTGGAGCTATGGTCCCTTCACTTCTGAAAAGAAGAAAATTGACTCCCTTCTCTAGGCAGTCAAGCGTTTGGTAGATGGGGGCGTGACGGGAGCTGAGGTCATCGCTATGTTCCATGAGAGGATGGTGCTGCTGCTGATGCGGCGGGCACGTCACTTGGATGAGATGGTGCCAAATGCGCCCCTCAAGGGGACCGTGCTCATGATGGGGGAGCTTGATCGAGAGGAGATCAAGAGGCGCATCAAGTCGACGCTCGGGAGTATCCGTCCCGATGTTGTCCTCGGTACCTACCCACCAATGCATCCTGATGATGACTTCATCGAGATGGTGAGCATCCTCCACTCTTCTTCTCCTTCCCCTTTCTCGTAGCCTCTTTGCGTTTCTTTTTGCCTGACCTGGGACTTGGGTGATTGCCGGGGAATCTATGCCTAGTCCTCGACTTTGACCCACTCCTTCCCGAGGATGTAGAACTAGGCCCACACCGAGGGGGTGAGAAAGCAGAAGGAGGAAGGGAAGAGGAAAGCAGCCGAGAAGGCCAGAAGGAAGGAGGAGCATGACAAGCACTGAAAATTGTAACGATAGGCCAGGGAAGAAGAGGAGTCATTGAGCATTAAGGATGATGATGACGATGAGGAGGTTGACCAGTATGATTGGCTGGACTCTATGGCTGAGGAGGGGAGCTACCCAAGGAATCATCCCTCTTGATCGAGGGGCGATCATCACGGGCTGATCTGCCTCGACAGGACTCAGGAGACCCTGATCTAGGGGGAGCTGCCATGATGGGCGGGGGAGAGCAGCCCCCGAGGCCATAGGAATCGGCCCTTTCTGAGAGGGCAGAGGGTCCTTGACCCCAGTGGACAGCGGGGTCATCGGAGCCACTTCCCTAGCCTAACTCGGACAAGACCGTGGTGGCTAGGAAGAGGCCCTACCCCAAGATTGTGTGGTCAATCCTGAGTGGTCTGTCGTGGAAACGTCCTTGTCCCACATCGCCAAGGTAAGGAATTCTTCTTTCCCATTGCTTGTTTGCACATCGCCAAGTGTTAATGCTTGTTGCTCTTGCAGGAAGGCCTAGACTGATGGCCCCTCTCTTGCACCGTGAAAGGCCCTGAGGCAGCAAGGCCAGGCTTCGGCTGGCAGTGTGCTGGGATCGGACGTCTAAGCCTCAGAGGCGGCCGGTAACGTTGTTTTGGTGTCCGCGGCCATGGGGGGACGTGAGATGCTAGGCTCCCCTACTTCACCACCAACCAACCCTGCCCCATCAGCCGGTAGAGGTGGAGAAATCCTTGCAGGAGGGGATGGTGGCGCTGGAGGAGTTGTCGCGGTTCGAATCGGATACCACTCTCGAGGGGGCTCTCCCTCAAGGGGGTGAGGTGCATCCGCCTCCGTCGACGGAGACGCCTACGTTGACCGTGGGAGCGGGCCCAAGCACCAGGGCTCAAGAGGTGATCAAGGAGGCTATGCTTGAGAGCCCTTTTTCACACAGGTGGGGTCCGCAGCGGGAGACGGGTTCTGAGCGAAAGATACGGTGGTAGGCGGTCCTGATGCCATTAAAGCAGAGGTGGTGTCGATCTCATTCGGTGAGCCTTCTGACATGGCCAAGGTAGCCTAGCCTTCCTATGCTAGGGGATCTGCAACCCTCGCATGGATAGGGCATGATCCCTTTCAGTGGGGCGATGCGCGCCTCATTTGGTCGGATCAAAATTAGCCGAAGGTGCCACCAGTTTTCATGATGGATGTCATCGAGGAGTTGTGGGCCGGGAGCCGGATCCAGACAGGGTGTCAGACCTTAAACCAGGCCCTGACCATGGCATTCAACGTCTTGCACAATGACATCCGTCCAGCTAGCCAGGTGCATCGAACAAGGTGAATACTTGTCGTTTGGTGCTTTCGCCTCTTGATGTCTCTTGACATGACCTTTTGCTTAGGAACTGCTCGAACGGAGCCAGGCAAAGTTAGAGTTTCTCTATCATGAGCAGGGCTCCTAGGAATGCCAATCGGAGGAAGCACAGAGGATGGCTGTGACTGAGGCGCGGCTTACAGAAGCCTTAAAGAGGATGGCCGCCCTTCACAATGAAATGACGAATGTTCGTATTCGTTATGATGAGGTGATCACTGATGCCAAGGAGTCGAGGGAGAAGTTGGCGGCCCTCATCGAGCGCACTCACAAGGACCAAGAGGAGGTTCAGAAGGTAAAGAGAGAGCACGATGAGCTATCGCAAGCTTTGAAGCAGCTTCAAACTGACCTTGACTTTGTCCGTCATGAGCGCGAGCATGCTCTTGGTGAGCGTGATGAGGCTTGCCAAGAGTGCAACATAGATTGGCAAGAGAAGATTACCATAGAGGACAAACTGAAGGATGCCACGCGTGTGGTTTCTCGGGTTGCTAAGGAAAACCACCAGCTGAAGTCGGAGGTGGGGTCCCTCTGGGCCACGGTGGCCCAAGCGCGTCAACAAGACTTGGCCCGGGCTGAGGAACTAGAAGGTAAGTACCTTTGGCTGCCTGTTGTTGAGCACTTTTTTGAAGCATGCTTCTTATCTCTTGTGGTAATTAGGGCTGAGGAGTAAGCATGCCACGGTGGAGGTAGAGCTTTTGTCAGCACGAGAGGCGCTGAAGACGGAGCAGCATGAGCACTCCAAGCTTCGTGCCACTACCGAGCTGTTTTGGGATGCGGTGTGCACTCGTCGTCTTCAGGTCTCATTACTTGAAGATTAACCTAGAGGTGGTTAGCGAGGTTACGTCACTGGCCCTGATGAGGAGCTCGATGCAATTGATGAGGAGGTATTGGAGCCAGCAAAGATTCTGGCGGCCAAGTTCGAAGATGAGGTCATTCCCCGCCTTTGAATCCATGAACAGTGCCAGGCAAGGTGCCCGTGTAAGAACTTAAGATTTTGGACAAGTCTATGGCCCTCAGGCCCCCTTGAAAACTTGCATTTTATCTTTCGTTCTATGTTTTTCACATTCGCCCCGACCCTTCTAGCGTGCTGAGTTTTGCGTTTGTTTAGAGTTGAGTCTGATGCCTTGGGTCAGAGTCAATTGGGCGAGAGTACCATAGCCGTAGAGGCGTAGGTTTTTCGTAGTCCAATTAACTTGGCCCAAGGATCCTCATACTTCAAACAAACTCGCGTTCTCTGGCCACTAGCAGAGGGGTCGGGTGGAAATCTTTTTGTATAGTTTTTCAGGTGGTTGCCCGATCCCTACGTCATGTTTAAGCTTACAAATTTTCTAGAAGTATGAGTCGAACCTTAGGAGCAGACTGGTGACCAAAAGTTACCATAACCGTAGAGGTTTAGGTTTCTCTTAGTCCGACCGATCTGTCCCGAGGGGCTTTTCGCCTTCTAGAATGATCCGCCTTCTTAAACAATGCTTTATGGGGTCGGGTATGTAAAACTTGTTTCAAAAAGTGTTGTGAAAATTTCATGTTGTTGGGGGTTCCCCCCTTTTAGCCCCTGAGAGAGGCCCGACCCTAGATGAATATAGGGTTGGGTCTTTCTTAGAGTTTAGACAAAGTAAGAGACAATGAGGACTCTTTTTATTCGTTTGAGAATAAACATGTGACAAGCCTAGGAATCTATGGGTAGAAGCGACGTAGTTGTTCGATGTTCTAGGCATTGTTGAAGACATCGCCATCTATGGTGGCCAGCTTGTAGGTGTCAGGTTAGAGTATCTCTACGATGATGAACGGGCCCTCCCACGGTGGTGTCAGCTTGTGGCGGCTTCGGCCGTCCTATCTGAGATGAAGTACTAAGTCCCCGATGCCAAACACCTGACCCCACACGCGATGATAGTGATACCGACGTAAGGCTTGCTGGTATTTGGCGGAATGGAGTAGAGCGACATCATGTGCTTCCTCTAGCTGGTCCACGGCATCCTCTAGGGAGGCTTGGTTGCCTTGGTCATCGTACACTCTGACTCTTAGCACTCCATACTCCAAGTCAGTGGGGAGGATGGCCTTAGATCCATAGACCATGAAGAAAGGTGTGAAACCTATTACTCGGCTTGGGGTTGTCCTCAAACTCCAAAGGACTGCGGGGAGTTCCGCAACCCATCGGTGGCCAAATTTCTTTAGCCAGATAAAGATCCTTGGTTTGAGTCCCTGCAAGATCATGTCGTTGGCGCGTTTGACCTGCCTGTTTGTTCGGGGGTGCACCACGGCTGCCTAATCCACGCGGATATGGTGATCGTCGCAGAAATCTAGGAACTTTTTGTCGGTGAAATGTGTGTCATTATCGGTGATGGAGTTTGGAACTCTGAAGCGATGGATAATGGTAGTGAAGAAGAATACCGCTTGATCAGATTTAATTCGTACGATCAGCCGAGCCTCAATCCCCTTCAAGAACTTGTCAATAGCGACAAGTAAGTGGGTAAAGCCCCCTAGGTGCTTTCTAAAGTGGCCCGACAAGGTCTAGACCCCAGACCACGAAAGGCCAAGTAATGGGGATCATCTGGAGCGCTTGGGCTAGTAAATGAGTTTGTCTAGCGTAGTACTGATACCCTTCACAGGAGCGTACTACCTCAGTCGCGTTGGCCACAGTAGTAGGCCAGTAGAAGCCTTGTTAGAATGCGTTTTCGACAAGAGTGCATGGCACTGCGTGGTGGCCGCATATGCCTCCGTGGATGTCTTGTAATAGCCTTTTTCCCTGTTCACTAGGGATGCAGCGTTGCAGGATTCCTATGGGGCTTCGCTTGGAGAGCTCCCGATCTAGTAGGACGAATGACTTGGTGTGGCGTTGTTGGTATTTTTAATGCACACAGATAAATCTGCAAGCGCATGGATACCATTGTAGTTTTCACCTGGAGGGTTTTAAATATCGTATCCACAGGGAAACATGTGTGGATCACCAAACAACTAGTTTATCCAAGGGTAGAAATCAAGGTTTAAGATATGATGGGTAGAGAGGATTCCTATGGTAATGATCCTATACAAGGCAAGGTTATGATTCAAATGTCCTTCTAATGTTCACTTCGGGACGCCGCTAGACGGGAAAGCACCACTAAGGATAACTCCACCGACGCGACTACAGTCCTACTAATTTAAGAACCTACTCAATTCGGTGTGGACGGGGCTGTCACCTCCCGTAATTACCACACAACCAGAGAATAGGGTGCAAACACAGGTAACCGATAGCCTAAGCACCACACTTATGCTAACAATTACTACTCTAATTTAGAGCGCTAACAAGAACTAGAGCAATCATAAGATCTGTGAACCAATGAAAAAAAGAGTAAGATAAATACTTGAATAAAGATCAATTACCAGAAGTATCCCAGATGCAGACTCATAGAAGCCTAAATCCATTGAAGTACAAGCCAGAGAGGTTGCACCAACACGCCGGCACCACCTCCAACTCTTCCCTCGCTCTCTATCTCTCTATTTAGCTAAGACTAGATCCTAATGAGGACTAATCTTCTCTTGATGGCTAGCTATGGAGAGGAGATCCATTCAAGGGACCCCTCTCAGCTGATCCAATTGGAGAAAATGAATTAGGGTTTAAGGGATGCCTCCTCCAGGGGTCAGGGGCCTTGCTTATATAGCCCTCTAGGAAGCACCACAGCCATCGGATCAAACCGACCTTGATCTACGATTATTATTCATCCTCAAAGGCGGTGGAGGGGCGATCTGTGAGACGAAGCCTAATTGGCTGAGAGGGCTAGGTAGCTGCCTAGGGGCTTGGGCGCCCGCTCAGCTTCCGAGCCGGTTTTGCCTCCCATTTAGTCTAGAGCCTTCTCGTACCGTCTATGTGGTAATTATGTGTTAGGTCCTTTTCCATGCTTTGTTGACGGTTAAAATTGACACTTATCTACCGTCAACAGGCGTGCAAGGCGTCAAGCCTTGGTTTTATCGACTGGGAGTGCACTGTGGACCAAGCATTCTAAGTATGAGATTCTATAGTCCGAAAGGGGGTCAGGCCCTATTGCTGGGTCGTCCTCGATTTGCATAACCTCGGGGTCCATCGGCGCTAGGGTCGAGCCAGCTTTTGCGGTTGGGGTGGGTTGCACGTTGTCGTCCTATACCGATCTCAAGTAGGTAACCGAGGGCCTATACAGATCGCTGGCGAAGACACTGGTGGGAGCTAGTGCCCGTCCGGACGCCAGTTTCGCAAGCTCATCTGCTGCCTCATTCGATCGTCTAGCAATGTGGTTTAGTTTGAGGCCATCGAACTTTTCTTCTAGGAGGCAAACTGTCTGGTAGTATGCCACCATTTTTGGATCATGGCAACTTGACTCCTTCATGACTTGGTCCACGATCAACTAGGAGTCTCCCCTGACGTCAAGCTATCGGATCCTGAGCTCGGTGGCAATGTGCAAACCGTTGACAAGCGCCTCATACTCAGCGACATTGTTAGAGGCCAGAAAGTGGATCCGGATCATATACCTCATGCGCACGCTGAGAGGAGAGACAAAAATGAGTCCCGCCTCGGCTCCACTCTTCATCAGTGATCCGTCGAAGTACATCATCCAATACTCCTGTTCCACCGGTGCCGGTGGCATTTGGATTTTAGTCCATTCAGCCACGAAGTCCGCAAGAACCTAGGACTTAATGGCTTTCTGAGGAGCATAGGTGATGCCTTCTCCCATGAGTTCGACCACCCACTTAGCGATTCTTCTCATCGCCTCCCCATTTTGGATCACCTCCCCGAGAGGGAAGGAAGATATGATCATAATCGGGTGTGGCTCGAAATAGTAGCGTAGCTTCTTCCGGGTGATAAGGATGGCATACAAGAGTTTTTGGACCTATGGGTAGCATGTATTGGTGTTGGACAAGACTCGCTGATGAAGTAGACCGAACATTGGACTTTGAGAGTGTGACCTTCATCCTACCATTCGACTATGACGGCAGCACTCACTACCTAAGTAGTGGCCACGATGTATCGCAGGAGCGGTTCCCCTTTAGCCGAGGGCACAAGGATCGGAGCCTTTGTTAAAAGTGCCTTAAGACCATCCAGCGCCTCTTGGGCCTCGGGTGTCTAGGCGAAACAGTTAGTTTTTCTCAGGAGACGATACAGGGGCAAGCCTCGTTTGCCAAGGCATGAGATAAAGCGGCTCAGCGTCGCCAGGCACCCTATGACTCGCTGCACCCCTTTTAAATCCCGGATCGGGCCCATGTTTGTGATGGTGGAAATTTTCTCTGGGTTGGCTTCGATGCCACGCTTAGAGACGATAAAGCCCAGTAGCATCCCCCTTGGGATCCTGAAGATGCATTTTTCAGGGTTGAGCTTGATGTTCTTGGCTCGTAAGCACTTGAATGCCTGATCGAGATCATCAACTAGGTTATCAGCTCATTTTGACTAGACTATGATGTCATCTACGTAAGCCTCAATGATTCACCCAATGAGAAAATAGTGAGCATACAACGCTGGTATGTAGCCCCCACGTTCTTGAGGCCAAATGGCATGGTTACATAGCAGAAGGTCTCGAACGGGGTGACAAAAGAAGTCACGAGTTGGTCGGACTCTTTCATCGCGATTTGGTGATAACCGGAGTAAGCATCAAGGAAAGAGAGGGCTTCGCAACCCGAGGTTGAGTCGACTATTTGATCGATGTGCAGTAAAGGGAACAGGTGTTTTGGGCAGGCCTTGTTGAGACCAGTATAATCAACACACATTCTCCATTTACCGTTCTTCTTTATTATAAGTATAGGATTAGCTAACCACTCGGGGTGGAACACCTCCTTGATGAATCTGACTGTCAGCAGCTTGTGAATCTCCTCCCTGATTGTTCTGCACTTCTCCTCATCGAAGCGGCATAGTCGTTGCCTTACCAGTTTAGAGCCGGCCTGGATATCTAAGGAGTGCTCAACAACTTCCCTCGGGATGCCAGGCATGTCCGAGGGACTCCACATGAACATGTCACTGTCTGCGTGGAGAAAGTCGACAAGCACTGCCTCCTATTTGGGGTCTAGGGTGGTGCCGACGCACACCGTCTTACTGCTAGAGCCGCTAGGGTTGAGGGGGACTTCCTTGACCCCTTCGGCAGGTTTGAAAGAACCGGTGGACCGCTTGGGGTTGGGTGCCTCCTTGAGGCATGCTTCTAGCTCGGTTGCGAGTGCCTCGGACTCGATGATAGCCTCAGCATACTCGCAACACTCCACATCACACTCGTAGGCATGCTGGTAGGTGGTGTGGACAGTGATGACCCCATTGGGCCCCGACATCTTGAGTTTGAGGTAGGTGTAGTTTGGGATGGCCATTAACTTCGTGTAACATGGTCGCCCCAACACGGCATGGTAAGTGTCGCAGAACCCGACCACCTCAAAAGTGAGGGTTTCTTTTCTAAAGTTGGAAGGATCCCCAAAGGTAACATAGAGATCAATTTGCCCAAGGGGCAGGGCTCGCTTTCCTGGTACGATACCATGGAAGGGCGCTCCTCTCAGGCAAAGCTAGGTCAGACTGATCTTCATGGCGTCAACGGTTTCGGCGTACATGATGTTGTGGCCGCTGCCTCCATCCATCAGTACCTTGGTGGGCCGTGTGTTGCCAATGATGGGGTCAACAACCAGCGAATATTGACCTGGCTAAGGGACACGATTCAGGTGGTCGTGATGGTAAAAAATGATGGCGATCCGGACCAGTCAAGGAAGGCTAGGGTGGCTGGCTCGGCGGCGTGTACTTCTTGGTGTTCGAGCTTGTGCCGGTGCCTAGAATCATAGGCCGTGGGGCCACCAAAGATCATGAAGCAATTTTTGATGATAGGGAAGTTGTCATCTTTGTCCCTGTCATCACCCTTGTCGTCCCCGGGTCTCTTGCCGGCGTCACCCTTCCCCTGGGCACCCTCGGAGAAGTAGTGCTTCATCATGCCACACTCCTTGAGGGTATGTTTGACCGAGCCCCGATGGTAGGGGCACGACTTATCGAGCATTTCATCAAAAACTCCTGGGCCACCCTCGGGAGGGGCCCTGGAGTTCTTGCACTTGGCGGCAACCACAAGGAGATCCTTGTGTGGCTGCTTAGCCTTCTTTTTCTTCTTGGAGTTGTGGCCAGAGCTGCCTTCGTCGGCGTTCTCCTACCGCTTCTCCTTTCCCTTGGTGTCATGGAAAATTGCCCCTACCGCTTCCTCCCCAGAAGCGAAGTTAGTGGCAATGTCCAAGAGCTCTCTGGTGGTGCTTGGGCCCTTATGCCCCAACTCTTGGACAAGCCCCTTATAGGTGTTTCCCTCGAGGAACGCTCCAACGATGTCGGCGTCAGTCACGTTGGGCAACTCAGTGCACTACCGAGAAATGCATCGATGTACTCATGGAGAGTCTCATCTAGCTTTTGGCAGTAGCTTCTGAGGTCCTAAGAATTACCAGGGCGGACATAAGTGCCCTGGAAGTTCCCTACAAAAACCTTCCTGAGGTCGGCCTAGTTGTGGATGTGTCGGGCCGGGAGATGTTCTAGCCAGTCTCTCGCTGAGTCAGCAAAGAATAGAGGGAGACTATGAATGATGAAATGATCGTCATTTGCATCGCCTAACTGGCAGGTGAGGCAGCAGTCATCAAGCCAGAGTTTGGGGTTTGTTTCCCTAGAGTACTTGGTGACGTTGGCAGGTTACCGAAATCGTGCCAAGAATGGCGTGTTGCGGATGTCTTGGCTGAAGACCCGCGGTCCCAGGGGTTTGGGTGATGGGCTTTGGTCCTCCCCGCTGTCGTAGCGGTAGCCCCATCGAGGGTGGTAACAGTGACTGCCTCCATCCTCCTTATGCCTTTTGCGTGCATTAAAGACGTCCCGGGTGGACCGAGGCTTCCTTTTCACATGCCACTGATGTTGTAGGCTAGTCTAGCTCGAGTCCACATTGTCGAGACGTGGAACTTTCGGCCTGCTGTACAGCGGTGCACTCAAGAAGGGCAAGTAGCTCTCTGTGGGCTTGCCGTCCCTCTAGAGTCGATGGTTCGGGCATCGTGCGAAGGAGGATTGCCACAGCAGCAACATTCTAGCTTGCCCTGGTGAAGAGGGGCGGATGATCGCTGCCATCGTCGTTGCAGATTCGGTGATGGACGTCGTGAGCTCTTCGTCAAGTCGTGCCACCATCGTTGCGATTCCCGAGCTCTTGTTCACGCACCGCATGTAGTTGCACCACCCGCTGCTGCTCCTCTTCAAGCTTTCTCTTAAGCTCTTGGAGTTGCTCCAGCTGGGGCAGAGCCTGCCCCATAGGTGGTGGCATGGCTGCGCATGCGTCCTGCACAACGTTGGGTGGGGTGTGTTCGTCCTCATTATCATCAAGGGTTCTTTCACAATCCTCCCCATCGCACATGAAGCATTCACGAGACAGGTCATGACTCCTATCATCAGAGTCAAAACCCCCATGAAGGCAATTGTCATCGCCAAGGAACTGGCGCTTAGCCCCCGGGTGATTAAGCCTGGGGAAATCAGCATCAGCCCGAGTGTCATCATCTTCCTCGGAGTCAACACCCGAGGTCATCGCCGAAGTCGCAAGGAGCTCTAAGAGGGACTCCTAGTG
This sequence comes from Saccharum officinarum, assembly GCA_020631735.1. Classification (NCBI taxonomy): domain Eukaryota; kingdom Viridiplantae; phylum Streptophyta; class Magnoliopsida; order Poales; family Poaceae; genus Saccharum; species Saccharum officinarum. The sequence continues at coordinate 53,977,335 of CM036168.1, read as the reverse complement.
GTACTATGGCAAACCCACAGAGGAATCCCCTTTGGGCCAAATGAAGTCACTATAAGTCCTCGCAGCGTTGTGTAGCCCATAAGGCCATGCCATGTGTGCTGGCGCGGCGCTTATCTTCTCAAAAAGCGATGGCTGCAACATGGCATTGGTGGTGACGAGACTAGGATCTTATTGGAACTGTCATGGTCCTAGGGCAGTGTCAAGCTGACACTCCGGCCTTGGGTGGTCAAATCCATGGGGTCGAATGCCCCCAGAAGCCTGTGCCTCGTTGGCATGCAGGCATAGACCACCCATCGACTCGGAGATGGAGTTGGCACTGGGAAGTGTGCTGAGTGGCTCAATAGGGGATGACGAAGCGCTCTCCCCCTCCACGTCGATGGGGTCTAAGCTTCCGACACGCTCGTCGGTGCCTAGACAAAAAGCATGGTGGATTGGTGCAGAAGGGGGAGCCGGACCAGGTCGTGATCCACTCCCGTGCAGAAGAAGTCTAGGCTCCCAAACCAGATATGGAAGCCCGAAGTGAAGTGGGTGCGAGGGTTGGCCATCGAGACCTAGGAGATGGATTGTGACGCGCAGGAGTGCCCCTACCTGATGCGCCAACTATCGGTGTCTAGAGAACCGGGGGTCTAAATAGAGCGACAAATAAATTTGTTCCTGCGCGTCTAGGCCTCGATGGTGTGCAAAGTGGACACAAGGATGTATACTGGTTCGGGCATGAATGGCCCTATGTTCAGTGGGTTTTGCTATTGTTCGTATTGCCTTTGCACTGGAGTGCTTGCAGTAGGGGTTACAAGCTTTTTGAGAGAGGGAGATGATCCTAGGTCTCTGGCGAGGGTTAGTGCATGGATGCGGTGGGCTCTATTCGGTTGCCCTTTTGATCGAGGTGAGCTCTAGTTGTTGTTGCTTCCTCCCTCCGCCTAGATGTGGCCCCTGCCTCCCCTTTTATATCTTCTAAGGAGAGGGCTCGAGTTACATTCATGGTAAAGAGATAAAAATGGGAAATGATGAAAGAAAAAAACAAAAAAGGTGGCCTCGGGCATGGCCGTCTTTCTCCTTATCCGGTGGGAACAGTTTCCTTGTGGCGCCAAGATGTAATAGATCTTTTGGCCTTTTTGTCTGCTAGTGCTGTGTGTTGTGGCCATACCTTCTCTTGTGCACCTCCGTGCTGTTGAGGACGGGCAACATGGGTGCCCGGATTTGCGTAGAGAGGGGGTTAAGTGGTATAGTGATCGTTACCCCCGTTGCTGTAGAGGTATGGGTGTTGTCGTGGTAGAATGACCAGGGTCATGTTGAGTTAGGGCGTCGTTCCCATGCTCCTATTGACTGTACACGGTCACATCCATCCATCAGTGGGAGCAGGGCGTTGTGGTTGGGGGGTCCTCATGGCTCACCATCTCGCTAGAGGGTTACACGTGTCCCTCGGGTCAGGCGAAAGTAAGCTAGGGGGTCGAGCACTGTTGATGTCACCGCGGGGGCACAGGTGAGGCGAAGAAATGTCGCCTGAGGCACTCATCTTGCCCAAGACCTCTCTGCAAGGCTCGGGTGGATGAAGTTTGTCTTTTGTGCAGTAAGTGACTAACATGTTGTTTGTGCTTTTAATGAGTTGATTTTACTGGGCCCCTATGGTGGGGTTTTAATGATCATACAAGGTGCCATATTTCACCATCTATTGGGTACCCTAGTATTTTGGTACTTGACAATAGAATAACAGAGACGAAGGCGGTGCTGAGTCTGAGTTCCCGACTGATTTCCCTACTTCACAAGACGCCTTCTATCTGTCCGGCTGCCCTACAAGTTCAAACCTTCTAATCACTCCAAATATGATGGCAAGACTGAGCCAAATCAATGGCTCCGCATCTATTCCCAATCAATTGATTTAGTCAGAGGGATGACGACATCAATACCTTGTTCTTTCCTATGGCACTCGAAGTAGTACCCCTCTAGTGGTTTGATAAGTTGAGCCCCGGGTCAATTATGTGTTTGGATGATTTATAGAAGGCTTTTAGCAGCAACTTCACTGGTATCCTCACTCATCCGGCCACCCGGGTGGAGCTTAGAGGATGTACTCAGAAGAAAGACGAAAGCTTTTGAGAATACTATCAACATTTTGGAGAATTACGTTCCCAAGTTCACGATATCACCGAACGAGAAGTCATCGATGATTTCTCTATGGGATAAGAGCCAAGTGGCAGTTTTAGGACTTCTATAGAGAGAACCCTTAGAGCAACAAAGAGTTTAAATGTATGGTCTAGAAGATGAACTCAGTAGAGGAAAGAACCCAGGAAAGGTTCGGTATGGACGGTCGAGATAACCGGTATAACTATGACAACAGGGGCAATCAAGGTGGTCAGAACCGGAAGCGCAGACCCAACAATACGGTGGCCTCTGCTGATAAATTGAAGAAATCCAGCAAACCTAGGCGATTCGAAGACCTAGAGAATCTACCCTGCCCGTGGCATCCGAATTCATCTCACACGGCAGGCAAGTGCTGGAACTTCAAGAATTATACTCGAAAGAATGACTCGGGCAAAGGCAAGGGTAAGGAAGATGACAACAACAAGGATCAGGAGGACCAAGGAGACAAAGGGTTTCAAAAATCCAAGGGTGTTGTCAATGTAATCTTTGCTGGAGTCCCAAGTTCTAAGAGCAAGCAACAAGAAACACTTGCCCTATGGAGTATCACGGTGGCTGAACCCGCTACCCCCAAGCACCTCAACTGGTCTGAGTACCCAATTCAATTCTTGCATAAGTATTAGTGGACCAGTGTTGATAATGTCAGACACTACCCATTGGTTCTAGATCCAACCATCGCAGGTATGACTGTCACAAAGGTCTTGATCGACAGAGGAGCAGGGCTTAACATCATCTTTGCGGACACGTTGAGGAAGATTGGTCTCAACTTTGCTGGCTTACTTACTCCTATGGATATACCCTTCTATGGGATAGTACCTGGCAAAGCAGTCATGCCTCTCAGCCAAATCACGCTCCCAGTCACCTTCGGAACCCCGGATAACTATCGTACTGGGTTCATCAAGTTCGAAGTAGCCGACTTCGAATCATCCTATCACACCATCTTCGGGAGACCAGCTCTGGCTAAATTCATGGCAGTCTTGCATTACCCATATCTCCTGCTCAAGATGTTGGGTCCCAATGGTGTTCTTTCACTTCGAGGTGACCTAAAGCATTCTTATGATTGCGATGCTCAAGCAATCAGGATTGCCACCAAGGTGTAAGCAGATTTAGAAAGGGAGGAGATTGCTACTCTAGCCAGCTAGGCTAACCTAGAAGATTCAGAGTTACTGGCTAAAAAGCCTAGCATCCTAGTTCTGCCTAAGGAGGCTAATGTTATGAAGATTGATCTTAGCACTGGTGATTCCTCCAAAACGATGACCATCAATGCTCACCTCCCTTAGGAATAGGAACTCATGCTCACCAACTTTCTTCGGGACAACAAAGATATCTTCGCTTGGAAGCCAGGTGTCTCGAGAAAGTTGGCTGAGCATAGAATTAGTTTGAATGAAGGCTCCAAACCTGTCAAGTAGCGGTTACGACATTTCTCTCCAGATAAGAAAGCTGCCATCAAGAAAGAAATCACAAAACTCTTGGCAGCTAGGTTTATTCAGGAAATCTTACATCTTGACTGGCTTGCCAACCCTATGTTGGTACAAAATAAGCACTCGAACGAGTGGCGCATGTGCGTCGATTATACGGATCTCAATAAACATTGCCCAAAGGACTCGTTTGGTTTATCGTGCATTGATCACATTGTCCTTTCTCAATTGCTACTCAGGGTATCATCAGATTGTGCTCCGTGTAGAAGACCAAAGCAAAACATCCTTCATCACTCCATTCGGTGCCTATTGCTATACGACTATGTCGTTTGGGCTCAAGAACGCTAGGGCCACATATCAGCGTGCAATCTAAGAATGTCTAGGCAAACAGATCAGTCACAATGCAGAGGCCTACATTGATGATGTGGTGGTTAAGACCCGAGATTCAGCCACACTGATCGATGACTTAAAAGAAACTTTAAAAAACCTACGCGAGTGCAAGTGGAAGCTCAACCCAAGCAAGTGCATCTTTGGTGTACCTTCTAGACAGCTCCTTGGATTCTTAGTCAGCCACCGTGGGATCGAGGCTAGCACAAAGCAAATCCATGCAATCACCAAGATGGGTCCTCCTCATTGTGTTAAGGATGTCTAGAAGTTGACAGGGTTCATGGCTGCTGTTGATGGTACATAAGTGTTATTTTTAACCATCAACATAGCATGAAAAAGGACCTAAATATAAATATCATCTAGCTATAGGGGTTACACTAATAGAATTCTATGAGTTTTGGTAAATATCTATTTCTATAGGGGATTATTAGGAAATGACCAAAGAAGGCCCACATGTAAGATTTACATAGAGAGAAAGACCTCACGCACAAGAATACTCTAGAAGACTCCAGAAGACACCAGACCAGACTGGAGGCTGGTTGGCCACGTAGGCAGGGTGCCCGCCCTGTCCATGTGGGCGCCCACCCACCTACATGGACCAATCAGGTCCAGTCTCACGGATCCTGTCCCCACCACCTTTGAGGATAAATCTACATCGTGTATCAAGATCGGTTTGATCTAACGGCCATGGTGCATTTGAGGAGGCTATATAAGCAAGGCCCCTGGCCTTGGGAGAAACCCTAATTCTCATTCAATTCATTATTCCTCAAGAGAAAAGCCCCTGATCAAGCCCTAGAGCCACCATCTCAATTAGATCTCCATAGTCATAGCATAGCTACATAGGATTAGAACTAGAAGGAGTCAAGCTTCGCTTGGTTTCTAGATCTGTCAAGAGAGTTCTTAGTAATTCTCTCCTACTTCTATATTTCATGTGTTATTCATATTGTTCATCTGCTACTATGAATATGACTTTGCTCTATTCTATTATATTGGCTATGACTTTGCTCTATTTGCTTATACTCTCAATTATAATGTTCTTAGTCTACTTTGGTTGTATGCTTGGCATAGTTAGATTAGAATTATATTCAAGTATAGGATCATATAGCGCTTGCTCAATGATATCATGGGTGAGTGGTAAATATTGTGTAGGCGTGGTGCCTATACCGTATTTTCCTGTGATTGCACCCTATATTCCAAATCGTGAGGTAGATCACGGGAGTGACAGTCCTGTTGAGTCCTTTGTAGTCCTCCTCCTGAGTATAGGATAGGTAGAACACAACTATTATAGGGAAGTGATTGCTATGTTCTTTATCTTCCTTCGTAATATCCCTATGTGTAGATATAACCTTGTCTTGCCATGATTGCCAAGTGTAATTGCACTAATCATTGTATGCTATGGCTTATAGTTAGAATAACTTAGGATTTATTCTCATAGTTTGTCCTAGTTCCATGCTAGTGATATAGACTTAGAGTAATCTATTGAGATGTGCTTATCATTTATTATGTGGCTATGTGCTTATCATTTATCATTTACTATTCATTCATTATCACATGCAGTGATGCTCATTGCTCATATCCTTAGCTATCCCTTCCCATGGGTAAAAATATAAATAACGATACCTGGTTTACTCCTAGTTAAAATGCTACATCGGTATTATCTGTGCGCTTGCGGATTTCATATTTATTTCTAGAGGAGCATTTGCATTTATTTAATACCACATTTTTGGCGCCATGCTGGGGATGACAACCTAGCTTAAGTGACGCTAAGAAATGCCAACAGCTGCTCTCAACAGATTCATCTCACGGCTTAGTGAAAAATGACTCTCCTTCTTCAAACTTTTGAAGAAGTTGGGTAAATTTGAGTGGACTAATGAGGCTAATGATGCATTCAAGAAGCTCAAGGCCTATCTCACCTCTTCACCCATCCTTACTCCGCCTACAAAGAAAGAAGACATGTTACTCTACATTGCAGCGACAACCACGGTGGTCAGTGCGGCGATCATCGTTGAAAGAGAGGAAGAAGGCCATGCATTCAAAGTTTAGAGGCTAGTCTATTATGTCAGTGAGGTTCTATTAGATTCCAAAATCTAGTACCCACATGTGCAGAAGCTACTCTATGCCATCCTAATCACCTCCTACAAGCTTAGACACTACTTTGACGATCATAATATTATGTGGTCACCGACTTCCCACTCGGCAACATCCTACATAACCATGATGCTACACGACGTATATCCAAGTAGGTAGTCAAGCTTGGGGCTCTCAATATCGAGTTCACCCCATGTAAGGCTATTAAGTCTCAGGCACTTGTTGACTTTATAGCTGAGTGGACAGAGATCCAACAGCCTACGACAGACGCTATACTCGATCATTGGAACATGTATTTCGATGGGTCCCTCAAGCTAGGTGGAGCAGGCACTGGTGTCCTTCTTATTTCTCTAGAGTGGGAAGTAGCTCAAATATATTCTCCAAATTCTCTGGCCAGCTACTAACAATGAAGCAGAGTACGAAGCTCTCATCCATGATCTCTGAGTAGCGGCTTTACTCGGTACTAAGCGCCTACTCGTCTATGGTGATTTGTCTATTTTCATCAATCAAGTCAACAAAGATTGGGACTACACCAAATAAACCATGGTTGCCTATTGTGCAGAAGTACGCAAGCTAGAGAAGAATTTTCAGGGTCTGCAAATACTTCACGTTGTGCACAACTTAAATGTTACCACAGATGTCCTAGCAAAACTCAGATCAGACAGGGCATAGGTGCCACCTGGCGTGTTTGTATAAGAGTTGACTTCCCCATCTATCAAGCAACATGAACCCATCATCTCTGATGCCCAGGCGCCTAGTGTCTGGTATTGGCCATCGTCCCATCTTGGACTCAAATCTTTATCGACTACATGAAAGAGCACAAACTGCCAGCATATAAGGGAGAAGCCCCTCAATCGTCCATAGAAGCAAGAACTATGTGTTAGTCGGCAACCAGCTCTATCGACGTGGTGCATCCTCCAACGTCTTGCTAAAATGTATCACTACAGAAGAAGGCAAGGAGCTCCTTGATGAAATTCACTCCGGCTGCTGTGGTAATCACGCTGCATCCAGGACTTTAGTCGGTAAAGCTTTTTAGTCTAGGTTCTATTGGCCAACGGTTCTAAAAGACCTGGAACACCTCATTAGGCATTGCAAAGGCTGTCAGATGTTCACAAGGCAAGCGCACATTCCAACGCATAATCTCATTTGTATTCCGCTAGCTTGGCCTTTTTCTTGCTAGGGATTGGATCAAATGGGACCTCTCAAGGGAGCTAAGGGTGGTTTTGAGTACATCTATGTGGCCATCGACAAGTTCACCAAGTAGATTGAATATAAACCACTCATCAAGTACAGCGCAACCAAGGCCGTCGAGTTTATTCAGGAGATCATGAACCGCTTTGGTATGCCTAACTGAGTAATTATGGATCTGGGCTCCCCATTTACGACCATGGAGTTCAGAAGCTGGGCACAGGATTGTGGCATAAGCATCGACTATGCCTCCGTAGCACATCTGCAGGCTAACGGGCAAGTTGAGAGTCAATGGCCTCATTTTAGCCGGACTCAAGCCAAGGTTATATGAAGATCTTAAAGACTACTGCTCTAAGTGGATAGATGAGTTGCCCAAAACAGTCTATGCGCTACGCACCCAAGTCAGCTAGGCAAAAGGATACTCACCTTTCTTCTAGGTATATGGCTCTGAAGTTGTGTTACCTGCAGATTTGATCTGGACATCCCAAAAATAGAGCAGTACGATGAAGGCGAAGCTAAACACACTTGGAGATTTGAGTTAGATAGCCTGGAAGAAGTTCGAGTTAACACTACCCTGGAGTTTGCTCGATATCTTTAGGGTTTACGGCGTCACTACAACAAAAGTGTCTAGTCTCACACTTTCCAAGTCGGTGATCTAGTTTGACGTATATAAAAGATGGACGGCCGACACAAACTACACAGCCCATGGGAGGGTCCTTTCATCGTTTCTAAGGTCACACGACTAGGGTCATTCGAGTTAATGATTGAAGATGGAGTACCAATCAAGAACACCGGGCACATTGACCAGCTTCATAGATTTTACGCCTAAAGTTATATTCTAGGTGTTAGTTATTTTCTTTTTTACAGTTTCAAAGTTTATTTAATCTATGGTCCTTGGTACATAATAATAATAAATATTAGTCGTCCGAGTCAAGATTGCTCTTGCTTTGATACTATCAAGACAACTTATTAATTGTCTTGAGTCTATCCCCGGTAATATTTTTACCTAGATGAGAGACATCCCGGCTATTTATGCTGATGTACGTCTCCGGCTTAAAATAAGTCATTTTGTTCAGAGAATCACTAGCTAACCATGTTGGTATGTATCTCTATGAATCTAGGATATGCCATCTACGTCAATCAGTCGGCTCACATCCTGTGACTAAGTATTTATTGTCACAACATATGGCACTTAGCTTTTACGCTAAATGTATGCCAAGCCCATAATAGATTATCTCAGAAGAAGGCGACTAACTTGCTCTTCTGGCATGTAAGCCTTAAGGAAGACACTTCTACAGTCACCTTATATGATCAAGTGCTTTCTTGCACTTAAGGTCGATTATTATGTAGTTCTATCTTGACTACACGACTACTCGAATATTTTGTCTTAAGTCAATCAAGGTGATTATATCACAATTAATAACACAGGCTAAGTTCTATCAGCTTAATTATATATTAAAGTGCATTATTCTTTACATGCATACACCAACATTAATAGGTTTTCCATCAAGAAGCCTATGACTCTACTGTGGGGGCTGCGGGGGCTGATCAACTGGCCGGCCTCCGGTTAAATCAAGTTGACCAGCGACGTTGCCGGCTAGGTTGTCCTCCATGCCCTCAGCTTCATCTATAGCCTGGAGAACTTCATCCTCAATCTCCTCTGTCAGCTTCTCTAGAGGGATAGTTGGCTAGAGCACTCCGATTTGTGCCAGCACTGATCGGACACAAGTCTTTGCAGCCATCTTCACATAAGCATTAAAGCGCTAAGGTATGACTGGAAAGAATTCAACCCAGGACTTCCTAGCATCTTCTGGAACCCAGATGAGATTGGCAACATGATGCATGGTGCTCCACAAGTCACTGTTCTCCTTCTAGGTAGCTTCAAGCTCGGTGGTTAGGTCCTTTACTGATTTTAAAGCCTTCACAAGGTCTTGGTCAGCACCATGTCTAATTAACTTAACACGGGCAAGTTCTTCACTCGCACATTCAGTTACCTCTTCAAATTCATTATGCTTGCTCCTCAGGGTGTCAGTCATCACTTGAAGATTAGCATTCAGTCTCTTGGTCTCCTCTTGCTCGGCTGCAAGAAAGTAAAATCGTGGTTCAAGCAGTTAAAATTATTTGGAGTTATCTTTGAGACAACAAGAACATTGAGTAGAGGCATACCTTTCCATTTATTTTTAAGGAGCTCAGCTTTTCTGGTCATAGTCTTCAGGTCTTCAACAGCTTTACCCTTCTCCTTTTTCGAGTGCCCAATCTGGGCTCGCAGGATGTGCACTGATTGTTGATAGATCTGAAGCTCTGTCGTCCACTCGGCTTCCCTCTTAGTGTGTTCCTCCTTTAGAGGAGTAATTTTGGCATTAAGCTGGTCCTCGACCTCTTGGGTGTTGGCATTAAACTTTTCCTCCATGCATTGCCTATAGGCATGTTCAGTAGATATATGTTTTTCAGTTGGGCAAAACATTTAGATACATATATACTATAAATTCAGCTAGGTATTTACCTTGAACTTGTTATCAAATGACGCCGCTCCTACCATGAAGTCGTTCCAGGATGAAGTCAGCTCGGCCAATTGATGGTTTGGATCAAACTCCTTCACCACTTGAGCGGCGATCACTTCCAAGTTTTGGTGTTCAATTTGGAAAGCCTCTTCTACCGACACTACGGGCGAAGGGGCTCTTGGCTGCTCGACTGGGTTCTCATCCACACCAATGGGCCTTACTGCGCTGGTACCGGCCCCGTGTACAGCTTCCAGCTGTTGGCTCTCGGTGCGCTCTGAGTCTTAGGGCTCATTCGATGGCGTGGCCTTTTGTGGATCTTGCAACACCTGATCACCAATTGTGCTGGTCTGGGGGCTCGGCGTCTTCGGAGTTCTGTACAACGAAAGTCCCAATATTCGAAACAATTTAGAATACATCTATAGCGGATTTCGAGTATATTATCAATTTTTACCTGGATGCACTCTTTCTCCGGACAACAGGGCCGATCATCCACCCACCGCTGGGCATTACACCCAGCGTGGCCAAGGTACCCGGCACCAATGAGAATCAAGGCAAGATTTCTTTTATAAAGATTTTTAGAGCCCACGCGGCCCGAAAATCACGCCACTGAGTGAGCCATGTCGGTCCCCTTCCGCATTTAATGGCTAATGCAACTGACTTGATGGTGGCGTACCTTTTCATGCTGCGAAGTAACGGGCAGATTCGTTTCTATACATATCCCCTTATAAGGATTCCCGGGTATCTGGTATGATCGGCTGATTGCGTCTAATGATTTACTCGGATAGTGTCAGAATTGCCCGGAAAGTTTTCAATTTTCACCTAGGGACTCCAGGAGTACCCGGACAGTTTTAGGTTTTACCCGGATGACTTAGAAGTACCAGGATGGCCTATATATTACTCGGATTTAACTCCTACAAGCATAGATTCCGTTTTTGGGACATAATTTTTATTTTAGCAGTAAATCAAAGGATACAAGATTACATATCTTACAAGACCTCTCGAATTCGGTATAAGCAACTGTCGATACATAGTACCCCGAGTACCCCGCAAGGAAGGGAGAAGATCTAGTCCAACTAGGATTCCTCCCATGTAATCCTAGTAGTAGTGCTATTCTGTAATCCTACTAAGACTTCTACATTATAAACTGACTAGGACTCTTGCCTCCTAGAATATATAAAGGAGGGTAAGACTCCCTAGATTGGCACCTCAATAGGAACAGACCTCACAGTCTAAACCCTAAAGCACAGGGCACGATATATTATTCACCCCAAACTAGACGTAGGGACGCCGACGCTATTTCGGCGGACCGAACCAGTATAAACCGTTGTCTCTGCGTTCACCGTCGAGTACTGCATACGCCGATGCCCCCCGAACAAATGTCCCAGGTAACCCGGTGACGAGTTGTCGGTCATCAAACACTGACAGTTAGTACACCGGGTAGGGGCTTTCGGCGCAATTGTGCTTGAGAGCTCGTTGGACCACAACATGAACTTCATCTACGACAACTTGAGTCCAGTGGAGACGACCTTCGATCGACGGGACCCGACATCCTATGGTACCTCGACACGATGGTGCCTAGCTCAAGCATTCAGCGGTGCCCAAATAGAAGTCCAACTCCCTGGAAACCAAGTCAGCGAAGATAGTCTGGAGACATCAATGTGTGATAGATTTGATTCTAAGTCTCGCACTAATCGGGGGACAAATCGCACGATGATGGTTCAAGAAGATCTGATCAAAGCATGCTTCAGCAGGATGCAAGGCGAACCGACATATGTCCTCGTATCACGTGGCGACAGTTTCCTACCCAGGACATCCAGAGTTAGCCGATTCGTGCCGTATACAGTCCGTGCCCAAATAGAAGTCTAACTCCCTGGAAACCAAGTCAGCGAAGATAGTCTGGAGACATCAATGTGTGATAGATTTGATTCTAAGTCTCGCACTAATCGGGGGACAAATCGCACGATGATGGTTCAAGAAGATCTGATCAAAGCATGCTTCAGCAGGATGCAAGGCGAACCGACATATGTCCTCGTATCACGTGGCGATAGTTTCCTACCCAGGACATCCAAAGTTAGCCGATTCGTGCCGTATATAGTCCGGAACGACTACGCGCTGACACGATGGCATACGCACACAAATCAGATAAGTGGCCATCCATGCCGGAGTCCCTCGCCCTTGCCATACCGTGTGCCTAGAGGAGCAACACAATGGCGAGTAGCAGAGGCTGATTACCAAAAAGTCACGCAAGCTAATTATAGGAGCCATGCAAAGCTGCCATGGTTTTGTATGCTCGCGTGAGCCAGGCTCGTACAGATCTGCCACATACCGCTCATCTACTTTTGGTAATCCGATTCAGACTGCTCCTGGACCTCTCGATTAGAGACAACATCAACACAAGGGCAACATACATGCTGCCGCTCGGTGACTTATGTATTCAAGACAAACAAAGGCTACGTCGGAGTCCTCAACCAACAAGCAAATGAAGAAGGACGCACCCACGTACGTCAGCCAGACATGCAAGCAAGCTAAGGATAATCAAGATATCTAAACTTGTTCATACTCATCCATGTCCGATTGGATTCCTATGTTTTTGCCCTGGCTTCTACATAAGATCAAAGCACCCGTCTGACTACATCAACCCGTTGAAGCAGTTTGAGTACCCGACGAGGCCATGAACGAGCCATCCGACTACTTGGCCGCAGCCGCGATGACTAGTTACTCAGCGCTTTGTCTGCCTACTCGGCCATAGCCACGATGACCGGTTACTCGGCGCCATGACCGACTACTCAACCGCAGTAACCGACTCTTTGGCCACAAAGGTCAAGTTGATGCCTGGGGGTTTATCACTTCACGCCATACCATGCATTCCAGACTACTCTTACAGCTCCGCGCTTATAGCCGGGATGGCTTTCGGGTAGACGACGACGGATTCCGGGTACTCGATGACAACTTCCGGGTACTCGACGACGACTTCCGGGTACTCGACGACGACTTCCGGGTACTTGACGATGGCTTCCAAGCCATCGAACAACCGGAGTCTATGCACTCTGACTACAGTCTTACTTAACAGCATCACACCGTGGCTCGACCAAAGGTTCCAGCTACAAAACAAGACAACCTGACATTTGTCTTAAAGTTTAACCCGGGTAATTTTTAATGTTACCCAGATGAGAGATACCCAGCTATCTATGCCGATGCTCGCTTCGGACTTAAAAGTCATTGGCTAGAGAACTATTGGCTAGATCATGCTGGTATAAAACTCTAGGTACCCAGATATGCCGTCAATGTTTATCAAATGGCTCACATCCTGTGACATAGTCCTATCCTATCGCATAGTATGGCACTTAGCTTTTTTATGCTAAATATATGCCAAGCCCATAATAGATTACCTCGGAAGAAGGTGGTTGACTTGCTCCTCTGGCGCGTGAGCCTCAAGGAAGATAGTCACAAGATCACCTTATTATCAAGTGCTTTTGTTGACACCCAAAAGGGTCCAAAGTGCATAATGGACTCCTCTATCATGTTTCTACCATCAAGATGGCTAGGAAAGATACTTGGATCATCGCATTTGGAGCCCGGGCGAAGGAAACGACTTTTCTAAGGCCTGATCCATCCAGTCTGCTTAGCCGACTCCCTAAGTCGGCTAAGCTGACTTGACCAACTTTCTCAAATGCTAGAACGGACTTCACCATTGTGTTCCTCTCATTGAGCTGATCGAAAAACATATATGGTTCACCTAATTCGGAGTTCGGATGAATTAATTACGAATTTTGGAAGATTTTCACCCGGAATTTCCCAGTGCCAGTCGACTTAGTCGAGTCACCTAGTCGGCTTAGCCGAGTCCCTGTTTTCAGCCCGAAAATAGCGTCTCGGGCCCGTGGAAGTCGGCCTAGCAGACTCGGGAGTCGGCTTAGCCGACTTTGTCAAGTCCAGAACGGATCTAAGCATGTTTTGACGTGATTTGAAAGGGGTTTCAACTCCTTGAGAGATAAGGCCAACCCCACCTTATAAATATAAGGTCCACAGCCGATTGAGGTGCCCAACACACATAATCATACCAAAAAATCAATCTACTACCTCTCTTTTACCCTCTCTTCCCCTCTACTTCTCCTCGTTCTTCGTCGACGCTGCATGGACAATGGATCAACGACGGCGAAGCTCTAGAGCGGCCAAGCCGTCTAGAGCAGCCCATAGCCGTTGCACGCCCTAACGGGGTCCCTTCCGGACACGTAGGGTTTCGGGTCTCAAGAGACCTTGCTGACATGTCTTGCGTATCGCGCTCATCGCTGGAGGCACAAGGTCTAGGTGTGAACATCTCCTAGGCGCCGGCTGATCCCTAAATCGGCTAGGCCCTACATCGAGTGATCTAGCTCCTATTCGAGTGTATGAACTAATTTAGCGTCAGCACACTTTTTGGTGACTCCATAGGGGAACGATTGGTTCGGCTATCTTCTATTGCCGATCTTTTTGACCTAGCATATTCGTTGGTTCCAATATATCCTCTTTATGTTTATCATTACCGTTGCATCTGGCCCAAAAGGCCGATAGCATCTGGTCTTGATCCCCTTTCATCAAGATGTGGAACAATGGTCGTAACGGTGAGTTCACCGGTCCAATGGGTCAGGAGAGCGTCGTCAAGTCTACAATTATAGCTGAGGTAAAAGCATATGGGTCTACCAAAGATTCTCTTCTTTCCCATGCTATGAATAAGATTATGTCTAAATTTGATGAATTAGAGGAGAGGATGTTAGGTGCTCCTATTGTTACTTTACTTCATGCTGCACATACTAGTGAATCAGCCCCGACTTTTAGTCAGCATCAATATGAGAGGCCATTTCACTACTATCTTGATCAACATAGCATGTTTGTTTCTGAGAATCAATCCAAATTGGCCTCTTCGGCGCCTGAAACCGATAGGGCCAATTCTGGAAGGGTTAGCACTAAACTTCCTGCTGAGAGGCCATATTATTTTGATCAATATGGCAGGGTGGTTTTAAAGAGTCAATCCAAATTGGCCTCTTCAGCGCCTAAAACCGATAGGACCAATTTAGGAGGGGCTAGCACTATACCTCATGGTAAGGGGTTGTCTTACTATTATTTTGATCAAGATGGCAAGCTTATTTTTAGAAAGAAACCCGAATTGGTCTTTTCGGTGCCTAAAACTGATAGGACCAATTCAGGAGGGGTTAGCACTATTCTTTTTACTGCTACATATATACCCAATTTGGTTTATACTTCTCAAACCGATGACGGGACAGCAGCACCACATGCTTCATTACCTCATATTACGGTGTTGCCTAAGTCTCCAAAGTCACCGTGTATGGTTCCAATGCTTGAGGCTTCATGTGATGCCTCCCAAACCGATTCACAAAAATTTATTAATCGGTTTTGGAAATCAAAAGAGGCAAAATTGGACATGCAAGCTACGCATGATGGAGATGCACATCCTTTACCTTGCAGAAAGACACTTTCCATGGCTGAAACTTTGGAGATAAATAATCTAGCCATCTTGATACGACCAAAGCAAGCCGATTCCACTATTAGAAAGAATGTGATAATCGGCGAGCCCAGAGAACATAAGAAGGGAAAGAAAGTCTTAGATCATGAGGTGGTGTTAGAAAAGTCCAATAGCAATCGGGAGTCTCAAAATCACCATCAAATCTTCTAGGCTCAGGGGGCAAGCCCAGACTCCCATGGACAAGAAGAAATCGGCCACTAACACTATTGTTCAAAGAGGATCGATTAGGCTGACTTTAAAAGTCAGCCAAACTGATTTTAATGTTGGTGGACAGAAAAAATCAGCAAGGCTGATTTTCCAAATCGATCAAGCTAACTGTAAACAAAATTGCAGCACACGTGTAAAGATGGAGTGTTGATTCCTTACCCATTAATACGTTAAAATCCTCACCAATGGAGGATGTGTGCTGATGTAACTCACAATGAGCAGCGCTGTTTCCCCCATAACCGATTGAGCTACGGCCAATCGAGCTCCAACAAGAAAGGACCGATTAAGCCGGTTTTGCATAAACATGCTAATCAAGTCCAATGAAAGGGTAAAGCATCAGCAAAGCAAGTGTATGTGTTGAGGGATAAGAAAGTTCTCATTAATCCCACAAGAAAGGCCGATGAGCAAATAGTCATCAAAATCGGTCCTGCAAGTGCTCCAATCAAAGAAAGTGAAGGACTAATTGTCATTGATAATCTGGACCAATCTAATGTGGAGAAGATATTAAAGGGTGCTGATTTTAATAATCATGAAGCTCGGATTAGCACATCAGCTATTGAGAACTTCCAACCGACATGGTGCCCTTTGGGTTTGTCAAGAACGCAAAAGCACAAACTCCAGCGTGCTTGTTGCAAGAAGTTCAAGGAAAAAGGGCTAACAAAGATGGGAAAGCAAATCTTCAACAAGGATCCAATTTTCCCACAATCAAGCAAGAAAGAATTAGCTGCCTACTCAAAGTCGGCTGAGCTGACTCCTGAATTGGCTGAGCCGACTCCCCTTGTCCTTGCTACCCTGGTCGACCCCAAGTTGGCTAAGCCAACTCTAGAGTCAGCTAAGCTGACTTTCTCAGGCCCGGGTGCCTCTGGGGTATCTCCAGTTGATTTAGTTTCCGCTGCTATCACTACTAGAAATACCCCTCTCTAGTGACGCTTTATTCCTACATTAGACTCGCTTTATTTCATGTCTATGAGAATATAGGGACGTTTTCATAAACCGTGTTAGAAGCGTCTTCGCATGGACCGTGTTAGAACTTGTGGAGACGAATTCTCAAAGCGTATCAAGCAGATGAAAGGACGCTTTGTAGAGACATTATTTGCATGTCTATACATATTGATACACTTTTATAGATGTATTTATATAGCGCGTCTATTTTTTAGTTACGATGTCTAACAACGCTTTATTATGTGTTAAGAAATTGAGAGACGCTCTCATAGATACATTAATATAACATGCGTACCTACTTAGTCACGCTGCGTAGTGACGCCTTATTGTGCATCAAAAAGTATAGTGACGTTTTAATAGATGCATTTATATGGTGTGTGTACTGATTTTGATACATTGTATAGGTACACCATGTTCGTCTCAAGAAAAAAGTAAAAATTTTATATCAGTGTCTACTAATATAAATACGTTGTGTTGTAACATTTTAGTACATCTTAAAAAAATAGAGACACTTTCCTACATGCATCTATGTAGCGTAACTATTAATATAGACACACTTTATGCTAATAGCTTCTTACATATTAGAAACAAAGATATTTTTTTACTGCACATAAATAATTTTTATACTAATTTCTATGATTTGATAATAAGAAAGTGAATGATAAATTGCATTGATAAAATCTATTCTATCTTTACAAACCAAGATACTGATTAAATAATAGATTAAACTGCATTGAACAAGACAACCATGTTCATCAAGAAGCATAGGAAAATTGACCATATCATACAAATATATATAATTTGTCTCTAACGCCTAAAATCTATCTTGTTCACACTAAACTTGTAGCTTGTCTTCCTATCCACATCAAGTCACATGCATGCTTCCATGTACTTGTAGCTTCCATCCACATCAAGTCACTTGCTTCCATCATGCTACAAAATAAGAGGAACCGAAGTTTCTAGGACATCAACAACTATTTACGTGCTATGCTTGTAGCTAGGGAAATAAGAAATAAAATAGGAAATGTATTACCTGCACATCATTTGTTGGAGAGTACGCATTAGCATTTCATTCTTCAGAACTGCTAGGCTATAGAGTAAAATAACATAACCTACTTAGTTGCCTTCTGAAATATAATGCCCAAATTTCAATTGTTACATGTTATCACATAGTTCCACTAACAACTCAATATCTACTCATCTGATTGTCGTGTATAGCACCTGTTCTTACCAATTTAAACAAGAAGCCATTTAATTTGCTCTCAGTCTTACTCTAAAGACTAGTTAAGAATATATGCTCATATCAAAATTAATATAGGAAAAACAAAAAAAACCTGCTGAGTCTCATGTGGTACAGATAGACACAACAGACTGATATGAGGTGGTCTATCATTGGGCAACTATTTGCTCATGTGTGGTAACGATGGCTGGAAAAAATCCTGGTTTACTTTAGAATTAGGACATTAGAATGTAGCTAAATACTATATTGTCGCTAAGAAATTGGAGATAGAAGGGATATTGTGTTACCCGAACATCATTTGTTGGAGAGTAAACATTTTCATTTGAGGCTTCAGGATCGATGCCAATATCATTATTACTGTAAGCGCCATGGCTGTCATCATCACTACACATGCCCTGTATCATCACCATCCATTTCAATATGACCAACCTGCAGGAAAATGAAACATCAAACACAGTAAAGAGAAAATGAGAACAAAATGATCTCCAATGGACCCATATAGATGCTTACTTCACATGAAGAGCTAATTCTATTTCATTTATGCAAATCCATTTCAGGGAAAATTTTAGATATAAAAGCAAGCCACTGCTTCATGATACCAGTAATGTGTTGTATATATCTTATTTTCCATTTGGCCCTACATGTACAGAATCGATGCATTAACATCATATCCAGATATGTAAGCAAGCAATATCAAACTTACATATTATCTTAATTGGAGTGGCTTGTTCGAGTGGCATGCTGGCTAATATATCATCAATATCTGGAGGACCTTCTAAATTCTCTTCGTGTCTGCCAAATTTTCAAGCCCCTCAGCATAGGTTCTCCATCCTGTACTTCAAGGTTCAAGTTCCTTAATCTTCGAGATCCTCTTTTCATGATTTATGTATGTTGCAAAGAAACCCAAAATTAGGGAAAAACTGAGAAATTAAGTGATTGAAGTCTAAAGAACTCATTACTTTCATTCAGAATAGTAGCAAGCCAGCCAGTAGTGCTTCATTGCAAAGTAGCATCACCAAATTAGGGTACTCAAGAACAAAAGCATCTGAAACTACCACTATCTTCAATTAAGGACCATAACAGACTAATCTCCAATAATCCCTTCTTTTCTGAAACTCCAAAATTAAACCCAGACTAATCTCTACATTAAGGAGCATAACACTAGAATCCAGTAAGTAAGACCATCTAGGGAATAAAATCAGTAACTTGTCAAACTGATTGCAGTAGTATTCCAGCCAAACATTAGTGCTTCATTGCAAAGTAGCATCACCAAAGTAAATTCCTCGAAGACAAAAAGCATCTGAACCTACCACTACGTTCAATCAGATATGACCAATTAGGCTACAAAGAATTAATCGATGGTAGCTGCAGCAGTAATATAAATTAGGCTAGGAGCAGTGGCGGAGGACTGAAAAATTTTAGGTATGGCAAAATTGATAACATAGATAGTAAAGTATAAGATTTAACATACATAGGCAATTGCACTTACCTATCTTTCACTGCTTCACAAATTAATCAACTAAATTGAGTAATTAACCAACATAAATAAATTAAACAACAATAATTTAAAAGTAGTTGGTTACTAAAAAGAACAAGTAATTTATCTGATCTAATGACTAATGCTTGATGGTGGGACATCGTTGGCGTGTCTGCTCCAGACTGATGCCTGCTAGCAAGACTACAATGCCGCCTAGCTTTGCCTACTCCCCTTGCTGTACTGTATTGGCATGAACTTGCAGTGCAGACAGCCGCCAAAACTTGCCTATCGCCAGAATCAGAAGTTCAGAACTCGCTTACTCGCCGGAACTTAACTAGCGCACAATTTCTTAGAGGATTGCCGGAACTGGAACTCACAGATTGACGGTGATGGCCAGACGCCCAGACCGGATGAGATCACGATTCAATTGTTCACGAGAAATTGCAAAGTCAGGAATATATAAACATAGGCTTAACACCCAAAATACAGATCGACTCGCAGAACATTTGCTGAGAGCAGAAAATTTCTTCTTCCTCTAGATGGCATTCAGAGGTTAGCAGCTCTCGTCTATGGCAGATTATTAGGGCAAGGGGCAGCGACCAAAGAACAGAGTAGTGGCATAATCGAGGTATGGCAGCAGCCTTACCTTTGCCATATTGGGTCCTCGGCCCCTGGATTGTTGCGAGATAACAGAAATAGATGACGAGGGGAAAAGGTGCAGATATGCTCACCGACGGCAGAAAGCGGATTAGCGACGGGAAGGAAAGATGTTTGCGGCACGATCGGAGTTGATGAAGATCACCACCACCCAGCCATCCACAGGCAGCAGTTCGCTCCGGGCCAAGAGCAACAGCGCCCGGCCGGGCGGCCGGCGGACGGCCTTCGCGATGTCGCAACGCTCGTGGCGGTTGTGTTGTTCCGGTGTGAGTCGGGGATGCGGCGGAGGATTGTGTGGTTGCCAGTTGATGCGAGGTGCAGCAGAGTACGGAGGTTTAGATCTAGCGAAGATTATGGAGGAGGAGGAGGCGGGGAGAGTTTTAATCCAGTTTTTTCAGTCAAACTCGAGCGCGCGGGGAATTATTGGGCGGCAAATGAAAAAGGGAAACACTGCAATTACGGCGGCAAGTGCATTTTTTACATTGCAATGGCCGTCGGCAATGATACATAAATATTAAGTTAATTGTAATATTTTTTCTAATTTAGTTTCAACCTAACAAATTTTATTGTTGTAAATTATTTTAATAATTTAATTTTTTTGCTGATATAAATTATTTTATATAATTTGTAATTTCATGATAAATAATATATAAGTAACTATTGATTAATTGATATAATTAATTATTAAAATATTTATTGATAACTATATTATTTCAAACGAACTTGGATGGAGAAATGACCCAAATGAAAATTGTAGATCTCGAAAAGTTATGAAACTTTTCTGTTTACAACTTTTTCATTTGAAATTATTTATTACTTTTTGAAATTATCGAAGAACTTTGATTTCTTTTTTAATCTGGGACTAAAACTTGTAACTAGTCTTTCTTCCTCATACTAACTTTAAATTTGATAATTTTTTTCCTAAATTTTTCTAAAATCAGGCTCTATCAATTTATTGTGTTCTTACAACTATTATTTTCTCCATCTTTTTATGTGACTTTGTTTTATCTATTTGAATTTTGAATTTCAAAAAATGACAACTTCAAACGTTATTTTGAAACATTAAATGATTTCAGCTGAAAAATTCATGAACATAAAAGTTGTAGAACTCATCAAGATCTACAACTTTTATATTAGATTAGGATTCCTGTATGAGCACGGGTTATTATATATATGAGTCTAGATAGAAAAAACTCTCTATTGTCCGTTAGTTAAAGGGAGACGGACCAAACAAATAGATGGACGAAAAAAAAGAGCCTGAAATTTTACCTCTTTATTATTATATGGATAGATATAAATCTGATAGTGCATAATAGTATTAGGACTCAATCCATATTACTTTGTGAAAATCGAGTCAAGTAGTAAGTCTGAAAAGTACATAAAATAGAATGTTAACGAAACATTTAAAAAAATTATGTTATGGTAATATATTTTGTCATAAGAATAGATGTCTGGTTTTGACTTATATTTTCTTTGAACCAATCGAAATATCTGATTAGTGTGTTGTGCCATATTGATTACTGGTAGGTAGCTACAAATATTGTAGAAGAAGGTTGTGTGTGTGCGCGAGAGAGAGAGTGCAAGATACATATGGATGTTTAATATACTTTTAAAATGTCCATACATGTTGTTAATGGATGACCAAGGCATATCTAATTTTGTTTTTGAGACGTTTTTAATATCATATCAAGAAGCATGTTTACATGACTATGTATGATTATTGATACGCTTTGCAACGTGTATAAATTATACTGACGGTTCAAAGCGTGTCTAACTTCATGTTATATTGAGACGAATTTAGTATTGTATCAAAAAAATATCTTTAATTAGCTATGGAGCGTTTTTCTGATATGCTTTGTACCGTATCTAGAAGCTAATGACGATTAAAAGCGTGTCTAGCACCGTGTTAGTTTGAGACGTTCACAATATCATCGTAAAAAGTGTCTTTAGATGTCTTTTAACACTAAAAACGTGTCTAATGTCATGTTATGGTGAGACGTTCATAAAATCGTGTCAAAAAGCATCTTTACATGACTGTGTAGAGACGCTTTTAGTGTGCGTTACTACTAAAACGTGCGTAGAGCCACTTTTTTATGTAGTGTATTGACCTAGTCCCTGCTGGTGTTGAGAAACTTTTTGAAGGCCAAGCTATTTTTAAGAAGCTAGCAGATCACATGAATCACCTTAAGCCACTACATGTGAAGGGCTTCATTAATGGCAAACTGGTCAACAACATGTTGGTGGATAGCGGAGCCAGTGCGAATCTAATGCCATATTCACTTTATAAGAAGCTTGGCAGAACTGATGAGGAGTTAATTAAAACCAAGAGGACGGTCAAGGACATTGGAAGAGGAAAACCTATTCTGACCAAGGGACTTGTTTTGATGAAGCTTACTATTGGGAGCAAAACATTGGTCACCGTCTTCTTCGTTAATGTAGAGGTGCAAGGGAGCTACAGTTTGATTCTTGGGCGTGAATGGATTCATGGCAATCCATGTGTGCCTTCTAGCTTGCACTGGTTCCTCATTCAGTGGGTGGATGATGAAGTTGAGATCGTCCATGTAGACTCATCGGCCTATGCCATGGCCGATGCCCCTTTGCTTGGGGGCATGATGATATGATTTGCTTGTCAGAGAGAAATCTTGCTGGTTTTGAGTCAATAGAGGAGGCTTTGTTCCTATTTCTTTAGAGTCGATTGATGATCAACTCCATATCATCATGTAGTGTAAATTATGTTTGGACAAGGGATTGCGTCGGCCAACCCATGTGAGCAAATTGGCATTGGATTTGGCGTTAGACCACGGCCGATGTATGAATGACAAAATTTAGAAGCCGATTATAAATTAAGTTAATCGCGCTTCTTAAGAATTCTCTATCAACACCACCGGTTCTTCGTGCATCTAGGAGTAGAGCTCCATTCACATTATATATTATTGCCGAAGAGGGTGTATTAGTGTTGTGTTGACACAAGAAGACAAAGGGAAAGGATATGCTATCATCCATGTTGATTGATGTCTTGTTGATTTTAAGATAAGGTATGCCCATGCTTTAAATTATGCTTAGCGTTGTACTACGCATGTGCTGAATTGAAACATTAATTGATTTAGTACACGCGTGATAGCTTGCCAGGCCGATGTAATAAAGCACATGTTATATCGGCCGATTCTTCGAGGAAGGATAGGCGAATGGGCATATGCATTAATTGACTGTGATTTGGATCTTGAGCCATTGAGTATTTTGAAAGGTCAAATCATCATCAATTAGATTATTGAGCATAGAATTAATTTAGGAGATGAGATAAATTACTTGTTTTCTACCCCATGGAGGCTTTGTTTTAATTAATCGGCTTGCAAAAAGGGCCAAGGTGTTGGCATAGTCATTATCTCTCACAATGTGTTGTTTGAGACATCAAGCTGAATTAAAACACATTTGCACCAACATTCAAGTCGAATGTGAAGTTCTTTTATTCGGCTTGGAATATTGCATTCCATGGAGGTGAAATATGTTAAGGCCCTTGGTGATTACTTGCTGGTGGTATAGCAAGTGGCTAGCAAGTTTCAATGATTAAAAGGGGTCACCATTTGATATGCATCTTGATATGTGCCTTGAAATTATTAATATACTTGCTGAATTTTGAATTCAGCATGTTCCAAGCTATGAGAATTGTAAGGCCAACATGTTAGCTCAACAAGCATCTGGCTATGACGTCGGTGGGCGTAATTTTCATGTTCAAGAAAAGCCGATGCATAAAAATTTCAGTTTTCCCATGTAGGTGCAGACCAGTCGGCTAAGCTGCCAACTCCCTCTCTGCTAAAGCCTAGTCGTCTCAGCCGACTTCCCTAATTGGCCACACCAACTCCTCCAAGTTGGCTAAGTCGACTGCCCTAGTCGGCTTAGTCGACTCTCCTGTGACTAGCCCGATCAATTTGTCCGAGGAGCTCCCAAATTGGCCCAACATAACTTCTAGTGATGTTGGGCTGATTTAGATGATTGGAGAACTCCCATTATGGATTATTTAAGTAATCCAAGTGCTAAAGTTGATAAAAGTTTTTGGCAATTGGCATGCAACAGTATTATGACCAATAATGATTTAATTAACTATCTGCCGAATACTTGCTTTTGAGATGCTTAAATTCAGGATGTTGATGCCCACTTGAAGCTTGCCACTTTAACGCATCCTATTGTCAAATTATGGTGTTTGGGAGTTCGACCATTTAGTCTATTTAAGTAACATGGTGATTTGGATTTGTTGGGGAACCGAATTCATTAATTATATTCTACTTTGGAAGAACACAGAAGCTGGATGTTGGCTGCACCAAACCCAATTTCAAAATTAAGATCGAGAAAGATTATAGATGGTGATAATTGATCGCTTGGTGTATATGCAAGAATTTGATAAAAATAGCTGAGGACATCACTTTGAAAAGTTCAAGACAGCAAACAGAAGACATCAGCGAAGGCAGAAAACAGAATTTGTCATCTCAAATAGAAATTGAGTTTGGGCCCAACGGAGATGTTTTTAGTACGCAAGCTTTACTAAAAACAGGGAGGCATATGTTGACACCTAAAAGTGTTTAAAGTGCATAATAGACTCCTCTGTCATATTTCTACAGTCAAGATGGCCAGGAAAGATACTTGGATCATCGCATTTGGAGCCCGGACAAAGGAAACGGCTTTTCCAGGGCCTGATCCAGCCAGAGTCGGCTTAGCAAACTCCCTTAAGTTGGCTTTAACCAACTTTCCCAAATGTCAGAACGGACTTCACCATTGCATTCCTCTCATCGAACTGATCGAAAAACATATATGGTTCGCATGATTTGGAGTCCAGATGAATTAATTTTGAATTTTGGAAGACTTTCACCCAGAATTTTCCAGTGCCAGTCGGCTTAGCCGAGTGACCTCGTCGGCTAAGCTGACTCTCCCTGTTTTCAGCCAAAAACAATGTCTCGGGCCCGTGGAAGTCGGCCAAGCCGACTCGGGAGTCGGCTTAGCCGACTTTGTCAAGTCCAGAACGGATCTAAGCATGTTTTGACGTGATTTGGAAGGGGTTTCGACTCCTCGAGGGATAAGGTCACCCCACCTTATAAATATAAGGTCGATGGCTGATTGAGGTGCCCAACACACATAATCGTACCAAAAAAACCAATCTACTACCTCTCTTTCACCCTCTCTTCCCCTCTACTTCTCCTCGTTCTTTGTCGGCGCTGCATGGACGGCGGATCGACGACGACGAAGCTCTAGAGCGGCTAGGCCGGCTAGAGCAGCCCATAGCCGCTGCACGCCCCAACGGGGTCCCTCCTGGGTGTGTAGGGTTTCAGGTCTCAAGAGACCTCGCCGGCATATCTTGCGTATCGCACTCCCGGTGAGGCTCCTTTGGTGACGTGTCTTGCATTTCGCGCTCATCACTGGAGGCACAAGGTCTAGGTGTGGACATCCCCTAGGCGTCGGCTGATCGCTAAATCGGCTAGGCCCTACATCGAGGGATCTAGCTCCTATTCGAGTGTGTGACCTAATTTAGCGTCAACAACTTTTTTGCACTTAAGGTCGCATACGTGGTCGTTATTACGGCTACGCGACTACTCAGATAATCCGTCTTAAGTAAATCAAGGCGATGATATCCAAATATACGGCAAATACAGGCTATAGTTTTAATTATACTAACAGCCTACATTCGACTCATCCTAAGTCAATCAGGACATGGTCATCAAAATTCGAGTCGTCCTAAGTCAATCAGAACGCGGTCATCAAAATTCGACTCGTCCTAAGTCAATCAGGACACGGTCACCAAAATTCGACTCGTTCTAAGTCAATCAGGACGTGGTCACAAAAATTTGACTCGTCCTAAATCAATCAGGACGTGGTTACCAAAATTCGACTCGTCTTAAGTTGATCAGGACGCGGTCACAAAAATTCGACTCATCCTAAGTCAATCAGGATGTGGACGATCACACGGACACAGAGATCGGTGCTCCGCACATCAGTTATAGCCACATGTGACATGGAGACAAAGATCTATTATTACATTAGCAAGATGAGTGCAAATATGAGCATGCACGTACATGCTTATATGTCTTTCTGTTGCGCCGCTCATATGCTGCACGAAATCCACCAGGACGATGCATTCAATTCTGACAAAGAACATGTACAATCTCCAGCTAGCAACATGCAAAAGGCGGCATACAACCAGTTTATCAAAGATTGAGACGCATCCTTTGTGAAACACAGATTCAATATGGAAGCTCTAGAGGTATCCACACACATGCATGAATTGTGGAGACATGCACATCAGGCAAGCCAATCAAGATGCCATGCCAAGTACTCATGACCAACAGTCACCGATGCCGCTCACAAGCAAGTCCTGGAGTTATGTTCAACATGGCTCTATGCTGGCAGATCAATGATGCCTGCTGTAAGTAGCCGCCTGCCTTTGGCTTCGCGCAAGCTGCTGGTGACCCCCGCATGGTCGGAGTCGAAAACTGTCGGGATGAGGTGCCGGGTACCATGTATAAGTCTAGCTCGCAAGGCGAGCTACAACCAAGCTGTCCGAGCTGCGACTGCAGGCTACTGAATCGTTTACTCGGTGATTATACCGGCTACTGCTAACAACTTCACAGCAACACTCGGCTCGATGACTAAGCTCGTGCTCGGGGGCTGGACGCATGGACTGCTTAGCGTTTCTACGACTACTTCCTGGCTGTACTGGGGCGGCAACTTGGCGTGCACTAGCAGCTCCGTCGACTACAATTCTCGGGGGCTGGGCACCAATATTACTCAGCATGTTCAATTCCCGAAGCTCGAGTCGGTTATGACCCAAGATTTCAAATAACATATAACCACTTGGCATCATCGGCGACAAGCAAATCTCAATCATTGTTTTGAAGAGGTTACTCGACTCTTTCTGCCAACTCGCCGAGTACTTAGATGGTACCACCGGGTGGCATCTCTTTTACATCCAGGACATGATTCATCTCAAGACAATTGGTTCAAGCAAAACAGATGTGATGATTGATCAATCATATGGAAACAATCGACCTACACGGAGTCACTTAGCGGACAACAAACATGCTGATTCAAGTCCAACGCAACATAGCCACGAATGAGCAGAGGAGTGCAGGACATAGCATATTCATCTACTCGGCCATCGAATCTTTTTCGGCTGGCCGATTGCCTCGGTTTAGTCGGCACCACTCTGATTATGCTCGGGGGCTGTATTCAAGAATGGATCGTCAACCACTTATTAAGCTCACCAGGTGGGTTACTTGGATGCAGCCTTGAGGATGTCTACAAGATCCTATAACTGAGTACTGAGTACTCGGATTTAGGCTCGGGGGCTACAGAACACATATCATCAACGATTGCTTCAAATTTTTCTTTGGGAAAAATTGCTAAAATTTCAAGATTGACCTTCTGGCTTTTTATGCTAAATAGTAAGAGGCTCAGGGGCTACACCCAATGGGTCTGCTTTTCAGAAAAAGCGCACACCATCAGAGTTCTTCAAGAAGCACTACATAGTTTCTCTCAAGAAAGCACTCAGACGAAACATATTTCTACTCGACAAGACCTGGAGGAACAAGAAGAGACTTCCAAAGCTCAACCATATAGTGCTCGGGGGTTTGTCAATACATAGTACCCTGGGTACCCTGCAAGAAAGGGAGAAGATCCAGTCCGACTAGGATTCCTCCCATGTAATCCTAGTAGTAGTGTTGTTCTGTAATCCTAATAAGACTTCTACAATGTAAACCGACTAGGAGCATTGCCTCCTGGAATATATAAAGGAGGGTAAGGCTCTCTAGATCGGAACCTCAATAGGAAGAGACCTCACAGTCTAAACCCTAAAGCGCAGGGCACGATATATTATTCACCCCCAAACTGGATGTAGGGACGCCGACGTTATTCCAGCGAATCGAACCAGTATAAATCGTTGTCTCTGCGTTCACCGTCGAGTTTTGCATACGCCGATGCCCCCTGAACAAACGTATTGGGTAACCCCGTGACGAGTTACCAGTCATCAAACACCGTTCAATTAGCAAAAAGGAACCCAGTGGAATTCGGCTTCTTGGCCGACTAGTTTACAAAAAGGGTCCTAGTTGTTACTCGGTAGAACACACTCTACTCGGGCCACTGTTTCTATTGTGGGAACGTAGTGCATCCAAGACTGGTGTCAGCGGTGCAACACTTCCTGGTCTGCTAGGTTACGGTCACATCTTGTAGGTGTCTACCCAAGCTTCTTGTGCCATTGTCACTCGGACCAGAGACTGATCGCCAGTGAACAGACGTGAACAAGCCAAGCCGAAGAACTGACATGGGACTACTGGATGAGGGAACGTGTCTCTCATCACAAGGCTTCTTCTACTTGCCTTCACAGACCACTTGGTGGTATTCCACCGCGGGACTAGTCTACCTCTAGTCTCTTCACAAGACGACTTCTACTTACTGCAAGCTCTACAAGCTTTTCTATACAAGCCCGGGGATGCTCTACTTCACACACTATCATATTCATGGCTATGGCTTCTTGGTTTTCAACTTCTACTCACCTGATATGCTCATGCTCGCTAGGAGGGTATTTATAGGCTCAGTATGGTCTACATGGACTGTCTCTATTTCAACATCACACTGGTAGGATTTTTCAGGATAGCTTAGAGTTTGCAGACTGCATCAGACGAGTATAGTACATATGCACGTGAAGCTATAGTTGTCTCGGGTGGCATATTCAGTTGAATATCCTGTTACTGTGCTACCCGTGACTTCAGAGACTTTACTACTCAACCACTTTTGTCTCAGCTACTTTCTGACAAGTAGCTAGGCATTCATTACTCCGGCATAACCGAGTTTATTCACTTTAGATCCTACATCCGACTACCTTCTCTTGAAGAAAAGTACTCGGACACAGGCTCGGGGGCTACGGGATACATATCCTCAGGAAATATTTTTTATTTTTTCTTGGGAAGTTTGCAGAAAATACCCTCTAAATTTTTGTTTTAAATAGCAAGAGGCTCGGGGGCTACACCCAGTGGATGCGCTTTTTTGCAAAAAGTGCACTCCACTCGGAAGTTATTACAAGAACATTTTAGGGTTTCTCTTTCAAAAATTACCCAGATCAACCTTGTTTCTACTTGGAGGAACCTAGAGGAACAAGGTGTCCGAGTTCAATCATGAATTGCTCGGGGGCTTGTCGATACAGGATCTACCAGGTTCTGTATCAGGTCGACTTCTACCCACGGGTCTAGGCCGGTTGAAATTTCTTGATGGCTAGAGGGGGGTGAATAGCCTAATAAAAAATCCTACAAAGTATGCTAAACAAGTTTATCAATATAACAAATAGCGAGAAGCGAGTTTTGCCTAGCCTATGGGGTGTTGCAAGCCACCTATCTAAATGACAAATCTAAAATATTTCACTCAACCGCACAAGTCAAACCGCAAGAGCGACAACTAAACAAGCTAGCAAGAGCAAACAAGTAATTACTTGAAATGTAATGCAAGTTAGAGTTACGAGAGATTTCACCGAGGGGCGATGAATTGAGCCAACCAATCAGTATCCAAAAGATAATATCCAAGATAACCAAACCACCGAGACAAATCAATCACAATCAATGAAGTGAGGACACGATGATTTATCTCGAGGTTCACGTGCTAGCCGGCACGCTAGTCCCCGTTGTGTCCCCCTACACCACGTGGTTCAGTGGCTAATCGGTATCACACACCGAGTCTCTCAAAAGGCACCACAAGAACCTACCAAATGGTGAGAAGTTCCGACACGAGCAATCCACTAGAGTTGGAATTCGGCGCTCCGCCGGGGAATCACAACAACCCCTCACAACAAGCTCACCGGAGCCGGCCACAAACAATCACCAACACGTGCCGAACCTCCACCGCTGCTTCAAGCCGTCTAGGTGGTGGCAACCACCAAGAGAAATAAGAATCCTGCAGCAAATGAACACCCAAGTGCCAACTAGATGCAAACTCATAAACAAATGCACTTGAGATCACTCAATCTCGCTTTGATTAGGCAAACAAGCAAGGGAGATGAGTGGGAGGGGATGTGCTCAGCTCAAAAGGATGTTAGAGAGTCAAAATGTCCAAGAGAGACTTCTAGGAGCTAGCCAACAAGTATAAATAGGAGCCCCCAAATGAATAGAGCCGTTGGCTCACGAAATAGCCACACTCGGGGTGACCGGACACGCTAGTCCGGCATGACCGGACGTGCACAGCGTCCGATCGCTCCACCGCGACCTCCCCGATGAACACCACGTGTCTCACTTTGAATTTCGTTCGTTCGATCGTAACGGTCACTTAAAAGTACTCGTTCACGCACTAGAGTGACTGGACGCGCAGCTTGAAATGACCGGTCGCGCCGATCGCACAGCGCCTGCGCTCACGAAGCACCGACCGGACGCGCAGTAGAACTGACCGAACGCGTTACACCCAGCGTTCGGTTAGAGTTCAGTAAGCACCCACCACGACCGGACGCGTCCGGTCGATCATGACCGGACTCGCCACCTTATCCGGTTAGCTCTTCGCTGATGCTACTCCACGCCATGTTGACCGGACGCGCCGGACCCGTGAGGCATCGGACGCTCTGGTTAGAAACCCTAGCTGCCCCTCACGCTGCTCGCTAACACTGACCAAACGCGTCCGGTTACGCTGAGACCGCGTCCGGTCCAGCGTCTGGTCACCTCTGTGACCTCCGTTCGCCTCCGTTTCTTCATGTCCGGCGCAGTGGAAAATAGGCGTTTCATTTCCTGAAAAGCTCGGTGGGAGGGAGAGAGGAACCCAAACCCCTCTCTACCGCTCAAGCTCCACCGCCTTCGCAAGTGTGCTAACATCACCAAGTGTACACCATCATGTGCATGTGTGTTAGCATTCTCACAATTATTTTTGAGGTGTTAGGTTAGCTCTCCACAAAATCTAAATGCATATGCAAATGAATCTTCATCTAGTGGCACTTAAGTGATCAATAGCTCCGGAAATTCCCCTCTTTATAGTACGGCTATCGATCCTAAGCCATCCACACCCTCTATGGTGTCTTGGATGCAAAATAAAAATCCCTACATGATACCTTTGCCTTGAGCATCATTTGTTGCACCTTGTTCCAACTCCACATCATGGTAAGCACTTCATCATCACATTACTTGATCACCATGCTTCACCATGTCTCGTGCCAATCATCATTGCTACACACATTCTTATGCATATGATTAGCACTTAGGCATTGTCACTAATTGCTAACACCAAACATAGGACTTTCAATCTCCCCCTTGTTGGTAATTGGTGACAAACCTTTCACAAAGATATTATGATAAAATTTTGATTGACTTCATGTCACATTGCCCAAATATGTTACCATGTGTAAGAAGTATGGATAAGTGATCATGAAATCAAGTTGATAGCAATGACTTCCCCTACATGTATGCTATATGTTTGGATTTAGGAAGCATACATGTTTAGATAGGTAATCATAGGAGCATTGACTACCAATAGATTCTAAGTGTTAAGATTATAGACCTTTGAAGCGTGATACCATCAGAGTAGCGATAAACATCATCTTAGCACCTTGTGTAGCTAGATACCACTTGGAAAGCACTAAAGAATAAGAACTTGCAAACACTAGAAACCCGGTGAGATCAACAATATAATAAAAAGTTCTAGTGAAGCTAGAGAAACAATAATAAGTACATATCTAGCTAACACCTACACATGCTAGTACTTCAATACATCATTCAATTTGTACACTAGCAAATCACCACATAAGCAAGGTATTAGACAAAAGAATGCATTACAATGCAATAAACATATGATGTGCACACGAGAATGCAACAATCATGCTTAAGAGCTTGCTCCCCCTACTTGTGTGCTCAAAATTTTAGTTGATCCCTCTCTTTTGTTGTTTCTCCTTTGTGCTTCTTCCCCTTTGAGTTCTATCTTTATGAACAATATTTCTCCCCCTTTTGGCACCAATGACCATAAGGAGCAAATTTTAGATAGATTATCATGTTGAATTATAGGGTGAGGGTCAAGTTTGTGGTTCAACCTAGATTGCTTGCATAAGTGAAATGCTTCGGTTTGATCCAAGGGCAAGCTTCTTCACACCTTACTAGAAGGGTTATTATGCACCATGTTGAAGCAAATACTTAAACAAGTTATCTAGATCAAACACTTAGGATTACAGGCTCTCAAACAAGTTATATGCTACTACTAGATCATACAAGGCATGGAAACAATAGTGGCACCATATAAACTTCAAAATTATTTAATTTTCATGAATGAGCCTAAAACATGTATATCATGACTAGATGCACTAAACAAGTCCCTTAGCATAGAATGTATGATATGTTAACCAATTGTACCTTGCTTTGTCTTGGAGGAGAGGCATGTCATATATGGGGTGCATCAACTCATGTTGGAGAAGTCAAGTATGTTCAACTCATCCTTGAGCTTGTGAAATCTCTTCTCATCAAGTGGCTTGGTAAATAGATCGGCTAGTTGATCTTTGGTGCCTACACTCTCAATAGCAATGTCACCCTTTTGTTGATGATCTCTAATAAAGTGATGGCGAACATCAATATGCTTTGTTCTTTGATGTTGAACCAGATTGTTGGTTAGCTTCACAACACTTTCATTGTCACATAGCAATGACACATTCTTGAAATTGATTTCAAAATCCTTCAATGTTGCATTCATCCACAAGATTTGTGCACAACAACTACTCGCGGCGATGAATTCGGCTTCGGCGGTAGATAGTGCAATACTATTTTGCTTCTTGGATGACCATGAGACAAGTGATCTTCCCAACAATTGACAAGTTTCAGATGTGCTCTTTCTCTCAACTTTGTCACTGGCATAGTCGAAATCCGAATATCCAACTAGCTCAAAGCTTGCACCCTTGGGATACCACAATCCAACATCTTGTGTATGCTTCAAATACCTCAATATTCTCTTTGTTGCCTTCAAATGACTTTCTCTCGGTGAGGCTTGAAATCTTGCACACATGCATACACTAAACATCATATCGGGCCTTGATGCCGTCACATAGAGTAGGCTAACAATCATTGATCTATATAGCTTTTGATCCACCATATTGCCACTCTTGTCACTATCCAAGCTTCCACTAGTGCCCATTGGAGTTGTAATGCCCTTTGCATCCTCCATGCTAAATTTCTTGAGCATATCTTTGATGTACTTAGTTTGGCTCACAAATGTACCTTCTTTCATTTGCTTGATTTGAAGTCCAAGGAAGAACATAAGTTCTCCAATCATTGACATCTCAAACTCTTTGGCCATCATGCTTCCAAACTCATCACAAAAATCTTTATTGGTTGAACCAAAGATGATATCATCAACATAGATTTGCAACACAAACAAGTCCTTATCTATCTTCTTGGTAAATAGTATTATACTCCCTCCGTATCCTAAACAGAGGACGTTCTGGAGGCCAGGCCGTTTGCAGCAAAAGAAGACGTTCACCGTATTGAGGGCAACTTTGGACGCGATTACCCCTAGCCAGGCATTAATCGCGGACACCTCATCATTAATCGCGGACTCCTCGACTGAAGAGATCGCCGCAGTCGCCGCCCGTCCATAGCACGCTCGCAGACCGCCTAGGCACGCGCGCCGCCCGTTCGCATCGCTGCCCGTCCACAGCACGCTCGCCGCGGAGGACATTGGGCTGGAGTCGGAGGAGGTCGCCGCGGAGGACGTCGTCGACCCGCTGCTGTCCATGGACTCCGACCCGCTGCTCTCCGTCGCGCAGGATTCGCAAGAGCCGAATGAGGTCATCGTGCTATTCGCCGCGGACGGCGTGGTGCCGGATTCGCAAGAGGTCGCTGCGGACTCCGTCGACCCGCTGCAGTCCATCGAGGCGCCGCAGTCCTTCCAGGCGCCGCTGCAGTCCGTCGAGGCGCCGCTGCAGTCCGTTCAGGCGCCGGTGGTGGTTATGCTTGGCCACGGCAAGTTGTAATTATAGAGAAAAAAAGCAAGCACATTCATGCAATACTCATTTGTACACGGCATGTTCTAGCTATAAGAAAAAAAACTCATTTGTAAACAAGCACTTCATGATACTAATAGGCATGGCATATTCTATTAAAAAAACAAGCACTTCATGACACTAATAGGGATGGCATATTTTACACGGCAGCATATTATTCAAAAGAAAAAAAACAAGCACTTCATGATACTAATAGGCATGGCAGATTCGACGGATCACCTGTTGCACCACAAACGCGCCATGGCCAAAACAAAAACAAAAATGGCGCGGCAGCGACCAAACCAGCGCGCCAGCAGCCAAATGAACAGCGCCATGCAAAATCAAGCAAACAAACTGTGGCCTCCAGGGATCGAACCTGGGACCTTAGGACCCTTCTGCTCCGCGCTAGCCACTTGGACTCTATTTATTTCATGCATACAATGCACCCGTAACCCTATTTAATAGGGGCAAGACAGGAAAACTAACCCCTAATTAATGACTTCTGGGAATGGAGGGAGTATCACACTCATGTCCTAAACGTCCTCTAATTGTGAAATGGAGGGAGTATCAACTTTGCCCATGACAAATCCTTTAGATAGCAAGAAGTCCCTCAATCTTTTATACCATGCTCTAGGTGCTTAATTCAATCCATATAAAGCCTTCCTTAGCTTGTATACATGGTTAGGTTTCTTGTCATTTTTAAAACCGGGAGGTTGCTCCACATACACCTCCTCTTGAATATACCCATTGAGAAATGCACTCTTCACATCCATTTGATATAGCTTGATATTATGAGCACAAGCATAGGCAAGTAGAATCCTAATTGCTTCCAATCTTGCAACCGGGGCATAAGTTTCACCAAAGTCAAGACCCTCTATTTGTGTGTAACCTTGAGCCACTAGTCTTGCTTTGTTCCTTACTACTATTCCATCTTGATCTTACTTGTTGCAAAAGACTCATCTTGTTCCAATGACATTGTGATCCTTAGGCCTCTCAACTAGTTCCCATACTTCATTTCTCTTGAAGTTGTTGAGCTCTTCATGCATTGCATTTACCCAATTTGGATCTCTCAATGCTTTATCAATGTCCTTAAGTTCTTCCATTGACACAAAAGAAGAGTGTGCACAAAATGATGTCAATCTTGATCTAGTTTGAACTCCCCTTTGTATGTCACCAATGATGGAATCTAATGGATGGTCTCTTGCAATGTTATTTGGTTGAAGCACTTGGACTTGATTGCTTGGATGTTGATGTTGATCATGAGTTGAAGATGATGAACTAACCGCTTGTTGATCTTGTTGCACTTGAGATGATGTACTAGCCTGATTTTGCACATTAGAACCACTAGCTTGTATAATAGAACTTTGGAGCACTTGATCTTTGTTGTCATCCACATCAATCACTTGCTTTGGCCGAATATTATCAATATCCATTTCTTTCATAGCATTGGTCAATTGAGTTCCTCTCACATCATCCAAGTTTCTTCTTCATCTTGAGAACCATTTGTTTCATCAAACTCAACATCATGCACTTCTTCAAGTTGACCACTAGCCAAATTCCAAACTCTATAAGCTTTGCTAGTAGTTGAGTAACCAAGTAGGAAATCTTCATCACATTTCTTTTCAAACTTGCTCAATCTAGTGCTTTTATTTAAGATATAGCATTTGCAACCAAATACCCAAAAGTATGCAATGTTGGGCTTTCTTCCATTCAAGATCTCATATGGTGTCTTCTCTAGGAACTTGTGGCAATAGAGGTGGTTGCTATAGAAGCAAGCCGTGTTGATTGCTTCGGCCCAAAATGAATGACTCACATTATACTCATTCAACATTGATCTTGCCATATCAATCAAGGTTCTATTCTTTCTCTCAACTAGGCCATTGGATTGAGATGTATACTTGGCTGAAAATTGATGGTTGATTCCAAGCTCATCACATAGCTCATCAACTCTTGTGTTTCTAAACTCACTTCCATTGTCACTTCTTACTTTCTTGATTGTGGTCTCAAACTCATTTTGCACTCTCTTGATGAACTTCTTGAATATGTCAAATACATCACTCTTGTCCCCAAGAAAGAATACCCACATATATCTAGTGAAATCATCCACAATCACAAAACTATACTTGTTGCCACCAATGCTTGTGTATGTAGTTAGCCTAAATAGATCCATGTGCAACAACTTAAATGACTTGGAAGTACTCATGATGCTTTTCAATGGATGAGTGTTGCCCACTTGCTTTCCGGCTTGACATGCACTACATAGCTTGTCTTTGTTAAATGTGACATCCTTCAAACCTCTAACTAAGTCATGCTTTATTAACTTGTTCAATTGCTTCATACCAACATGACCAAGTCTTCTATGCCATAACCAACCCATACTTGATTTGGTGAGCAAGCATGTTGAAAGTTGAGTGGCACTAGCATTGAAATCAACCAAGTATAGATTCTCATATCTAAAGCCCTTGAAGATCAAATTGGAGCCATCAACACTAACTATCTCCATATCATCAACACCAAATATGCACTTGAAATTAAGATCACACAATTGAGCAACCGAGAGAAGATTGAAGTTCAACTTTTCAACTAAGAGCATATTAGAAATGCTATGATCATTTGAGATTTCAATCCTTCCAAGCCCTTTTACATCACCCTTGATATTGTCACCAAATGTAATACTTTCAATGCCACTATCATTGGGTTTGATTGAGTTGAACATTATTGAATCACCGGTCATATGTTGAGTACACCCACTATCAAGCACCCAATGCATTCCTCCGGCTTTGTAATTGACCTACAAAATAAATTAATGTTTCTTAGGTACCCATACTTGTTTGGGTTCTTGGAGGTTAGTCACTAAGCTTTTTGATACCCAAATGGCCTTCTTCTTTGGGCCCACAATTGGTGTACCAACAAACCTAGCATGCACACCTTTCTCACCCTTGGTAAGCACATAACAAGAATCAAAAGAAATGTAAGGTACATTAGCATTTTTCTTGTTCTTGTTCATTTTGTTGCAATTATGCTCTATGTGCCCGACTTGCTTGCATCTATTGCAAAACCGACCATCACTCTTCACAAAGCTAGGCTTGTGAGTTGTGAAGGTCGCCTTGCTTTTCTTGGGGGTGTAGCCCAACCCTCTTTATTGAGAGAAAATCTTTGGCTACCTAAGCACTTTAGCAAGCGGGCCTCACCACCATAGGCTTTACCTAAGGCACAGTTGAGTTCATTGACCTCCTTCTTGAGGGTCTCATTCTCAACTATGAGTGAGGCATCACAAGTGAAACCATCACTAATAGTAGAGGTAGTAGTGGAAGTGCTACAAGATGGGTTAGTGGACTCAACAATAATAGATTCATCAATAAGATCATATGTTAGTCCAATATCACAAGTCACAATGACTTGCTCCTCCACGGGCTTCTTCTTGGGCTTCTCTAGCATGATGTCCTTCTCATTAATAAGCTCAAGTAGAGCGGAGTGGGCTTCTTTAAGCCTAGTGTGAGCAACCTCAAGATCTTCATGGTCTTCCTTTAGACACTCACTTGAAGCTTTGAGCTCATCAAAGGATTTTCTAAGAGCTTTGAGCTCTTGTTCTAATCCTTTGCACTCCTTGCTCTTCTTGAGAGTCTCAAGCTCTTCCACCAAGGCTTTGCTCTCATTGCACTTTGCCATGTGTTCTTTCTCAAGCATCTTGCACTTTTTGGTCATCCTCTTGTAGCCCTTGCTCATTTGATCTATGATGCCCGAGAGATCATCCTTGGAGTAGTCCTCATCATCATCATTATCACCATCACTCCTACAACCATCACTAGCACAAGAATCATCATCACTATCATCATATTTTACCTTGGTGGGTTTTGCCATAAGGCATGTCGATGTAGTGTCGAAGAGGGATGGCTTGTTGGAGAGGGCGATGCTTGCAATGGCTCTCCGGATGGGTTTCTCATCATCACTTGAGCTCTCTTCATCATCATCATTAAAGCCATCACTATCCCAAGTGACCACATAACCACCACCCTTCTCCTTCTTGTTGATAGTGAAGCTCTTCTTTTCTTTCTTTTCTTTCTTGTCTTTCTTGTTCTTTTTCATCTTTAACTCTCCATCATGAAACCTCTTATCTTCATAGGGGCAATTGGCTACCATATGATCGGGGCTCTTGCAATTGTAGCATAGCATCTCTCTAGATTTCATGTGGTCTCTTCTCTTCCTTGCACCATAGCCTCTCTTCTTCATGAAGCGACCCATCTTTTGCACTAGAAGAGTCATGGTCTCATTATCAAATGGATCATCATCATCATCAACCTTGCTCTTGCCCTTGGAAGAAGAAGCCTTGAATGCAGTGGTCTTCTCTTGCTTGACCTTGATCTCCTTCTTCTCATCTTTATCTTCATCATCATCATATTGAGCATCGGTCATGACATCCTCAAGCACTTGGTTTGGAGTCACCTTGTCTAAACCCTCTCTTTGGATCATCTTCCTCAAGATAGCAAACTTATTAGGTAAGTTCATCAAGAACTTATGTGAGAAGACCTTGTCATTGACATCCTCTCCTAGGCTCTTGAGATCGTTGACTATGACTTGGAGCCTATAGAACATCTCTGGTATGGACTCATCATCCTTTATCTTGAAGCCTGAAAACTTGTCCTTGAGCATATAGAGCTTGGCACTCTTTACCGTTGAAGTGTCTTCATATGTTTCCTCTAATCTTGTCCACACTTCACTTGCCATCTCAAGATCCTTGATTTGCTCAAAAACCTTTGCATCAATCCCATTGTAGAGAGTGTTGAGAGCCATAGTGTTGCATTGGTTGTTGATGCGGTCATTGTTGGTGAGGTTGTTGGGATCAATAATAGCATAGTCATTACATGTCACATCCCAAAACATTATCATGAATGGACCCAAGATATCGCTTCATCTTTCTTTTCCAATGATCAAATGAGGTGACACCATCAAAAGAATGGAGGCTTGCCCCCCAACATGGTTGAATACAACTTGAGCCATCTCACACCGAGGTTGTTAAGCCTTGCAAACAGTGACCACGGCTCTGATACCACTTGAAAGGTCTTGATGGCTAGAGGGGGGTGAATAGCCTAATAAAAATTCCTACAAAGTATGCTAAACAAGTTTATCAATATAATAAATAGCGAGAAGCGAGTTTTACCTAGCCTATGGGGTGTTGCAAGTCACCTATCCAAATGACAAATCTAAAATATTTCACTCAACCGCACAAGTCAAACCACAAGAGCGACAATTAAACAAGCTAGCAAGAGCAAACAAGTAATTACTTGAAATGTAATGCAAGTTAGAGTTACGAAAGATTTCACCGAGGGGCGATGAATTGAGCCAACCAATCAATATCCAAAAGATAATGTCCAAGATAACCAAACCACCGAGACAAATCAATCACAATCAA
The DNA here is from genome assembly GCA_020631735.1 of Saccharum officinarum. Classification (NCBI taxonomy): domain Eukaryota; kingdom Viridiplantae; phylum Streptophyta; class Magnoliopsida; order Poales; family Poaceae; genus Saccharum; species Saccharum officinarum. The sequence continues at coordinate 53,938,206 of CM036168.1, read as the reverse complement.
TGAAGTGAGGACACAATGATTTATCCCGAGGTTCACGTGCTTGCCGGCACGCTAGTCCCCCTACACCAGGTGGTTTGGTGGCTAATCGGTATCACACACCGAGCCTATCAAAAGGCGCCATAAGAACCTACCAAATGGTGAGAAGTTCCGACACGAGCAATCCACTAGAGTTGGAATTCAGCGCTCCACCGGGGAATCACAACAAGCTCACCGGAGTCGGCCACGAACAATCACCAACACGTGACAGACCTCCACCGCTGCTCCAAGTCATCTAGGTGACGGCAACCACCAAGAGAAACAAGAATCCCGCAGTAAATGAACACCCAAGTGCCAACTAGATGCAAACTCACAAGCAAATGCACTTGAGATCACTCAATCTCGCTTTGATTAGGCAAACAAGCAAGGGAGATGAGTGGGAGGGGATGTGCTCAGCTCAAGAGGATGTTAGAGAGTCAAAATATCCAAGAGAGACTTCTAGGAGCCAGCCAATAGGTATAAATAGGAGCCCCCGAACGAATAGAGCCGTTGGCTCATGAAATAGCCACACTCGGGGTGATCGGACGCGCTGGTCCAGCCTGACCGGACACGCACAGCGTCCGGTCGCTCCACTGTGACCTCCCCGATGAACGCCACGTGTCTCACTTTGAATTTCGTTTGTTCGATCGTAACCGTCACTTAAAAGTACTTGTTCACGCACTAGAGTGACCGGATACGCAGCTTGAAATGACCGAACGCGCCGATCGCACAGTGCCTGCGCTCGTGAAGCACCGACCGGACGCGCTATAGAACTGATCAGATGTGTTACACCCAGCGTCCAATTAGAGTTCAGTAAGCACCCACCACGACCGGACGCGTCCGGTCGATCATGATCGGACTCGCCACCGCGTCCGGTTAGCTCTTCGCTGATGCTGCTCCATGCCATGTTGACTGGACACACCGGTCCCGTGAGGCATCGGACGCTTCGGTTAGAAACCCTAGCTGCCCCTCACGCTGCTCGCTAACACTGACCGGCCACGTCCGGTTACGCTGAGACCGCGTCTGGTCCAGCGTCCGGTCACCTCTGTGACCTCCGTTCGCCTCCGTTTCTTCGCGTCCGGCGCAGTGAAAAATAGGCGTTTCATTTCCCGAAAAGCTCGGCAGGAGGGAGAGAGGAACCCAAACCCCTCTCTACCGCTCAAGCTCCACCGCCTTCGCAAGTGTGCTAACATCACCAAGTGTACATCATCATATGCATGTGTGTTAGCATTCTCACAATCATTTTTGAGGTGTTAGGTTAGCTCTCCACAAAATCTAAATGTATATGCAAGTGAATCTTCATCTAGTGGCACTTAAGTGATCAATAGCCCTGGAAATTCCCCTCTTTATGGTACGGCTATCGATCCTAAGCCATCCACACCCTCTATGGTGTCTTGGATGCAAAATGAAAATCCCTACATGATACCTTTGCCTTGATCATCACTTGTTGCACCTTGTTCCAACTCCACATCATGGTAAGCACTTCATCATCACATTACTTGATCACCATGCTTCACCATGTCTCGTGCCAATCATCATTGCTACAGACATTCTTATGCATATGATTAGCACTTAGGCATTGCCACTAATTACCAACACCAAACATAGGACTTTCACTAGGCCCACGGTCAATATCAGAAGACACGGACCAAGGTGACGTGAATTTCAAGTTGTTAGAGACCGACCTAGTCAGAATATTAGAAAAGTTAGACTTTGTAATAGATCTAGAACTCCTCAATTGTATCCGACTAGGACTAGAATTGTACCTCAGCCTTCTCTCCATATATAAAGAGAGGTCAGGGGCACCCCTTGTACACACAATCATACCATCAATCCAACGCAAAGGCTAACACTAACTGGACATAAAGGCTTTTACTCGATCACGAGGATCCGAACCAGTATAAATTGCTTGTTCCTTGCGTTACCGTCAAGTTCCCAGGTTCGCCGGCTCCATGAACAATCGTCCCGGGTAACCTCATGACGAGTTGCCGGTCATCAAACACCGACAGCATCAGACCTTTTTTTGAGAAATTAAACCCTGACGGCACACATAGTACAAGTGATACGCAAGCTGTCGGGTCTCACAGGTCAGATGGAGATGAAGAATTGTCCCACAGGTACTCGTGACATGTAAGCCATCGGTCAGGTCACACAGGTCGGATGGAGATGGAGAATGGTCCCATAGGTACTCGTGACACATAAGTCATCAGGTACCACAGGTCGGATGCAGAATGGTCCCGTAGGTACACGTCGGATGGAGAAAGGACCGAGCGGAGACTTTTATCACGAATTACAAGCGTCACGGATGAGTAACTATAGGTCCCATTAGTACAGATGAAAAATGGTTCCACAGGTACACGTCGGATGGAGAAAGAAGTGAATGGGTGACTTTATGATGAATTGCAAGTGTCACAGATGAATAACTGCAGGTCCCACAGGTACACGTCGGATGGAGAAAGGACCGTGTAGAGATTTAGGACGAAGTGCCATTATTTACAAATCAAAAACTTTGTCACAGATGTGTAATTAGTTCAATGACGAAACCCTGGTCATCACAATTCTAAAGAGGATCGTTACAGATAAGCAGGAACAGTCGCGCGAGGTTTTTTTGGTGACGAACCCCGTGCTGTTCTACGACGTTTTTGCGTGACGATGCCTGATTTCGTCATACATAGGGAGGGTTGAAGAATCGTCACCACTGATCTATGACGAAACATAAATATTCATCATAAAAAGCGATCTTCTATGATAGTTTTGGATTCGTCATTAAGATTTTCGTCATAGAAGTGAATATTTCTAGTAGTGATCGGTCACTTGACCTCCATGGCTGTTTCCTTTGGTGGTTTTCATTTTTTTCTTTAATGTTTATTTTGGTTGAATCTTTAAAAAATCATAGTAAATTATAGAAAAATCATAAAATCAAAAAATTCAATTGTGTTGGACTCTACATGAGTAGATATACACAGTGAACTTATGATATGATATGCTTTAGTACAAAGTTTTGTTGTAACTTTAGATCTATATTTTCTATAATTAATTCATAGCTACAATTTCTTTGGTTCAATTACGGTGAAAACTTTATGGTGGATTAATCATTGCATGCTTGAGCTCAAAAAAAATCATGCTCATTGAATCATATATGATTGACTTAAAGGTTTATCTATTGATTTATCTAGGTTTATCTAGATATATCTATAACTCAGTCATACATGATTCAATGAGCATGAAATTTTTATTACATCTCAAGCATTCAATGGTTAGCCCACTATAGAAATTTCACCATAATTGGACAACAGAAACTGCAACTATGAATTAATTACAGAAAAGCTTAGATCTCAGCAAAAACTTTGTAGTAAAACATACCATATCATTTGTTTACTGTGTAGATCTACTCACGTGGAGTCCAACAAAAAAATTCATGCTCATAGGATCATGTATGACTGAGTTATAGATTTAATTTCACTTAAAAACTATTTAACAAATGTAAACCTAGATAAATCTATAACTCAATCATACATAACCGACTGAGCATGAAATTTTTACTGCAGTTCAACCATGTAATGATTAGCCCACCATAAAAATATCACCACAATTGGACCAAAGAAATTGAAGCTATGGTTTAATTACAAAAAACATAGATTTAAAATTGCAACAAAATTTTTGTGCTAAAGCATAACATATCTTATGTTCACTGAGTCCAACACAATTGAATTTTCTATTTTATGATTTTTCTATGACTTACTATGATTTTTTAGAGATTCAGTCGAAATAAACATAAAAGAAAAAAAAGAAAAACCACCAAAGGAGACAGCTATAGAGAGTGACTGATTTTGAGAAATGAATGAACTATATTAGTTTTAGAGTTGAGGAAGGAAATGCTGACTTTCGTGATAGTTGAGGGAGACGAAATGGACTTTTTCCGGAAAGAAAAGGGCGCTACATATTTGCCGGCCGGCAGGAACAAACACTGTAGGTGATCGACCAACAGCCCAACAGGCGACTGCGGTGAGTCCTGAACTGACATATTTTCAGTACCAAGTTTGAATCTCTTTTCACCCTTCAAAGTTCTCAAATCAACACAATCATCACAACAGCAGTGAAGTCTCAAATACACATAATAATCAAACTCTCCAATTGGCAACCATTCAATCCCAAAGAAAACTGAGCCACAATCTCAAATCACATCAATTACACAATAATAATTCAACACTATTGCTTGTCTACTGATAGTCTGAACTTTAGAGTTTGGCTTCTCAAGGGCGACGTTGAGCAGCGTCCTGGGCTGTGAGCTAGCAGCCATCATCTTCCCATGGTCCGTCGAAGCATCCTCCCGTGGCCGTCGAAGCCGGAACCATGAATCCGCCGTCGTCGACGCAGAGCTCGACGGGGCAGCTGCGTTGCATGCTGGGCCGCTGGGGACAGCGCGAGGGCGACAGGTAGGAAAGCGGAGGATAAGGGTGGGGGGAGGAGAGTGCTTCTCCATGGATCTGCATGTCTGTTCCAACGACGATGGGTGCGGGCAGAAGAAACCGGCTGGCGGGCGGCGGCCATCTCCACGAGCGTTGCGACGCCGAGTCGCTGGAGCGCTCTGTTCTTTTTTTCCTTTGTTTCTTTTGTGTTCTGTGGTTCTAGAACATGGCCAAATCACGTATATGGGACGGGACTGCGTCTCTTCTGTGCTTATTTGCGGATGACATCATGATAAACGAACGACATCAGGCGACGTCCCTCTGCCGTAGAGTCTACATGGCAGAGGAATTCGTTCCGTGGGGTGATACCGTGATAGTCTGGTTGACCAAAACATCTCTCTCTTTGTAGTAATTGACAAGTGATATAGATCGTTCATTGCGTAAGGCGAAAAATATCTAACAAAAAATGCCCATGCCAACTACTTTGGATCTGCAATATTTTCAAGTATTTTAGAGTTGCAATATTTTTGTGCATGTGTGTGAGAGAGAGGGAGCCATAAATATAGGGGCCTGTTTTGATCTATTTATTCTGTCTATTTCGCCAAGGTAGGCAAAGCGTAAGGTTATACATACACACTGAACGTAAGGAAACTATATATATGTAATATATTTCTTGGTTTATTATAAATAGCAACACGATAAACTGCCAAACCATCTGGAAAGTGCTCCCGTAACACTTCAGGCAGTGAACTAGCTTAGCAAGCCTTTGCGGTGCAGCGATTAGGAGGCATACGCGGCGGGCGGAAGAAAGGAGGGCCTTGGAAGAAAGGCTTCTCGTCCTTAACGGTTTTCCCTGTTACACACATAAGAGAGAAAGAGCTGTTACGTTGTGGTGACAAGCATATCCGCCTTACCTTACGTGCAGAGAATTGAATTTAATTCACGTGTTTTCTTATAATGTGTCTGGGCGTAGCAAACACGCAATGGGTTCAGACAAAGTACAGAACAGCATTGACAAATTTACTATTAGTATATATAAAGAAACTTGCTGTAGCTTCAGATCAGAAAGTACTGCACGTATCATTGCCTTTAAAGTTACGATAAAACTTCTGCACGTACATCAAACAAGAGAGAGATACTATTAGTTAAGCTCTTGCCTGAATCATGAGAAGAGACTGCTCGGATGTTCACAGACGAAGTGGCAATTCGGCTCCGTGATGCTTGAGCTGCAGGGCACACCCCAGCGGTGAGGACGAGGAGAAGCAGAAAAGTTAGTAAAAGCTGTTGTTTTGGTGCCATTGTGTCGGACTATTTGCCACACACACAGGAATTTGAAGTGCCAGACTTGGACTATGTATATAACTATAATATAAGGGCGCTGCTAGTCCACCAAACCAACTTGGATTGGACTACCATTTTTTTGTTTAAGGGGTGTGTTCATTGTGCGAAAAGTAGGTGAAAAGTTACTGTAGCATCTTTCGTTGTTATTTGGCAAAATTTGTCCATTCATGGACTAACAAGGCTCAAAAGATTCGTCCCGACATTTACAGACAAACAATGCAATTAGTTATCTTTTTTACCTACATTTAATGCTATATGCATGCGTCAAAAGATTTGATGTGATGGGTGGAAGAGAAAATATTTTGGGTTGGGATGGGAAGTGAACAAGGCCTTAATTAGTTCTAAAAATTTTCCCAAAAATTTTCAGATTTCCCGTCACATCAATTTTTGGATACATGCATGAAGCATTAAATGTAGATAAAAAATAAAACTAATTACACAGTTTAGCTGTAAATCACGAGACGAATCTTTTAAGACTAGTTAGTCCATGATTAGACACTAATTACTAAATAACAACAAAAATGCTACAGTCTGCTGCTGTGGTTTTTTACAAAAAATTTTGCAAACTAAACAGGCCCTAAAGAAAACTGGGTTGAATAGAGTTGCTGGAAGTGTTAAATACTAGTAGGCAGTAGGCCCGTAGGGGGAGGCAGTTTGGTACGTCTTAATAACTGTTACAGTTGCTGCAATAAGTACCAATATCTTGGGTGCCTACTTTGTTAGGCCACCGTCGTTTTCCTCAACGATTCCTGCGCTATTTATTTTTAAGGCAATATTGCGTTCGTCTGCTACAGTTCTTTTTCTGACGACTGATCAAGAAATAAATGAAATATGGCTCAGTTTAGATGTAAAAAAATTTACAAAATTTTTCAAGATTCTCCGTCACATCGAATCTTTGGACACATGCATGAAGCATTAAATATAGATAAAAAATAAAACTAATTACACAGTTTAGACGAAATTCAGGAGACAAATCTTTTAAACCTAATTAGTCTATGATTGGACACTAATTGTCAAATAACAACGATAAGTGATACAAGAGCATTTTACAAAAATTTTTGCATCTAAACGCAGCCTATGTTACCTCCAGCGAAAAATCGATTTTGTATGGGTACATCCATATATATACTTTCAAGATGTTGACCAGTATTCTGTATCCAAGTATTACATTTGTTATGTTTGGATGATATTATTGAAATTCTATTAGGCTACGTTCGGTTTTCCCGGAACAGGCCAGTTCGCCCCTGGAACGTTCCAGCGTTAAAAAAATTTGTGAAGAAATTGTTTGACTAGGAATTGTTCCCATGTAACCGAATGGAGCCTTAATATTTTGCTAGCCATACGGGCATACGGGACTAACGTTGAAAACGGAACGGAAATATGTCGTATCGGACCGCATCGTTTTCTGTATTTTATCCGATCGAATTCGCATTTTTATGTCTGACTTTACCGTTTTTGGTTTCGCTTTCGTATTTTAAATGTAAAAGTAGAAAACGGTTTAGACATTTTCCGACCGTTTTCTACTTTTCTACTTTTAATTCGATATATCCCGAATTCAAAATTCGTTTTAAATCAAATTTGGTTACCAATCATTACTGTCCAGGCAACCAGGTAAAGGCAAGTGTGGATTACTGATGCTCATTGGCCGCATTATATAGGCAGCTCACCCCCGTCGCATCTCCCTGAGTCGCCGAGGTAGGACTAATCACCTCGCACGGTGCTGGCTGGCTGCATGGCTGCATCTGGCTTCACGCGACGCTGTTGTTGCATTGCATGTGACTGGGCCGACCAAAAGAGAGAGCTAGATGGGGCCAGGCGTTGTTGCTATCCTTTCTAGTCCAGTACCGATGGCATCTCAAGTTTTCCTTTTCTTTCTTTTTCTTTTTTTTCTCTTGTGAAAGAAACCAAATTGATAAGTATGCTCTCTTGCACTCGAAATTTGCTACAATGGCACTGGTTAATTGTTATGCATTGTGGATCGGTATTCCGTATTGAATTTTCGTATACCGACCGTGTTCGACGTAGTTTCGCTCGAATTGGTTCGTTTTCGAAATTCTCGATATTCTGTAAGTTCGCGCTCGTTTTCGTGTCTGGCTTTACCGTTTTCGCTTTCGTTTTCGAATTCAAATGTAAAAATAGAAAATGACTGAGAAGTTTTCCGACTGTTTCTAACCGTTTTCATCCTTGTATGGGACAGTGTTAAATCGGAGCTCAAGATTTCCTAACGGTGAAAGACAGGGTTTTTTAAAGTGCAAACTCGAAAGCATGCGAGAAGTATATGGCCATATGGCAAGGACTGTCCTGACCTCAAGGACAGGAGCAGTGAATTTGCAAGAATATAGAACTCATTAAGGAGTCTTTTAACTCTCCGATGTGTCTGGTATTGCAAGAGAGGTGGATGTGGTCAAGGAGATGACTGCCCTGGTAGCTGAGCCTTTAGTGATGGATGAGTTGAGCCTAATTAGGGCCTGTCCAGTGAGGGTTCAAGGGAGATGCAGGAACCTGCTATTAGGGGTTATATTGAGTTCTTTTTTAATGGAATATGGTGCAATCTGAGATTTGAAGTGGAAGGAGATCAAGGGGGATCCAGAGGGGGGTAAAGGTGGCCCTCCAGGACCTGGTAAACAAAACGATAATTATGACAAGGGGCTTGTAATACCCCACGTGTTTATCACTAATTAAGTAGTGGGTTTGAGCTCAAACATGATAGATTAAGTGGAGATGATGATGTCAAGGTCAACCTATGGACAGGAGCCCCAACCTAAACTTGGATGTTGCACCCTTGCTTTGCATATAGGCCATTTTCAAGATATATGCTTGGGTGGTGTTATTGCAATATCTTCATGTGTCTCACCTTAGTACCTATCTATATTGGTCACTCAAAAAGTTTCATGAAGTTTGGAATTAAAAAGTCACATGAAATGATAAGTTATATCCTTGTTGGAATAATTTTTCTAAGTGCTTGAATTGCACTATCAAGTGAATGGAAATATAGGTCATCAACCCAAACTTGCAACCTTACCCAAAAGACTCTAGATGGACTCTACAACAAAAGTCGTGAAAGGTTCGTGTTGAGCAAATGCCCCGAAAATGCTCCAATGCATCAAAAAGGATGATTTAAGCTTCATCGTGATCCTACTTTGGTCAAAGTATAATAGTAGTTTCTATACCAGTTTTGAGGATGAACCTTAAATGAGAGTTGTAGTTCACTTTATGTAGAAGAAACTTTATTTTTGGACCAAGAGCTAGATCAGCTTGGAAGCGAGTCTAATCGGTGCACAAAGATTGAATTTGTTGCAGTTTTTAGCACTTAGAATATTTCTAAGTCTGGAAATTCATCGACATCGGCATTGGCGTCTCGCGTTCTCTAAAATTTGTTAAGCATCTCAAGTTGACCCAAAAGTAAAAGTTGGAGTTTACATCTTGATGAAGAGCATACAAAAAGTTGAGTTCAGTTTGACGAAGTTTTGACCATCGAATGCAAGTTTCCGTGACTGCCATCAAGGTGTTGACACTGCAGTTTTGGCAACTAGTTAACCGCTAATCTGTTGCTCTAATGACCTTGGCCCCTTAACAAAAGTTGTAGAGCAACTCGTGGGCTACAACTTTGCCTTTTTGCCCAAGGTCCAAATCGGCCTGCTGCTGGCCCTAATCAGCCTCCCACCTCGTCCGATTCACTGCCTGCCAGGTGTTCGATTGTATGACGACGTGGCGACCATGCACTAGAGCTCAACTCGCCATGGCTGCCGCACGTCCCGCTCCCTCTGCTGGCCGCTGCCGCGTGCCCCGCACCCCTGCCCTCAAAATGTGGACTCCCGAGCACCCCCTGCCTCGCCCTCCCTCACTTCCCGCACCTCCTGGCTCTTCTCCTTGCTCCCAAGCTGCTCCAGCGCGAAGCCACCATGGCCGCCGGTGCTCCGCTCGATGGCAGCGCCGCCCGGCTCATCCCCGCCCCAAGCTGAGCTCACCACCATCTCCGCCTCGCCTCCCTCCATCCCTCGTGCACGCTCGCCCAAGTTGTTGGCCATCGGAGCACCACCGCCGTCGAAGGGCCATCGCCGGTGTTGCCTGCTCGTGCGGCCTCGCCTCCTCGGGTCTCCCCAAGGCAAGCCGCGGCCACCTATGAGTTCGTACCAGCCTCCTCTTGCTTCCCCACCACTTCCCCAACGATGGCATGGCCTCCATTCACCGGAATCCGTGAGCTCCGGCGACCCTACTCTGTTTAAGTTCCGTTAGGGACCTCGCGCGACAATTCGACTAAAGGAAGGGGCCTATCTGCACTGTCATAGACTCAAATGAATAGTGCTCTCGGGACTGACTCGTAATTATTTTGCAGGAACTTTGGAAAATCATAGTAAATTGTAGAAAAATCATAAAATAGCAAATGAGTACTTTTTGGAATCCTTGTGAAATTCTCTATGCATTAGATCCATAATATGTCATGTTTTAGTTTAAAGTTTTCTCTGTAAAAATATATTTATGCAGTTAGGTTTTAATGCTAGTTGAATTTGTCATTTTCATCACTGCAGATCTAGGGCTCCAAATGAAGTGAAATTTTTGTGGCGTGCTACTCATATGATGTTTAATGTGTGGTAAAAATTTCATGAATTTTGGTTGCCATATGAGTGAGTTATTAGTGTATCTTGCTCTCACATGAATTCTTGCAATAGCAATTTGTCTTTTTCATAGAGGTTGTTATACATGTCCAAATGCCTTGAAATTTGTATAGTAGACTACTGGGTGTATGTAAGAGATACTGTAATTTTTATAGATTTTATTATGGACTTTTGTTATATGTTTATTATTTCACCTTGCTATCTAAATAAATTAAGAAATGCATTAAAAGAATTTATTTAGTGATGAGCACTATGCTTTTTGGTGATCATTTAACATGCACTTTATGATGGTTACATTGGTTGTGGCCAAATGTATGTTTGGAATATAAGTTAATATTTATTCTTGCAATTGATGCTTTCCTGGACAGTTTCTGGGACTTTGGTAATTGCACCGTGAAAATGATGTTTGTTGAGAAAAATGCTTATAACAAAGTTGTAGATAACTCATTAATATAGCTTGTGTTAAATTTTGGTGGCATTTGGCCTTATAGTGTGTGAGTAATGACTGTTTCAAGTTGGGTTCCAGAAATAGTTGTTCTCTGGAATCTCTGGACCAGATTCTATAATTATGCATGTTTGACTTGGTTAACTTGAGAATCATGCTAAGATGATTAAAGATTAATTATGGAAAATTTCATAAGCTTTCTAGAATGTCTTGTTGCATAGCTATTGGATTTGTATAACTCCAGTTATGATCCAAACATGTAGCTGTTGTTTGCAGTCCAGAAATTGTCACATGCTAGTTATGGTGGTTTACTCCATGTGTTGCTAAGTGTGGCTTATGCCCTTGATGATGGTCAAGTTAAGACACTTGTGATCTTGTCAAACTTGTGTTATGCTTGATGTGCTTGCCCTCTATAATTGGTTGTGTGATGTTAGTTAAATAGCTTTTGGTGTCTATGTCTTGCGTAATCGTGTGTTTACTTGAATGATTATGTGATGCATCTTATGTTACCATTCATCATATTCATACACATGCATCTTGCATCTCATCTAGGTACGCTAGATGCACCACGTGAAGGATGAGATGTTGAAACCAAACCTGAAGACGGTGTTTGGTGGACCTATCCCGAAGATGAAAGGACTAAGCAAGTGTTGGGATGGGAGATGCTCGCCAAGCAAGTGTCATCTGTCATCACTAACCTAAGTGTTCGATCCCAGGCAAGCCCCGGAGCATTCTAAGCCTCCTACTTTATAAAAGCAATTGAGTATATATATATATATGTTATATATGTATTGTTGCATTAAGTTATAGGAGTTGATTGGAAACACTTGCTGCATATATACCCTTTCCTTGTCCCATAAATATGTCTGAAACCCTATTTTGGTTCAGGATCGAAATTATTGCTTAGCCATGCTTAGACCGGTAGCGATCGGTGATTTCCGGTCACCTGCAATTATAGGTGGTTACTGGAATACTTTAGCTATGGAATGGATGATATCCTAGAAATAACCAAGTGTTGATGGATAATTGGAGACCGGGCGGAATAAGTATTGGGCAACCAGACAGGGTTCTGTGGTGCTTGTAGTTTCTGTCTGTGTCGATTAAGGACCGACCGTTGTTGGGCCTCGGGTCATGTTGAACGCATGCCTCACATTTAGCTGGCCGAATAATGTACCTTTCGATCGCGAAGCTGGGAGATTATTCGGGCCGAGTGGATTGCCCGCAACGCACTGTACCGGAGCAGTAGTGGCAGGATACGGGGGCGCGATGATAAGGCCAAAGAGCAGTTGGGCGGCCCCCGGGTACTTGTGGTTCCTGGCAAGCTCGAGACTTTACCTGAATGGTTGACTCGGTGACCAATACCTCACTTTAGCGGGTGAGTGAGGTTTGTGTGAGGAATAAATTACCAGCTGGTTAATAATCGATTCGAATCGCCATCGTTCACTGGATAGTGAGCACTTGACTTGAGTTACAGCATCGTAGTAATGATGATGGAACACGGATGGTTATGTGGATGATGTTGCAAATGCTAAACCTGAAATGGTAACCTTTAATGTTAATGATTAATCAAGTGATTGCTTTAGCATAGGTGCATACCTAGATTAATAGGTTATAACAAAGATGATGTAAAAGTGCTTAAATGGTTTATTCATGATCACTTATGCTTTTTGCAAATGAGTCAAGCTAGCCCACTAAAAGAAAGCCTTGCATACTCCTTGGTGTCATTATTTCTGGTTTATGACGGGTAAGTCTAGCTGAGTACCTTCTCGTACTCAGGGTTTATTCTCACTTGTTACAGGTTGTGATGTATCATGGCTACTGCAGGAATGGGATGGCCCCTGCTGTAGTGGCAGAGTGTGATCATGGGCATGATCCTTCTGAGCTATCTTGTCTCTCATGCTTTTGTTGGAAATTGACCTTGGTACTGGCATGTATTTGAATTAAAGTGATATTAGTTTCAAACTACTTTGCTTCCGCTACTTTTGAACTCGAGTTGTAATAACTCTACCGAACTCCGATATATGTTGAATTACTTATGAAATGGATGTAACATATGACCTGTTATGTTGGACCACTACGATCTTGGCTTATATGTTGGTTGGTTTGAAATCCCTCATGATTTTATTGGACTACCGGAATTATAGGAGCTTAAGTACGGGAATTTAATTGCTCTGGCGATTGTTTTTGTACTTTTGTTCTTATAATTTGGGCGGTTCCATGATAGCTAGTATCGGAGCCAGGTTCAACACTAAACATGTCATATGTGTATTGAAAACAAAGGTTTTGTTTGCAAAAATCAGTTTTTGACAACTTATAGCTACTACATATATAGGTTTGTTCAAATCTGAATTTTAAATCTAAGTATGCCAGTGGTCATTTCCTTTATGCCCAATTAAGGACCCTTAGGTGGCTTAATTAAGTATTAACTTAGGGGTTTAAAATTTTTGCATCTACGCCCAAACCAAGGTATGTATGAGTGATAACTTGACCACACTGTTACCCTGTGGTCGAATGGTAGAGGTAACCTTCATAAATGAAATAGCCATATATGTCGCTAGAGTTACATTCTTGCAATGTCGCACCTACACCAAGGTAAGTGTGAGCTGAGAGAGCATGATCATTCAACCGTCGGTCTAGGGGAGAGTTAGCTTTGGTTACTAGCATAATTACATGTTTAACCATGTATTTATGAAAGTACTTAATTGTGGGTACATTTGTTGGGTAGCTATGATACCGAAGTATATGCATCAGGGGATGTATGTATGGAGAGTATTTAGTTTACTGCTTTCATTGTGTGCTATATTGGGAGTTGTTGGGCTGCAATGAAATTTTCTGCAGGTACGCTAACCACGAATGCGTAAGTTGAATGTAGCTGACGACTAGCTCTATATCGAGAGAATGCGTGTTATGCCACCGACATAGAACATGATTGCCATCTTAGGCTGGCAATCTTGTGAGGACGAATAGGACGAAGCATGCATCATCATGATTGTTGCTTGTGCATATAACTATGCTCCTCCCACCTTTGTCCTAATAAATAAGTAACTTGTGATTGATGTGCTGCACTATCCTCCTTGCATGGAGTTAGTCAAGAATGCCCTGTTCCTTGTTACTTGAATAGGAAGTGTTTGAAATAGTGTGTGCTTAGCCTTGATAGAAATAATTAGGGTTATATGTTTGAACTTATAAATGTCCTCTAGTTTAGTCCATTGGTGGATGTGTTGCTCCGCAAGCTCTTACAAATTCTTACCCAGGTAATTGTGATTCCTATGAATAAACTAAATTATTGATTAGTCTAAAGTAAGAATGTTTGGAGTTACTAGAATAATGTGGTTGTGTGCTCTCTTGTTAACACAAAAGGTTAAACATTGTTTTGCATGTAATGAACTTTGGCTGCTAGAACAATTTCTGTTGTAGTAGTATTTTCATGGTCATAATAATGTAATCTGTGAATTAGTCCTTAGTGTGAATAAGAAAGTTATAGATAACTTAGTAAGCTTTCCAATAAGTCTAGTACCACCTTAGTTTGATGCTTACAACTTATGTTTTGTTTAAAACACGTGTCTACTGCGTTGCTGTCTAGGCTCTGTGTATGCACTAAGTTGGTTACTTTAGCATGTCTTTGTTTTAGCTAAACTTGTGGTTAATTCTTGTTTGATAAATGCTTGTTAGGTGTGAGCCTTCTGCTTAGTATTGGGTGCTTAAGTTAACCTGACTCGTTGTCTCAAGTGTCTGCTTAAAATAGTGATGTTGTATAGATGCTTGTTATCTAGGTAGTGTCATAGTTGACCTCTCTTTTGTCCTCAGTGAGCATGCGAGTGTCGAATAGCTTTATCCTAGAACAACGCTCACGTTGTGTAATCGCATGGTTGTCGTCTCGAATTAGGTTCTCTCATAGGAGCCAGAGCCTGTAGATGTGGTTGCTAGCCCTTGAATGTTTGTGTATCTATGCCTTGCTTGAACTGTAGGCCCTAGCGTAATCCCCTTATATGTTTGCTTAGGCCTTGGACGTTTGCTACCTTTTGGAGAATGCCCTTGTTCGATTGACCAACCAAGTTAATTCCTAACGAACGCTAATCTTGACCACAGTTGTTGCTTGCCAAGTTTTGGAGACCATACCCAATTCCATGTTGGACCTCCCGATTTTCTCTCCTACAAATGATCTAGGCAATGCTAATCTCTCGCTGTTTGATCTCAAAATCTTTGCTTGCAAAAATCAGGTGGCTACCTTATCAACCAAATCTCTAATCGGTGTATCGGTTTTGTTTTGGAAGTTTGCTTAATCCATCTCCAACCTTCCCATGTCTCGGGATGTCTATCAGTCTTGATCTCATGTTGTTATCTAACGTGACTGGATCTTATGTTAATCTTTCATCTGGTAATCACCTTGGTAGACGCATGGCGTGAGTGGAATTTACGCAAGAGTCCCTTGCTCAGTTGTCTTCCACAATTAAGCTATGGTCCCTTGTATTGTGTTTTGATCTTTAGATAGCCCCCTTATTGATTCTAAACCTTGTAACTACCTTTGCTTGCTACTCCTCCCTTGTCTGGTGCTTGTTCTTACCACCCAATTGGTGCCACTTGAAATTCCACTTTGTTTGTGCGTTTAATAATGGTGTTCTGATTAGCATTCTATGGTGTCACGACGAAACCGAGAGCCTCCTGTGGGCGCGCACACAAGGTTGTGCTGCTCGGCACACGCTGGTATCAGGGTTGCTAGTCATGATCCATTATGAAACGACAACCGATGTGTTATTTCTCATAACCGTTTTCCTTGGTTATCTCCCTATATCTTATCTGAAGATTCATATCTCAGACCTTATATAGTAGAGCTTCCTCCTAAAGTTGCTAAGAGGATAACCTTTGAAGGATAGTCACCGGCATGAACATTAACAGACTGCAAGAGGTGATAGACAAGTGACTTTCCCTATGTGTCCTTGTACGACGTCGGTCATCGAGTAAGCAACGTGCATCATCCCTGTTAGATCAAAAGGGCACGTAACACTTACAATTGGACAAGTTATCCATGGGATAAGAATTTATCATCACATTGTGCATTTGACCTAGTTATCAAAGTCTTGATCCTTGTGTGTATGATGGTTATAAAGTCAAAATCAACCATCTCTGGTGTGACTCCTTATCTGTGAACTTCGATGGCGACCATCCATTTGTGCCTCGACTGCAATTATTGTTGTGTTCAAGAGTAAAGGTTGGAACTATGAGAATTGAGAGACAACTGATTAGTTACCAGTAAGAAGGTTAATCTCCAACCAAGTAACGATTCTTCGATAGCTGTGATGGTTATGTCTCAATGAACAATAGTAAGCAAAGAGGCCATGAAGCCAATCAACAATGCAGGTGTTGCATCTTCTCCAAATGTGCTATCAAGTCAATTCCATCTTGGACAATCACATATATAGTGCAAGATGTTGTATTAGCCAAGTGAAGAACTAGAGAAAGCATGTCCCTAGTTTCGGTCAGCATCATTGTGCCCCTAGGTACCACAAATGGTTTTGGTTCAAGGTTCTTTTGGATGAAGTGCCAGAAAATATTCAGAAATGGTTCCTTATCTACGTAAGGATTTCCTCCATGTGGAATAATGCTTTGTGCTATGTGAAAACAGTGCACAAGTCCAATGCTTGTGCATCGTCAAGATTGGTGTCTAGATCAACAGCGGAAATTGTTCTCTGAGAAACATGTCAGGAAGACTATAGCCTCCATCCTCAGCTAGAGAAAGGCTTTTGCTACTATGAGAAAGATCAGAGAGTGCAAAACACACACCTCAACGTGTGAAGCAAAGAAAAGGAAGAACACGAAATCTGTCCAGAATTTTGTGGCACTACACCGGTTATCTTCAAGTCAACGATTAGTGACTCAAACGAAGTGGGATTGATCCCAAACTTGGTAACCTCATTCCTTGCTTAGGACCCTTCAATGTCTTAAGTTGGTATGAGTATTGGTTGAGTAAAACATAGGATTCGAGAGATGTCTTTTCAGCTTGGTTGGCTGCCATTTTAGAACAGAGCTATTTTGGTGGATGGGTTGTTGGATAGTGAAATGGTGTCCGTTTGAGCTCAATTTTGGCAAGCAATTAGAAGACCCATGGATCTAGATGCCCACCAAAAATTTGTGCATATTGGAACAATAGTTTGTGTGATATGAACAGAAAACAAAAGGCTACATAATCGGTAATTTCTCTGTTGACTGCGATCATCCTTTGCATTGGAAGGTTATGTTTGTAATGCATGCCAAGAACTTGCAATTTATAGGTATCTTGCTGTTAGACAACCCTCAATACCCTTGGGAAGACTAATTGCACCCCTATGTGCCTTGTTTTTGCCCTCTTAGATTGGCAATGCGTGAGCAATCAAGGTGTTCTACAAGTCAAATTGTGCCACTGCGAGTTGAAAGCATTTGGGAAGGTGTCAAACCATAGATTTTTGGATTATGGTTTTGAGGTATTGATTGGCATTAGAATGGAAGCCTCAATGTCAAATATAGATCAAGAAGGCTAGTTTTGCCATAGTGCAAGTTAACCCAACTTATTACGCAACTGCACCACGAAGGAAAATTTTGCTCAACCTGCTTAGTAGTGAACTAGTTCCCTAGTTTGGTGGATACTTGCAACTTTTGTTGTCTTTCAGACCTAGCTATCATCCTTTTGTGGTAATGGTTCTCTAGTGCTGACGTGTCTCTGGTACTTTATATGTGTTTTTACCCAAGAGATTGTATCTGATTCAAACCAGGTAACTGTTGCCTTTGTATTAGAGAATCTTTTTAGGTGACATTTGGCAGAAATCCAGGACCGATAGAGTCAGCTATCACTTTCACTATTCCCTCAATAGACTCAGATAATACAGTGTTGGCATCAGCGAAAGAGAACTGCACACGTGGAGCAATATGTAGTTTTCCATCAGTTGGCATCTGAGTGAGTGAATAGTCTATGACCAGGATGGACATTATCTATTGGTTAGATGGTTTCTGATAGCCTCAAAGAATGATTACCTCGTATATGGATCCAACCCTTATCAGAAGTTGTACATGTTATGCCCCTAAAAAAAGTAGATGCTATGAGTAATTAGTCCATGCTCGTAGTACTCTCCGTACACTATGAATGAAGTACCGTTTTGTCTTGGATTCCTCCCAAAGTAACAATGCTTCATGGAAGTCAGTGAAGGAAATTCTTCAACAAAAGTTTCTGCATAGAGCGAGTATTAGAAAGTGGTCTTGCCCATTTAGCCTGTCTGATGCTTGAAGCTAAGTAGCCTGATGCGCTTATGGATGTTGGAATTGGATAACATGCTTCTCTTCTCTTGGAAAGTTCTTCGCACCGAATCTCGGGACGCGATTCTTTTAAGGGGGGAGGGCTGTAACACCCCACGTGTTTATCACTAATTAAGTAGTGGGTTTGAGCTCAAACATGATAGATTAAGTGGAGATGATGATGTCAAGGTCAACCTATGGACAGGAGCCCCAACCTAAACTTGGATGTTGCACCCTTGCTTTGCATATAGGCCATTTTCAAGATATATGCTTGGATGGTGTTATTGCAATATCTTCATGTGTCTCACCTTAGTACCTATCTATATTGGTCACTCAAAAAGTTTCATGAAGTTTGGAATTAAAAAGTCACATGAAATGATAAGTTATATCCTTGTTAGAATAATTTTTCTAAGTGCTTGAATTGCACTATCAAGTGAATGGAAATATAGGTCATCAACCCAACCTTGAAACCTTGCCCAAAAGACTCCAGATGGACACTACAACAAAAGTCGTGAAAGGTTCGTGTTGAGCAAATGCCCCGAAAATGCTCCAATGGATCAAAAAGGATGATTTAAGCTTCATCGTGATCCTACTTTGGTCAAAGTATAACAGTAGTTTCTATACCAGTTCTGAGGTTGAACCTTAAATGAGAGTTGTAGTTCACTTTATGTAGAAGAAACTTTGTTTTTGGACCAAGAGCTAGATCAGCTTGGAAGCGAGTCTAATCGGTGCACAAAGATTGAATTTGCTGCAGTTTGCAACACTTAGAATATTTCTAAGTCTGGAAATTCATCGACATCGGCATTGGCGTCTCACGTTCTCTGAAATTTGTTAAGCATCTCAAGTTGACCCAAAAGTAAAAGTTGGAGTTTACATCCTGATGAAGAGCATACAAAAAGTTGAGTTCAGTTTGACGAAGTTTTGACCATCGAATGCAAGTTTCCGTGACTGCCATCAAGGTGTTGACACTACAGTTTTAGCAACTAGTTAACCGCTAATCCGTTGCTCTAATGACCTTCGCCCCTTAACAAAAGTTTTAGAGCAACTCGTGGGCTACAACTTTGAATTTTGGCCCAAGGTCCAAATCGGCCTGCTGCTGGCCCTAATCAGCCTCCCACCTCGCCCGATTCACTACCTGCCAGGTGTTTGATTGTATGACGACGTGGCGACCATGCACTAGAGCTCAACTCGCCATGGCTGCCGCGCGTCCCGCTCCCTCTGCTGGCCGCTGCCACGTGCCCCGCACCCCTGCCCTCAAAATGTGGACTCCCGAGCACCCCCTGCCTCGCCCTCCCTCACTTCCTGTACCTCCTGGTTCTCCTCCTCGCTCCCAAGCTGCTCCAACGCGAAGCCACCATGGCCGCCGGTGCTCCGCTCCATGGCAGCGCTGCTTGGCTCATCCCCGCCCCAAGCTGAGCTCACCACCATCTCCACCTCGCCTCCCTCCATCCCTCGCGCACGCTCGCCCAAGCTGTTGGCCACCGGAGCACCGCCACCATCGAAGGGCCATCGCCGGTGTTGCCTGCTCGTGCGGCCTCGCCTCCTCGGGTCTCCCCAAGGCAAGCCGCGGCCACCCATGAGTTCACACCAGCCTCCTCTTGCTTCCCCACCACTTCCCTGACGATGGCATGGCCTCCCTTCACCGGAATCCGCGAGCTCCGGCGACCCTCCTCTGTTTAAGTTCTGTCAGGGACCTCGCGTGACAATTCGACTAGAGGAAGGGGCCTATCTGCACTGTCATAGACTCAAATGAATAGTGCTCTCGGGACTGATTCATAATTATTTTGCAGGAACTTTGGAAAATCATAGTAAATTGTAGAAAAATCGTAAAATATCAAATGAGTACTTTTTGGAATCCTTGTGAAATTCTCTATGCATTAGATCCATAATATGTCATGTTTTAGTTTAAAGTTTTCTCTGTAAAAATATATTTATGCAGTTAGGTTTTAATGCTAGTTGAATTTGTCATTTTCATCACTGCAGATCTAGGGCTCCAAATGAAGTGAAATTTTTGTGGCATGCTACTCATATGATTTTTAATGTGTGGTAAAAATTTCATGAATTTTGGTTGCCATATGAGTGAGTTATTAGTGTATCTTGCTCTCACATGAATTCTTGCAATAGCAATTTGTCTTTTTCATAGAGGTTGATATACATGTCCAAATGCCTTGAAATTTGTACAGTAGACTACTGGGTGTATGTAAGAGATACTGTAATTTTTATAGATTTTATTATGGACTTTTGTTATATGTTTATTATTTCACCTTGCTATCTAAATAAATTAAGAAATGTATTAAAAGAATTTATTTAGTGATGTGAACTATGCTTTTTGGTGATCATTTAACATGCACTTTATGATGGTTACATTGGTTGTGGCCAAATGTATGTTTGGAATATAAGTTAATATTTATTCATGCAATTGATGCTTTCCTAGAGAGTTTCTGGGACTTTGGTAATTGCACCATGAAAATGATGTTTGCTGAGAAAAATGCTTATAACAAAGTTGTAGATAACTCATTAATCTAGCTTGTGTTAAAGTTTGGTGGAATTTGGCCTTATAGTTTGTGAGTAATGACTGTTTCAAGTTGGGTTCCAGAAATAGTTGTTCTCTGGAATCTCTGGACCAGATTCTATAATTATGCATGTTTGACTTGGTTAACTTGAGAATCATGCTAAGATGATTAAAGATGAATTATGGAAAATTTCATAAGCTTTCTAGAATGTCTTGTTGCATAGCTATTGGATTTGTATAACTCCAGTTATGATCCAAACATGTAGCTGTTGTTTGCAGTCCAGAAATTGTCAGATGCTAGTTATGGTGGTTTACTCCACGTGTTGCTAAGTGTGGCTTATGCCCTTGATGATGGTCAAGTTAAGATACTTGTGATCTTGTCAAACTTGTGTTATGCTTGATGTGCTTGCCCTCTTTAATTGGTTGTGCGATGTTAGTTAAATAGCTTTTGGTGTCTATGTCTTGCGTAATCGTATGTTTACTTGAATGATTATGTGATGCATCTTATGTTACCATTCATCATATTCATACACATGCATCTTGCATCTCATCTAGGTATGCTAGATGCACCACGTGAAGGATGAGATGTTGAAACCAAACCAAAAGACGGTGTTTGGTGGACCTATCCCGAAGATGAAGGGACTAAGCAAGTGCTGGGATGGGAGATGCTCACCAAGCGAGTGTCATCTGTCATCACTAACCTAAGTGTTCGATCCCAGGCAAGCCCCGGAGCATTCTAAGCCTCCTACTTTAAAAAAGCAATTGAGTATATATATATGTTATATATGTATTGTTGCATTAAGTTATAGGAGTTGATTGGAAACACTTGCTGCATATATACCCTTTCCTTGTCCCATAAATATGTCTGAAACCCTATTTTGGTTCAGGATCAAAATTATTGCTTAGCCATGCTTAGACCGGTAGCGATCGGTGATTTCCGGTTACCTACAATTATAGGTGGTTACTGGAATACTTTAGCTATGGAATGGATGATATCCTGGAAATAACCAAGTGTTGATGGATAATTAGAGACCGGGAGGAATAAGTATTGGGCAACCAGATAGGGTTCTGGGGTGCTTGTAGTTTCCGTCTGTGTCGATTAAGGACCGATCGTTGTTGGGTCTCGGGTCATGTTGAACGCATGCCTCACATTTAGCTGGCCGAATAATGTACCTTTCGACCGTGAAGCTGGGAGATTATTCGGGCCGAGTGGATTGCCCGCAACGCACTGTATCGGAGCAGTAGTGGCAGGATACGGGGGCGCGATGATAAGGCCAAAGAGCAGTTAGGCGGCCCCCGGGTACATGTGGTTCCTGGCAAGCTCAAGACTTTACCTAAATGGTTGACTCGGTGACCAATACCTCACTTTAGCGGGTGAGTGAGGTTTGTGTGAGGAATAAATTACCAGCTGGTTAATAATCGATTCGAATCGCCATCGTTCACTGGATAGTGAACACTTGACTCGAGTTACGGCATCGTAGTAATGATGATGGAACACAGATGGTTATGTGGATGATGTTGGAAATGCTAAACCTGAAATGGTAACCTTTGATGTTAATGATTAATCAAGTGATTGCTTTAGCATAGGTGCTTACCTAGATTAATAGGTTATAACAAAGATGATGTAAAAGTGCTTAAATGGTTTATTCATGATCACTTATGCTTTTTGCAAATGAGTCAAGCTAGCCCACTAAAAGAAAGCCTTGCATACTCCTTGGTGTCATTATTTCTAGTTTATGATGGGTAAGTCTAGCTGAGTACCTTCTCGTACTCAGGGTTTATTCCCACTTATTGCAGGTTGTGATGTATCATGGCTACTGCAGGAATGGGATGGCCCCTGCTGTAGTGGCAGAGTGTGATCATGGGCATGATCCTTCTGAGCTATCTTGTCTCTCATGCTTTTGTTGGAAATTGACCTTGGTACTGGCATGTATTTGAATTAAAGTGATATTAGTTTCAAACTACTTTGCTTCTGCTACTTTTGAACTCGAGTTGTAATAACTCTACCGAACTCCGATATATGTTGAATTACTTATGAAATGGATGTAACATATGACCTATTATGTTGGACCACTACGATCTTGGCTTGTATGTTGGTTGGTTTGAAATCCCTCGTGATTTTATTGGACTACCGGAATTATAGGAGCTTAAGTACGGGAATTTAATTGCTCCGGTGATTGTTTTTGTACTTTTGTTCTTATAATTTGGGCGGTTCTGTGACAGGGTTTGACAAGAATTTTAAGGGAGATAAATCAAGGAGGAGGTCTAATAAATTTGACAGGATTGCTAAGATTGATAGGGAAATGTATTCTTCTATGGAAGGAGTTTTCTTCTACTTAGCAAAAAGAAGTTTTTGTAACTCCTATTGCTGCTTATCACCTAACTATTGGCATGGTGGATGTGGGGAAGGTGTATAAAAAGGGCATGGATATGGAGAACAGAGATAAACTAGATAAGGTACCCTTACCTAACAATGCCGAGGGAGTCAAAGAACTCAGGGAAACAATGTTGGAGAGTGGGAAGAGTGTGCCAAATAATGAAGGGGATTCTGGTAGTATTGAAGTTCTCCTAGGGAGGATTGTGGTTCACAATGCTGAGGGGACTTTCTCATGGATAAGAAGAAGTGGCCCAATTTGAAATTGCCTTCTAAGAATACAGAGGGGGATTCTCAAGGAGTGTTAACATAGGAAGATTCTCTGGCGACGTCTCTTAGGATAGATCTAGTAATGGAGAACACAATATTTAAGGAGGATGTTCAAAGGGGGTGAAAATGAGAACCTTTAGATCGATGTCTCTACTCAGCCAACAAAGGAGATATGTTAGATAACTATTCAGAGTAAGGACACTCACTACTACAGAATTGATTTTGCAAGACACACCCCAAAACCTAACCGAGGCGGACTCACATTTTTGCTCGCCACGGTTAATGACCACGTTTACGGAGGCGGGCAATTTTTATTTACTGAGGCGTGCCCTTTTGCCCACCACGGTTAATAGCCTATTAACCGTGGCAGGCGCCTTAAGGTGCCCACCTCAGTAAATCGATTAACCGAGGCGGACACACTAGAAGTCTTCGTATAAATTGAGGACTTAGGGTTATCAAACCCTTACTCTCATGAGCCGACTCTCATCTCCCTCTCTCTCTCCCCACCCGACGGCGCCACCCTCCCCACCCGATGGCGCTACTCTCCCATCGCCCCCTCCTCTCTCCATCCGACGTCAGTTCCCATCGCCCCCTCCTCGCTCTCTCCCTCCTCTCTCTGACGCAGACATGACGCGCGAGGCCGACGGCGGCGCAGGAGGCCCTCTCCCTCTAGTGGTGTGGCCGGGGAGGCTAGATCTGGTGCAGGAGGCCCTCTAGCTCCCTCCCACTCTCAGGCAACGCTCCCCAGTGGAGCAGCAGCGGTGGTCGGTGACGCCCGGAGGAGGTATGCCCCATGTCCTCTCTCCTCTCTCAGATTTAGGGCGGATCCGTCCCTCACCCTCCCTCTGCTTGTAGGTCAGCTCGTCAGTGGTGGCTTACGCGGATCGAGATCCGGTGATGGCGGGCCGACCGCCTCCACCTCGGCACACGTAGATCTGGCCAGCGACGGTGATGGTGGGCTCTGGTTGGCTTGCGATGAAGAGGTGTGCCTAGATCCTACAAGCTCTGGCGACGTACGCGACACCAATGGCTCGATTGGGCCCGGCAGCGGGCTCGATGGGCTCGCTAGGGCTTTTTTTGTTTTTAAACGATTAACCGAGGCGGACATTCTAACGTGCCTGCCTCAGTTAAACGATTTACTGTGGCAGGCACAGGCTGTAACACCCTGGTGTTAAGCATGCATTAATATTTGCAAATCATGAGCATAATCATCATTATGCATTCATAAACATCATATGAAATATAACTTGAAACATGTAATGAAACATGTATGTTGCAATTTGTTGTTTCAATAGATTTAAGCCTATGTAGATGCTTGTTATGCTTTGTGTGTACTTGTTTGATCACTTAAACAATTTAGAAATAATTAGGGTGCAATTTGGAGCAAAGTTCATATTCGAAGTTTTCTCAAATTATGCTTTTTAAAGAAAATCTTCAAAATTTGGGTTTTTGATTTAAATTGACTTTAAATCTATAGTTCAAAATCCTTTTGAAATTTTACTTTGCTTCTTTTGGCAAAACTGTAGAGCATAAAATCATGAACCATTTTTATTTTTGGGTCACCTTTTGAAAATGAATTGTTGGTGCTCAAAATGGGATTTTTGGGGCTGTTTATTGAAAAATAAAAAGAAAAAGCTTTTCTTTTCTTGCTGGGCGCGCGCCTCCCTTCCTGGCCCGCCTGCGAAGCCGGCCTAGCCCAGCTCGGCCTCGCCCGCTCGCTCCCACACCCCGCCGCGCCGCGCGCCATGCGGCGAAAGAACTTGGCCGCCGCATGGCCGGCAGTGTACGGCACCGCTCGCCGAGTGGCACGCCGTGGCCCCCGCCGTGGCCTCGCCTTGCCTTCTAGCTGGCCGCAGCGCCCTCTCCCTCTCCATTCACTCTCTCTCTCTCTCCCATTTTGAAAAGCCCGAGTGGGCTCCTTCCGCCGCCGCGCGCCATCGCCGCTCCGACGGCGCCATTCGCTATCGCTGCTCCACCTCCGTCCAATCTCTCTAGCCCGCGGCTTCGCCCTCGCGTGCTCTTCTTGTTGCACCTGCTCGCGGACGCCGTCTTGAGGTGAGCCGCTAGATTTTGGCCGGCATTACCTCCGCCACCGCTCGCCGGAGCCCGCCCTGCCTCGGCTGGAGCTCCTTCGCTCTCCCTTTCTTCCCTCTGAGTACCGCAACATGCTCACTGTGGCCTCGCAAACCCTGTGCACACCTCGTCGCACCGTGTCGTGGCTAGAAACGGCATGCACGCCATCAGCATGCGTCACCGGTCACCGGTGTATGTGGCGCCGCCGCCATAGGCCATCTCTGCCGCGCTGGTTGCTCCACTGGGTTCGCATCATCGAGAGGATGCTCAGGGTGCCGGCCTGGCAGCCGGGGAGCTCGCCGTCGGCAAGCTCTCGGCCGGTCAGCGGCCACCCTGCCTCTGTGCCAC
The DNA here is from genome assembly GCA_020631735.1 of Saccharum officinarum. Classification (NCBI taxonomy): domain Eukaryota; kingdom Viridiplantae; phylum Streptophyta; class Magnoliopsida; order Poales; family Poaceae; genus Saccharum; species Saccharum officinarum. Next base: position 53,912,540 of record CM036168.1, on the reverse strand, counting down.
CGACAGGTGGGACCGAGCTGACCTCGGGGCCCAGCTATCGGTGCCTGTGTGTGCACAGCACCGGGTGCACGTAGCGATAGGGTTCGGTTTTGTTTTTAAATGATTTCCAGAATTTATTAAAATGCTTGTTTAATTCATAACTTCATAAATATTGCTCAAAAAAATGAAAAAAATTTGTTGTGGTCCTTGCTGTCAGATCTACATGTTAAAAGTCTTGCATGTCAATTTTGTGATACTTTTCTATATAGCTTTATTTAAATGATTAAAATGCTGATTTCTTGAAAAATGCATAGTAAATAGAATATGTATCAGAAAAATATGATTCCAATTTTATTGATCTGTTCATGTGATGCGCTTTTTGTGAAAAATATATAACATGCATGTTTGGTTGAAAAATATATCTAAGTAATTTTTGTGTATTAATTGATGTTTTCTTGTAAAATTGCTAGGGCTAAAAATATGAATAATACATGCATGTGAAACTTTTTGTATAGTGATTCTATACTACGTAGATCATGGGAAAAATATTAAAGCTGTTGTTTGATACCTTTCACAATACAAAGTATTTTCATGCTCATTTATCCATCATAGTTTGTCATTTTTGTGTAGGCTAGAATAAGTATGCTCTTGCTGTGAAATTTTTATGATAGGCTCTACTGAGCACAAGCATGCTACTGTATTTTTTTCAGAATTTTCGGAGTTGAGAAAGTATATGTGATAGTTGTAGCCTTGGTTTATATTAGTTAGTTTAATATTGCTTTATGCATTATTAGGGTAATTAGTGTGATTTGGTGTATCTTTGAAGCACCTTGACTTGCTGATATGACTTGGCATGATAGGGTAGCCATTGTGGTGTTAGTGTGGTAATACCTGTGGTTGTGGTTATATGGTGGTTAGCTGTGAATGATGGTAGTTAGTAGTAGAAGAGTGCAGTAGATGATATGTGCTTATGGTACATGTTCTTGGATGATGTTGACTACCTGATAGAAAAATTTTGCACATACCCTGTCAAAAGTAACTAACCATGTTTATTCACCTGCATCAATCCATAAGCATCATGATTATTGGCCGTCACTTGCATTCTCATGATCACCAATATATACATCATACTGGATCGCAGGAGGAAGTTCAAGTAACGGTACAAGAGGAACAGGTCGGGGCCGACCCTCAAGAAATCTAGGCACAAGAGGTGTCCGAGGCCGAGGAGCAAAGAGAGGATCTGCCCAAGTGCGTGGATCATCAGCCTAGTTCATTCGAAAGAGGCAAGTCTCGGAGCATTCTAAGTCTCCTACTTTATAACCAATTAATTATATAAGTTCTATATATTGTTGCATTAAGTTATAGAAGTTGAGTGAGATGCTTATATCCTTATCTACCTTGTTATACCCGTTACCCTGCTTGGTTTAGGATCGAATAAATGCTTAGCTCTACTTAGACTGGTAGAAGTCGGTGATTTCCTATCACCGGCAACTATAGGTGGTTACCAAAATACTTTAGCTATGGAATAGATGATATCCTAGAAATAACTAAGTATGGATGGATAATTTTGCATGCTCCTGGATAGTGAGCACTTGACTTGAGCTACAGTATCGTAGTAATGATGATGGAACACGGATGGTTATGTGGATGATGTTGGAAATGCTAAACGTGAAATAGTAACTTGAGGTTAATGATTAATCAAGTGATTGCTATAGCATAGGTGCTTACCTAGGTTGACAGGTTATAATAAAGATAATGCAAAGCAATTACAATAGTTTATTCATGGTACTTTATGCTTTTCATAAATAAGTCAGCTAGCCTACTAAAAGAAAGTCTTGCATACTCCTTGGTGTTACTTTATTTTAGTTTAAGACGAGTAAGTCTACCTGAGTACCTTCTCGTACTTAGGGCGTTGTTTCCATTATTGTTGTAGATCGCCAGATGTACTATGGATATTGTATCAACTGTCTGTATCCCGCGATGGGTGACAACTAGGACCAAGGGCGTGATCATTCCTTATGTCTCATCTACTGCTTTTGTGGGACTTGATCATTATCTGGCACTGTATCTGAACTAAGTGTGCATATGTGGTTTTGAAACTATTTGCTTCTGCTATTTATTATGAAGTTGGTTTGTAATAACTTTATGTTCTAAACTCCGATGTATTTGAAATGATGTTGCGAACTTTATGTAATATGTGACTGCGACTGTTAAACTTGTACGATCTTGGCTTGTATGTTGGTTGGTTTGAAATCTTTTATGATTTCACAGACTATCGGGTTTGTATGGACTCAAGTACATTAATTTATCTGCTTCGATAGGTGATTTTCTTACTTAAGCCTTATAAATTGGTCGGTTCTGTTACAGCTAGCATTGGAGCAAGGTTTAGCATGTACTGTTCACATGTGTATTTAAAACAAAAGAGTGTTTAAATCTATGATTTAAAACTTAATAGTGTGTTAGTGGTCATATCCTTTATGCCCAATTAAGGACTCTAGGTGGCTTATTTAAGTACTGACTTGGGGGTTCTTGCATCATATTTCTATTTCGTTGCTCATACGGTGTGCTATTGTATGAGTGTCATTCACTTGAGTGGTAATATGTGGATCAATTGCCTCTATGCTTCGGTAAGTGTGAGTTGTGAGAGCATGATCGGACACATAGCCGATCTAGAGAAGTGCTTATATGATGCTGAATTATTTACATGTTATACGCATGTTTATAAGAAGGTGTCCCATGTATGGGTGATTCCGTCCGTTGAGGCGATGCCGTCAATAGGATGATGGTTTGGGTAGTAAGCACTGCATGTATGTGTATTTGGGAATACACATATGTGGGAGTGTATAAATTTTTAATTCTACAATGCATTCATATTGTAGGATGTGGGCTGAAATGAATTTTTTGTAGGTACATATCAGCGCTCTCATGTAGCACGCTTTAGTTACGCATATATGAGAGATCGTTTGTATGCCACCGTCTATATCGATAGAATTTATTTATTTTCTAAGTTTGTGAGAACGTACGGAACGTGCATGCATTATGTTGTTTGTTCATATCATTCATGGCATTGTTCCTCCCCTTATAAGTTGATTATCTTATTTTGATAAAAATGACAACTTAATATTCATTCTCATAAGAGTAATAAAATTTTGCTACAGATGGCACGCACGAAGCTGACAACTCACAAATTCACTGGAGGTAGAGCTCCCCGCCAAAAGCTCACTCCCCGTACATGTCTGAGGCACACCTTCCTAGGAGAGTTTGGGATACCTACACTGTTGTGGAGAGTGCTAAGCTTTGTGAGGTATCCTAATGGGATGGAGCCTCACTATTTTTAGAGAAATGATCAGTTGGGGGAAGGTCTGTTGGTCACTGTGGAGGCTATTGTTCGTCATAGGGGTGATGGTACTGAGTGGATAGGTTGGCGCTATGAATCAACTGGCAGGACAGCTAAGGAAGCGGCTGATAGAGCTGCTTTTGGGATTCTGAGGGACATTATGGACCGTTTCTCTCAGAAGTTGGCAGCTGCTATGGTTGGGGTCTTTCCAAGGGGCAACCCCTCCACTAACTCTTGGTTGGCCAGGGGAAGATCTCTGGAGGTTAGTGCAGCTGAGGAGCAGAACAATGACAACCCTGCAATGAGCGCCATGTTCGCAGTAATGAAGGCATTTACTAGAGTAGAGGGCAGTCTGAGACGCGTGTCTGGTACAATTGGCTAGGCCCGCATTGATAGGCGTTAGTTGCAGCGTGACCACGATAGTGAGGTAGAGAGGCTGCAGGTAGAGCTGGCATAGATGACCTTAGAGAGGGATCAGGCCCTCCACAGAGATGAGGCGGCTAGGCAGGAGATTCAGAGGCTAACTACAGCTAATAGGAATGGTCAGTGCATGCTAATCCATGTGCTCCATCAGAGGAATGAAGCCTAGTCTGAGGAAGATGTTTTGAGAGCTCGATAGATTGAGCTTGAGCAGCAGTTGGCCAATGCCGAAGAGTACAATGACAACTTGCATGAGGGGGTGTACCAACTGCACAATCAGCTCTACCCTTTTGTTCCCCCAGGCGCAGCTGAGATGGAGCCTGATGTCATAGTGGCTGATGATGACATGGAAGCTGAGGAAGATCCGGAGATGGAGGAAGATAAGAGTACGGATGAGGATGGCAATGTGTCAGAGATGGACAGCGACCACGACGAGTAGATTAGTCTACGTTTCGCTAGTCTCTAGTTGTTTCTTTTGCAATATCTATGTATGGCCTGTAGACCTTAATTATGCTATGAGACATTGATGTAATGTTAGAATTTAGATGATGCGTGTGTGGCGATATCCGAACGCCTAAAAGTCCGGTGTATGTATGCTGACAATTTTGGTTTGTATGAAAACGCTAGCGATGCCATGAAGTAATCTAATTAGTGATGTTGTGTTGTGGATTGAATTATTGTGTCTATATTTTATTGTATGAATTTATTCTCTCCAGTAAATTCAGTGTGGCATAATTATACGTTCACCTACAATTATTGCAACATCGCATAATAATTACTTGTTACTAAAATATGCAGATGGTGGATACTCGCTATAGCATTGCTGGTGCCGCTGGGGCAGATTGTAGTGCCAGTGGAAATGAGAACCGTGATCCACCACCACCTCCTCCTCCCCCGTACACTGCGAAACAGTTCTTCGCATAATTTCTGGAAAGTCAGCGCAATATGGAGAATATGCAGCAGAACATGGAGGCCACCTTACGCAACATTGCCGACAACACCCGTCGTGGGCTGCACCAGGGCAGACATGAAATGAACTAGTATAGCAATATCAAGGAATTTATGGACACGAGGCCACCAATATTCAAAGAAGCAGCAGAGCCGTTGGAAGCGGATGAATGGATAAATACCATGGAGCAGAAGTTTTGTGTGTTAAGGCTGACAGAAGAGCTAAAAACTAAATATGCTGCCCATCAGTTGCAAGGTCCCGTAGGGATATGGTGATCCCATCATCGCACCACTTTTCCTGCCAATACACCTATCACATGGAAGATGTTCACAACTGCTTTTCGTGGGAATTATATTCCACCTGGGTTGATGGCCATGAAGGTTGGTGAGTTCATGAGGCTCACTCAAGGCACAAGAACAACGAAGGAATATTTGCATGCCTTCAACAACCTTTCTCACTATGCTCCCGAATTTGTCAACATAGATGCGAAGAAGATTGCGAGTTTCAAGAGAGGACTCAACCCCAAGATGCTAAAGACAATGGGCACTTCTAGTTAGACAGTGTTCAATGAGTTCATCAATGATTGCTTGACTCAAGAGAACAACAATAATGCCTACTCCACATCCAAGAGTCGCAAGAGGGCTTTCGAGTTAGGTCCGTCACAGCCAAGAGCTCCCATGGCTAACCATTCTGCATATCATCCGTCTACTCCTGGTGTAAGGTTCAGGCCACCTTAGAGAAAGAATCAGAATACTAAGCAACCTCAGAGGAATCAGAAACCATTCAAGATGGCAGTACCCAGACCAAGATAGGACAAAATAGTTCATCTGGAGCTGCTACTCAGGTAAGGGGACCATGCTACAACTACAACTAGTCTAGGCATTTCGCCAGGTATTGCCCATTTCCCCAAAACAGAAGGGCCCATATCCAGCTCATGTGCACCATACCACCATAGTTGACATCCTTGAAGGAGAGCCCATGACAGCTAGTATGTTTTCTATCAACAACCACCCTGTAGTTGTTTGTTTGATTCTGGATCATCACATTTATTTATAAATCAAGCATTTGCAAGAAAGCATGATCAAGAGATAGTTAAATTGGAACGTGCTTATCGTATAAGTTCAGCTAGGACTGATCTGTTGACTAATCAGATAGTTAGAGGGGTAACCCTAAATATAGCATACAAGAAGTATAAGTTAAACTTGATAGTTATGATAGTGTTAGTTTTGGATGTAATTATGGGAATGAACTAGATGAATAAAATGGGGGTAGTGATTGATGTTGGGAGTAGAACTATTTCCCTCAAGGAACCTGTTGGAGAAGACACTTTTCAAGTAGTGTTACCTTGGAGAATAGATCTTGGAAGTATGACCTATGCAGTCCAAACCACTCGTCTGGCTGAGATTCCTGTAGTGTGTGAGTTTTCTGATGTGTTTTCAGATGAGTTACCCGGTCTTCCACCAGATAGAGATGTTGAGTTTGCTATTGAATTAATCCCTGGAATACCACCGATCTCAAGAAAACCTTATCAGATGCCGCCCAATGAGTTAGCTAAGTTGAAAGTCCGATTGAAGGGACTGATGGACAAGGGTCTCATCTGACCAAGTAAGTCTGAGTGGGGTTGTTCCGCACTGTTCATAAAGAAGAAGAAGGATAACTCTTTACGGATGTGCATGGACTATAGGCCATTTAATGTAGTGACAATTAAAAACAAGTATTCTCTGCCTCGGATTGATATCTTATTTGACTAATTGTCAAAGGACAAGGTATTTTCTAAGATAGATTTGAGATCAGGATACCGCCAGATCAAGATTAGGCCACAAGACATAGCTAAGAACACTTTTTCTACTAGATATGGGTTGTATGAGTATCTTGTCATGTATTTTGGCTTGATAAATGCTCCTGCATACTTTATGTATCTTATGAATTCGGTCTTTATGCCAGAATTGGATAAGTTCATGATCATGTTCATTGATGACATTCTGGTATATTCCGAGAATGAGAAGGATCATGCAGAGCATTTGAGAATTGTTTTGAACAGACTTAGAGATCATCAGTTGTATGCCAAATTTAGCAAGTGCGAGTTTTGGTTGAAGAAAATTTCTTTTCTTGGTCATATTCTATTAGAAGATAGAATTTCGGTAGATCCCAGTAAGGTGCAAGAGGTTATGGATTGGAAGGCACCGACTACAGTTCATGAGGTTCGGAGCTTCTTTGGTTTAGCTGGTTACTATCATTGTTTCATACCAGATTTCTTGAAGATCGCCAAGCCCATGACTAGTCTGCTATAGAAGGATCATAAGTTTGCTTGGACTGAGGAGTGCGAAGCAGCTTTCCACACCTTGTAGAAACTACTAACCACTGCTCCTGTTCTAGCGCAACCAGATATAGAGAAACCTTTTGATGTGTTTTACGATGTATCGAAAACTAGTTTAGGCTGTGTGCTTATGCAAGAAGGACGGGTGATAGCTTATGCCTCATGCCAGTTAAGGAAGCATGAAGTTAATTACCCAACACATGATTTAGAGCTTGCCGCAGTTGTGCATGCTCTAAAGATTTAGAGGCACTATTTGCTTGGAAATGTGTGCAATATCTATATGGATCACAAGAGTCTTAAATATATCTTTACTCAGCCAGAGTTGAACATGCGACAGAGAAGATGGTTAGAGCTAATCAAGGATTATAACCTAAATGTGCACTATCATCTAGGAAAGGCAAACGTAGTGGCTGATGCTTTGAGTAGGAAGTCACATTTTCATGCTATGCAACCGTTGTTCAAAGATGGGTTCAATCTGATGCACCCTGCTATGTTGTATAATATTCAAATTAGTTGCACTTTAAGGCTAAAAAAATTAGTTGTACTTTAGAGAGTAAGATCATAGAAGGCTAGAAAACAGACAAGGGGATATTCCATATCAAGGAGAAAATGAAGAAAGAGCTGACTAAGAATTTTAGAGTGGATGAGCAAGGAGTGCTATGGTTCGATGACCGTCTTATTGTACCTAAGGACAGAGAACTCAAAATTCAACTTATGGATGGAGCTCATCTTTCTAAGCTATCCATCCATCCTGGAAGTAGCGAAATATATCAAGAACTGAGACCTCATTATTGGTGGACAAAGATAAAGAAAGAGATCACAGCTTATGTTTCTAGATGTGATACGTGTTGTAGAGTGAAGGCTCTTCATATGAAACCCGCTGGTTTGCTACAACCATTATCAGTGCCAGATTGGAAATAGGATGATATAAGTATGGATTTCATCTCAGGTCTTCCCACCACTCAGAAAGGAAATGATTCAATTTGGGTAATCGTTGATCGTCTTACAAAGTCAGCTCACTTTCTACCAGTCAAGACAGCGTTTCGACCGCCTCAATATGCTGAAAGATACATTGTAGAAATTGTCTGATTGCACGGTATACCAAAAACTATAGTATCGAACAGAGGATCCCAGTTCACCGCTCACTTTTGGGAACATTTACATAAAGGTTTGGAAACCAGTTTGGTCCGTAGTACTGCTTACCATCCACAGACCGATGGACAGACAGAACGAGTTAATCATGTTCTAGAAGACATGTTAAGAGCTTGTGTGTTATCTTCGAGAGGTTCATAGGAATCATGGTTACCTTTGGCCGAGTTCACTTACAATAACAGTTATCAAGAAAGTATTAAGATGGCTCCATTTGAAGCGTTGTATGGCAGAAGGTGCAGAACACCGTTAAATTGGATTGAGCCTGGAGAAAGGAGGTATTATGAAATTGATTTTATTGAGGAGGCTGAGAAAAAAGTCTGTATTATCCAACAAAATATGAAAGTTGCATAGTCACACTAGAAAAGTGACGCAGATAAGAGAAGAAGACCACTTGAGTTTGAAGTTGGTGACTACGTCTATCTGAAGGTTACACCAATGAAGAAGAAACAGTTTGGAGTCAAGAGAAAGCTTGCTGATAGGTTTGTAGGACCATATAAGATATTAGAAAAGAAGGTCTAGTGGCTTATAAGTTACAGTTACCAGAAACGATGAGTTCGATCTTTCTAGTCTTTCACGTGTCGTAATTAAAGAAGTGTTTGCGTGTTCCGGAAGAAAGGATAGAACCCCGGGGCATTAAAATTAAATCAGATTTGGAGTATCGCGAGCAACCGGTTTGAGTTTTGGACACTAAGGATCGAGTCACTCAGAATAAAGTGGTGAGAACATATAAGATACAATAGAATCATCATGATGACGGTGACGCGACATGGGAGACAGGAGACTATCTGTAAAACGCTTATAAAGATTTTTATAACAAATGGTTTGTAACTCAAATCTTGGGACGAAATTCTTATAAGGGGGAGGGCTGTAATACCCCGGTGTTAAGCATGTATTAGCATTTGCAAATTATGAGCATAATCATCATTATGCATTCATAAGCATCACATGAAATATAACTTGAAACATGCTAATGAAGCAGGTATGTTGCAATGTGTTGTTTCAATAGATTTCAGGCTATGTAGATGCTTGTTATGCTTTGTGTGTACTTGTTTGATCACTTAAACAATTTAGAAATAATTAGGGTGCAATTTGGAGCAAAGTTCATATTCAAAGTTTTCTCAAATTATGCTTTTAAAGAAAATCTTCAAAATTTGGGTTTTTGATTTAAATTGACTTTAAATCTATAGTTCAAAATCCTTTTGGAATTTTACTTTGCTTCTTTTGGAAAAATTGTAGAGCATAAAATCATGGACCACTTTTATTTTTGGGTCACCTTTTGAAAATAAATTTTTAGTGCTCAAAATGGGATTTTTTGGGCTGTTTATTGAAAAAATAAAAAGAAAAAGCTTTTCTTTTCTTGCTGGGCTGCGCGCCTCCCTTCCTGGCCTGCCTGCGAAGCCGGCCCAGCCTAGCTCGGCCTCACCCGCTCGCTCCCACGCCCTGCTGCGCCGCGTGCTCGACCGGCGACAGAACCTGGCCGCCGCGTGGCCAGCGGTGTACGGCACCGCCACCGGGTGGCACGTCGTGGCCCTTGCCGCGGCCTCGCCTCGCCTTCAAGCTGGCCGCAGCGCCCTCGCCCTCTCCATTCACCCTCTCTCCTATTTCAAAAAGCCCGAGAGGGCTCCTTCCGCCGCCGCGTGCCATCATCGCTCCGCCGGCGCCATTCGCCGTCGCTGCTCCACCTCCGTCCAATATCTCTAGCCTGCGGCTCCGTCCTCGCGTGCTCTTCCTGCTGCACCTGCTCGCGGCCGTCGTCTTGAGGTGAGCCACCGAATTTTGGGCTAGCATTACCTCCGTCACCGCTCGCCGGAGCCTGCCCCGCCACGGCCAGAGCTCCTCCGCTCTCCCTTTCTTCCCTCTGAGTAGCGTAACATGCTCACCGTGGCCTCGCAAACCCCATGCGCACCTCGTCGCACCGTGCCGTGGCCGAAAACGGCATGCACGCCATCGGCATGCACCGTCGCTCACTGGTGTACGTGGCGCCGCCACCATAGGCCATCTTCGTCCATGCTGGTTGCTCCACTGGGTTCGCGTCGTCGAGAGGATGCTCAGGGTGCCGGCCTGGCCGCCAGGGAGCTCGTCGTCGACAAGCTCTCGGCCGGTCAGCGGCCACCCTGCCTCTGTGCCACCGACAAGTGGGACCGAGCTGACCTCGGGGCCCAGCTATCGGTGCCTGTTTGTGCACAGCACTGGGTGCACGCAATGCTAGGGTTCGGTTTTGTTTTTAAATGATTTCTAGAATTTATTTAAATACTTGTTTAATTTATAACTTGGTAAACATTGCTCAGAAGAATATGAAACAAATTTTGTTGTGATCCTTGCTGTCAGAGCTACATGTTAAAAGTGTTGCATGTAAATTTTGTGATACTTTTCTATATAGCTTTATTTAAATGATTAAAATACTGTTTTCTTGGAAAATGCATAGTAAATAGAATATGTATCAAAAAAATGTGATTCTAATTTTGTTGATCTGTTCATGCGATGCACTTCCTGCGAAAAATATATAACATGCATGTTCTATGGAAAAATATAGCTAAGTAATTTATGTGTATTAATTGTTGTTTTCTTGTAAAATTGCTAGGGCTAAAAATATGAATAATACATGCATGTGAAACTTTTTGTACAGTGATTCTATACTATGTAGATCATGGAAAAAAATACTAAATCCGTTGTTTGATACTTTTTACAGTACGAAGTATTTTCATGCTCATTTATCCATCATAGATTGTCATTTTTGTGTTGGCTAGAATAAGTATGCTCTTGCTGTGAAATTTTTATGATAGGCTCTACTGAGCATAAGCATGCTACTGTATTTTTCTCAGAATTTTAGGAGCTCAGAAAATATATGTATAGTTGTAGCCTTGGTTTATATTAGTTAGTTTAATATTGCTTTATGCATGATTAGGGTAATTAGTGTGATTTGGTGTATCTTTGAAGCACCTTAATTTGCTGGTATGACTTGGCATGATAGGGTAGCCATTATGGTGTTAGTGTTGTAGTATATGGTGGTTAGCAGTGAATGATGGTAGTCAGTAGTAGAAGAGAATGCAATAAATGACATGCGCTTATGGTACATGTTCTTGGATGATGTTGACTACCTGATAGAAGAATTTTGCACATACTCTATCGAAATTAACTAACCATGTTTATTCACCTACATCAATCCATAAGCATCATGATTATTGGTCGTCACTTGCATTCTCATGACCACCGACATATGCATCATACAGGATCGCAGGAGGAAGTTCAAGTAACTGTACAAGAGGAACAGGCCGAGGCCGACCCATAAGAAATCTAGGCACAGGAGGTGCCTAAGACCAATAACAGTTGGTGATTTCCTGTCACCGGCAACTATAGGTGGTTACCAGAATACTTTAGCTATGGAATAGATAATATCCTGAAAATAACCAACTATGGATGGATAATTAGAGACTGGACGGAATAACGGTTTGGACAGCCAGACAGGGTTCTAGGGTGCTTAGAGTTTCCGTCTGTGTCGGTTAAAGACCGATCGTTGCTCGTCCCTCTTGTCATGTTGAACGCATGCCTCACATTTAGCTGGCCGAATAAAGTACCTTTCGACCGTAAAGCTAGTGGCACTATTCGAGTCGGGTCTACACGGGCTGGCAGACTGGTACTGAAGGGAGTAAGATGAGAGCACGAAGAGTGAGTCCAAGGGCAGGCTAGGCCTGATTCCTAGAGGTCGGGAGGCCCCCTGTGTAGTGCGGTCCTAGTTTGTCCCGCGACGTTTGCCGAAATAGTGTCATTGGTGATCTAAGCGACCTGACGGGGAAAACGTGGTTTGTGTGAGGAATAAATCACTAGCTGGATAGTAATCGATTCGAATCGTCATGCTCTTGGATAGTGAGCACTTGACTCGAGCTACGACATCGTAGTAATGATGATGGAACACGGATGGCTATGTGGATAATGTTAGAAATACTAAATCTGAGATGGCAACTTGATATTAATAATTAATCAAGTGATTGCTATAGCATAGGTGCTTACCTAGGTTGACAGGTTATAATAAAAATGGTGCAAAGCACTTAAAATAGTTTATTCATGGTACTTATGTTTTTCGCAAATAAGTCAGCTAGCCTACTAAAAGAAAGCCTTGCATACTCCTTGGTGTCACTTTATTTTAGTTTAAGATGGGTAAGTCTAGCTGAGTACCTTCTCATACTCAGGGCGTTGTTCCCATTGTTGTTGCAGATGGTCAGATGTAATATAGATATTGCATCAACTGTTTGTATCCCGCGATGGGCGACAACTAGGACCAAGGCATGGTCATTCCTTATGTCTCATCTACTGCTTTTGTGGGACTTGATCATTATCTGACACTGTATCTAAACTAAGTGTGCGTATGTGGTTTCAAAAGTATTTGCTTCCGCTATTTATTATGAAGTTGGTTTGTAATAACTTTATGTTCTAAACTCCGATGTATTCAAAATGATGTTGCGAAATTTATGTAATATGTGATTATGGTTGCTAAACTTGTACGATCTTGGCTTGTATGTTGGTTGGTTTGAAATCCTTTGTGATTTCATGGACTACTGGGTTTGTATGGACTCAAGTACATTAATTTATCTGCTTCGGTAGGTGATTTTCTTACTTAAGTCTATATAAATTGGTCGGTTCTGTTACAGCGACCACCATGGTGAGGCCACGATTAACCGTGACCTTACAACTGTGGTGGACGCCTTTGCCCGCCACGGTAAACCCAAAACGCCCGCCTCGCATAAGAAATCTGTAGTAGTGACTGATATGGAAGACAATAACCAGGGGTGGCGAGCTTCAAGGTCCAAAATGATGAGCAGTTGGAGGAGTTGACCATGGAGGTTATCTCTAACCAACAGAGAGGTATTCTTTTTAACTTCTTCTAAGGGTGGAAGAAGGAAAAAGGTTCAAATTAGGTCTGAAGGTGCTACTAATACTTGTGTGGAATCATGAGATTTCTTTCCTGGAATGTGAGAGGGCTAGGTAAAGCTTATAGAAGTTTGGTAAAGAACCATATTTTGCAAGAGGATCTTGATTTGGTAGCTTTACAAGAGACTATTAGACAGGATTTCAAAGATAGGGAATATAATTGAAGGAACTATCAGGTAACAAAGATTTCACTTGGAGCTGGTCTCCTACCAGTACCAGAGGACATTCTGGGGGTCTGATTTTAGGGGTGAAGTTTAAAACCCTGGAGGTGGAACAGGAAGAGAAGGTTGTATACTTCTAGTTGAAACTCTAGGGGTCTAATTTATGAGGTGATACTAAGGCCTTGTTTAGATGCCATCTAAATTTCAAGTTTTTTCACTCTCTCTTCATCACATCAATTTTTAGCCACTTGCATGGAGTATTAAATGTAGGTAAAAAAATAACTAATTACACAGTTTAGTTGAAAATCACGAGATGGATCTTTTGAGCCTAATTGGTCTACGATTGGACAATATTTGCTAAATAAGACGAAAGTGGTACTATTCATCGGGTTCAAAAATTTTTTTGCAAAGTGAACTAAGCCTAACTTCTTCTAGTGAACAGTGGCATTTCAGACTAAAGGTCCGCAATCCGACGCCTTGCAGAGAGCATCCAAAAAAGAAAATGGCACATGGGACTGGTCCGACGGGGGGTCGTCGGACCAAACGCTATTGCAGGGTTGAGACCGAGCTTTAGCTCGGGTGGCAACGACTTGTGGTGTGCAGCCTGCCCACCGGCATTCGAACACTGATGCTCACAGGGATTTATTCCCATTAGGAACAGTAGTTTCTAATAATTTTAGGCACCTCACACGTGTATGCATCACAATGGTGTGTATGCATCACAATGGTCAGGATGACGTGCCCGTCATGTGCGAAGCCTCGATGACTTCGGATACCTCTCAGCCAGGTGGAAGTCTCTTTGTGTAAGTGTAGGTCTAGCTTACGTACTAAGGTGTGCGTGTGTGAGTTTATATGTGTGTGATGGTGTGATTTAGTGCGTCAGTTCAGATAGTGCAGCTTGTACCAGGATATTTGAGGCTTAAAAAAAACGCAATTGCAGGGTTTCCAAAAGCTAGTTTTTTTTACGTAGTCAAGTACACGTGACTGTCGAGTCACACCAGACCGTGAGGTATGGTCCAACGACCTGGCCTTGAATGGTTCGGAGACCCCATGCAAAGCTGAGTGGAGGGGCAATGACCAGTTCTTTGCTTTGGGGCTATTTATACTATTTTAACTCGTGCATTGAGGCTCTCTTGCTTATTTGTTGGGCTGATAAAATACATTGGAGTGCAAGGGAGAGTTCAAGCCTAGTGCGGTGTTTGAGATTTGATAAATTGCAAGTTTAAAGACCTCATTAATGCATAGAGACTATTAAGTGTGTATCCACCTTCCTCATTATGCTTGTTTGGATCAAGTGAGAATTTGTGATTGTTACTCTAGAGTCCTAGACGGCTTGGTGGTGATCGAGAGTTTGGTGATCACCCGGTGGAGCCTGTGGGCGGCCCAACTCATGGTGTAAATTAAACAGTTGTGGGTGATTCACCGTGCTGGAGTGGCGAATAATCAACAACCCGTAGAGAGCACTTAGTCCTTGCACGGATTGAGAGGGAGTGATACCCTTGCGCGGGTGCTCTAACGAGGACTAGTGAAGAGTGCAGACTTTCCAATACTTCGGGAAAACATTCCCGTGTTCCTAACCCTCTCTTTACTTTGAACATTTACATTTGAACAGTTACACTCATGTTTTTACATAAATAGAATTATCATGCTAGTGTAGGGCTGGAACATAGGTGCAAAACTTTGTACGTAGCATAGAAACACAATATAGACACAAGGGGTGTTGGGCTAAGCGGTACGAATTCATTGTTGCCAGAAAATTTAGATTAGGCTAATTCAACATCTCCCTTCCCTTCAGCATCTTGATCATTTCCCTGATAAGCCACAGTAACAACAACTGTTGTAGAAGTGCAGCCGGTCAAACCCTATATATAGATTGACCTTCTTTTTTGATGGCACACAAAAATTGTATGAAAAAGTTTGCGGCTCCTGTTTATGCAGCGGCCGCGAGTTCCTTCGGAGTCTGGAATAACGGATTGAGTGGAGCGACTCCTCCGATAAGAACGCCTCTCCATGACTTGGTAATACATCTAGGAGAAAATTTCGCATCTGCCGCGCATCTCTTGCCACTCATATATAAGCACATATTTGGTCTCGTTCGACTGTCACCTGTGCCTTAATGGGAGGAAGGGTAGATCCCGGATCAAGGCTCTGCCCTTTCTTGTCATCTTGGAAATCTTTATTGCCTTATATCAATAGTTTAATCGGTTCTATTACCTGCCATCGGCCGCTTCCTATTTAGCCATACGCACCGGCATTTGAAGCAGTACTCATATTTATGGACTGATCAGTACTCTCGGTCAATCTTCGTTTCGAAGAGTTCAAGGTATGAGTATTTATTTTCTTTGGTCCAAACTTCACTTACGGAATAATGTGAATGATTAAGTTGTGTACTTTTCTTACCTTTGAACCTTAACTTTTCGCTAGTAGGGGAGTTAGTTTATGTAGAAGCCTCAGGATTTGTTTGGCAACTTAAAACCTTTCACGTTCTCGGCAGAATCACGGGAATCGTTACCAAAAGGAGAAATGTTTCAGGAAACGGTGGCAACCAATCAATGTTTTTAATTGGGCGAGAGGCGTAGCTAAAACTTTGTCACACCTGAGGCAGTCAAATGATCCCACAAAGTGATTCTTAAGTACTGCGTACTAGAGAAACATTTTCAGATTGGTCCAAAATACTAAAAACTTATCAAGCGTGCCTAGCGCCTTTAATTTCAATTAGCTAGCTTTCCAATCATTTATATATCTACAGGTTGGTTATGCATCATTTTCATCCCACGTATATTGTGACACCCTTGTAAAGTAAGCTTTTTTAATGATCCCTCCAATCAAAACAAACAAATAATTAGAATTTGATAAAATGGTAAAAGTGATATCCATGACATTTGGTCCGTTTACTTCAAAATACAGAGTCTATGTTTTTTTAACACAAAATACAGTCTCGAGTTACTGTTAAGTTGCAACTTACAATGCTTGACAGTGCCATGTCCAGTACCTTTTTTTTACCTGGTTGTGTGTGTGTGTGGGGAAGAGCTTTTACATGTAGCTACTTTTCTTATAGATCAATAATTACCACGAAAAGATAATATATCAATTAGTTTGACAGGAGATAGTTTTATTGTTCATGCTTATGGTTCCGTTGTCTGAGGAATGCCAAAAAACTGATGAGATTCTGATACGTGAGTCTAATACGGACGGTTAACACAAGACTATTTTTGTTATATCTCATGGCCGCGTTTGGGAGTTTTTTTTTCCTAATTCTGTATTCTTTATGTGAAATTGAATTGATTGTGTACGATTCTTATAAAATTTCTGTGTTCCAAATAGGGCCACAAAATCTATTTAAAAGGTCCCAAAAAACCCTCTACCTATTGTCGTGACTACCACAAATCGAATTTCTATTTTATATATGCTTTTAATTACACACGTGTTGCAATCTTGAAAGCAACTTGCACATTCAACTCATTTACTTAATCAATTTGTTTTTCCTTCTTAAAGTAGGATGCTGCTACAAGGTGAAAGCAGCAGAAATGAAATTGTGGATATTGATGAATTGGCTAGGTGTATGCTGAAGAAAATAGATGATCACCTGTCAATGTCGGAGTGGCATCGCAGGAGATTGGGGACATGCGTTATTCCCAGGGTCAAACAACATATCCGTGACCTTGATAGGAGAGCTTATGAGCCAATCATATTCTCCATAGGCCCTTATCACCATGGATCTCCAGGCCTAAAAGTCTTTGAAAAGAAAAAATGGTATTACCTAGATTACATACTGCAATACAACAGCAGAAGTCTTGAAGATTACCTATCAGTAATTGTTTTTTTAGAGCAACGAGTGAGGGACAGTTATGCTAATGAAATTAAGATGGAAGACAGTGAATTATTTAGAATGCTCTTGCGGGATGCATGCTTCCTTGTGGTAATGATTTGCGGGCATAGAACATCTATCGAACAACATGCTTGCAAGTCAGCTCCATCTGAGAAACCTATAGTAAAAAGCACAATAAGACATAGGGAGATGCAAACGGCGAATGAAAGCAGAAAACACCAATGTACAAAAGGCAGTGGATCTACTGAGACAGAACAAGCTGATGCCAACGCAGCACAAGGTTCTCGTGGTCAGGCTGAAGATGGGAAATGGTATTACAGTTGTGCAGCGCATGACCTACTTTTGCTTGAGAACCAAATCCCCTTTTTTGTTCTCAAGGAAATATACAATTTATATGCAGTGCAAGATGCAGGCACAATGACACTTGCAGATGATACTATTAGGTTTGTCGAAGGCATGATGCAGTATTACCCAAAGGCATCCTCGTTGGATAGGACAAAAAACTTCCACCATTTGCTTCACCTGTGTCATATGTTCTTCAGACCAAGTCAAAAGCAGGAAACTTACCAACATAATAAGAAGCCCAAGTGGCTTAGCCATTTTCTCCCTTTTGGTCAGAAATATCTTAGAATTGGTCATTTGGTGAAGGAAAATACGAGGGGAATATCAATTGACCGATCTACTACATTGAAATCAAGAAAAAAGGCTATTAGGTGGCGTCGCGCGATGCATTACTATGAGACTGGAATCGAATTTAAGAGAAAAGAATTTGATGAGAATAATCCCCATTCACTTTTGGACATTAGTTTCAGTGATGGGGTCCTAGAAATACCATATTTGCCTATAGATCAGAACACCGGTTCCTTGTTCCGAAATTTTGTCGCGCTTGAGCAAACGGACCCTCAGTTTGGAAACGATTTTACTGCTTATGTTAGTTTTATATCTCAGCTTATCAGTGTTGCGAGTGATGTAGCACTGCTTTCTAAAAGGGGTATCATCGTGCATGAAATGCGTAGTGATGAAGATGCATCGGCTCTTCTAAGCAAACTAGGTAAAAGCGTGGATTTTGATTTGCCAGGTACTCACTATCTCAATCAAGTGTGCTGGCTGATGGAGGAACACTATCAGAGTCGAGTAAACCGGTGGCTAGCGTGGTTGTGGCATAATCACTTAAACAATCCATGGTTGGTCGTAGCAGTACTTGCTGGAACTGCTGTGCTTCTCTGTACAATTTTGCAGTCATTGTTTGCCTTATTGGCTTATGTAAATCAAGGAGCACATAATAAATAAAAGCTCTCGAAATGGTATGGTTGTCGTCTGTCGAATAATTGAGCATGGTCATACAATCTACCCCTAATACCAAAGAGGCAAAATTTCTGCTATACTTTTTTTTGTCCAGCTCTAATCTCCTTCTGTGTTCCGGTTTTATGTGCACTAGATGCCTAGATCCTATTTCTGTGTCCCAAGCAATTTCGGTCTAATTATATCTAACCGCAGTTGCCCTTGTTGCGTACGGAAGTCGCAACAAAACAAATTCTAAGCCACGTGAGGGGCCGGGCTCGAACCAGGGCACCATCATTAATCATTAGCTCATTAACAGAATACTAATTGCATGCCAGGACGCTGCATAACCTTACTTTTACGTTAACTAGGTAGCATGCCCGTGCGTTGCTACGGGATAGCTAACATTTTGTACTTAAAACACACGGATCGCACGATAAGATAACAATACTGTAAAAACTAAATAATAACGTTAAAGTGACATTTAATCAAAAAACAAAGTGTGTGAAATTAACACAAGTCATGGAGAGCACCGCGTCGCAGGCTCACAAACTTTACTTTACAGATCTTTTCCGTGATGCGGCTAAGATAATATTTTATATTAGCAAGAAAAAAACTCTGATATCCATTTATTTCGCGCACCAATAAATCCATGAATAAGTTCCGCCGCATCTTCATACCATCATGTACACAGGTTCGAGTATATATGTAAATATTAGTGTCTGTCACATGGGTAATACTGCACTATCTTATCTTGTTTGCAGGTGTTAGTCTACCGTGCACGAAAACAATTATTTTTCAGTGTAGAAATCAATAAGGGGTCGTTTGGATCCTTTTATTTAGAGAAATTGAAATCTATTTAATAAATTAGGCTATTTGGCTTGGACTTTGATATTCCACCACTTTCCAAAGTTCACATATAAGCCTATCTCAAATTCATAGGGTGAAAATGAAAATTGATTTTATAGATCATCATTATATTTTTATTTTGCAACTTAGGGCATCCACGATATATAGACCCAATGTATTCAGGAAGTGCTTTGACTTTTGAAAAAAAAAAGTGGTGGCCTGGGCACATGTGGCGGTTGGAATACATTTCCTGGCTCTCAAATGCAATATGAAAAGGAGAGGCATGGAGTTGGATACTTGCTGTTGCATATGCAACAGATCAGATGAGGATGGAGCTCATTTATTTTTCTAGTGCAACAGATCAGATCAGGATTTAGCTAAGCGTTTTGTCGGACGTGAAACAGTGTGGAGCTCATACTGGCGCTGCCAAGTGAGAAGCAGTGTTTGATAGTTATGTTGCTGAATAACTGGTGGTAGGAGAGAAACCGTGTGAGGGAGGGAGATAGCAGAAAGAGCCATCAGGAATTGGCATGGCTCATTTGGCAGCTTTGCAGCTCATGCATACCTGAAACTTATAGGAAACAAAACTAAGGGAAATACTCTCTGTGCTGTATATATCTATACTCTGAAAATATTTATAGGGAACAAAATTAATCAAATGAGCCATGCATGATAATTGAATCATGCAAGATAACTCACTGAAAATAGCTAATCGATAATTAATATGAGAATTATTAAACCGAGAGCTAACTGAGAAGTACTAAATCGGGAGACTATTCTAGTTTCATAAACATCCTCAGAAAATTGGCAACAACTAACAGGATGTTTGTTAGATTGTCCCCATAAAAAACAAAACACGGAACCCAGTTATGGCAATGCAAATGTATGAAAGAAACATACAGATCATTTTTCAGAAGCTCCAGAGAAGCTCTTACAGAGAAGCTTCAAGTAGTACATGTTAGAATCATAGTTTTAAATAGTGGGCTATAGTAAATAGCGGCATCATTTTTCAGAGGCTATACAGCTATAGCGGCTATGCCAGATAGTAGTTTATAAGAAAGTCATAAAAAAATATGAGTAATTGATTTATAAAAACATGGCAATCATGAAATTTGATGAACACAGATATCTTTTCAAGGTTCTAAGGATGCAGAAAACAAAACTTGATATGATATTAGAGCAAGATTCATGAAACTCAAGTGTTCAATTTTGCTAAGTACCAACTTTAAAACAAAATATAAGTAGGTAATAATTAGATTTTTCACTATTATACCCGAACTTGAAATAGCGGCGCTATTTTAAAGCTACAGCTAAGCAATTTAGCGACGCTATAGCGTAATATAGCGGTCATAGTTGACATAGCGGCAAAAGTGATAATAGCTTAGCGTTGTCTCTCTTCAGCAGCTATAGTGCCGCTATTTAAAACTATGGTTAGAATCAATATTAAAATTAAAACTCTAGTATGATCATCTGCTAGTGAAGTACGTAGCAACTTTGATACATATAGAAGCGATAATGGTCCTATTGAATCACGTACGTTGTCGAGGCCGCCGGTGAAGAGGTCCAAGGCGAAGTCAGAGCGCTGGTTGATGAGCTGCAACCGGACACTGCCCTTGCCCCAGGAGATGTAGTTTGCCGAGTAGTTGGGGTATTGATACTGCACGTACGGCACCCATGCAGCAACACATGCATGATGTTTCAGTGAAAGAAAGATACAGATTAGGCTCCGTGGTTCTACGCATATACTGTACTTTTGCAAATTAGCTAGTGACCTTGATGGGTGCTGTGTAGAGATACGGCGGTTCTGCTGGCCAAGGGTTAGGACACGTAGTTGACGAGCAGCATATATACCACCACATATATAATAGCGATTTTCATGTGTTACAATCTAGTACGAGTATATTAATGAACTTTATACGTCTAAACTTACTTGAAATCAGCTAGAGATAAGACGGCGATCTAGTCATTGACGGAGGGGTTTCTCCGGCCGAACTTGACCGTCACCCATTCAGTGTCTTCTCCCTGTCATGCCTGATGCTCAAATACTTTCCCAGAACAGACGAAGGATGAACACGGTGTGCATGCATGCCGCAGGCGATTCAAAAAGTTTGAGAACACACGGAAAAGCATGTGCAGTGTGTGGCCAATGCCAACGCTAATCTGAGCGCCGCCGCCTGCCGGTGCAGGGAATAAAATCTCGGCGAGAAAAAACCGAGAAATCCGATAATCCCGTTTATCGCTAAGGTCCGGTAAATTTTATTTATCGCCGAGATTGCAATTTTCACTAGTCCACCTCCATGAAAGTATAATATTATGTTATATTAATGCTATTGTGTACTAGTTCTCAATGTTAAATGCTTTAGAGAGAACTTTAGTAATTTTCTAGATAAATTAGGTATTTTTTGTTTTATTTTTTGACCGAGAAATTTTCCGAGAAATCCGATAAACCCGTTTATCGGTGACCTCCGGTATTTTTTTCCTATCGGTAAAGCGAACCCTGTGCCGGTGTCGGCGTGGTGTACATGGGGGGTACGGGTATGCATCTGGTCGCCGAGCAGTGACGGGTTCTGGTATCAGATCGACGCCGTCGCCGTATGCGACGGCCAACGTCAAGGAGGAGTGGCGAGCTGCAGGTGAGAGCGGCGCGCAAGGACCGGGGCAAGTGGCTAGGGCTGCTCACGAGGGTGACGTGCGGAGGCGGCGGAGGCGCTGGTCGCGGCGCCATACTTGGTCGCGGACGGCGGCGAGGTCTCACGGACGGCGTAGTCTCACGGCCATTGTGCGCTGGAAAGTTGTTTTGGTCGCGGAGGCCGATCGCTCGATGGTGATGGTGCGTGATTGCCTAGCCGGTGATTGTGATCCCACCTTCCTTTATCTTCACAAGAAACCGCGGAGGCGCAAGGAAGGGAACGACGACCCGCGATCCCACCAGCGTACGACGCCTTCCTATCGCAGCGTACGACGCCTTCCTATCGGAGCTGCGGTATCGCAAGGGAGGGAAGGGCGACCCACCCAAAAAATAATCGCATCAAAAAATTGTCTTACTTTTGTTCTTTTTAGTTGCAGGAGAATATCCATAACATCCGTGATTTTTAGCTTTCACTTTTATGGTCCGCACGACCAAAAAAACATGAAAAAGTGGTATTACATATATTAAAATAATCCAACAAATATTCTATATCTTATCTTACCTTATATTAAACTGTTCTCTTTTCCTAAAAATACGAATAACCAATAACAAATATATATTTTCCTTAAGAAATAGTGATTTCCACGACCAAGTTGTTGATGCCGTTTTGATTAGCACTAAAAATGTCTTATTATAATGTGGTCCAGCAGATGGTCCAACTAATCAAATCATAAATTGAATTTTGAAGCACTTTGTTGTCTAGATAGGCTAAATAAATGTGTCTTCAAAAGTCTAAACTGTATGCATGTACCAGTAGTACCGTGAAAAAAAATCGAGAGAGGACTCCTGTTATGATCATCAGCGGACATAAATGTGTCTCCAAATTGTATACATGTACCAGTAGTACCGTAAAATAAATTGAGAGAGGTATCCCCTATCATAATCAAGCAGACAACCCAGTCTTTGGTATGTCGCAACCAACCCCTAAACTTTAATCAGAGTTTAGAACTACAATTTTTTTTATGGGTGTACAAAGATCATATAACTTGATATTTAGCTATACTAACACAAGGACAGTATAAAATTAAAGTTATCAAGTAATATTTTTGTGTTTTGAAACCGGAAAAAGATCTTTCTATTTTAATTTTGGTACGGCCGTATGGGCTTAATAGGACATTGTCACTTATTAGTCTGGTTTATCAACCATAATATATTGTTTTTCTCTTACAACAAATCAGAGAACAATACTTTTTAGCTTGGCTTTTCAGTGAAACAAACTGGCCATTATTTTTAGCTTAAGTTGTAGATGTTATAGTCATTGTAAAATAAGATATAGTTTTAAAATTTATAGAAAGAGCAAAGACATAAATAGATACGTGTCGTTCTGTCCTTGTTATCGATAAATGTTTGATAGTTTTTTTCCATTGCAATGCACAGACACGTTTATCATAATGTTACTCCTGACCTATAGCCCGGGCCCGGCAGCATCCATGCACGGTTATCATACTAAGCATATATTCCTTTAATCGTCGGCTATGGCAAGAATGGGTGGATGACAATGCAGCTGACTGACTCGCCACCGCTGGCGGAGCAGCCCCTCCTCCTCTGCCATCGCCCCATGCGCTGTCGCCCCGTCGCCCCGTGCGCAGGCTGACGAGTGCGGATGTTGGGCCGGCGCTGGGGCATGGCTCTGGTCCGTCGTTACGTTCACGGGCCGGCGTCGCGGGTGTGGATCACTTCCCGTCAGCTATGTCGCTGCTCCATGAGGAAGATGGCCCCTGTCGTCGTGTTCGTTGGGCGGGCTTCCAGCTTGCATGCAAGGGGCGTCCGTCACTCGAAGGCAGGGCCTGGTCGTGGGTCGGCCTGCTCAGCTTTGGTCGTGGCTGCTCGAGCCGCGAGATCCCGGACGTCCAATCACCGCTGCCCACGGATCGAGGCGCCTTGCGCCTGAAGTACAAGTCGGGCGAAAGTTGCGCCGAACAGGAACCACCTGCGTCGTGTGTGCCCCCTGTGCCTGCTGCTGCGACAGCTCACTTTGTCAGCAATGGTAATGGCCTCGAGGGCTCCTTGATGGCGACCCAAGTTGACTCTGAGCCCTGGTGTCCGTACGGGGCCCTCCCTTTGGCTCTACCTGATCACGTGGCCGAGTTGGGCTGTGACCCAATGCTGTATGAAGCGTCGCTCTCTCCAATACCGGATGCCGAGGTGCTACCCATAACCTACGTTACCCCGATACTTCCCGGAACTGCCGTACCGCTATCGCGATAAGTATCTGATACGGTGATACGCCGATACGCCGTCGATACGGTATTGAAGAAGTATCGGGAAATATAGCAAAAAAAATAAATAAAATAAATACCGATACTTAGTCGATACGGATATCGTCGTCGCCGATACTCCTGTCGCCGCCGCGGACGCCCACCTTTCAAGCCGTGGAGGAGCGTCGCGGCCTCGCGCGGATGACGGCGTTCTTCTGCTGGGCTCGAGCGGGCGAGCGCTAAATGCCGCAGCCGCCGGAGGTCGTCCGCCCGTCGCTTCCTTCCGAGTTCCGACTTGGTTGAGCCCTCGCCTCCTCGGTTCTCCCATGCGAGTGCTTGGTGAGGCAGAGAACGTAAGTTCTGGCTGGTGGCTGGGTCGCTCGGCCAATAGTCCTGGGTGGCCCATTACGGTCAGGAGTCTTTTCTTTTTTGATTTATTATTATTCATTTCTTCATTTTTCAATAGAAAATAAAGGAAAAACCCCCTTAAATGCTTCACACCACTAGCAATGTCTATATTTTGCCATTTTTATTTGTTGAATTGTTATGAGTAGGTGTATACTGATGTTTTTTATTAGGTGTATACTGATTTTTTTAGTATATTTATATACTTGCCGTATCGGCGTATCCTTATTTTAAAAAAATACTGTATCAACGTATCGCCGTATCGGCGTATCGGTATCCCGTATCGGTGCAACATAGCCCATAACCTCCAGTTTCCGGACACGACGCCGACCCAGGCCAGCAGGTAGCGCTATGTATTGTTGGTTTCGTGGGCTCCATAATGGTGATGATCATACGCTATTTGGGGCTGTGGAGCGCACAAGGTCCAGTGGCCCGGACGATGGCCTTCTCTGCATCAGGGCGCCGGACCTGGCTGACCCGCTCGACGGGGCTGTCATGGAGTCCTTGGAGTTGGAGATGGAGCTCACGGGTGGGCCGCCTCCTCCGGTTGCAAGCCAACCGAGCGAAGGTTCTGAAGTTCGGGCGCCTTCTCCTCCAGCGTCATAGGTCGGGACTCCTCTCCCTACCTCCTCGTCGGGCCTTGCCTGCGAATTGGCCAGGTGGTTCGCTGCCCCTCTCAAGACTCCCATCCACAGGGCGAAGGACTCGTTGTTCACCATGCTCGGCTTCGATCCGCCGTAGTGGCCGGCTGGCGGCCAAGTGTGCTTCCAGGGCTCCAAATGCCACGTTGCAGGCACAGAAGGTGCTCACTTCCAAGTGGGTGCCTGCGACTCCGAGCCATACACCAGCCGTCCACCATGATATGGAGGTTCAACCATACTCCGGGCCATACCACGCCCAACTCTCCGTTGCGCCAGGCAGGCATGGACCTCAGCCCACCAGTCGTTACTCCATCCTGTGGTAGCCCATGGCCCCAAGACGGCGGGCGCATGCAGCAAGGGAACCCTGCGGCCATTGTCGTATCATCCACAGCGGCCTTTCCTTCGGTGATGGGCTTCATCGACTCCCTCAAGCTGCCGCTGCAGGAACCGCTGATCAAGACAGCGCCGCGTCCCCGCCAAGCCCATCGGATCGATGACTCTGTCGTTCCGCGCCACAGTGATAGGCTCGCGGCCAAATCAGTCTTCCGCGACCCTCAGCCAGAGAAACAGGCCAAGCGCGTCATGATGAACAAGTGGAGGCGGAGGCCTGAACACGCTGTAAGCTGCACCCGGACGCTACGATCGCGACCAAGTTTCACAACACGTTTGCGGAGCCGCTGTCTTAGCTCTTCCCCATGCGAGGCATGTGCATGGCGAGGGCTGAGCCTGGGTACGATTGAGCCGCCCCTGCACACGTTGCATTGTTGGTCTTTTAGTCGCAAAGCTAGTTGCTAAGTTAGTACAACTCTTTAGCTCCACCGTTGCAGCTAGTGATTTGTGTGTGTTCGTCCGGGTGACTGGCATTGGCGCCTTGCCATTGGCAGCCCCGACCTTTGTACGTTTTTATCTCCTGCTTAATGAAGCACGTGCCAGTGCATGCTTTCGAAAAAAAACTCCTCTTCAAGGCATCCACCACAATAATGGGATAATGGAGGGAAATTGTAGAAAAGGACGGTATTGACAGCACAATTGGCTTGATGAGAAGCGCCGAGAAATTTGGTACCACACTTATTTGATCTAGTTAAAAGAAAAAACAAATTTGTCGAGCAAGAGCTCTGCAAGGATGCCTAGATTCAGACCTGTCCAACAACATTAAAACAACCATCCAAATTGAGGAGTTCATCTCATTGTGGATTATGCTTCAAAATGTTCACTTGCAGCCCGAGATTAGAGACTTCCGGTTTGTTTGGTTATAGCCCTGAACTGAAATTGCCTGGCTACACAGTTGCTTGGAGCTTGCCTGCATGGTGTTTGGTTACTGCGCAGGAAGGTGTCTGAACCAGGCAAGAGTGACCCACCCAGGCGGACAAAAACGTATGTCTGGCTCCAGTGCGCTGCTTGCCTGGGCTAATGGCGCCCATGATGACACGCTAAGTAATATGTATAGCCGTTGCATGTCTTTCTAAAGTTTCTCTATTCACGTCCAAACAAACAAATGACGACTCATAATTAGAAGGTTAAACATGTTTCTATTTTATTTCTCTCATTAGTTTAATTTAAGAACACTTATATTATAATTACTATTACAAATATTTATTTTTCAATATATAAATATCTATTTTAAAATATTATAAGATGAGAAAATATATATAAATAGTTAGTGTTCAACTAATCGTATGTAAACAGATTAATGTTTTATTTTTGTCTATATTGTTTCCAGGCACATGCTATCAACCAAACAAACTATCATCTATTTGCCTCACCAAGCAAATTGTATCAAATTTCCGGGCAACTCTCAGGCAACACTTTTTGTCAGGCAAATCATCTAGATCGCCAACCAAACAGGCCCTTCATAACCTGAAAATGGACATCCGATGAGCAATATTCCCCGTGTTCATCATACTAGGTGTCACGGGTTCATAACCGTGATGAGCATCAGAATTATTGGATAAGTTCTCTGAGTACGAAATGTACTCACGGTGCTTGCCCATAAGTTGTTTTACAGGTACTTCAGACTTGATGACCATTTGAGCCAAGCTCAGATGAAGTTGAAGTTAGCAGACTACAGGACGGGCGTCCCCAAATGGCTATCGTTACTTTGATGATAATAATAGATAAGAGAACGAGAGCAAATTTAGATAGAATATGGGGTTAATTAATGAATCATCTTGCTGCCACGTTAAGTAAATCTTTCAATTGTATTTCATAAGCAATGATGTAACTCGTTAAATTTCTCGATGTATGATCATTGCATTATGTGAGGTCTTGATGATTGGCTCGTAAGATGTAACTCTACTTAAAGATCTTGAAAGAGGAGGTGTGGATGGCACTCTCCTGGAGATCCTCGGTGTTGGTTTAGTCTAAGGGTCTGTTTGGCAATAGATTCAGCATTTCCAGCTACACTCGACCAAAAAATTGCCAAATAGTTCAGATCCACCAATTCTAAATTCACTAAATTGGTGGATCTAGAGGCCAGATTCGCCATTTAGATGGAGCTGCTCAGGGGTGCTCCACGAATAGGTGTTTCGTACATACTCGTGGAGTTGGATGGAAATTATCCTCCCGTCGTGCCCAGGCAGCGCACACCTATCTTCCACCCATCGTGGCTAGGGAGGCCGCGTTGTCCACCACCTCCCTCTATTCTTCCTCTCCAACGAGCCCCCATGGACGGATCAGGTAGATCCGGTCCTCCTCAACCTCCTGCACCCCCTTCTTCTCCTCCCTCCAACACGCCTTGTCCGGCGCACAGGCATCTGCGGGTGCCCTCCAGCCCGCCATGGCTGGCTCCCAGGCAGCCACGGCTGGTGCCCAGGGTGCCATGGCCGGTGCCCACCAGACTACCCAGGTCGGCTAGTTGGACTCCCCGGCTTCCACCAGACTGCCCCGCCCGGCCAGCAGGCCTCCCTGGCCACCCACCAGACCGCCTCGGCCAGCCAGCAGGTAGCCATGGTCGCCGGTGGTCTGGCCACCAGTGCATCAGGTGGTAGTTTGTCGCAGCCGCAAGCGGGGACACATGCTTCATCGACCAACAAGAGGGCAAGAGATGATGAGGTATAAATTTCTCTTCCAATTTTTTGCAGCAATAATAATGTTTGGGGAAATCTTGATTTGGGTGATGAAAGACTTGTTGGGAAATCTAGACGTGTCGGACAATTCTTGCAGATGTCTAGTGATGATTCTAGTGATGAGAGTGATGATTTTTTTTTCAAAATCGTCTTAAGTGGTTGTAACACCCCAACCAATTAGTAGCATGCAGTAGTTGTGAAGTTGGCCCATGTAGCCTAAGTGGCACATGTGGAGTTGTTGTTGGTGGGTTTAATACCACCTTAGAAATTTAAGAGGGTGAGGACTAGCTTATAAGCCTTGTCATTCCAAACGTAGCACCTCTGGATTAATCCTTTTACACAAAGCAAGGACGAAAGCATAAGCGAGGTGCTACGCGTAGGTCCGTTCCACGTGCAGAGCTAGGCTATATAAGTAGTTTTTGGACGCGGGGTGTTACAGTGATGCTATGCTTGCCCAAATATATTGTGACATGTACCTAGATAAAAACATACCAAGGACTTCAACCACTAGTGGCATGGGTTGGTTACTAGAGACATTGCACACTTACCTAGATAAAAACCCACCAAGGACTTCAACCACTAGTGGCATGGGTTGGTTACTAGAGACATTGCACACTCCGGGGGAATGTGTATCCACATTTTAAGGGATTGCGTTGATGCTCGAGATGGAACACATATTCGAGTTTCTCTTCCACCCGATGAATAAGTGAGGTATATTGGGAAAACAGGGATAGACACTCAAAATGTCTTAGCAGTTTGTGATTTTGACATGAGGTTCACATATGTATCCACGGGTCAACCGGGATCTATGCGTGACACAAGTGTGCTATACAATGCAATCAATGTGGATGAAAAATTCTTCCAACATTCTCCACAAGGTAATATGAATGAATAGTTAGTCATTTAGTCTCTTTTGTATGGTACCAAATATTAACTTATATTGTTTTGACCATGTTTAGGCAAATACTATGTTGTTGATGCAGGATATCCTAATCGTCCTAGCTATTTAGCTCCTTACAAGGGTGAAAGATATCATATGCCGGAGTGGCATATAGGTATGGAACCCAAAACACCTAACGAAAAATTCAATCGCATTCACTCTATTATTCGAAATGTTATTGAGAGGTCTTTTGGAGTTTTGAAAAATGAAGGGGCAAATTCTATACAAGATGCCCAACTACCTGATGTGGAAGCAAAAAAATGGTGGTTGCTGCTTGTATGGTCCTTCACAATTTTATTCGTTAGCATGGTAGTGAAGATTCGAATTTTGCTCATTTTGATCGTGATCCTGATTTTGTCCCAACAATCCCGGAAAGGTATGTATTTCCTGATAACATGGCCACAGCTCTTGCTCTTGCTCTTGCTTGGAACAACTAGCATGTAATGGAAGACTAGTCCTCATCTTTAGTTAATTTTATGTATGGATAATCATAATATTGTTGAGATGTTGTCATGGACATGGGTTAATGAATTATCTATTATGTGTGTCAAGATATTGCATTTGTGTTAAAAATAACAAGACTTTTTTTTAATAAATACGATAAAAAGATGAGCGCTACATGTACCATATTACAACCAAGGGCAAAACAGGCCATTCCCACGAAAACCTTAGTTTTGGATCTAGAGCTGCTGTTTTGCCAAACAGCTCCTAGGTAGGTCCACGATGGAGCTGATTCATGGTAAATTTCAGATCTAGATTTACTTTTTTCGGTGGTGATCCCTGCTAAATGGACCCTAAAATGTCAGTCAAGTGGATGATGGACCCCACAAAAACGCTGCCAGTTGACACCACCAAAAACTCTGTGAGTTCCTATTCATCTTTGAGTTCACGCGTGAGAGAGAGACAGATTGCCGACGACATTCATCCTGATGGTATCCTGACAGTTTGTATTAGAGCCCTGTTGATCCTACGATGGCTGGAACACCGCCTCCCCCGCCTAGTGCTAGAGGCGACAAAACCCCAGAGAATTCGGGCGCCAGATCATGCTCATCGCACTGTCGCTGAACTCGCCGCTCGTCTGCAAGCCAATCGTGTACTCGGGACGCCAGCGCTGTGTGGCCATCATTGAGTGGGTGGTCGAGCGAGGTTCTGGTTCCGTCCAGTACCCTATGCTCCCGCGAACAATTACAAGGAGTGGGCATTGGTCATGAAGGTGAATCTCCAGGCGGCGCAGTACCAGGAAGCCATCAATTCCGATGACTACGAGGATCGCACCGATCGCCTCGCACTTGCCGCAATCTTGCGCGGAGTACCGTCGGAGATGTGCAGCTCACTGGCTAGGAAGGAATCGGTGAGGGAAGAATGGCTAGTGGTGAATACCATGCAGGTCGGCGTTGACATCGTGTGTGACAGCCAGTGGCGGAGCTCGGACAGAAATTTAGGTGGGGCGCCTCACGCGCACAACTTTTCAATGACATCGCAAGGACGCTAATATTTGGCAAATTGCTAAATGCCTAAATCTCAATTATATACACAGTTTGATTATTGATAGATACCTCTTGTTATAATTATTTTCTTATCCATTGCAGAACAGGCATGGCTGTCCGCTGTTGGGGGCGCCTGAGCATCGGCCAACACTGACTCATCCCTCTCCTTTAGCTTCTATCTGCTAGCTCCCGGCGACAGGAACTTGACTCCGTCGACAAACCGTGGCCAGCGCCAGTTGCTGCTGAGCCTCTCGTTTGCTCGCCGTGACGTGACTATCTCCAACCTCAAATCCTCCTCCATGGCTGCAGGCCTGCAGCCTGCCTGGCCACCGGCGCAGTGGCACCTACTGCCTGGCGCAGCATGCGGCAGCAACAAAGACGCCTCTGCGACAAGCAGCAGGGTTGCGGCTGCGGCGAGCGGCCCACCAACAACAGCTGCCCCGCTTGGCTGCTAGGGTGTCGGGCGCGGCGGGGCTCGCGCGGGCGTGCGGTAGTGACTTAGTGAGCACCGCTTGGCTGCTAGGGTGTCGGGCGCGGCGGGGCTCGCGCGGGCGTGCGGTAGTGACTTAGTGAGCACCACGACAGATGAGGCGACGGGCGAACACAAAGTAGCTAGGGTCGGCTGGATGTTGGATTGGGAATTTGGGGCAATATCCACTTGGGGCCTTGGGCCGGCTGGGGCTATTGGGCCTTTTTTTCCCACGATCGTTTTCTCTCGTGCTTTCGTCTTCCAGCCGTCGAACACCGCCGCTCGCTCGCTGCTTCGCTCGACCGGAAGGGAGGAAGACAGAGGAATATCAGGAGCTCTCCTCCGGCGGTAGGTGGGGCAGCTGCCCCACCCTGCCGCATGGGGAGCTCCGCCTCTGGCGACACCAACGTGCAACATCTATGATGCGACTTCAACGCCATTGTCTTCAAATCGAGTGAGTCGGTTGATGAATTCTCAATCTGACTTAGGACACTTGCTGAAAACCTCTGCACTCTCGGTGACAAGATCACGGACACCAAGATTGTGAAGAAGCTACTCTAGGTGGTGCTAAAGAACATGGCGTAGGCGGCCATTGCCATCAAGATGCTCCTCGACCCCAACAACACCGCGGTCGAGGAGTTCATTGGTCGCTTATGGGTGTTCGAGCAACAGACTCAGTCGGAGGTGAAGCAGGTCATGGACTCGTTGGGCCAGCCGATGCTGTGCGAGGAGGATTGGGAGGCACGGCGCAAGGCCTGACTCGAGCAGGAGCGCGATGGCTCTAGCTCTAGGTCTGGTGGGCATGGCAAGCGCCGCGGACGAGGACATGGTCGCAGAAGCGGGAACAACAAATCTAGTGATGATTCGCCCTTAGGCTCAAGGAAGTCGCCTCCTGACGACAAGTGCCACAAGTATGGCGAGTTAAGCCATTGGGTCAAGGACTGAAGGTCCAAGAAGAAAGGCGAATAGGTGCGACAGATCCGCTCAATTTATACAAGCTCAAACATGGCCGCCCCCACTTAACACATTGGTATGCACACACTTTCACTTATAAATCCCGGTAGTCCGCCGAGTATCACGAAGGACCTCGGTAAATCAACTTCATAACCAAGATCGCATGATTAAGCAAATACACATCACATACATGGAGTTTGCAGCGAAAATAATATTACAATTGAATTCACAATTAACTGGTACAATATCAAGTTCAAAACTGATTTAGAGAAAACAACATAACTTAAAATGATTACAATAACATAAGTTCCAAATATACTGCTAGCATAAGTAATATCCTCCAACAATAGCATATAGATGAGAAATAAGTACAGAATCGCCGAACTCACCAGAGGTTAGCCACCATCTTCAACAGGCTAAGAACTTCACCTGCAACATGGTGGGATAAACCCTGAGTACTCGTACTCAGCTAGACTTACCTATTAGGAAAGAAATAAAAAGACTCTTAAGGATATGCAAGGCTTATTTCATGGAGTTGGTTGGATAGCATAACTTTTGCAAAAAAAGAGCATTACTATCATAAGTCTTTACTTTCAATCTTTTAGTCAATATTTTAG
This sequence comes from Saccharum officinarum, assembly GCA_020631735.1. NCBI lineage: Eukaryota > Viridiplantae > Streptophyta > Magnoliopsida > Poales > Poaceae > Saccharum > Saccharum officinarum. The sequence continues at coordinate 53,879,875 of CM036168.1, read as the reverse complement.
CGTCAAGTTTAGTGAAGCTTATTTTGGTTAACTTTGCACCTATTCTAGAGCAATCACTTGATTAAGCTAAAGCAAACATTAGTAACCATATCTAATTGATCATACAATCATCATAACCATCATATTCCATCCAGTGTTTCTACGATAAGGGGCTCAGTCAAGTTTCTCCCTATCCAGGAGAAACGGCGATTCGAATCAACTGCAACTAGTTGTGCAAAAGTCCTAACATAAACCCGCACTTCCCCCATCGGGGTCGTGTCGGGTCACCTTTGGTACAATTCAGGACTCAACTTCGTGGGTTCGATCAGCATCGCACACTTAGGGACCAACCAGCTGCCACGACGCTCAGGCCTTGTCTACCCTTGGTCTCATACCCGTGTCCCCACACATCCTTACTACCTCCAGTGTGCACCCTTGGATAGAACGACTCCTGGCCTGAGTTGAGCTACTCGGCTTCGCGGTCAGAATGAGTTATCCGGCCAGCTAAGTGAGAAGCTATGTTCAAAATGACATGAGGGCCCACAACAATGCGGTCCTTAACTGACACAGATGGGATAAAACATGCACGCAAGACCTCCATGTCTTGTTGCCTCTCGATCACTAGATCCCGTCCGATCTCCATTTATTCATCGTCATATGGTTATGTTCCACATTAGCAAATATAGTCAATCGTGACCTATCCACCTATATTGCAGATGACAGGAAGTCACCCACTTCTATCGGTTTAAGCATGGCTAAGCATAGAACGTCCTACTCATACTAGTAAGGGTTCAGGTATTTATATATAGTGGACAAGGTAGGAAATATGCACCAACAACTTCATTCAACTCCTCTCACCTAATGTAGCATACAAAAGTTATACTCAGGTGCATTATAAAAAGAGAGGGTAGGAGACTTAGAATGCTCTGGGGCTTGCCTGGGATCCAACACTATGTCAGTGTTTGTTAGATGACACTCACTTGGTAAGCATCTCCGGTTCAAGCATGTACTCCTGGGGTCCTTCCATCTTCTGGATCCATCGACCAACACCGTCTTCTGGCTCGGCTCCAAAGTTATCACAGGCTTCACGTCCACACGCGGTACATCTAGCATACCTAATGCATGAATGCAAAGAATGGCAATACGAGATGCATCACATAAGAGAATTAAAGACAAGCACAAGATTATGCAATATATAGGCACATAGAGTGATTTAACTAAACATTACACCAACCTATCATGCTAGGATAGCAAGGAAAATAGCAACAAGCATGATACACACAAAACAACTTAAGTCAAGTTATTGCAAGCATTTATCAATCAAGACTAATTTAAGCAGGGCACCATATAAGAGCTAGGGCTACTGTGTGACCAACACCAATATAGCTATCCAACTAATTAACTAGGGCCACACAATTTAGAGCATGCACAAGCAACATCAAGAATGGGCAATCCACTTAAGTGCATACACAGAATCTGGACAGCAGCACAACAGTCAATTGTTTTCGCCATAACTGGGGTTATAGGCGTCCAAAGAAGGTGATCTTAGACTTTCTAGAAAGCTTAGAAAATTGTCTACAACTTTGTTATTTACACCTAAAGTTGATTCATTAGTTAACAAGGTTGAAAAACATTAACAAGCAGATCAGCACAAACTAGGACAGAAAACTAACATGAATTTCAGAAATGCATAACTGGTGTTATATTCTCCCAACAAACATGATTCTTAACTTAATGGAAAGCTTATTTAGTTATTTATAACTTTTTTATTATCATATTAAGATGATTTCACAGCCAACAAGGCCAAATATTACAAACAAACATTTCCGTTTAGACTTGGACAGATTCTGACATTTAAGATAGCCATATCGGGAGATTTAGACCACCAAAAGGTGTGATCTTTAACAATTTGGAAAGCCTATAAAATTACTACAACTCTTCTATTATCACAAAAAGATAATTCCAAGGCTAACTTAGTCCAAAAGACATAGAATTGTAGGTCTGTCCAGAACCTAGACAAAACCTGATAGGTCGTTTTTGAAATTCATAACCCCTAAACCAATTAGCCTAAATTCATGCAATTTTAGGGCATGTTAGATAGAGAAGTTACCTACAACTCTTGTATTCAACATATCTACATAAAATATCATTTAGGCCACGAAATCATCACCACACTGCTAACTGCTCTAGCGGCCACAATAGCAGATATACAACTATATGCATTTATCTTTTATGTTGTTAACAACTAACATTTTGTTCCTATATATGCAGCTCCATGCAACTCCTAATTATAACCAAGCAATCACATTACTTAGCAAAAATTATTAGAAGTATTACTTGGCATAAACACAAGCATCTATTAACAAACTTTCATCCTCTACTTATATAATGCAACATATATATTATTTTTAGGTGATATTTTAAACATAGAGTTCAGATCTGGAATTTTTACATGTGATAGGCGATATCAAAACATGGCTACTGTAGAAATATTACATACTCAGGTTTTATATATTAGTTATTAAAAAAACAAGTTTCTATTGCAATAAAGCATATGAGGGCAAGATAAATCTAAAACTCCATATTTTTTATAAACATATAGCCATATTATGTATCAACATGATATAACAACATTATACCAAGGTAATGGAACAACATTTTCTATTTTTGCATCCTTATTTTAATTATAAATCATTTAAAACCATTTATCAACCACTAAAAAAAGTAAATCAATAACTCAATCATACTAGATCCAATGAACATGAAATTTTTACCACAGCACACACGTAGCATCAGTAGCCTACCATAAAAATTTCACAGCAATTGGAGCACCACAACTTTAGATATGAATTTATTCCTAAAAAACCCTAAAAACATAGATGTAATTCTATGGAAAAAACTTTCTACTAAAACATCATATTATGAATCTATTGCATAGAACTACTCACAAGGATTCCAAAACATCTTCATTTATTATTTTATGATTTTTCTACAATTTACTATGAATTAAACAAGATTTAGGCGATATTTTGGAAAAAGAAAAACAAAAAATAGAAAAAGAAAACAACTTTTCAATGGTGTCCCAGCAGATCTCACAAATCATCTAAGCCCACAAATTTAAATCCTTTGTCTCTAGGTGTTTTGCATAAGGACCCAACAAAAAGTTTCTATTTCCATTTTACTCTCTTCTCTTCTTCCACGGAGCAGAGGACAATGACAGAGTCGACATCGACCGGCATAGGCCCTTGCCAATGACGGGAGGTGGCACTAGGGCAAGCTCGGGCCCGTGCACACCCACAGAGGGGTGCAACTTGGGTGGAGGCGGCCTGATGAGACCAGACCATGAGCAGCAATGGCTCCATGCCACGGGGTCCGGCGGCGGTGGGGGAAAACGGTGGCGGTGGCAGCTGGGGATGGCGAGCAATGCCTATGATGGAGGATAACGAGGCGGAGGTGATGGCGGTGCTTGGCTTAGGGCAAGTAGTGGTGCAGTGGCAGGAGCAGGCTCCAACCGCGAGCTCTGTGGCCGTCCATGGCGAGCACTTGAGACAGCAAGACAAAGAGCGAGATGGAGAGCGAGTGAGCGAGAGAGGCCAAGGGCGAGCGCTCAGGCCTCTATTTTCTCAAACACGGGTGTGAGGTGGCAAGCAGCAGGCGCACCAAAGGGCCATGTGGTGCGAGATGCCTGAGATCGGTTGGCCACGACCTGCTCCTAAAGGTGTTCACATTGGTCGGAGAAACGACTGAGCCCGCCTACTTCTCCTTCCTTTTTATCCCAAACCAAACAACAAAAGTTCAAACCAACAAGGAAAGGATGTAGAGCTACACGAGGTTAACAACGTACTTAAAGGATTTTGGGCTAGTTTAGCCTGGTTTGCAAGATGTGAGGTTCCAAAGTGGGGTACTTGAAACTAAAACTGAAATTTAGTTAACTCCTAGGAAACAATTAGCCATTGCTATTTTTGAAATTACTTTTCGAGGTCCAAACGTGCTTCAAACTTGATGAGACTTGTTTGTTGTTTCCATCAAAAAAGGTACATCAACTCATGTCAAGGAATCCACTTGAGCTGCCATATGAATTTGGAAGATAAAATGTTGCAAACATGTTGACTTGTTGCTGCTGATTGGGGAGTTAGAAGATTTCCCAGAGATGAAAGGCAGCATAGGATTCAAACTTGTAGCTACTGTTTGACTATGCTAAAAGGTGAACTAGGTTTGGGCACTTAAACAAAGTTTGTAGCACAAAAACTAAACTACAACTTTTATTAAAGGTCAAACCTCAGAACTAGTACAAAAACTAAAGTTTCATTTTGGTCAAAGCAGCATCGTGATAAAGCTTAAATTATCCTTTTTGGTCCAATGAAGCGTTTACTTAGCTCTTGCTCAACACAAACCCTTCATGACTTTTATTCAAGAACTTAATTATAGTTGTTTTATCAAGGTGTCAAGGTTTGGTTGACTTCACAAGTTCCAATTCACTTAACAAGGTAATCCATGCAAGAATATAACTTGTAATTCCATTGACCTTTCGATTCCATGCTTCATGAAACTTTTCCAATGGTCAAGATGGCTTGATACAAAGGTGATGCTCATGAAAGAGGAATGTTGAACATTACTCAAGACTACATTTGAAAAGGGTCAATATGTAAGCATGGTGTATTGTCCAAGTTCAAGTTGGGGCTCATTTTCATAGATTTGGCCTCAACACCTTCATCACCACTTCTGAGATAAGGGCACCGGTCTCTCACCAGAGTCTACTTCATCCTACATCTCACTGCCAACATCATCAGCATTGGGCTATTAGACGACGCGGGGAGCAAGATTGAAATTGATCGCAGTGTACTTCGCCTCTATGACCCTAATCGCTGTCTCTTGCCAAGGTATGACCTCTACTACCTCAGCATTGACACTGTGCGATCGGTGTGCCTGGTGGCGTGCAGCAGCGAGCTAGCGTGGCTCTGGCACATGTGCTTCGGCCACCTCAACTTTCAGGTGCTCCATCGGCTATCACAACAGTCTATGGTCTATGGCCTTCCCCTAATTGAGCACATGAACCAGCTTTGTGTTGGTATTTATTAACTTGTCACTTGTTTTAGTAGCCACCTAATGTTGTTGGCATTTCTTAGCATCACTTTTACTAAGTTGTCTTCCCTTGCGATGGTGCCAGAAATGCTTATTGGTACTACCTAGTGCCACCTCTAGAATGACACTAAGAAGTACTTTAGTATTTTATGTGACTAGAAAGGATATAAATATGTATGTAAAAGGATCTGCAAGCGCACATATAATTATACCATTTTAGCACTTCACCCGGAAGTATTCCAGGTATCGTTATTTATATTTTTACCATAGGGAAGGATACACAAATGGAATATACTGATAACTTATACTTTTGATGGAGAAATAAACCATAACCAACTTCTACTCACAATAGGGGTAAGTCAAGAGATAAATATATATGAATGGTAAGCAATAACTGATCATTGATCACTCAGAGTACTCCTTTCTATGGCATTAGCATGGCTAAGTAGAATATTAGAGGAATAATTCCTAAGTCATTCTTAATTATAAGTCAAAGCATACATTGATTAGTGCAATTACACTTAGTAGTCATTGCTAAGATCAACTTCATATCTATACATAAGGGATATTACTAAGGAAGATTAAGAACAGAGCTTGTCTTCCTTCATAACTAGATCCTACTTGTCCTATATAAGGGAGTGGACTACAAAGGACTCAATGGGAGTGTCACATCTGTGATCTACCACATGGCCTAGAATATAGGGTGCATCTGCAAGTAAACAACGTATAAGCACCACGCTTACACAATATCGACCACTCACCCCTGGTACCTTAGAGTGAGCACTATATGAACTTATGCTTGAACATGATGATAATCTAGCTATACTAAGCATATAATCAAAGTAGACGATGAACATAATAACTAGGAACATGAATAATATTAAGAACAATGTCAAATCAATTGTAGCAAACATATGAATAATGAAAGATACAAAAGAGGATACAAGGAGCTGTACCAAGCCACGCTCTTGACAAGATCTGGAATCCAAGCGAAGCTTGCATTCCTCTAGACCTTAGCCTAGCTAGCTATGCCCTAGAATATGGTGGAGCTCTGGGGATAATTAGGGTTTCTGTCTTCTTAACTAAATGACTTATCTCTCAGGGAGGGGGTAGGGGATGGTATATATAGGTCGTAGCAACAATTCTGAGCCCTTAGATCAAACTAACTTGAAAGGATGGCATAGATGCAAACCCTAAGGCGATGGAGAACCGACGTTTGAAGGGGGAGGCTGACAATGGGGCCCACAGGCTAGCTAGCCTGCAGGTGGGGTCTCGCGGTCTTCTTTAATGGTTTGGCTTCTGGTGTCCTCTGGAACCTTCTAGAGTTGTTTTCATTGTGGTTAAACATGATTACTTCTGATATCTAGGTCCACCTTGATGGTTTTCTAGATAAACCTTGTAGAAAATACAAATTCACCAAAACTCATTGAATTTGTTAGTTTAAACCCCTAAGTTTCTATTGGTGATTACTTTCATGCCCTTATTCAAGTTATATTGATGGTTTATAATGTTTATTAATTACCGTCAACAAACTCCCCCAAGCTTAACCTTTGCTCATCCCTGAGTAATGCTAGACTTAGCAAATGGATTAGGAGTTGCTTTGTTATTTTCACTCAAATGGATGAGGAGTTGCTTTGATATTTTCACTCCTCCAAAGTACACGTGCGTTCAAACAAAAATTCTCCTCCGGATTAGAGTAAACTAATCTGACTTTCAAACTTACCCATATTACCTTCAACCATGGGGCTTCTTAGCCTTCACTTGGGTCTTGAGCAATTGAAAGACAGAATAATAAAGTCAAGCACTATGTCTCAAGTTCTTTGTTCAACTATTATTCCGGAGTTTTCATAAGTTTTTAAAATAAAACTCAGAGCTTCCATTGTATGACTCTCTCAAGTATCTCAATATATGTGGTATTTATGAATCCTTTCCAAGGCAATAATGATGCTATGCCTTTCTTTCCTACAACTAAGGCTTATGTAGAGCTCAGAGGAGGGGAGAAAGGATGAAAGAACATACTTGCAATGCATATATTATAAAGTCAAATCTCAGATCAAAAGAGAGTTGAGTCATATAATCAAATCAAGATGTGCATGTGTATGGATGTATGGTGGATATTTATGGTGACTAACCTAATTCTACTATGCTCCTTAAAAACATATCTCTTTTGAAACTTGGAAATACTTTTGCAAGAAAACATGGGCTATCTTATTCATCTCTTCTTTTTCTCTCTTTTTCAACTCTTTTTTTTCATGAATAACTTTTGCATAGCCCAATGCTTCTTTTCTGTAACAAAACTTTTGAGAGATAGTGTTGACGGTAGTTAACAAACAATATAAACCATCAATATAACTTGTATAAGGGCATGAAAATAATCACCAACAAAGGTTTAGGGGTTTAAACTAATAAATTCTATGAGTTTTAGTGAATCTATATTTTCTACGGGGTTTATCCAGAAAACCATCAAGGTGGACCTAGATGTGAGACTTAATCACGATTATCCATGGGATAAACAACTCTAGAAGGTTTCAGAGGACACCACATCGAAGTGGAGGGCGAGAGACTGCCAGGTGGGACCGGCCAGTCCTACCTACAGGCCGGCCGGTCTGGGGCCCCACCTGTCAGCCTCCACCTCGCTACGTCGGTTCTCCACTGCCTTAAGGATTGCATCTACGCCATTTATTCAAGTTAGTTTGATCTAATGGCTCAGGATTGATTCTCCGATCTATATATACGAGCCGCTGCCACCCCCCTGAGGGTTATGTAAAACCCTGATCAAGTCATTTGAGAAGATAAAAACCCTAATCATCCTCAGAGGTCCATCATATTCTAGGGCATAGCTAGTTAGGCTAGGTCTAGAGGGTGGCAAGCTGGTTTTGCTTGGATTCCTGATCGTGTCAAGAGCGTGGTTTAGTATAGACTTTGTACCCCCTCTCTTTTGTATCTCTCATTATTTTTATATATTTGCTACAATTGTTATGACATTATTATTCATATCATTTATGTTCCTAGTTATGATGTTCATCGTGTACTTTGATTATATGCTTAGTATAGATAGATTATCATCAAGTTCAATCATAAGTTCGTATAGCATTCACTCTAAAGTACACGGGGTGAGTGGTCGACATTGTGTAAGTGTGGTGCTTATATGTTGTTTGCCTGTGGATATGTTGGTATATTTTAACGCACACAGATAAATCTATAAGCACATGGGATACTGTTGTAGCTTTTATTTGGAGGTATTCCAAGTATCATATCTATAGAGAAATATGTGAGACTAACTACGGTCTAACTTAACTTGGGGTAGCAACAAGGTTAGGATAAATAGGAGCATAGAGAGGATTACTAAGGTTCTCTAGTTCTGACTTGGGAAAGCTTATGTCTTCTACTATTTAACTAGGGACATTACTAGGGAAAGACACCAGCAGAGGATGCTTTCCTTTGCAACTGCATCCTACATGTGCCTACAGACAGGAGGTGGACTACAAAGGATCAATGAAGCTATATAGTACAGGCTATATAGAACTTATGTCACTCACGCGATCTACCACCTAAGTTCTATATAGTATAGGCTATATAGAACTTCCAAAATACAGGGTGCATCCACGATTTACCTAAGTTTAAGCACCACACCTACACTTAAGATTAATACTTTACTCCCCCTATGTAGAGAATAAAGCACTCAAAAGAGTCACAAACCTGATGAATAATATAAAAAGATGCTTACTTGAATCAAAAGTTGATTACCAGAGAAATCTCATAAGCAAGCTCAGGTAGAACTTGAATTCGCCAAGGTACAAGCCATAGAGAGAGCACTAATAGGCCGACACCTCCTCCAAACTCTTCCCTCACTCTCTATCTCACTATTTTATTTATAAGACTAGATCCTATGGAGGACTAGTCTTCTCTTGATAGCTGGCTCTGATCCTCAAGGTATGAATTAGGGTTTCAAGGATCTACTGAGGGAGGGGGGAAGGGGCTGGTATATATAGCCTAGAGCATCCAACATGAGCCCTTGGACCAAACAAACTTAAAGAACGGCGGAGATGCAACCTAGGAGGCGGCGGAGAACCGACATTACAACGAGGGGCTGATTGGTGGCCCCTAGGGGCTGGGTGGCCGACATGTGGGCTAGCGGCCCCACATGTTAGTGTCTCAGGCTCTGCTTTAGTGGAGAGTCTCCTGGAGTCTTCTAGAGTCTTCCCACATCGGTTTTGCTGCAGACTTACATGATTTCCTTTAACGAATAGGTCCCCCCTGGCGGTTTTTTGGATAAACCCTGTAGAAAATACAGATTCACCAAAACTCATAGAATTTATTAGTTTAAACCCCTATACCTATGTTTGGTGATGGAATTAAGCATATATGCAGGTTATATTGATGGTTTATAATTATTGTTAGTGACCGTCAACAAGCTCTCCCAAGCTTAACCTTTGTCAGTCCCTAGCAAAGTTAAACTCAGTAATGGATAAGAAATTGCTATAATGTTTTCATGCCTCAAAAGTACACATGCATTCAATCAAAAATTCTTCTCTGGATTAGAATAAGCTGATCCAACTTTCAAACTTACCCATACTACCTTCAACCATAGGGCTTCTGTTGATTACGGATAATCTTCAGTCTACCACGGGATGCCCCACGGTAGTAGAGTTTTGGCAAGGGTTACGTTTAGACCGCGATCTAGATGTTGAAGAGCAAGACGACAACCTAGACAAAAGATTTACCCAGGTTCAGGCCGCTCGGAAGCGTAATACCCTATGTCCTGCTTCTCGTGTTATCTGTGTTCTCAAGTATCGGAATACAATGAGGTACTCAGCTCGTAGATCTGAGGACCGATCTAGGGCTGATTGAGTTGAAGATTAGATGCGTTCTAGGGGGGTCCCTGGCTACTTTATATAGTCAGCCGCCAGGGTTACAGAGGTCGGTTACACCAAGTCGTATCCTAGGAGGACTCGAGCTATCCTAACCGATAAAGACTACTTGCGGGACCACACCTCCGTCTTGATATCCAGCCCACCAGCCTGGTTGGCAGCAAGCCGAGCTTCGCCTGGTCTGGGCCGTCTTGCCAAGCAGCCCGAGACTACCTATGAGGGTATACGGGGTCTATCCCCCCATAGCTAGTCCCCGAGCACCATGTATCTTGAGGAAGTCACCGTCTTGACCTGTGCCGAGCAGTGTTGTTGCAGACTACGCCTTGCTGATCAGTACAGGTACTGACCACATAATGTTGAGGAGTGCGGTTGCCGAGCACTCGACTCAGAGCACCTGTGGCTGAGCAGTCTTCAAACTGACCACTGCTTTTGTCAAGATGTATGAGCCTTGTCGAAAGATGTATGATGCTCTGAAAAGAAAATAATTTTTCTTTTTACGTCCTGGGACGTGGGCCCATGTTAACATGTGACAAAAAATTCGTTAGAACATGCATAACGTGAACCAGTGGCAAAGGTATCTCCCAAATATTGAAGACAAAACAATGAGCCCAAAATCACCACAAGGTGACGTGGGCCCACGTAGTCCCCGAACTTGCTGGAAGGCGAGGTATGAGCCTTGTAGCAAGGTCCAAGTGAGAAAAAATATCTCAACTGTATGCGAGTTGCCAATCACATGTAGTTAAGACGCAAAGTCCCCGAGCCGTGGTCGGAGAGTGGTTGAGGCAGTCCCCGAGCACAGGTCGAGGAGCGAGCGACGAAATCCCCGAGCCGTGGTCGGAGAGCAGTCGAGGAGCGAGCGACGAAATCCCCGAGTCGTGGTCAGAGAGCAGTCGAGGAGCGAGCAACGAAATCCCCGAGTCATGGTCGGAGAGCAGTCGAGGAGCGAGCGACGAAGTCCCCAGATTAAGTCCATTCCCGTTATAGGGAAGTGCATCCTGCCATCGTGTCCCTTTGGATCGCTCCGGAGCTAGACGACGACGCTGCTGAAGAGCTCCGGGCCTCCTCTGCTCCTACCGCCGTAGCCTTGGTAGAAGACATGGTGCTGATCAAAGATCCTGTAACGACAGACGGTGGTCAGTAGGCAGCCATGTAGAAACATTATGTATGAACAATATGTTTAGGAGTTAAACAGAGCACGAGGTGCTCAGAAACTCGTTATGGCAATGTATATTTCAGGCGTTTACTTAAGCGTGTGATAAGTATTTTGCCGTTTCTAAGTTTTACTTTATGCATAACTAAACACCTAAAGTTTATTTCGAAAGTATGTGTCGACATCCAAGTTTTATCCTTGCTCTCGAAGCGACTAGCTCAATTAGGTGACCCAGGGACGCACTAGTGAACAACGCGATGCGCCAGGATCACTAGGTACGATCCTAAGTACCGTTAGAGGACAACCATCGGATCTCCTAGTGCTGAGTAGCGCGGAGCTGTAGCACATCGACAGAGGACCGAGACGTGGTGTCTTGTCAAGTCGTTCTCGGCGAGCAAGAATAAAGTTTGGATGTGACATATGCAGGGTGCATGTATGCAAGGTTTGTACAAAACCCTTTTAAAGAAGATTGCAACTGGAAAGTAGAGAGAGATGAAAACTTCCATTGTATAAAGAAATAAATTAGAGGTGATGAAATACATATCTTAGGATTTACACGTGGTAGCGTATGAGCAGCTCTATGTGCCATGAATTAGGCTCTTCAACACCTTCTAATGTCTCCAACCGATAGGATGTTGGGCGTGTGACGGCCTTTACCCTGAACGGTCCTTCCCACCTTGGTGATAGTTTATGGAGGCCATCGGTCTTTTGAATCCGACGAAGCATGAGATCACCGACCACGAACAAGCGTCCTCGGACGTTGCGATTATAGTAACGACGTATGGCTGCTAAGTACTTGGCGGTCCGAACACACGAATCCAATGCCTGTTCTTCTTTAGCAATGATGTCGACATCCCTGGCAGAGTTTGAAACGTCTTCGTTGTAGTAGGCGACTCGTGGTGATCTGAATGCGACTTCAGCTGGTAGAACAGCCTCGAAGCCGTATACCATGAAATATGGTGATACTCCAGTATTTCGACTGGGTTGGGTGCGCAGTCCCCAGACCACAGCAGGGAGCTCCTGGAGCCACCGACCAGGTTTGAGAACCTTGTCTGCCTGGTAGACTCGCTTCTTGAGAGCGTCGAGGATCATTCCATTTGCTCGTTCTACTTGACCGTTTGCTCTGGGGTGAGCGATGGAGACGTACTTAACTTTGATGCAGGTGTCTTCGCAAAAGTTGAAGAAAGCATCGCTTGTTAATTATGACCCCAGATCGGTGATTATAGAGTTTTGGATGCCAAACCTATGGATAACCTCGTCTAGAAATTGTACGGCCTTCTCAGCGGTGGCTTGCTTGACTGGTTTGTACTCTATCCACTTGGAGAACTTGTCGATGAGCACGTAAACAGAAGCATAGCCGCCGGGTGCTTTTTTGAAAGGACCGATCATATCCAGTCCCCAGCACGAGAAGGGCCAAGCAACTGGAATGGTTTGCAAATCATGTGCTGGGACATGGATCTGCTTAGCAAACATTTGACAGTTTGCGCATCGCTGCACATAATCTTCGGCGTCAGTAACAGCTGTAGGCCAGTAGAAACCTGCTTGGTAAGCTTTGCCGACCAGCGTCCGAGAAGCTGCATGGTTACCGCACATACCCTCATGGATCTCTTTCAAGAGCTCGAGGCCCTCTTTCTGGGTAACGCACTTTTGGTAAATGATGGACCTGGGTCCTTTTCGCATTAGTTCACCGTTGACCATGGCATAAAGCTTGGCTCTGCGGACCAATTGCTGGGCAGCAATCTTGTCTTCCGGAACTAGGTGTTTATTCAGGTGTTTGATGAAGGGCTCTCTCCAATCTGGCTGGGGAGGCACTACCTGCTCGGGTAGCTCTGTACCTTCATCAGCTTCCTGCTGACCTGGCGACTCATTGTCCTTCGTATTGTTACTGAGCAGTGCGACTAGATCTGACGCCGTGGCATCAGGTTTCGTAGTCTGGTCAGCCTGATCTAAGATCGAAGGCTTTAAGAGGTCTTGAACAAATACCTCGGGAGGTAACTTAGCACGGGTCGAGCCTAGTTTGGACAACTCGTCGGCTCCCACATTCTGTGCTCGCGGGATGTGGATGAACTCGAGTCCGTAAAACTTGATTTCCAACTTGCGTATTGCCACGACATAAGCATCCATCTTTTCGTGGACTGTGTCCCACTCCTTGTTCACCTGGTTGATGACCAAGGCAGAGTCCCCATAGACCAGGAGCCGTTTGATACCAAGCTCGACTGCGATACGAAGGCCATGCAAAGCTGCTTCGTACTCTGCTACGTTGTTGGAAGCCCGGAAGTGTATACGCAAAACGTATTTGATCGTATCCTTAGAAGGAGAGATGAAGTATACGCCTGCACCAGCACCATCTATCTTTAAGGACCCATCGAAGTACATTTGCCAGTGCTCGGTGACGGAGTCAGCCAGAGGTAGGCAAATGTCAGACCACTCCGCGATGAAGTCCGGGAGAACCTGGGATTTTATGGTTCTACGGCTACGAAACTGCAGCATGAACTCTGATAATTCCAGCGCATATTTCACGATGCGACCACTGGCGTCTCTGTTATGGAGGATATCGCCAAGCGGCACGTCGCAGACCACCGTGATCTTGAATGCATGGAAGTAGTGGAGTAATTTGCGTTTGGTAATCAGTAGTGCATACAAGAGTTTCTGTACCTGGTTGTACCGCTGCTTGGATTCAGTAAGCACTTCACTGATGTAGTATATGGGTCGCTGGACCCCATAAGCATTCCCTTCTTCCTCACGCTCGACTACTAGCACCGTGCTGACCACGTTGGTCGTAGCAGCTATGTATAGGAGCAACTCTTCGTCCGGCTTTGGGACTGTCAGGAGGGATGGGGACGCAAGATAGGCCTTGAGCTGTTCGAAAGCCTGGTCAGCTTCCTCTGTCCACTTGAACTTTTCCTTGGCTTTGAGTAGCTTGAAAAAGGGAAGTCCTTTTTCGCCCATGCGGGAGATGTATCTGCTGAGGGCAGCCATACAACCGGTAAGTTTTTGGATATCCTTAACGCACCTGGGTGGTCGGAGATTAAGGATATCGGCAACTTTTGCAGGGTTTGGCCTGATGCCATCCTGGCTGACCAGGTGGCCAAGCAAGATTCCCGACGGGACACCGAAAACGCACTTGTTTGGGTTCAATTTCCACTTAAACTCATTGAGTTTATCAAAGGTGCGCTGAAGATTTTCGATTAAAGTGTCGGCTTTCCGAGTCTTTATCACCACATCATCTACCTATGCCTCGACGAGATCATCGGCGATCTCTTGTTCTAGGCAGGTCTGGATAGCCCGTTGGTAGGTAGCCCCGGCGTTTTTGAGACCAAATGCCATGGTCGTGTAACAAAAAGCACCGAAGGGGGTGATGAAAGCTGTTTTTTCTTGGTCCTCCAATTTGAGAGCTATTTGATGATAGCCGGAGTAACAGTCAAGAAACAAGAGCAACTCGCAACCTGCAGTGGAGTCTACAACCTCGTCGATTCGAGGGAGATTGAAAGCCTGCTTAGGGCAGTGCTTGTTGAGATCTGTGTAATCAACGCACATCCTCCATTCTTTATTCTTCTTCTGAACAAGCACCGGGTTGGCTAACCAATCCGGGTGGTACACTTCTTTAATGAAACCAGTGGCTAAGAGTTTAGCTACTTCTATTCTAATGATCTCCTTGCGGTCGCGTGCGAACCGGCGCATCTTCTGCTTGACTGGCTTGGCAGTCGTCTTCACGTCCAAGTAGTGCTCGGCCTTTTCCCGCAGAACACCGGGCATGTCAGAGGGCTTCCATGCGAACACGCTGATGTTGTCCCGGAGGAACTAGACGAGCGCGTCTTCCTATTTGGGAGGAAGGCCGTCTCCGATCTTCGTCGTGGACGGATCGTCGTCAGAGAGGCGCACAATCTTGTGCTGAGCAGTCTTGTTAGACGGACGCCGCGCTGACCCGACAGGTACTTCGAGCTCTGCCGGTGGGACGTTCTCGACATCAAGGCTGGTATGCCGTAGGGCGTGCTGCAGGTCCTGGCACTCTGCAGCAGCGTAGGCTTGTGTTTCGCACTCACGAGCCATGAACACATTACCCCGTAAAGAGAGGGTGCCGTGCTCAGTAGGCATCTTTAGGACCAAATATCCATAATGAGGGACCGGCATGAACTTGGCGATGCCTGGTCTGCCGAGGATAGCGTGGTAGATCCCTTCGAAGTCGGCCACGATGAAGGTGATGTGCTCGGTACGGAAGTGCTGTTTTGTACCGAACTGGACATCCAGCGTGATCTGCCCCAGGGGGTAAGATGGTGCTCCAGGCATGATGCCCCAGAAGGGCGTGTCGTAGGGCTGTAGCTTGTCTTGAGGAATACCCAGCTCTTTGAAAGCAGGGTAAAACAGTATGTTCAGAGCACTGCCTCCATCGACGAGCACTTTTTTGAAGCGAACGCCGTCGACAACCGGGTCGAGGACCAGCGGGAAACGGCCGGGGTCGGGGATCCGTGCCCACATATCGCTGCGGCTGAACGATATTGGCTGCTCGGACCATGCTGGAACTTTAACGTCAGCGACGAGGTCGTCCGGATTCTGCATAGCCACGATAGCATGTGACAACAACTTCCGATCCCGGTTAGTTTCGAGCCCCACTTTGCCGCCGAAGATCACGGCAGCAACATTCTTCACAGGTTCCCAAAATGCGCGTCGCGGGTTGTCCTCTTGTTGTTCTTCTTCCTGCTGGTCAGCGGGCTTCGGCTTCGGCTTGGGATTAGGGCGAGGCCGCTTGTTAGACTTGACAAGTGCTTCTGTCAAGACCCGGCATTCTCCCATGGTGTGACCTTTGCTAGGATGTCGAGGACAGTCCTGGGCTAGGATCTTCTCTAGGGCTTTGTCCGGTGGTGACTGCTTGCCCTTTACTGCATTGACGGAATCGCTGTTACGGCCACGATTCTGCCGTCCGTCGTAATTGTCCTGACCACGGTGTTTGAAACGCTGGTCGCGACGTTGATCATGTTGTCGGCGTGGTGGTCTGTCGACGTCGCTTTCATCGTCGGAGTCGTCATTCCGACAGCGGTAGCGGTGTGAGGGGCCCTCTTCGCCTTGGTTCATCCCGTCATCCAGCAGGGCGTAGTCATGGGCAATGCTGAAGAGGTCCTCCATGGTTCTCGGCTGCCGGAGCAGTAGCGCCTTTTGTAGATCATGACCTCGTGGCTTGACGAGGCCGTTGATAAATGCGTCGACGGCCGTCTTCGGAGAGATGTCGGTCACCCGGTTCCAGGTTTCCGAGAAGCGCCGGATGTACTGCCGTAGAGACTCCTTGGGGCGTAATCGGATCTGCTTGAGGGCGTACTTGGAGCCGGGCTGGACGCATGTCGGCTTGAAGTGATCGATGAACATCTGACGAAGCTGTGCCCAGCTGTGGATGGATCCCGGTCGTTGACGGAGCAGCCACGTAGTGACTATGTTGTCGAGCACCACCGGGAGGTAGTTAGCCTTGATGTATTCGTCGTCGCCGGCTGCCTGGACAACAACTTCGTACAGCATGATCCAGTGCTCAGGATCTGCTTTGCTGTCGTAGGACTTGATCTCCGATGTTTGAAAACTCACAGCCTTGAGTGCTTCCGAGAAGGGAGGGATGCCGCCGAGGTTCCTGCGTGCGCGATAGCGCTCATCAATGCGCTCGCGGAGATCACGACGGTTAGGTTGGACCACCTCGTCGTCGTGTCATCCCCGTGGGTGTGCGCGCTGTCGGTTGGGCTGACCACGGTTGTGCCTCGGGGCATTGTCGTGATAGGCGTTACGATCATCGTTGTAACCGTAGCCGCTGTCTTCTACGTAGCGCAGCCGCTCACGAGCAGGAACACGTCTTCCGTTGTTGGAGGAGTTGTCACCACCGCTCTCCGATCGCTGATCACGCTGGTCGCGGTAGCGCCGAGGACGGCGAGACCGGTAGGATGATGCCATGGAACCTATGGAGCGGAGGTCGTTGACTTGGTCCTCTGCAGCTTCCAGGAATCCACGGATCTCAGCGACGCCGGGTGTGTTCGGAGGTAGTTGGTTCAACTTCTCCATGGCAACAGCTATGTTTGCCGTGGGTGTCTGGTGGACGGGCGCGTTACCGGCCACGTTGAACTCATCTCGTAGGTTGCGACGCCATGGGTGATGCTGTGGTTGTCGAGCCTCTCTCCTCACACCTTGATGGACAGGGGCGAGTTCGGCAGCGCGACGGCGATCTCACTCGGTGTTGCGTTCTTCGCGTAGTCGTCTTTGTTCATCCGTCTCGTTTTGTGGCGGTGGCTCGTTGTCGCTGACCACGAAGATCATGTCACCAAGACCCGGGAGGTAGCTAGTGAGATCAAGCATGGTACTGTCGGGGTCAACGTGATGCTCGGAGGCCATCAGAGCGGAATCGTCATCCAGACCCTTGTTCCCCTGGACTTCCTCCTCGGACATCAAGGTGTTCGTGCAGTCACGGGAAGGCAAAGGTGTGAACTGGATCTGTGTGAGCAGATCTGACAAGGTAGGAGAGACCAGCTCGGTTTCCTGAGGTACGGGATCTAGAGTCCGTAACTCAACCATGTTGATGACGTGCGTTGGATCTACCGGGACGTGGTCCGCGCGTAGTAGTCCGGCGTGATGATGCTGAGTACTGCGGGAGTACGTTGCGGCTGCGTTGTCCATCCCAAAGGGAAGGACTGTTCGGTTGACCGCAGGCGTTGTAAATGAATTGGCCGGAGCCGTTGTGGTCTGCGGTCTGTGTGCTCTGCGATGTCGTTGTCGGCGAGGAGCGAGACTTGGGCGTCGTGATTCGATGAACTTGTGCAGCAGCACGGGCCATGGGGCTTGCATGCTGTGCATGGATGAGTTGTACCGAGGCAGTAGGCGACCCGATCTGCGCTGGCGGACCACCCCCTGGGATCCTATTGGAAAGAGGGAGGGTGGGTTTCTTGTAGCGGGTGCTCGGCGCTGGTTGGGATCTAACCAATGAGGGCCGTTAACTGGATCTGCAACGCGTGCTCGGCGGATGTGGCTGCTCTGTCGTGGTCGGACAGGGGTGAAGCCAGAGAAATCTGGCTCTTGGTGAAGCTGGTTGTGAGCAGTCTCGACTAGATCCAACATCTCCACCAAACCACGACCCTGTCGGTCGATTAGCTCAATCAGATCTGAGTTGTCAATGTGCCTCCTCTGGTAGCGAGGAAGCTGTCTCCGGGGGGCCTGGACGGCCATCCTCTCCGTGGCCGCTGAGGGCAACACGGAATCTTGCGCAACTGGTGCTGGGACCAGCGGCGATGACCTTGGCGCTGTGACCGAAGGTGCAGCAAGCGGTGCTGTGACCGGCTGAATAGCAGGTGGTGCTAGGACCATCCTGGATGCTCCCGAGAACGTGAGGGCCGTAGCTACGCTCGTGGTCCAGGTGAAGGATCCGACGGTGAGCGTGTAGCCGGCTTGGAAATCCATGGAAGCGGGGAAGGAAACCATCTGGATCGCCTCAAGATCTAAAACACCAACCCCTACCTGGCGCGCCACTGTTGATTACGGATAATCTTTAGTCTACCACGGGATGCCCCACGGTAGTAGAGTTTCAGCAAGGGTTACGTTTAGACCGCGATCTGGATGTTGAAGAGCAAGACGACAACCTAAACAAAAGATTTACCCAGGTTCAGGCCGCTCGAAAGCGTAATACCCTACGTCCTGCTTCTCGTGTTATCTGTGTTCTCAAGTATCGGAATACAATGAGGTACTCAGCTCGTAGATCTGAGGACCGATCTAGGGCTGATTGAGTTGAAGATTAGATGCGTTCTAGGGGGGTCCCTGGCTGCTTTATATAGTCAGCCGCCAGGGTTACAGAGGTCGGTTACACCAAGTCGTATCCTAGGAGGACTCGAGCTATCCTAACTGATAAAGACTACTTGCGGGACAAGTTTCCTTGTACGTGATCCGACTTGAGGTCGGTTACGGACCACACCTCCGTCTTGATATCCAGCCCACCAGCCTGGTTGGCAGCAAGTCGAGCTTCGCCTAGTCTGGGCCGTCTTGCCGAGCAGCCCGAGACTACCTATGAGGGTATACGGGGTCTATCCCCCCACAGCTTCTTTGCCTTCACTTGGGTCTTGAGCAATTAAAAGACAGAATGATCAAGGCAATGCATATATTGTAAAGTCAAATAATGGATCCAAAGAGAGTTAAGTTATACAATCAAATCAAGATGTGCATGTGTGTGGAATATATGGTGGATATATATGGTGGCTAATCCTAATTCTATTTTGCTCCTTGAAAACATATCTCTCTTTTGAAACCATGAAACATTAGCTAGAGAGCAGGGGCTATCTTATTCATCTCTCTTTTTTCAGGCAGGCATCTAGGTACCCATTATTTTAAATATCTCGGACACTTTTGTGTTCATTTTTTTCTCAACTCTTTTTTCTTTTTTTTATGAATAACTTTTGCATAGCCCCATGCCTCTTGTGTGCAACAAAAACTTTTGAGAGATAGCAACAACAACTTAGAGCATTTATTTGGTGGGTGGAAAACCTAACAAATATGTTTTTGTGTTCACCCCCAGTATAGGAGTAGAACATTTTTTGGTGAATCTAGATGGAAGGCATGTTTTTGCACCTACCTAGTGTAGGATTAGTGCATATGTGGGTGGTGTGTACATGATCTTGATTTTAAGAGCACAAACTTCTCATAAGGGTCAATAAAGCTTGACAGAACTCAATGTAAAAGAAAGTAGTATATAAGTGGAAGTTTTCCTAGTCTAAAGATCATGTGTGGCTCTGGTGAGAATTCAAGCTTTGTCATATAGGAACTCATCATGTAGCATTTTTGTGTTTTTCAAAAGATAAATCTCTAGAACTTTAGTGTCACTTGGAACAAGATAAATAACAGCTCAGACCTTTTCATATCATATTCATTAATTACCTAGACTTAGATCAAGTGTATGCTACCCACAAGTTTCAAGTTCAGAGCAAATCCTTATATCAAAACAATCTTATCCAAAACTTTGGACAATTCAAGGCTAAAAACTAGGTACTTGAAAGGAATTACAATAGAACAATTTTTTTATTATTTCCATTTAAGAGATTATTCTGAGTCCTCTTTATTTTATTCTTCTCTTAAAAACAAATTAAAGCAAACTAGATACACCTTTTTATTTTGTTTTCACTTTTAGATCACACATTATTACTATAGCTATATTTATTATAAAGATAACTTCTTATTTTGTTTCATTCATCATTTTTTACTATTAAAAAACTAAAATCTAAAACAAAAGGAGAAAGAATACTTACCTAGATACACGAGGGTGCTTCTCCCCCAAGCTAGCTCTTTCGGTGAGGGTTCGGTGTTTTAAGTCCTTATGAAGTTCATTGATCGAGTACCTTGGTTTGCTTCGAGGATGAAGATTCTCATGGTGGCACCTCTAATGGTGGTGCCACCTTCCTCCGCCAAACTCGTCTTGATTTTAAGTTTTGATTTTGGGTTGACAGGTTCAGAACTTTCACTTATAGAAATTGAGGAATCAATGACTCTCCCACACTTTACTTGAAGTGTGTCTTGCTCATAAGACAAGGTAGAGATCAAGTGCATGGGCTCTGTTGGTGGGAAAACACCAACAGAACCAAAAGTGAAGTTGATGTTATGTGCTTTGTTCATTTATATCATAGGTGGTAAGATCAAAAGATTGAGCATGAATGTAGCATTTAAATACATTTACAAAAAGGGTTGAATTGCTTAACCTATGGAAGGATTGTCTATCTCTACATAATGTATCAATCTTTACATGATTATGACTATCATCTTCTAGAGATAAGATGTGTGCACTTTTTAGCTCATTTGGTTAAGACTATGGGATCAAGAAAGTGGTGCTAGGAACAAGCTTAAAGAACATGTTGAGTTAGTCATGTTGGATCAAGTAATGGAGTTGTAACCTAAACATGTTTATTTCTTATTTATGTGCCTACCAAAATCAAGGAAAAGCTTTTTAAATAATGACCATTTACCTTAGTATGTTTTCTTTGTCATTGGAGCGTGATGACACCATATGACGAAGGGTAGATGACTCGTGATGGTCCATCCCTTTTTCTTGAAGTTTTTTCTAGTTCGGCTAGTCTCGCAGCTTGAGCTGTTCATGAGCTTCTTGTCTCTTAGATTGCACCTTTTCTTTGTCATCCTTTTGTCCTGCCATCTTTCAGCTCTTCGATATTTTGACACCTTATTAGACCTTCTGTCTCGCTCATTATTTTACGCATGCAAAGGATTAGTGGACAACACATACCTAGAGGAATATACAATTTTGAAACATGGGTTGTTTGTTTAGAAATAAATGAGCTATGTCTTCTTGTGTAAAGTTATTGAAGTTCGTCATGTGCCTTGCTTTATCTCTTATTGGAATTCATCTTGTGACTTTTCCAATTGAATTGAGAGTTTCCTATAGGGGTTAGTCTAACAAAATAACCAGTATCTACTAAAGCATACTTTCAGCTCAAAAACCAACCCAGACACTATTGATATTGGTTATGCACATGAAAGAATCTAAGAGAAATAATCCTCAAGCGCATAGATATCAATGAGCACTCACCCAGGAGATATTTCTAGAGTATCATATTTGTTTTATCCGCTAGGAGAAAGTGTGCGATGACTAACCTAAGTCTATGCTTAACCCCTGGGCCGCACTACAAGGTAGCGAAGATATAAGCGATTAGAGAAGACTACTATGGCACCCTAGTTCTTACCTGTGGTAAGCTATGCGACTACTGCTCTATGGGGACGTACCGAAGGAAAAGAGACACCACAAAAGATGCTTAACCCTGGCACAAAAATCCTACGAATCCTTCTAATGGGATATGGGGTACAAAGGAAGCAACATGATTGTCATGTCCCACACTACTAATACAGATCCGGCCAGACAGGGGGCATCTACAAGTATCCTAGCCCAAGCACCATGCTTATGCTATAGATGATTACTCTACCCTCAAACGGAAGAGAATAAAGTAAACTCGTAAACCATAGAACAATAATAACATTGTACTTACTATTATTAGAAGTTGAATTGCCGAAGAATCCTAGAACCAAGCCTTGGGTTAGGAGACTTGATCCCACAGGTACCAGCCAAAGAGGAGACACCGACATGTCGGGCTTCCTCCAACTCATCCCTCCACTCTTACTCTCTCAATCTAGAAGAAGAACTCTAATCTCACATGGAGACTACAAAGCTAATCTCTCTTGTATATGCCCTATGAGAGGAGATCCATTCAAGGGACCCCTCTCAATTGATCCCAACTGGAGCAAATGAATTAGGGTTTCATGGGATTGCTCCTCCAGGGTCTAGGGGCCTTGCTTATATTGCCCCCTAGGATGCACGATAGCCCTTGGATCAAACCGACTTTAATCAACGGTGATTATTGATCCTCAAAGGCGATGGAGATATGATCCACGAGACTTGACCTGATTGGTCCACATAGGTGAGCGGGTGCCCAAGAAGGTAGGGCTGGCACCTTGCCACCATGGCAGATCAGCCTCCCGTTCGTTCCTGTGCCTTCTCGTGTCTTCTAGAGTCTTCCTTCACGTGCATGGGTCTTTTCTCTCTATGTAAACATGACATGTGGGCCTTCCTTGGTTCTTTTCAACTGACACCCTGTAAAAATAGACATTCACCAAAACTCGTGGAATTCTGTCAGTGAATCCCCTATATCTATGTGGTATTTGCTTTTAGGTCCTTTTTCATGTTTCGTTGACGGTTAAAATTGACACTTATCTACCATCGACAACTCCATCAAGCTTACCCTTTGCTCGTCCCTGAGCAAAGATAAACTTAGTGATAGATCAGGAGTTGCTACAATGCTTTTGTTGATGCAAAAGTGGATCTGCAAAAACAAAGGGTTAATACCCAATCTGATATCCAAAGCGTGCCAGTCGATTTGACCTGTTAATCGACAAGGATGATAACTCAAGTACTTTGGTCCTGACAACAGCGATACGCCCGGAAGCCACAGCCAAGAGGTACTCACACGGAACTCGAGGATCGTCGATGTAACAGAACCGCCCAATTATACGAGATTAAGTAAGAAAATCATCCGACGGATGGACAATTTACCAAACTTAAGCCCGTATAACCCGGTAGTCCGTGAAATCTCGACGGATTTCAAACCATTTCACATCACAGCCAAGATCGTAATAAGTTCAGCGATTACCTTCATAAGTTACACAGCAGTTTGCGGCACAAAATACATCGGAGTTTAAACATAGTTATTACAAACCAGTTTCAAATAAAGTAGCGGAAGCATTAGTTCAAAGCACACACACACACACATCTTTTCCAAAATACAGTGCCAGCTCGCGATCATCTCCCACAAAAGCATCAGGCGAGGAGTAGTGAGTGACCATTGCCCATGGTCCTAGGCTTCGCCCATCGCAGGGTAGAGACAGTTGATACAATACCCATAGTACATCTGTCCATCTGCAACAAGTGGGAACAAAGCCCTGAGTACGAGAAGGTACTCAGCTAGACTTACCCGACAGAACCAAAACAAAAGACTCCAAGGATCATGATAGGCCTTTTTGGTGGGGTAGCTGACTCATTTGCAAGAAAAGCATTTTTAGCTTAGCAAATCATTTACAAAAGCATGTCATCTTCTAAATCTTTATTCTCCTGTCAACTATATTTGCACTTTATGCTAAAGTAACCATGTAATTGAGCAAGCAAGGATTACCATTGATATTTGACAATAATTACCATGTCATTTTCTCATAACTATCCAAGTGTTGTATCCATATTACTACGATGAAGTAACTCAAGTCAAGTGTTCACTATCCAGTGAACGATGGCGATTCGAATCGATTATTGACCAGCTGGTAATTTATTCCTCACACAAACCTCACTCACCCGCTAAAGTGAGGTATTGGTCACCGTGTCAACCATTCAGGTAAAGTCGCGAGCTTGCCAGGAACCACATGTACCCGGGGGCCGCCCGACTGCTCTTTGGCCTTATCATCGCGCCCCCGTTTCCTGCCACTACTGCTCCGGTACAGTGCGTTGCGGGCAATCTACTCGGCCCGAATAATCTCCCGGCTTCGCGGTCGAAAGGTACTTTATCCGGCCAGCTAAATGTAAGGCATGCGTTCAACATGACCCGAGGCCCGACATCGGACGGTCCTTAATCGACACAGACGGAAGACACTACAGTCCAGAACCCTGCAAGCTTCCGCCCGGTCTCACATTCATTCCCACACTTAGTTATTCTCACATGACAATTCTTTCACATAAAACCAGGTAATCCCCTATAGCTCGCGGATGACAGGCAATCACCCGACTTCTACCGGTCTAAGCAAACTAAGCAAGTATTGACCGTGAACACCAGGGTGACAAGGATTGGGTAAAACAAGGTGGAACAAGGTATAATGCAGCAACGTTTGCAAACAACTCCTAAACTTAATGCATCAGATTAAGTAAAATTAATAAATAATTATTTGCAAACCGGGGGAGAAATGCTCCGGGGCTTGCCTCGCTCGAAGGTACTGGGACGATGGTCGGGGCACTCCGGAAGCTCTTCACCGGACTCCTCTTCTACTTCTGCTGGCTCCGGCTCCTCGGGCTGCTCCTCTGCGTCCTCGGGAACAACTGCCGGAACCACTTCCTGCGATCCTGTATGATGCAGAAGTATGAGTGCAATATGCATCGGTGCATTGCAGAGGTGACATGAGATGATGATGATGCGGAATGCATGCGATGTAACGAATGTATTACGTCATCGAATTATGTGGAACTTATGACTCTTCTACAAGGTAGTCTACGTCATCCAAGAACATGTACTCGGAAACTACCAACACTAGTTCCTACCATGCGAGAGTATTTGAAAAAAACGAGAGGCTTCAAAGATACACCAAAGTAATTTTCCAACTAACTTTGCATTAAGAATAAATAGAAACCCTAATTAGTCCTAAGGTTGAACAGCAACACATATTTTAGTAGCTCAGAAAAATCTCATAAAATTACAGTGGGTTACTAATATCAAGAATAGCTTGACATAAAATTTTTACTGCATTTGGATAATTAGAACTTACTATACAAAAATAACAAAATATGGCCTCAAATAGATATTTAAAATACTTTACATTATGAAAAGTATCAAACAACAGATTTAGGAATTTTCCTACTCTCTACACACTAAACAAACACTATAGAAAAATTATTACTTGCATGTTCTATTCAAATTTATTTAAATAACAAAAATAACAAATATCAGTGATAGGAAGCTTTTGAACTACACCTATACATTTTTCTACAGAACAGTCATGAGATAAAATTTCCCTAGCAAGTACATGGCATAAAAAGATTAATAAACTTGGAATCATATTTTTCTGATTTTTCTAGGATTTATTAAGCAATTAACAAGAAAACAGCCATTTCAATAGTTAATTAAAAACTCTACAGAAAAGTATCTCAAATTTGACATGCAATAATTTTAGATCATAGATCTGGTTCCATTGCATCTAAAGAAATTTATTTCATAATTTTTGGAGCTGAAATGACTGCTAAACATATTTTCCAAAGTATTTTTATCAAGAATAATAAAAAGAAAATGGAAATGGATTTCTTTTTAAGACGCTGGGCCGGCCCGGGAAAAACAAGCGGCCCACGGCTGCCGCGGCCCAGCTTGCGCGCGCGGGGGAGAAGACCGAGCCGGCCTGCTCGGGGCTCGGCCCGCAGGCGCGGTCCCGCCCACCGAGAGGGGGGACCCGAGCGCGTCGCGTCGCCGGCGTCCACAGGCCCGACGCCGCGCGGCGGCGGTCGCGGCCAACGGACGGCTCCGGCCAAACCACGACCAGCGAGCTCGCGCACCACGTTCGCAAGGAGCTAGCGGACTCGAGAGGGAGGCTTGGGAAGAGGGAGAAGGAACGAGCGAGGCGGTGGGCGGAGCACGGCTCGGCGGCACCGTCGCGGTGGCGCGGCGAGGCGGCCGGAAATTGAACCCTACCGTGGCTAAGGAGGGGATGGCGACGCTTGTTCGGAGAAGGAGAGGATGGGGCGGAGCTCGGTGCAAGATGGATTTGGCAGTGGTGGATTGCCGACGTCGGAACGGGGGAGCGAAGTCGGAGCTCGCGGCGGTGAGCCGTTCGCCCGCTCGGTTTGGGAGAGAAGGAGCGGCTGGCGAGCGAGGGTGGGAGTGAGGGAGCTAGGAGGGCTCGGGCAGGCGGTTTTGAGCGTGCTCGAGCTGGCGGGAGGGCAGAGCGGAGGCGACGCGCGGCGAGCGGCGACAGCGCATGGCCGACACGCGGCGAGCGCGCTCTGTCGCGGCGGCCAGCGAGGTGCGCGGCGCGCGGGAGGAGGAGGGAGGCCGGGTGGTCGCGGGCCGGGCCGCCTGCGTCGCGCGGGCGTGCGCGCGCGGAGAGCTGCGCGGGCCGATTCGGCCAGCGGGCCGAATCCGGGGCGGCGGCCTGCTAGGGCGAAATTCGGTTTTTTTTTCCAAATTCAAATTTAAATGCATTTCAACTTCAAACCACATTTTGAACAAGAAGAAGATATTTTCTGGAATTGGCCCAAAAATAAAAGTTGCTCAGAAATAAATTCTCTACAACTTTGATTAAGGGGCCAACTGAAAATTCTAAATAGATTTTGAATGGCAGAATAAAAGCTAAAATAGGAGATATTTTTGAATATTTTTAATAAATATTTTTGAACAAGTTTTTGACAAAATTTGAGTCATCTAGTTGCTCCAAAGATTGAACTAGGGTTCCAAGTGATGTAAAATTATAGTTGCAAGATTTTTGGTGTAATGTGATTATCATATTAATATATTTCATCACCTATATCATTTTCAAGCTTTTATTTGATTTAAATTGTAACATTATCACACATGATTATGATGACATGAAATGCCATGCGGTATGATTGTCATGCAAATGCATTGTGTAACACCGGAGTGTTACAGCCCTCCCCCCTTATAAAAATCTCGTCCCGAGATTTGGGTTACGAACCATTTATAATAAAAATCTTCATAAGCGTTCTTTAAGTATTCACCCGTTTCCCAAGATGCATCCCCTTCATCGTGATGACTCCATTGTATCTTATATGTTTTCACCACACTGTTTCGAGTAGCCCTTTCCTTGGTATCCAATACTCGAACTGGCTGCTCACGATACACCAAATCTGACTTTAGTTTTATGCCTCGAGGTTCAATCCTTTCCTCTGGAACGCGCAAACACTTCTTGAGATGTGATACATGAAAAACTGGGAATATAGCACCCATTGACTCTGGTAAATCCAATTTGTAAGCCACAGGACCCTTCCGTTCCAGGATTTTATAAGGTCCCACAAATCTGGCGGCCAGCTTTCTGCGCACACCAAATCTTTTCTTTTTCATTGGCGTAACTTTTAGATAGACATAGTCACCAACTTCGAACACAAGCGGTCTCCTTCTCTTATCTGCATAACTTTTCTGACGTGACTGGGCTGCTCTCATATTCTGCTGGATGATATGAACTTTCCTTTCGGCTTCTTCTACGAAGTCAATACCATAATACCTTCTTTCTCCGGGCTCAATCCAGTTTAACGGTGTTCTACACTTTCGGCCATACAGAGCCTCAAAAGGTGCCATCTTGATACTCTCTTGATAGCTGTTATTGTATGAGAACTCTGCTAATGGTAACCATGACTCCCATGAACCTCTGGAAGACAACACACAGGCTCTTAACATATCTTCTAGAACAGCATTAACTCTCTCAGTTTGACCATCTGTTTGAGGATGATAGGCAGTGCTACGAATCAGACTAGTCCCCAAACCTTTGTGCAAGTGCTCCCAAAAGTGAGCAGTGAACTGCGACCCTCTGTCAGACACTATAGTCTTTGGTATGCCATGCAACCTCACAATCTCTGCAATATACTTCTCAGCATATTGAGGTGGTCTATATTCCGTTTTGACAGGCAAAAAGTGGGCTGTCTTAGTAAGACGATCCACAATTACCCAAATGGAATCGTGACCTTTTTGAGTAGTGGGTAGACCCGTGATAAAATCCATACTTATGTCATCCCACTTCCAACTCGGTACTGACAAAGGTTGTAGCATTCCGGCAGGCTTCATGTGAATTGCTTTTACTCTACAACATGTGTCACATCTGGCTACATACGCTGCAATTTCCTTCTTCATTTTGGTCCACCAATAACGAGGTCTTAGTTCTTGATACATTTTACTGCTGCCAGGATGAATAGACAACTTAGAGAGATGAGCTTCATCCAAAATTTTATTCTTAAGCTCTCTATCCTTTGGAACAACAAGACGGTTGTCGAACCACAACACATCCTGCTCATCCACCCTGAAGTGTTTCGAGGGTTCTTCTTGAATCTTCTTTTTGATGTGGAATATCCCCTTGTCTGTTTTCTGACCTTCTATAATCTTACTCTCCAGGAACAACTGACCTGAATACTTTGTAGCACGGCAGGGTGCATTAGATCGAAACCATCTTCAAGCAAGGGTTGCACATTCAGACAATGTGATTTTCTGCTTAAAGCATCAGCTACCACATTGGCTTTCCCAGGGTGATACTGTACATTCAAGTTGTAGTCTTTGATCAGTTCTAACCATCTCCGCTGTCTCATGTTCAATTCTGGTTGGGTGAAAATGTACTTGAGACTCTTATGATCGGTGAAAATATTGCACACATTACCCAGCAGATAGTGTCTCCAAATCTTTAAGGCATGCACCACAGCGGCAAGCTCAAGATCGTGGGTCGGATAATTGATTTCATGTTTTCTCAACTGCCGGGAGGCATAAGCAATGACTCTTCCTTCTTGCATTAGCACACACCCTAATCCTGTTTTTGATGCGTCACAGAACACATCAAAAGGTTTCTCGATGTCGGGTTGTGCAAGAACTGGAGCAGTGGTCAACAGTTTCCGCAAGGTATGGAAAGCTGTCTCACACTCCTCTGTCCACGCAAACTTGTGATCTTTCTGTAACAGACTTGTCATAGGCTTGGCAATCTTCGAGAAGTCTGGGATAAAACGGCGATAGTAACCTGCTAACCCTAGGAAACTCCTGACTTCTGACACTGTGGTTGGAGTCTTCCAATCCATAACCTCTTGCACTTTACTCGGATCTACAGAAACTCCATTCTCAGATAGGATATGACCGAGGAAAGGAACTTTCTTCAACCAAAATTCACATTTGCTGAACTTAGCATATAACTTATGATCTCTCAACCTGGTCAAGACAATTCTCAGATGCTCTTCATGCTCTTTCTCGTTTTCAGAGTATACTAGAATGTCATCAATGAAGACAACTACAAACTTATCTAACTCCGGCATGAAAACCGTATTCATCAGATACATAAAATATGCAGGAGCATTTGTTAGTCCAAATGACATAACAAGATACTCGTACAACCCGTATCTGGTAGAAAAGGCGGTTTTCGGAACATCTTGAGGTCTAATCTTTATCTGATGATACCCAGACCTTAAGTCTATCTTGGAGAACACTCTGGCTTTAGCTAACTGATCAAACAGAACATCAATATGAGGCAGTGGATATTTATTCTTGATAGTTACAGCGTTAAGAGGTCGGTAATCCACACACATCCTGAGAGTACCCTCTTTCTTTTTCTTTACAAACAAGGCAGGACATCCCCATTCAGACTTACTTGGGCGAATAAACCCCTTTTTAACAACTCTTCCAACTGTTTCTTCAACTCAGCTAACTCATCCGGAGGCATCCGATAAGGTCTCCTCGAAATTGGAGCTGTCCCGGGGATCAACTCGATTCCAAACTCAACATCTCTGTCTGGAGGAAGGCCAGGCAACTCGTCTGGAAACACATCCGGGAACTCACATACTACTGGGATCTGATGGATAGGAGCAACTTCCATGGCACAGGTCACACTCACAAGATCTGTTCTTTTAGGCAATGGTACCTGGAAAGTACCCTCTGCCTGGGGATCTTTAAGGGTAAGCATCCTACTGCTTGTATCTATGACTGCTTCCCAGTCTTTCATCCAGTTCATTCCTATTATTACATCCAAAACTAGTCCAGGCATAACTACCAGGTTCACTCGGAACTTCCGACTACCTAACTCAAGGGTTGCCCCTCTAACCATCTTATTGGTTAACACATCAGCTCCTGCTGAACTTATGCGATAACCATAACTCAATTCTGTGCATAGCTGTTCATGCTTCCGTGCAAATGCTTGACTCATAAAAGAATGCGAAGATCCAGAATCAAAAAGAACAACTGCAGGGTGATGGTTCACAAGAAACTTACCAGCAGTTACGGGCTCTCCCTCAGGAACTTCATCAATGGCGGTGTGGTGTACACGAGCATTGTAAGTTGTTGCTTCTTTTTAGGCGGATAAGGGCAGAACTTGAAAAGTGGCCTGGCTGACCACAGTTGTAGCAGGGCCCTTTCACTGTACCAGCAGACCCTATAGCTCCCTTGGAGTTGCTCTGTTCTGCAGCTGCGCTGGTCTTTGTTGGCGGCACTGCGATCTTGTACGGTTTCTGTGGCCCCTTGTAATTCTGGGTTTTATGCTGCGGCGGCCTGAACCTCGCACCAGGTGCGGACGGACGATAAGATGAACGGTTGGCAGGGACAACTCTGGACTGGGATGGTCCTGACTCGAACACTCTCTTGCGGTTCTTGGATGCGGTGTAAGCATTATTGTTCTTCTCTTGCTTCAAACAGTCACTGATAAAGTCGTTGAATCTGTTGCGGGTATTGGTACCCACATGCTTCATCATCTTCGGACTCAACCCTCTCTTGAAACTAGCAATCTTCTTTGCATCTGTGTCAACCATGTCTGGGCATAGCGGCACAAGTTATTAAAGGCATGCAGATACTGTGTCACCGTCTTGGTACCCTGATTCAAGGCTAAAAACTCTCCAAGCTTCATCTCAACCAACCCTGGGGAATATAAACTCCCTTAAAAGCTTCAGTGAAATCCCTCCAAGAGATCTGGGCATTAGGAGGAAAAGTACTGCGGTGATGCTTCCACCACATTCCTGCTGGTCCTTGTAACTGATGTGCAGCATACTCTACTTTCAGAACTTCTGTCATCCTTAACACACGGAACTTATCTTCCATAGTGTTAATCCATTCTTCGGCATCAAGTGGCTCTGCTGCTTCTTTGAAAATAGGTGGCCTCGTATCCATGAAATCCTTGAAACTGCTGTACTGGTTCACTCCATGGCCACCACCTTGATTATTTCCTCTTTGAACATTTTCCGCGATGGTACGCAGAAAGTCTTCCATATTCCTCTGTGATTGTTCAGTACTGCGTTGACTTCCAAGAAACTGTGTGAAGAACATTTCTGCGGTAAGCGGCGGAGGAGGGGGCAAATGTGGTTCTGGACGTGGTTCCTGGTGGTTGACATTGTTGGCACCACTTCCACCAGCTCCTGCACCGTTGCCACCAGTCTCAGCGGCTTCGTACGTAGCACGACGAGTGTTGGCCATCTGCATATTTCAGCAACAAGCACCATTGAGTGAAGTTGTAAAATTGTGTCCGAAGGAACAATCATGCCATACTGAATTCATTGGAGAGAACAAGTCATACAAGAAAACAGAGGCGCAATAATTCATTCCAATTGAACAACAGCACCAATTAAGTTACTTTAAAAGCAACATCGCGTTCCATACAACCATGTTGCCAGCATACATACACTGGACTTTTATGCGTTCGGGTATCGCATACACAACCAAACTCCAAAGATCATCAGTCTCAAGGTCGAACAGGATACATCATGATACATGGAACCCAAAAGAAGGCCATCGCGTCACGCCTAGCTACTAACGCATGACACTATCCTACTCCTCGGGGCCATCGTCGATGTCGGAGGCGTCGCCATCGCTACCCTCAGCTGCAGCGTCGTCGTCGATGTCCATCTGAGCGGCGTTCGGAGGAGCATACGGGCCCATCCCGTTGTAGAGGGCATGGAACTCTTCATGCAAGTTGGCATTGTACTCTTCTAGCTCCTCGACCCTCTGCCTCAGAAGGTCTCTCTCGTTCCAGGCTTCATTCCTTTCTTGTACTAGCTGCTCCAACAAGCGATCTGCATTCCTGTTGGCCTGAGTCAGCCTCTGTACTTGCTGCATGGAACTCTCGCCTCTCTCGAGAGCTCGGTCCCGCTGCAAGCTCATATCAGCCAACTGCTCCTGCAAGCTAGCTATGGCACGCGCTTGCTTTTTCTTCTGCTTCCTTGCTTCAAGCCGATCATCACCACGTAGGCCAGTCAAGGTCCAATAGGTATTCTCCAGACCTTGGTATGCTCTGATGGCTGCATACATGGCACTCATGGTGTGATTGTCGCTAGCCAGTCCTTCACTGGGGCCTCTAACCAGGGCACTTCCTTGCGGCTGTACCCAAATGGCGTCGCGAGGATCATCTCTCGGGAAAGTACCGGCCAAAGCTGCTGCTAACTCATGGGAAATCTGCTCATGATGTCTCGGATGACGCGAAAAGCTGCGCCCTCTGCACCCTCGACTGGAGTGCGTCCTTCGAACTCCAAATGCCAACCATCCCATTCTGGCGCATCACCAAGAGCAGGGACGGTGATCTCTACCACAGCAAGTCCATCTTCAGCTAGCTGGCTCTCGCTCCAAGAGTAAACTGGCTCTTGTCCCTCCGGGTACCCCACATCATGGAGCACTCTCCAAAGCAAGGTGGGCATGCCAAACTCGCTTAGAAAAGTGTCCGTGTTGCGGTGCTCCCGCGGGGCTAGCTGACGACGGGGTGCTCTTCCTCCAGTGGACTTGCGGGCAGTCTGCTTCGTGCGGGCCATCTGTAGCACAAGTTTTAAATTACCCGGTGAGAACATATTTTAGTTGAGGTCACTTTTATCGAAATGGGATAATCCTTTTATAAGGGGAGGAATGCATGCCATGAATGAATGCAC
The DNA here is from genome assembly GCA_020631735.1 of Saccharum officinarum. Taxonomy (NCBI): domain Eukaryota; kingdom Viridiplantae; phylum Streptophyta; class Magnoliopsida; order Poales; family Poaceae; genus Saccharum; species Saccharum officinarum. Next base: position 53,846,952 of record CM036168.1, on the reverse strand, counting down.
AAACAATATGATGCATGCACGAGTCTTACGTTCTCACAAACTTAGGGAAAAAAAAAGCATCTAACGGTGAATTCGGTGGCATACAACGATCTCTCATATACGTAACTAATTCGGTCTACACGATACGCTGTTATGTACCTGCAGAAAACTCATTTCAGCCCATTCCCCATGAATGCATGAAAGCAGTAAACCTACCTACACGCTTTACACGAATCCCCAGATGCGTGTACAACGGTAGTGACTACCCAAACACATCGTCCTATTGACGGCATCGCCTCAACGGACGGAACACCCACACATGCGACACTTTTATAAAAACATGTGTAAAACATGTAATTATCCAAGTATCATATAAGCACTTTCCCTAGATCGGCGGTGTATCCGATCATGCTCTCACAACTCACACTTACCGAAGCGTAGAGGTAACTGATCCATACATTACCACTCAATTAAGTGGCACTCATACAATAGCACGCCGTATGAGCAACGAAAAAGAAATATGGTGCAGAACCCCAAGTTAGTACTTAAATAGCCACCTAGAGTCCTTAACTGGGCATACAGGATATGACCACTGGCACACTTTTTTTTTAGTTTCAAAATCACACTTTTTAAGCAGGGTTTTGGTTTAAATACACTTATGAACAGTAATTACGCTAAACCATGCTCCGATACCAGCTGTAACAGAACCGCCCAATTATACGAGATTAAGTAAGAAAATCATCCAACGGATGGACAATTTACCAAACTTAAGCCCGTATAACCCGGTAGTCCGTGAAATCTCGACGGATTTCAAACCATTTCACATCACAGCCAAGATCGTAATAAGTTCAGCGATTACCTTCATAAGTTACACAGCAGTTTGCGGCACAAAATACATCGGAGTTTAAACATAGTTATTACAAACCAGTTTCAAATAAAGTAGCGGAAGCATTAGTTCAAAGCACACACACACACACACATCTTTCCAAAATACAGTGCCAGCTCGCGATCATCTCCCACAAAAAGCATCAGGCGAGAGTAGTGAGTGACCATTGCCATGGTCCTCAGCTTCGCCCATCGCAGGTAGAGACAGTTGATACAATACCCATAGTACATCTGTCCATCTGCAACAAG